>JAESUZ010002548.1:0-1200000 GCA_017311185.1 Proteles cristata cristata | reverse complement strand
TAGATGTTGAGTTGATGTGATCTGATCCAAGCAAATCCACTTAGACACAACAGTCCTGTCTCTTTCACAGCACTTTCATATTACTAGGACCTGTGACTCTGTCTCTGAGATTTTGAAGTGTCCTGAGATGTTTGAAACCATGATATTCACACTGTATAAAACACTTTGAAAGCAAGCAAATTCTTAGAACTTAGATGAGTGCCATTTATGTTGGATGATTAATAAGTAATGTGCTATTTTAGAATGGAGAATGTCACCTAATTATACCAAAGACAGCTAGCATGACTTTTGTACTTAGGGGGTGTATAATAAGAAGGAGGCTAAGAGGTTAGGCACTGACATAGCTCTGGAATAGGTCCCAAGAGTGAGTGCTCAATCTGCTGGGGAATTGGTGACTTCTACTTTACTCTGCTTCATTCTGCCAAATTCGACTATCTAACCCAAACCTCTGTAATGTCTCCCTTGTTTTATCTCCAGTTCTATCTACCTAGTCATGGATAGGAAGAACTTTACTCTGACTTATAAAGCATTCCCATGACCTTGATTTCATCGAGGATTTAGCCTTCCAAATTTCAAAACTTTTGTCTGCTTTACAGAAGTAATGGAAAACATCTGTTTTGGAGAAAGATTGGAAAGGAAATGATCAGACTGACATAATAAACAAACAAAAAACTGGGAGGGTGTATAGGGACCAACATGATGGCACAGGAGGCTTCCGATTTCCCTCTTCCTATAAGCACCATGATATACCTTTGCACAGAGCAATTTCATCTGGGAGAAATTCAGAAACTACATTTCAGGTGATTGAAAAAACGACTACATCAAAATGAGTAGAAAAGGCTGAAGCATACTCTAATGACAAATTTCACTCCTAGGAAAGTGCCATGCAATCAAGAGGAAAACACCAATCTCAGCTTTTTCCTGAACAGTAAGAATTTAGATCACACAACTAGTATCTTGGTTTTTAGGGCTGCCATCTGAGGAAACCTAATCACCTTGCTCCTCTGATAACCAATAGGGCTTGCATTCACAAGTGCTGTAAGGTAGGAAGCAATTTTTAATTTACAGCTGTTTATACCATTGATAGCTATAAAACCGACATTGACATAAAAGGAGGAGACAAAAATGCCCATTCCTCTTTTTCTCCCTGGAAATGGTTTGAATGCATACTTTCCCAACTGCTGCCTGGGTTCTAACCAGCCTTGTTTTCTAATCGGCCCTGCATCTAGGCACTAATTGTGATGCTCCCATTAGGACATTGATGGATCTTGGCACACCATCAACCACTGGGATCCACTAAGAAAAAGGTGGCTTGGGTATTCACAAAGGTTTCAGAGACAACTAGGAGCTTAGATTGGGCTAATTAACATTTCATTTCCTACATGTTACCAACCAGTCAAGAGTGGGAGAGTGACTGTTTTATCTAATGCACAGAAACCAACACCAAGAGGAAAGAAAAATGAAGAAACAGTGAAATATGTTCCAAACAGAAGAACAAGATAAGTCCTCAGAAATGAATCTTAATGAAATGGAAGTGATTCACCTGATAGTTCAACATGATGGCCATGAGTTTCTCAACAAGGTCAGGAAAGCAACAGATGATGAAGTAAGAGCTTCCAATAGAACAAAGAAAAATAGAAAAAAGAAAATACAAACAAATATAGAATATAAATAAGGAGAAAATATAAACTAGTGCCAATCAGGAATTATTATGCTTAATAATACAATATTTATACTGAAAATATCAGTAGAGGGGTTTAATACAGACTGGATCAAAAGAAAGAAAGAATTAATGAACTCAAAGGACTATAATTCATCCAATTATAGGAGCAAAAAGAAAATGAATAAAAAAAGATCAAGAAAATTTAAAGGGCTATGCAACACCATCAAACAGATCAATATACACATTACAGAGGCCCCAGAAAGAGAAGAGGGGTAGGGAGCAATCTTATTCAAATTAATAACTGCTGAAAAATTTCCAAACTTGGGGAAAGAAACAGATATTCAGAACCAGGAAGCCAAAAATAAAATGTCCCAAAATGGTAAAATCAGAGACCACAAGCCACTATAATTAAATTGTCTAAAGTTAAAGACAAGGAAGATTAAAAGCAGGGGAAAAGAAACTTGTTATGAAAAGAAAATCCCATAAGACCATCAATGGAATTTTTAGCAGAAACCTTCTAGATCAGAAAGGAATTGAGGGGTCCCTGCGTGGCTCGGTTGGTTAAGAATCCACTCTTGATTTTGGCTCTGGTCATAATCTTACAGAAATCAAACATAGCTTGGGCTCTGTGGTGGCAGTTTGGACCCTGCTTGGAATTCTCTCTCTCCCACTCTCTTCTATCCCTCCCCAGTCGATGTTATCTCTCTCTATCTCTAGCTCTCTCTCTCTCAAAATAAATAAATAAACTTAAAACAAAAAAAGAAAGGAGTGGAGTAATGCATTCAAAGTGCTAGAAACAAACAAACAAACAAAACACACACAAACCCTACTGACCAACAATACTCTATCAGCAAAGTTGTCCTTCAGAATTAAAGGAGAAGTAGAGAGTTTCCCCAATAAACAAAAGCTAGAGTTCATCACCATTAGACCAGCCTTACAAAAAGGTTGAAGGGACTCTTAAAGCTGAAATTAAAAGACACTAGTTAATAACATAAAGATACATGAATGTTGGCATGCCTGGCTGGCTTGGTCCGTTAAACGTCTGACTTCAGTTCAGGTCATGATCTCATGGTTTGTGGGTTCAAGCCCCTCACTCAGCTCTGTGCTGACAGCTCAGTGTATGGATACTGCTTCTGATTCTTCTATCTGTCTGTCTCTGCCCTTTGTTCCACTTGGTCTCTTTCTCTCTCAAAAGTAAATAAACATTAAAAAAAAAAAAGAAAATACATGAATGCATGAAGCTCTCTAGTACAGATAAATATACTGTTAAATTCTACATATTCTAATATTATAATATTGATGGGTAATTGGGGGCAGCTGTGTGGCTCAGCTGAAGGTCCCACTTTTGGTTTCAGCTCAGGTGATGATCTCATGGTTTGTGAGTTGTAGGTCTCTGTGCTGGCAGTGCAGAACCTTCTTGGGATTCTCTCTCCTCATTTTTCTGGCCCTCTTCTGCTTTCATGCACACACACTCTCTCTTTATCTCTCTTAAACAAATAAACTTTAAACACAAATAATGGGCAAATAAATTATAACTCTAGTATCAGGGTGAAAAGACAAAATTATTAAAAGCACCTGCAGTAATAATAATTTGTTAATGGGTACACAATATGAAAAGATGTAAATAAGACATCAAGAATATAAAATATGGGGGAGGGAAGTGTAAAAATGTAAAAATGCATCAGCATGCATTTGAAGTTAACTGTTATTAACTAAAAATAGATTATTGTAACTACAAAATATTTTATGTAAGCTTCATGGTAGCCACACAATAAAAACCAATTGTACATACACAAAGGAGAAAGAAAAAGGAATCAATACATATGATTACAAAAATTAAATCACAAAGGAAGAGAAGAATAAAGGAAAAAAAGAACAAAGGGTTATAAAACAGCCATAAAACAATTAACAAAATAGCAACAGTAAGTCATTACTTACCATTTATTTCTTTAAATGTAAATGGACCAAATTTTCCAAACAAACCCATAGTGACTGAATGAATTAAAACATGCACAAGACCCAGACTCAAATATAATACATTGCCTATAAGAGATTTGGTTGGCTTCAAGGACACACTTGGGCTGAAAGTCAAGGGATAAAAAAAGATATTTCATATAAATGAAAACCAAGCAATATCAGGGATAGCTATACACATATTAAACAAAATAGAAAGTAAACCAAAAATGATAACAATAAATATAGAGGATAAACATATAATGACAAAAGGGTTAATTCATCAAGATGACAAAACATTTGTAAATATTTATATACCCACCAATAGTGAGTGAAAGTATATAAAACAAATATGAATATATATGAAGAGAGAAAATAATAAGAGATTTCAATACCTCACTTTCAACAGTGGATAAAACATCGAGACTTATAATCAATGAGGAAATACTGCACTGAAACTACATACTAGACCAGATTAATCTAGGAGACATATATAGAGGATGCACCCAGAACATCAGAATGCTCATTATTCTCAAGCATATGAAACATTCTCTAGGATAGATCATGTGTTAGGCCACCAAACATGTCTTAAATTTGCTTTAAGATGATTGATATCTTAATCAAGTACCCTTTCTGACCACAATGGTATAAAACTAGAAATCATTTACAAGAGGAAAACTGTGAAACTGACAAATATGTACAAAATGGGCAACAAGTTCCTGAACAACCAATAGGGCAAAGAAGAAGTCAAAGAGAAATTTTAAAAATCTTGAAATAAGTAATATTGAAATATAGCACACTTATGTGTGAGATGCAGCACAAGCAATTCTAAGGCGGATGTTTAGGGCAATAGACAATTATATTAAGAGAAAAGATGTCAAATAGACAACTGTATATTTAAAAAAAAACCTAGAAAAAGTAGAACAAACTAAACTCAAAGTTAGGTAGAAAAAGGAAACAAAGAAAGTAATGGAAATAAATAAAATCAAAATGGAAAGATTATAGAAAAGATCGTTGAAACGAAGAACTTAGTTTTTGAAAAGAAACAAAATTGATAAAGCTTTAGCTAAACTGAAAAAAAGAGAAGTCTCAAAAATATAATCAGATTGAAAGAGAAGACTATAAATTGACCATAAAAAATACTATGAATAATTAAATGGCAATAAATTAGGTAATCTGGAAGAAATAGATAACTGCCTAACAATTTACAACCTACAAAGACTAAATCATGAACAAATAGAACATATGAACAGACAAATAATGAGCAAAGGGATTAAATGAGTAGTCAAAAACCTCTCAACAAAGAAAAGTCCAGGACCAGATGGCTTAACTGGTGAATTTTAGCAAACCTTTAAAAAACAACACCAATCCTTCACAAATTTTTCAAAGAATGGAAGGGAAGGAATCCTCCCCAGTTTATTTTATGAGGCCAGCATTTCCCTGATAACAAAGCTAGACAAAGACCCTACAAGAAAATAAATTACAATCCAATATCCCTGATAAACATAGATGCAAAATCCTCAAAAAATATTAGCAAATCAAATTCAACAATATGTAAAAAAGAATCAACACCATGAGATTTATTCTTGGGATTCAAGGATGATCCACATATGCAATTAATAAATGTGATATACCACATGAATAAAATGAAGGATAAAAACCTACATAATCATCTCAAACACGCAGAAAAAACATTTGATAAAATGATATTTTTATGATAAAAAATCCTAACAAATGGGGTATAAAAGGAAAGAACTTAAATATAACAATGAGCATATATGATAAACTCCTAAGTAACACCACACTTAGTGAAAAACTGAAAGCTTTTTCTCTAGATCAGGAATAAAACATTGACGCTTGCTCTCACCACTTTTATTCAACATGGTGCTGGAAATTCTAGTCAGACTATTTGATAATAAATAAATAAATAAGTAAATAAATAAATAGACACATAAATAAATAAGACATGCATATCAGAAAGAAAGAAAATGATCTGTTTTCAGGTGACATAATATGATATGTAGAAATACCTAAAGATGCCACCAAAAATCTGTTAAAACTAATAAACAAATTCAGTAAATTTGTAGAACACAAAACCAACATACAAAAATCAAATCCCAGACTCATAGATACTGAGAACAGATTGATGGTTGCCAGAAGGGAGAGACGTTGGGGATCGGGGAAAATGGGTGGAGGGGATTAAGAAGTACAAACTTCCAGCTGTAAAATAAATATGTCATGGGCATACAATGTAGAACCCGGGGAATGCAGTCAAAAAGAATGCATTCACTTTTAAGGTGACAGATGATAATTAGACTTATTGTGGTGACCACTTCTCAATGTATATAAATATTAAATCACTATGGTATCAGCCTTAAACTAATAAAATATTGTATGTCAATTATACCTCAATTTTAAAAATCAGGGTTCGCCTGGGTGGCTCAGTTGGTTAAGTGTCCAACTTTGGCTCAGGTCATGATTTCACCATTTGTGGGTCCAACCCCCGCGTCAGGCTCTGTGCTGACAGCTAGCCCGGAGCCTGGAGCCTGCTGCAGATTCTGTATCTCCCTCTTTCTGACCCTCCCCTGCTCACACTGTCTCTCTCTCAGAAATAAATAAAACATAAAAAAATAAATAAAAAATAAAAAATTAGTATTATTTCTGTACACTAAGAACAAATTATATCAGAGAAATTAGGAAAACAATACCATTTAAAATATCATCAAAAGTGGGGGCACCTGAGTGGTTCAGTCAGTTCAGCATCAGACTCTTGGTTTCACCTCAGGTCATAACCTCACAGTATACTGAGTTTGAGCCCCATGTCAGGCTCTGTGCTGACTGTGTGGAGGTTGCTTGGGATTCTCTGTCTTCTTCTCTCTCTGCCTCTCCTCCACTTGTGCTGTCTCTGTCTCAAAATAAATTCATAAACTTTAAAAAATTATTTTAAAAGATTAAAAAATATCATCAAAATAGTAAAATCTTTATCAATAAATTACCCAAAGTGGTGAAAGAGATACACACTGAAAACTTGAAAACATTGAGGGAAGATGTTGAAGACACTAATGGAAAGATAACCTGTGATGATGGGTTGGAAGAATTATTACTGTTAAAAAGTCTAGAGGCATCTGGGTGGCTCAGTCGGTTGAGTACCTGACTTCAGATCAGGTCATGATCTCAAGGTTCGTGAATTCAAGCCCAGCATCGTCTGTGCTGATTGACAGCTCAGAGCCTGGAGCCTGCTTCAGATTCTGTGTCTCCCTCTCTCTCTGTCCTTCCTCCACTCATTATCTCTCTCTCCCCCCCAACTCTTTCAAAAATAAACAGTAAAAAATTTTAAGTTGATACTCCTGAAAGTAATCTACACATTCATTGCAATTGCTATCAAAATTCCAATGATATTTTTCACAGCAATAGAAAATACAGTCCTAAAATTTGTATGGAACCACAAAAGACCTTGAATAGCCAAGACAATCCTGAAAAAGAAAAAAAAAAATCCAGAGGTATTACACTTCTTGCTCTCAAGCTCTGTTGCAAAGCAACAATAATCAAAACAATATGGGTTGGCATAAAAACAAATACATGGATCAAAGAACAAAATAGGCAGCCCAGTAATAAACATACATACATGTATGGCAAAAACAAACAAGTAGGACTATGTTAATCTAAAACCTTCTGCACAGCAAAGGAATCCATCAACAAAATGAAAAGGCAATCTATGGAATGGGAGAAAAATACTTATGCTCTACATATCAAATAAGGGATTAATATGCAAAATATGCAAAGATTTCAAGGTGAGGTGATGATTATGTTAATTAATTCAATGTTGAGAATCCTTTTACAAGACATATGTATACCAAATCATAATTTTGCACATTTTAAATATATTACAATTTTATTTGTTCACCATTATCTAAAAAAACCTGATTTTAATAAGTGGGAAAAATAAGAATCATTTTTTATTTCCCAAAATATTATTCCTTCACAATTATCTGAAAATTGTCTTTGCTAACCTCAACATTATATGGAAATGAACCTGACAGTTTCATTTTGTTTGCTTTTCACTATAAATTTCATGTCCTGAGAAAAAACTGAAACAAATACAGAGATGGAGAGAGCACATTTTAAGCATTCTCTTAGATATTTTTTTTTCTAAAATCTCTTTCAGAATGGGAATCAGCTACAGAGCAAGCTTTCCTCTTCATCTTAAAGCTATGACCAAAGCTATGATGTTGGAGCAAATAATGAACCACAGAAAGGTGAGTTTGGGGCACCTGGATGGTGGTTGAATCTCCTACTCTTGATATCTGCTCAGGTCATGATCCCAGGGTGGTGGGATTGAAACCCATGTTGAGCTCCATGCTGAGTATGGAGCCTGCTTGAGACTCTCTCTCTCCCTCTCTCTGTCTCTTTCTCCCTCTCCCCATCTCCCTGGCTTGCATGCACTCTTTCTCTCTCCAAATAAAAAATAACATTAAAAACTCATGAGTTTGAAAAACAAGTTAAGCAAAGGAAAGAAAAATATCAAGCCCCCAGAGTGGTGAAGTCCCCAAATACATTGCTTTCTCAAAGGCAGACTTTGTCTATACAAAAATGATGGGAGACTTACTTTTGACATTTCTGATTATGGCCTCTGAATTCCAATATACTAATTCCGACATACTTTAATTAAATCAGCATAACCTGAAGCCATTTTGGAAGTACATTAAACTTTAGGGGTGAGAAAAACTTATGTACATTCAAGTTGTAACCACTGGACATAATGAGTGACTAAGTTGTATCTAATGAGATGGAAAGATAGATTAATCATGAATAAGAAGCATTAATATTATTTCTTACTTGCAACTTTCCATAAGCACGAAAGCTCAAGTTGAACATTTATTTTTTAAGATTTCAGCATTTGCCATTCTGGAATGCAAACATGTTAGTATCTGTGATCTACATTTACATTCATTCAATCTCTTTAAAATGGTAACATTAACAGTAACCAGCACGTTATAAATCATGTTATTTTTGCATCTGCAAGTTCAGTTGTAATTCTAATATGTATCTCATTCATTACCTGTGAAATCTTAGTTTCTGTACTTATAAGGGCTTCTCTAAATACCCAAGAATCAGGGCCTCCTATAAGTCAAATACAGCAGAACTTTAGTAAGGAGAAAGTTCTACAAATGTAGTGGTAATAAAAAATTTTATTCTAACTCTGGTTCACACCGTGAAAACATGGCAAGTCTGGCTTTCATTACATATTGAGCATCTTTTCCTGCATATCCATTTTGATAGTCCATTATCCAAAACTACAGATTTGATCATTTGCTTCTTGTATCCTGTATCTAAAGGCTACAAAGAGGGCAAATTATGTGAGTTAATTCAGCTTGAGGCGTGAGAGAAATAAATTATAAAGCTGTAGTAATAGTCACTTTGACCTTGAAAAGGAGATCAAATTTTACAGATCAGATTATTTATTATTAGAAAACTCTCTGTTATATAATCTAATTCTTCTGCAGTTTTGATGTAAATAGAGGGTTGCCCCTCAATGCCCTTTCCTTCCTAAGTACAGCAGGGAAACCGGGTGCTGAAATGATTGTCTGATAAGTTTTAGTTCAGCAAGCAACAAAATCAATCAAGGATGTTCAATGGGAACCACAAAGAGGAAAGGATTAATGCATTATTTAGGGAAAAGAAGTCTTTCTACTTGAAGCCTATGCCACAAGTGTGAATATAATGAATGGCTGTTTGAATTCTTCTTTTGTTTGCACTCTTCTTTCACTTAGGTTATTTTTCATTACAGATATTCCCAGAGGGTTTATTTTCATCTCAACTGATGTTTTTTAAAACAACACAAAGGCAACTTGTAATTCACATTGATTTTAGGAAAAGGGTATCTCTGTTCATTCACAGAATGGAAATCAAGTTTCAGTGTATAAGCTGCATGTGATATGAAAAAGATGTTTTTCAGAGGTTCTTTTCTTACTGTTTCAGGTTTGAGAAAGTTTACTCAAAGTGTAGTAACATTTAGAACCATCTGGAGGTTATTTTATCATTTTCAAAAAGGCTTAAATAAAAAACTAAACATTCTCATATGTGATGCATTGCTGTATCCACACAGCATATGTAAAGAAAGTTTCCCTGTATCATATTAGAGTGTCCCAAACTGCACCTGTTTTGTTTTCCTAGTAGCTCACTCCATTGTTGGTTTTAGACATGTATGCTAAAAAACAGCCTTTGTGAGTCATCTGATTCTGTTTATACATTAATACTTTCTACATACTGTATTAGAAGCCCATTCCCTTGTTTTGCAAAATTAATTTGATGAAAACCAACAGACTACATTTGAATAACCTTTCTCATATCCTATTAAAGTTATATGCATGACTTGAATGTGTTCTATTTTAGTAGTTAATTATTTAGCTGTATGGGCTTTCTGCTATCATTTTATCTGTTCATAATATTTCTACTGTTTACCTGATACACACTAACCCCAGGAATAGGAACTAATAAACATATCATAGATCCTGTGCTCAAATAAGTGAGTCTTATAACACATTTAGAAATGTAAAACCTTTTCATAGAATGCATGAAGGGATTTAAAAATGTGAGCCTTATGGTTATGAAAAAATAGGAAAACTTACAAAATAGGTCTGTGAGAAGGGTTTGTGAGTTAGGAGATAATCTGAGTTAGGTCTGTAAGAGTGAGTAGTCATTACAAGGACAAGTGGCAGTGTAAGTGTGTAAAGACACAGTTTGTAACTGCATAGATTCATTAAAAGTTTGCAATAATTTCTCTTTGTGTATGAATTTGAACAAGAGAATGGGGAAAGAGTCAGTCTGAGCATGAAAAGTATGCAGGAGTCAGATTATGATTGACTATATTTGTATATCTGATTTGTCCAACAGCATTTATCTTCTAGGTGTCCATGTTTTTTAAGATTGTTTAGGTTCATTCTTGGTTGACTGATAACACAAATTCCATAGGAAAATAAATTTCTTAAATTATCTTTTCTTATCGGAAATGGAATATAGCAAGCAAGATTTTGTAAGTTTTCTAAAGATATAAGCTTTATCAAATAAAACATCATGAAAATAATGGGACTTTCAATTTTACAGGTAAGTGGTTTAATTAGAACAGTAAAACATAAGTATTACAATACAATTTATGTATATAAGGAGATACAGATTTAGCTTTTATTTACAGAAAAGAACTTTGTTTTGAAATTTAATGTGATAATTGTACACACTTCCTCATTCAATCATGTGTTTTCCGTAAGTTACTTTGTTTCTCTGAATAGTAATAAACAATATTATTTGTATCATTTACTCTCACTGCCTATCAAAACACAGCAAAACTTAGAGGCTTAAAACAACAATAATTTATTATTTTTCACCCTAGTGGGCCGATGGACAGTTCTTCAGCTTGCCTTGATTCTCTTCCACAGAGCATGTGTTCGTAAGTTCAGCTTGGACTTCTTCAAATATGTTGGCTCAGCGTTCCCAAAGTAGGAGCAGCATCTTAAAGCCTTGGTCTGGGACTGGGGTTGTGTCAGTTCTTTCACACTCTATGGGTCAAATAAGTAACTAAGCCAGCCCAGATTTAAGGGGTGGGGAAAAAGCCTCCATTTCTTTATAAAAGAAGTAACTTGTGCACATAAGACTGGAAAACATTGTTTTTCTCAATATTAAATTATTTCTCGATCCCTAAACAATAATTCTTGCATGGGTTTAACAGTTGAGAGTATTCAATATATACAGAAACAGATAGAAAATCAAGCGATGCTTTACAGTATTCTGAGAAAAAGTTACACAGAGCTCTTCCAAATTCCAGCGTGTTTACGTAGATAGCATCAAATTCCAGTCTGGTCCTTTGTCTCAGGTGATGGCTTCATGTGCATTGAGGAGGTCCCAGTAGCCTTGAGCAGCCTGCCACCTTGGGTCACCCTGTGCCCCAAAGCCCCTGGGGCACTGAGTTGATTCCAGAAGCAGGTTTGCTGCACATATATCAGAGCTTCCTGGAGAAGCCGGATTGCGTTGAAGGTCCAGCATCATCCTTTCTGAGAGCACATTGTGAAGATCGGTCTCACTGAACCTACTGTGAGGATTTTGCATCAAGATCTTTCTTCATCCACTGGCATTTTTCTTCTCTTCAAGAATACTGATAGCGAAGACTTTCAGAGATAGATGTGCTCTTGAAAAGTCAAATACATGAGCCCCTGTGTGGCGCAGTCACCTAGCATCCAGCTCTTTATCATGACTCAGGTCATAATTTCATGGTTCATGAGATCCAGCCCTGTATGTGGCTCTGCACTTACTGGGCGGGGCCTGCTTGGAATTCTCTCTTTCCTACTCTCTCTGTCCCTTCCCAGCTTGCCTTCTCTCTCTCAAAATACATAAATTAACATGACAAAAATTAAAGAAAAAAACTCAAATACATTAAGTTTTCATACATCGAATCATGGTTTCCCTGGTCTAAAACTCCAACATCATTTTTCTTCTTCTCCTTTATTTCCCCCTCAAATTGGAAAACATTTCCATCCATCACATTCTGTTATTGAAAAATTTAGCAGTTTGGAAATGATAATAGCCAAATATAAATATAAATAAAAAATATTTTAAGTGATTTCATTGATTTGTTCAACTCAAATTTATGATTTTCAAGACTATAATGCTGAAAAAAGTACTTTTTGACACCAAGGAGAAGAAAATCTTGTCAGAAAAGGATACAATTTGTAATCTAAGTTCTTTTTGCTGATATCATTGATTTCTAATGCAATCACTATTATTTCTCTTTTAGGCTTACTTTGGGGTTATTCCCTCTTGTTTTAGTTTCAGAACAGAAAAGCCTTGCTCATTTGTTTAATATCTTTCTTCTTTTCTAATATAGGTGTTTAGTGCAATGAATTTCCCTTAAATACTGCTTTAGTGCCAGCCCCCGGTTTTGCAATGTTGTATTTTTATTTTCGTCCCACTTAAAATAATGTTTAATGATCTTTTGATTTAACTTTTATTATATGGTTTATTTAGAATAGTGCTATATAATTACAAATACCTTGAGATTTTTCAAGAACTACTTCTAGGTATTCACTTCTAATTTAGTTCCATTCTGATAAGAAAATATAATGTGTTGGATTTGAGTGCAATTAAATTCATTGAAGGATTTTTTTAAACCTTTGTTGTTTTTAATGTTTTACGATACATTCCACCTTGGTAGATGTTTTGAAAATAATTTATGTTTTGCTCTCAGTGAAGTGCTCTCTAAATGTCAGTTGGGCCAAGTTGATTGATAGTGTCAAGTCTTCTATATACTTTGCATCTATTTGTCAGTTATTGAGAAGTGGTATCAAAATCTTAGGATATTATTGTTAATCTATGCCACTTTGCCTTTCTGTTCTTAATTCATGTATTTTGAGGCCCTGTTAGTAAGTAGTTAGGCTTTTGAGATTGATTCATTTATCATTGTGAATAGACCCACAGTATCACTGCTAATATATATATTTTCCTGTGTAATCTACTTTTTCTGATATTACTATAACCACTCCACTTATCTTTAGATTAGTATTTGTATAGTATATCTGTCCAGGGGAGCCTGGGTGGCTCAGTGGGTTAAGTGTCCCACTTAGGCTCAAGTCATGATCCCATGGTTCATCGGTTTGAGCCCTGCCTCGGGCTCTGTGCTGATGGCTAGCTCAGAGCCTGGAGCCTGCTTCAGATTCTGTATCCCCCTTTCTCTCTGACCCTCCCCTGCTCACGCTGTCTCTCTCTCTCTCAGAAATAAATAAAACATTAAACAAGTTTAGTATATCTGTCCATTATTTTACTTTTAACATGTTTATGTCTTTCCGAGTCAAGTATCTTACTTACACGCAGTGGTAGTTGGATCTTACTTTGTTTTTTATCTAATCTGATAATCTCTGCCATTCACCTGAGATGCTTGCTCAATCTACAATCAATTTAAAGAGCTAGGATTAAATCCAACAATTTACTATTTATTTTCTTTTTTTATTTATTTGTCTATCCTTTTCTTCCTCTTTTTGTTTTGATGACTTCTTAAATTAAGTGAATATGTTTTTATAATTTCATGTTGTTATCCATGAAGTTTTTAATGATAACTTTTTATATTATTATTTTAGTGAATGTTTTGAAATTTAAAGTATATAACTTTATTTGTTACAGTCTACCTTCAGTGATATTTTACCACTTTATGAATAAGAACTAGAAATATTTCTGTTTATCCCCAAACAAAAATGATGGTGTTCTATGTAATATATATATATATGTATATATAATATATGGGATATATATATATAATTTATATATATATAATATAGAATTCTTTGCTATTATGTTAGCTTTAATGAGTTCATTACCTTTTTTATAAAGTGTATATATTTTAAGAGAGAGATTGAGAGAGTGGAGTAGGGGCAGAGATCCCAAGCAGGCTCCCCACTGTCAGCACAGAACCCAATGGGGCCTTGATCCCACATACCATGAGATCATGACTCAATTTGAAGTTGAATCTGACTTCAACTGACTGAACAACCCAGGTACCCCTTCATTACCTTTTTAAGAGATTTAACTGTGAAGGAAATAAGATTTCTTTATATATATTCAAGCATTCATTATTTCTGGTACTCTTTATTTGCATTGGTAGATTCAGATTTCCATTAGTTACCATTTTCCTTATGCTTTAAGATCTCCCTTGAATGTTTCTTGTAGTGCAGGTCTTCTGGTAATGAAGTCATGTACATGTTAAAAAATCTGTAATTAATTTTGCTTTGAAAGGTATGTTCTCTTGCTAAAGAATTATGTTGGATATGTTAATATTCTTTCAGTACTCTATAAAGAGTTTGTCTTGATCTGACGAGAAATTGTTTTCATTCATTTCTCTGTTACTCTGCATGCCATGTGTCTTTGGCTGCTTTTATTGATTATAAACTATTTTATTGTCTTTTTTTGGTGTAGTTTTCGTCATGTTTCTTGTGGTTGTGGTGTTTGAGTTTCTTGAATTTGTGGATTTATAATTTTCATAAGACATAATTTTTCGAAAATGTATCTGCCTCTCTCCACTTTTAAAGTCTCTCTTTATTTGTGTATGCTTGAAATTGTTTCATGTCCCACTCACGGCCTGTTTTGTCTTTTTTTCCCCAGTGTTTTTTTCTCTCTGTTTTATTTTGGATAGTTTCTATTGCTGCATCTTCAAATACACTAAAGTTATTTTCTCTAATATCTAACTTGTGTTTAGTCCCATCTCCTGAATTTTTTTTACCTGACATACTACTGTAGTATTCTTCTTCTCTCAAATCTCAACTGCTATGGCTGTTAGGAAATTCCACACGTTTCCTTAGCCCAGTAGGACTTCAACTTTCTGCTCTGAATCTATTCTACACCATCAGTTGCAAATACCCTACAGGAAAATGCTGGCATGAATGTGGAGTTCTTTTGGAGTGCTTTTATTTCTCAGGGCTCATAGCCCTTAGAGCACTGCCAATACTGGTTACTTTCCAATGCCTTCAAATGATTGCTGTGTTTTGTCCAATTTTTATACTTGTTTTCAGTAGGAGGATAAAACTGATAGAAACTTGTTAGAAAGGGCAGAATCAGACATACATATATGAAGAACTTTGACAGAAAAAGATAACATGGGAAGTTAGGACATTCCAGAAAATCATAGAAGTTAAGACATTCCAGAAAATCATATAAATGTTAAAATAAGATTTATACATTAATAAATTCAATAAATATATTCATAAATATTGAGTCATGGATTAGTTCTGGGAGATAAAATAATACAATTAAGTATCAGAATAAAAATATGCAGAGGTGGAAATGTTAAGCCTATGAAGAAATTCTGTTACTAAATTCAGAATACCTAACACGTGAATATTAAGAGTTTCAAAATGAAGTAAAGGCACTGCTGTCATTAAAAATCAAATAATGATCCTCCAAATAATAAAAGTCAACAAATTATAGACTGGCCTGATAAGAAAGAAATACATCTTCATACATCATCAGGTAAGGTTTTTAAACCCTAAGGATAAAAAGAAATCATCATATGCTTCTAAACAGAAAAATCAAGTCGTTCTTTAAGTCAGATTGGCAGTGGGCTCTGGACCAATGAAAACTAGAAATAAAAAATAATAATAAATATTGAGAGAAAAAATTATTCAAAAGACTTATGTCCTTGCAATATGGTATTTAGAGGTTATGCTAAAATACATATTGATAAATATGAAAAAAATGTGGAGAGTACATTAGCTTAATACATGGTAGCTAGCGGTCTACTTTTGAACTAATTAATTAAAAACTTTTGGCGAGTTATTTAGTCAATGATCCATGTACAATTAAAAATGTATAGGTTCTACTTACATATGTGAGATTGATTCTATAAACATATAATAATTTAGCTTGATTAAATATAACATTTAACCCTTCTGTCTTTATTATCTTTTGTTTGTTAGTGTCTGTCTACTTCTAAAGAGATATATTAAAGTCTTCCACTGTATATGACATTTTTTAATAAAGTTATTCTTGTGACCTAATAGTTTTTGGCTTATGCTTTTGGCTACTATGTTTCATATATAATTGTAATGGTTATCTCTTTTAACTTGCATCTTGTTTACTTGTATTCTGTTTATTGACTTTAGCTTACAGGTATCTATAATAGCCATTTTTTATTTTCTACTTTTCTTTTTCACTTTAAACATTTTTTTGGAGAGCTCCTGAGTGGCCCAGTTGGTTGAGTATCTGATTCTTGATTTTAGCTCAGGTCATGTTCCCAAGGTTTTGTGATCAAGCCCCATGTCGGGGTTCATGCTGAATGTGGAGCCTGCTTAAGATCTGTCCTTAAAAATATCTTTTTTTTATTGCTTGTTTGTTTGTTTGTTTGTTTGGGGCTCCCGGGTGGCTTAGTGGGTCAAGGGCTGACTCTTGGTTTTGGCTCAGGTGATGATCTCACAGTTCAGGAGTTGGAACTGTAGGTTGGGCTTCATGTTGAAAGGACTGTGCCTGCTTGGGATTCTCTTTCTCCCTCTCTCTCCACCTCTCTCCAACTTGTGCGTGCTCTAGTGCTCTCTCTCAAAGTAAATACATAAAATTTAAAGAAAGGTATTTTTGTTGTTTTGCAATTTTATCAGAACCTGCATTTTAATGGGAACCTAGTCTATTCACATTCAATACATGGCAGGTATATTTTATTTTTACATTTTGCAACTTACATTGTTTCGTTAATTTTAAAAAATTATTTTGATATGACCAAGATTTTTTGCACTGTATTTTCCCTTGAGTTAGTTTATGAGATCTTCTCTTCATTTCTAGTTCTTTTAAGCTTAGTTTTTTCTATCACACTTATTTATAAGATTAAATTCAACTTAGAATACTTTTTAACTGGAAATTTAGGTGGGAAATCCATGCACTGGGGACTCTAGACATGCTTCCTTTTAGATGGATGTTGCTTATAACATTTAAAGGTAAATATAACAATTTCTACTCAACCATGATACAGCTTTCCATTTACTTTTCTGTCTGCATCATGGGGAAAGATGAAAGGTGAATTTTGGCTCATGAGGTATTGTCCTGACAAAATGGTTGCCATCTGTGTTTACAACACAGAGAATTGCCTATGCAGTAGATTTATAATAAATGTTCTACCTCTATCTTTTAGCTGTCATCACCTTAATCCTTTCTTATAGGTCAAACAATTGTTAGAGGCTGTAACGGGTTAAAACACATGCAACTCTCCTAAATGTAAGGTTGACATAACAGAGAACATTAATAAAATTACATGTTCATTAATTTTTAAAGTCCTCATTTAAAGCTGCCTCATTTTCAAAGGTTTCGAAGGATCTGCCCCATATATTTTTAGGTCAGAATAGCAGTAGAAGTAAAGGTTC
This sequence comes from Proteles cristata cristata, assembly GCA_017311185.1. Taxonomy (NCBI): domain Eukaryota; kingdom Metazoa; phylum Chordata; class Mammalia; order Carnivora; family Hyaenidae; genus Proteles; species Proteles cristata. The sequence goes on along the minus strand of JAESUZ010002548.1, from coordinate 1,182,504 downwards.
TCCTGATGGATGAGCTAATTTTACATTTCACTAAAACACAGTTATAAATAGTTACTAATGATTTTTTAGAGGCTTTGATGGCTTCTAGCACACCATACATATTAATTATCTAATCATTCTAAGCTCTTTGATTTTTCTCAAGAGGAAGATGCTACAGGAAGTCAAAGAATTATAGCTTGAGCCTACAGATGCATTAAATAGACACAAAGCATGGATCACATGGGTCATATGGGTCACATGTGACAGGCAAAGCTGTACAATGGTGTGCAGCAACTGTGCTAACCACACTGTGTTAATCCCTTCTTGGAAGCTTACTTAAAAAAATATGTTATAAAACATTGTTGCCATTCCAGAGCTATAAAAGGAATGTTACAAGGTATTGAGGTGGAGAGAGAAGAAAATGTGAATGTATTCACCAGGACATACCAGGTTATGCTATGGTATAAGCAATAGCAAGAAATAACCTAAATCTCAGTGCCCTCTAATGGAAGATATTCTTCTTTTCTTTTCTTTTAATTTTCTCACATGACTTGCCCAGTGCAAGTTGCTCAACTGTCATTGACATCATGGTAGCTTGAAGCCCTGGCCTAGTGTAATAGCCATTTTACTGAATACTGCCTGTTGCCTTGTCAGAAATAAGAGACTTCTGGAGAGTCTCACACTAATAAGTGAATGCTCCGCTCATATCTACACGTTATCAATTTACAACTCTTTGGCCAGAAATGTCCATGTGACTCTACAAACCAGAAAGTGAGTCATAAAGTGCAATTCTTTGGTGATTAGTCCTATCTCACAACCTATGTGCACAAGCTGTGTTGCCTTTATATTTCCCTCATGAATAAACTTTGAATTTTCTGATATGGGCTATAAGTGTTAGGTCCTTTTTTCATTAAGATTTTGTAGGAGATGACCTAACAAATACAATCAAGTTATTCATGATCAGTGCATGTTAAAGACCATAAGACATTTCCTTAAATGCATCAGAGGTAAATTATATCTGTTTGATTTATATATATGACAAAGAACTTTAAGACTTTATGGAAACAAGTCTTTTGGTAGAAAAGAAAAAAATATTGACTAAAGTAAAACGAAGTGGGATAAAACAAAATAAACATATCCTGTATATCTTTTTTCATATGTTAATAAAATACTTGATAGCTGTATAATATTTCATTTGATAGATGCATTATAATTCGTTACTTTTTTCCTATTTTGAACCTGTTATCTTTCATAGTTTCAATGTCATAAACAGTAGTAAAATGGATATGTATCTGCAAAGTTTATTTTTTCTGAATTTTTAGGTTATTCTCATAAGACAAATAGACATGAGGTTACTGAGACAAATATTAGTATTTTCAAAGCTCTTTGTCCAATTACTTAGCTGTTGAAATGTTTATTTATTCAAAAATATTTACTTTTGTTAGACAAAAATATTTATTTTTGGTAGACAACACCATGTGCTACTTTCTTAGTTGACAATACACACACACACATACACACACACATATACACACACAAATGAATTAATCCTCTCTGGTGTTAAGAAATTTCTATTCTAGTAGGGTAAAACTAAAAATAAGAAAGTAGATAAACAAAATATTTTCAGACTACCAAAAGTACCATGAAAACAGTGCATGAAGATAATGTGATAGAGACTGGGAGCCTCTTTAGGAAATGGGGACAGAAACCTCTCTAAGGAAGATTTATTTGAGCCAATAATGAACTGTATTAAGAGGAGCCATCAAAGTGAAATGCTTGTGTAAGGTCTTTCATAAATGTATGAATTCCAGTTTCATTGTGTAAGGGCAGCTATAATTATTCTTAGTTATTTACCTATGTATATATTTTTAAATTTTTTAATGTTTTATTTATTTCTAGGAGGGAGAGAGAGGGACAGCTTGAGCAGGGGAGGGTCAGAGAAAGAGGGAGTGACAGACTCTGAAACAGGCTCCAGGCTCTGAGCTGGCAGTCAGCACAGAGCCCGACGCGGGGCTCGAACCCACGAACCGCGAGATCATGACCTAAGCGAAAGTCGGACACTTAACCGACTAAGCCACCCAGGCGTCCCTACCTATGTATATTTTTTAAAAATATATATTTATTTAGTGAAAGAGTGGGGGAGGACAGAGAGAGAAGGAGAGAGAGAATCCCAAGAAGAGTCCATTCTGTTAGTGCAGAGTCTGATTTGGGTCTAGATCTCAGGAATGGTGAGAATATGACCTGAGGGGAAATCAAGAGTTGAACATTAACTGATTGAGCTACGCAGGTGTTCCTGCATTTGTAGGTCTTATAGATGAAACCTTTTGCATGATTTTGTTCTCATTTGAAACGTAAATAGTCTTAAGAGGGAATGTACATCAAATGATCAGCCTTGGTGCAAAGTGACATATCAAATCCTAAAGGGAAGGACAGGCAAACTGGGATTCTTCAGAAAGTAAGCTTGGAACATGTGATACTGCCTAGAAAAGACCAGATGGGGAATTAGAAGCTCACAAAAAGAGATGTGAACCACAGCAAGAGTGATTAGAGAGATAGGTGAGTTAGAATGGTTATTTATTCTCTGCTTTACATCCCAGCCAAAGGGAAGCCTTGCCTTATAATCATCCTTTATTTTTTGCTTTTTTTTTTTTTCAATTATCGTCTCTCCCCATCATTTCATCGATATTACATTTTTTCCTTTGGTAAAAATGCACTAAAAACACATCATTACCACTCTACTTGATTATTAAACTGTTTTCTCCAATCCATAAATATCCACCAAAGCTATCATCCTCAGGTGAGTAAGCAGTGGTGACACTCCGAGACTGAGAATTTAATACAGGATTTCTTTTAGTGCCTGAATAGCTTCTAGATAGCTCTTATTTACTAATTACTTTAAGTTATTTGGATGCTTGATTTAACTGGAAACTGTCCTCTCTCCCCATGTACACAATTTAATGAACCGAAATACCATGGTGAAATTCAGCCAATATTTATTTTTTGGAGAAGTCACCCATCATTTTTCCAGAGAAGACATGCTCCTCACACTTTAGAACTCATAAACAGAGCTATCGCATGTGGAAGCACTGTCTACAAATGTGCATAATGCCTTTCATCACAGAGAAGTGAGTGCGAGGCCTTCCCAGGGCCAAATGCATACATAGATTTCCTGCCTGGACCATAGAGATAATGATTCTGTTGTTAAAATTGAATGTATTGAATGGTTAAGATAAAAAAAACTAAAAAAAAAATAAATGGTTAAGATAGGTATTACACTGGTTAAGACAGGCATTAACACTACAGTAGCATGGCTTATTTTTTTTAGAAATAATTTTTCTTTTACTACTTTATTTTATTTTAAGAAATAGAGAGAAAAAGAGAAAGACCACACAAGCAGGGAGTGGCAGAGGGAGAGAGAAGTTTAAGTTCCACTGGGTGTGGAGCCCAATATGGGGCTCAATCTCACTACCATGAGATCATGACCTGAGCCAAAACCAAGAGTTGGTCACTTACCCAGTTAAGCCAGCCAGGCATCCCTGCAAACAATTTTCATTTCACGAGGGCTAGGTATATAGATTAAGTAATTGCATATCTCTGTTTGGTACCTAAAATATTTAAAAACAAGATGGAAAATACTTGGTGGAATTCACTGTATAAATTAAACATCACATCTTGGAGAAGACTCCTTGAGAATCAGATATCTTCTGTTCATTTAAGTTATCATTTACTCAAAACAGCTCAAACTCAATATCTAAAGAGCATTCACAGTCTCCTTACACAAAATAAATTGTTTCTTATCTTATATACTTCATCGTCCCAATTCCCTGAGATACCTTTAGTTAATCATTGAGTTCTTGCTCCTAAAAAAGTACATTGCGCTGGCTACTTTTCTGTAAATCTTACCCTTCTAGTATGTCTAAAGTATATTCAGTGTAACCAAATCCAGTGACTTTTTTTTATCAGATATTCTGCTTAACATTTAATTGGTTTTCTCTTTATGTCTTCTGTTTCTTTGCAGAGATTTTCTATCTTTTCATTCACTTCAAAAGTGAGAAGTAATGCATTAAATATAATAGATTTTTCCTCTCCTTGTGAATTTTAAATCTGAGATGGATAGATAGATAATAGAAAACGTTGTCTGAAGGTGTTTTTAATATAGAAGTATGAGTATTTAATAAATAAGATGACTGAAACACAAAGGGAAAAAGTAAAGGAACCTCTAGTGTGGAAAGTTTCCTAAATCCTATTGACCGTGGTAGACTTTTCCAAGTAAGGGTGAAATTATGTACCTATGCTGTAGTTCCTAGAGCCAATCTAGTAGCAACTAAGTAACAAGAGCTGCAGCAACAACCAACAGAGACAAAAAGTCACTATGCAAAATGGTGAAATAAAAAATACAACAGATATGTTAACATGGTACACTAAAAACCATTCAAACCACTCAAATTTAGGCACGAAAATGGGAATTTTTGATCAAAAAGCAAAAGAAACAGTAATAAAATGCTAGCCTTAAATCCAAATGTATCAGTAACTTCATAAAATGTAACTGGTTCAACTACACCAATTTAAAGACAGAAATTGTTATAATGGATTTAAAATATGAACCAACTTTATTTTGTCAACAAGAAATTCAATGGTAATATATACTTTAAGAAAGTCTAAAGTAAAAGGATGGGGGGCCCCTGGGTGGCTTAGTCGGTTAAGCATCCGACTTTCGCTTAGGTCATGATCTCATGGTCCATGGGTTCGAGCCCCGCGTCGGGCTCTGTGCTGACTGCCAGCTCAGAGCCTGGAGCCTCTTTCGGTCTGTGACTCCCTCTCTCTCTGACCCTCCCCTGTTCATGCTGTCTCTCTCTCTAAAAAAAAAAAAAAAAAAAAAAGTAAAAGAATGGAAAAAAGATAGATCATGTGAATTAACCTTGGCTTTCTAGTGATAGAGATACAGAACCGACAGGAAAACTCCCTCTCTGTGTAGATTGAGAGATAGATACAGAGATAGATACGAAGCTATGGTTGTATATATAGAGAGATTTATTATATCTATTGATAGTGTTGTGCCCGATTGGTGAGTCCCCTGAGGTCCCCAAGGAGCCGACACCGATGCAAGTACAAAAGGGTCTTTATTACAAGCTTGAGCAGGGGCTCACCCGCCTACTGGTGCAGTGGCAGAAAGTGAAGCCCCGAACAATAGTGAGCAGGGTTTTTATGCGGTAAGGGATGGAGGTGTTACAGTGCACATGCTGTACATATGGCATCATCACATAAGCACCAATTACAATTGTACAGCACCCATGGTAACAGCTTTGACCATTCAGTATCTGTGAGGTGTTCATTACTTTTGGTGGGACCCAATCATGACTTTTGAGAATCCTTTGGAAATGACCAATTATGAGATGAGTTTGAAGGGCCCATGGGGGGTTCAGGCAAGTGGTGAGAAATTGGCTAGTTTGTACAGAATAACTGTCTACAGTTCCCAGCCTTAAATTAGACTACAGGAATGTTTTTGATTAGCTGACCTGAGGGCGGTCTGAGGATGGCTTTAGCCCTGAGCAATCTGAGGAACTGGGGCTACGTGTAGCCCGAGATTGCTCTTAATGGAGGCCTTAATTTCAAAATGATGTTACTTGGGCTCTTCAATAGATCAATGGGTTGATAAGTAGATATATATATATATATATATATACTCTAAAGAATTGGCTCATGCAATTATGGAGGTTAAGAAGTCCCATGATTCCAGTCAGCAAGCTGGAGACCTAGGAGAGAGCCTATGGTATAGTTCCCATCCGAGTTCAAAGGCCTGAGAACCAGGAAAACAAACTAATATATGTTCCTTCCCATCCAAGTCTGAATCTGAAGACAGGAGAAGGCCCATGTTCCAGATCAAAGACAGGTGAGAAACAGGATTCTTTTTAACTTAGACATTTTTCTAATTAGACTTTCAAGACTGGATGAGACCCATCCACATTAAGGATTGATGGTGATTTACTGTCTACCAATTCTGAGGTTAATCTCATCCAGAAGTGCCCTCACAGAATATTGTTTGGACCACATATTTGGCCTAATGAAGCTCACAAATAAAATTAACCATCACACCACACAAATTCTAATGAAAAGTAAGCTGGGTGTTATAGCACTGTCAGAATAAGCAGATTTCAGAGCAATGGAAATCACTAGGAATAAAAAAGAACATTGCATTACAAAATGATAAAAAGTAAAGTCTTTGAGAAGGCATACCAATCTCAAACATGCAAACAACTAACAATAATGGTTCAAAAACATGAAACAAAAACTGACAAAATGAAAGAAGAAACTAGATGAATCCATAATTAGAGATAGAGACCTTAACACTTCCCTCTCAGAAATGAATAGAATTAACATAGAGAAATATCAGCAATTATATAGAAGAACTGATAAACACTATCAGTAAAGTGGATCTAAAGGCTATTTATTAACAGACATTTACAGAACACATTATCTAACAACAGAACAATATATATTCTTTCAAGTGTACATACAACATTCACCAAGATAGATTATTCCCTTATTCATAAAACAAATTCTGACACACAGAAAATAATTAAACCATAAAGAGTATTCTCTGACAATAATAAATTAAGCTAGAAACCAATAATAGAAAGATAATAAGAAAATCTCAAATATAAAGAAATTTTATTATTTGTTTATTTTAGAGAGACAAAGAGAGCTGGAGAGATGGGCAGAGGGAGAGAGAGAATATTAACCAGGCTCCACACTCAGTGCAGAGCCTTAAAGGGGCTCAATTCCATGATCCTGGGATCATGACCGGGGCCAAAATCAAGAGTCCAATGTTCAACTGACAGAGCCACACAGGTGCCTCTCAAAAATAAAGAAATTAGGCAACAGAGTTTTAAGTGATCCATTGTCAAAGAAGTCTCAAGGGAAATTAATAAATATTATAAACTGAGCAAATATTACAATGCAGCAGTGAAAGAGGTGTTTAGAAGAAAGCTTTTATCATTAGATGCTTATATTAGAAAAGTTAAAAGTCTACAATTAAGAATACAAATCTCCCCCTTAGTAACTAGAAAGGGCCAGATAAATGCAAAGTAAGACGAAGAAACTAGATAATAAAATAAATGTAGACAATTAATAAAATAAAAGAAAATAATAAAAAATAAATAAAATAAATGTAGAAAGGAAAAATTAAAACATGGGAATAAATAAGTGTTTCTCAATGATATTGAGAACTGGGAAACAATAAAGAAAAATAAAAAAAACCAATAGCAAGTTCTTTAAAAAGAACCATAAAAGAGTTAAACCTGCAGCAAACAAGACTTAGAAAGATTAAAAGAGAGAAGACACAAATTACCAATATTCTTAATAAAGGGAATATCACTTCAGACCTTTTGGACATGAGAAGGATATCCACAGACAACATAATTGTCCATGTAGAAAATCCCAAGAAATTTACAAATAAACAAAACACACACACACACACACACACACACACACACACACCTACCTCCTACAACAATTAAATGAGTTTATCAGGGTTATAAGATAAAAGGTCATTACACAAAATTTATTTATATTTTATATATAATTAATTATATTTTATATATAAAATTGGAAATAAAAATAAAAATGATAGTTGGAAACAAAAACAAAAAATGTCATTGAATTAACTCTGTATGGAGGTAAGTGGTCATTAGACTTTGTTGTGGTGACCATATTTGCAATGTATACAAGTGGCAAGTCTCTGTGCTATAAACATGAAACTAAGAGAATATTTCGTGTCAATTATACTTAAATAAAAAATAACGGGGCACCTGGGTGGCTTAGTCGGTTAAGCGTCCGACTTTCACTTAGGTCATGATCTCGCGGTTCGTGGTTTGGCGCCCCGCGTTGGGCTCTGTGCTGACTGCCAGCTCAGAGCCTGGAGCCTGTTTCAGAGTCTGTGACTCCCTCTCTCTCTGACCCTCCCCTGCTCACACTGTCTCTCTTTCTCTCCTAGAAATAAATAAAAATATTAAAAACATTTTTTAAAAAATAAAATAAAATAAATAATAAAGTAAAATATGAGTAAGAGAAAACCATTAGTTTACTGTCTCGCCATTTTTAATGTTGAATTCTTCATGTTTTATGATAACCATTTCCTCCATTGGTTTTAGCAACAATGTCAGAAGTAATATGTGTAAGTGAAGGGATATGCAGTAACAAGAAGTAATATAAACAAGAAAGATAGGCAAACAACAAAATCCAGATAACTTTAGTCTGCACTGTATGGTTCTGGGAAGAGAAAGGTGCTAGAGTTAAGGCCACAAAGTGGTGGAACAGAGTTACTGCCCTCTTATTACCTGCAAGAGAGAAGAGTGAGCACCCTAGGATTTTGCCTGGAAGTGACTCTGGCTTTGGGGTGGGAAGTACAGGTTCCTGGGAATTTTGCTGAACTACAGTTTATGTTCCTTTTGCTTTGTATATCTAAATACAACCTTTATGAGGGGACCTGGGTGGCTCAGTCAGTTAAGTGTCCGACTTCCACATAAGTCATTATCTCACAGGTTCGTGAGTTCAGGCCTTGCATTGGGTTCTGTCCTGACAGCTTCGAGCCTGGAGCCTGCCTCAGATTCTGTGTCTCCCTCTTTCTCTGTCCATTCCCCACTTATGCTCTGTCTCTCTCAAAAATAAATAAACATTAAAATTTTTTAAATGCAAACTTTATGAAAAGTGTATTAAACAAGACAGAACATGGCGAGTATCTGTATTTTGCCTCAAGAATTCCTGATGTCTCCTGTTCTTTGATACCCAAAACATGTTAATTTCTTTAAATTCTCTTTCCATATTTAATTTCTGCTTTTCAGCAGAAGGATTATTGTCTGCTTGTTGAGGTGGAGCTCCTGTAATTCACTCAGCACTAAGCATTTCACAGTATGTTGAAGAGATCTGATGAATACAGATAATCAAAGATCCTTTTAAATTAATGATATAGTCATCAATAATATTCACAGTCTCATCTATAATACTGATCTATAGAGCTGAGGGAAAGTTTACAGCAGAAAGAGGAAAAATGTACATTTACTAATTATAGAACTTCATACTCTTAAGGATAAATTATGGAACCTTATGCTCCATTAGTAATTAAAGAAAAAGCAAAATTTTCCATCTGTCTTTTGAAACTGAGTGATTAATTAAATATAAATTTTGATGGGTGCCTGGGTGGCTCAGTTGATTAAGTGTCTGCCTTCAGCTCAGGTCATGATCTCACCATTCATGAGTTCAAGCACCAGGCTCTCTGCTGTCCATGGAGAGCCTGCTTCAGATCCTTTGCCTCCCTCTCTCTCTGTACCTCCCCTGCTCACACTCTCCCTCAAAAATAAAACTTAATAAAAACTATTTTTAAAGTTATTAAAAAAAAATAATTTTGCCTTTCACTTGCTGTATGGTTTCCAAAAACTGTTTAACTCTTAAGAGTCTCAGTTGCTTCATTATAATACCATAATAGCAGCCAAATTATAGAATTTATATAAGACTAAGAAAAAATAATTTTAGTAAAGGATCTTGAACTGTTTGAGCACCAAGGAAGCTGAAAACTATTGTAATTGTCATTTTTCTATGGGATTGGTAAAGCCTTTTCAAAATAATCATGCTATTAGATTCTGTGCTCTGTATTACGTTTTGTATAAACAAATTCTATTGCTTCAATTAATTGAAATAGGAGTACATTAGACCTATACATTTATAGTCTTGAGGATTCATAAAAGTATGACAGAAAATCCCCTAAAGTTTTTTATAAAAGCAAAAAACAATAAAAATTTTCAGACATCTACATAAATCATTTACTTTGAAAAGCCATACATTTAGTCTAAACTTTTTATTTGTGGTCTCTTGTATTCAACTGAGCAGTCTTATTTGCTTTCCATGTGATGGATTAGATTTGTGCCTGAACTTTTAGAAATAAGTGATTAGTTCTGTTCTCTTTAAGAGTATTAAGATAGCAAAGAGGGAAAGTTTACAGCAAAAAAAGGGAAAATGTATGTTTAGTAATCATGGAACAAAAGAGTTGAAGTGGTTGAAGAGTTCAAATTTTAATCAAGTTTCTATCATATTGCTCAATTTACCTGCTCATGGTATTGTTGACCTGACAATCTGGATAGGATATCAAGTATATGTATAGTCTATAGTAAACACACCTAAAAGAATAGACTTACAAAATTCACAAGCGACTAAATTGTCAAGGACACCAGATTAGATATAAGGTAGGTGATGAAGGCCTTCTGTGCCATGCCACCATACCTAGTATTAAATAGCAATTAATGAGGATTTAGCTCTGTGCAAAGAGCTTTATGTAAATTGTAAAATTTAACTTTCACAAAGATCTAATGAGAGTTATAATTATTACTCGTCTTTGGCAAACATTTCTAGGGATTTGCAGATAGCAATGACAAAGCTGGGGTCTTGAGACCTCATGTCTAGGTTTGAACAAGATGGTACAACCATACACTGCTTCTTACCCCTTTCAATCCCAGAAAAGTAGTTGCTGAACTTAAAAAATGGAAAATACCTGTATAAGAAGTTGTATAATTCTTCAAGTGTCTACTACTTATATAAAATTTCTTGTTCATTTGGACTTTGTTAATGTTTCTGTTTTGCTCCTTTTTAAATGTTTTCTTAATATTTATTTATTTTTGAGAGACAGAGAGAGATAGAGTGCAAGTGGGAGAGAGGTAAAGAGAGAGGGAGACACAGAATCCGAAGCAGGCTCCAGACTCTGAGCTGTCACCACGAATTCCAACGTGGGGCTTGAACCTATGAACTGTGAGACCATGAGCTGAGCTGAAGTTGGATGCTCAACTGACTGAGCCACCCAGGCGCCCCTCTGTTTTGCTCTTTCTAAAATTATCTGGCAATTTGGGCAGTTCCTCAGAGTAATGAAGGATGCACTAAAATATTTCAGAGGGAATCCTTTATGCACTGAGAGGATCTGTCTCAATGTATCTGTGCACAGTTTAGTGGAGAACCATTTTACTTCTTAACACTTTTATAATCATAAAAACTATATGTTGGATGTAATTAAAAAGATAAATTACTCCACGTGTAAAATAAAAAATAGCATATAAAATAGCAGTTGTCCTGCTTCAATTGATAGGGATAGATTCTCTTGCCATCTTTTCTTGTACTCTTCTTTCTTCCTCTTTAAAAACTTGTCACTATAATTCAACTGTGCTGTAATATTCATGGTGCCTATAATTCCACTGGGATGTGAGAAGCCCATAATGTGTGAATTGGGAAAGTTCTATCATATTGCCTTGGGCACTGTGTATCTTTTAGTCCCAGTTTATAGAGATAACTCTAACTCTTTGCCTTCTGTGTAAGACATAGGTGAAATATTCTATGCTCTGAATAGTGGATTAAGGAAAGGTCTGAAAATTTGCTATTGCTTAAAAGTTGACAGTAACTTTCTCTTAATCCAAAATTATCAGATGATACTACGTTATAATGGGAATTATTTTCTTTTCTTATTTTTATTTTTTTAGGGGGAGTGGTTTATTTTGAAATGATTTTGTCAATTCATATTCTACACATTTGAACAGTGAACTATTGTTGGAATAATAAGACATAAAAATATGGCTCCAGCCTGCAAGAGGTTCATCTCTGAGTCTGATAAATTGCATGAAAAAGAAATAAATCTGATTTTATAATAACTGTTTAATTAGGAGGTAGAATGAGTATATGGCATAGATAAGGGAAAATTACTCTGGGTCTCACTGGGAATTTTGCTTGTGAGTGGTAGGATTTAACTAAGTCTTAGAATGGCTGAGGAAAGTAGCTGGTAAAAAGGCTGTAATTTGAAAAAAAAAATGCATAATTGTGGCAGAAAGTCTAGGAGGTCAACAGGTTTTATTGTTGTTGTTTTGTTAGCATAATGTAACCTGTGTCCCTGCTTCAGCTTTCATCTCTATCCTGTCATCTGGAATACTTGACAAGGAAGACATAATGAACCAAACAGTCTGATTATTTTCTGATTGTCATTTTCAGCAGTGCAGCGTACCAGATCCTCCACAATATTAGGTCTTTGATTTATTGAATGTTTTCATTCTTTCAACGCTATTCTAATAATGATCTGGGAATAGGACAGAAGAGTAAATTTCTTGCTTATAGTCAAATGGAGGAATTGAGTAGCCATAACTAAGCAAATCTCCTACAGATCCTAAAAGAAATGTGACCAGATGCAATGGTAAGAGTGGGGCATCTGCAAACAGAATGCATAAAGACCATATAAACATCTTTTTAAATATAAGGAAATTATCAAATGTAACATTTTTTTCTCCTTTCTCACCCTCTCCATTTATACTACTACTACTACTACTACTACTACTACTACTACTACTACTAATATAATACACTTTTTCCATTTGGGGGTAAATATTTTGAAAATTTTCACAAAGGGAAATAAGATTCCCTAAGAGATAGGTTTTTAAGTAAAAGTACATAATTCCTAAACTAGTTTTTAAAATGAACAATCTCAGGAAAACTCATGGCTTTGGTCTGTTAACTGGGTACACTTGTGCAGAGAAATGAATCAATCTGAACCACAAAGAGATCTTTTACTTTTAAATGTTATTTATTTTATAAAGTTTACTTATTTATTTCTTTTTTGGGGGGGGAGGGAGAACAAGCGGAGGAGGGACAGACAGAGAGGCAGAGAGAAAATCCCAAAAAGCTCCAAGCTGTCAGCACAGAGCCGGACACAGGCTTCGAAGAGATTTTTTTAGAGGAAATGTCTTCTGAGTGGGAAGTTTGAACAGAAAAGCAAAGCAAATGTCTCAGTTAGGAGAGACTTGAAAAGAGAAGTCTACCAATGCATATTTAAAATTTAAAATTTAGTATATTTTGAACAGAAATCATTCCCCTGTCAATCCTAGAGAAACTTCAGCACCTTTTTCTTTCATTCTCTTTTGGGATAGATTTGCTTCTGGTGAAAAGAATAAATGTAGAGCCAAATTCTGCCTTAGGGCTAGCACAGGTCAAATCAGGGGTTGTCCACATAAGCCCTTCACACATAGGTTATGCAAATTACATAAAGTAAAGAGTGCTTCACATTAAAGCACCCCATTGTACTGCTGCTGTTTAGAGAAAGAAAGGAAAGAGTGACTTTATTTGATTGAGTTATACCTTAACCTGGCCTTCCTCAAAGTCTTTTGTTATAAGGTAACTTAATGATTGTAGACTATTTTTTTAAAAATTGAAGTTTTATTTGAAAAGCTAGATTGAAATGCAACACTTGTGCATTGGTTATGGTAGTGAAACATACCAATTAAAGCATGAAATGTATATCCCACATAACAAAAATTTTCTTTAGATGTGTTAAGAACTAGACAATTCGAGAAAATTATTTCCTTCTCTGAAAATAAAAATTTAACTCAAAATAAGAGGACACGCAATTCTCAAAGTGCCTTTCTTCAGACTAAATGATGATAAATATTAATTTACAGACTCTTGCTACACTCCTAATTTTTCATTTGTCCATTATATTCCTCTTTACATGCACTCATCTTTAGATACACTATTTCCACACACTATATTTTATATTAATTCATATATATTTAAAATATATGCCTATAAGCAACAAAAAAACTTATGTTGAATAAATAGTTCCCTGAATTGGTTTTATAGAAGTCATATATCATACATAAAATCATTTTTTTCTTCTGAGTCAATTTCATGTCATACCTTAAAAATAACATTATATATAGTATATGACTACTCAGGTGATAACTTTCAAGTAGGTTATAAAATTTATTTTTTTTATGTTTATTTATTTTTGATGGAGAGAGATACAGAGTATGAGTAGGGGAAGGGCAGAGAGAGGAGACACAGAATCTGAAGCAGGCTCCAGGCTCTGAGCTGTCAGCACAGAGCCCAATGCGGGGCTCGAACCCACGAACTGTGAGATCATTACCTGCATTGAAGTCAGACGCTTAACTGACTGAGCTACCCAGGTGCCCCAAAGTAGATTATAAAATTTCTATTAATTCTCCAAATGTCTAAGGTATAAGACATTAACATTAGATATTAAACTATTAAAATATAAATGGATTTGTCTCCTATAACAAATCAATTGTTTAGAGCAATAACTGTTATATTTGATTTCCTATTTGCAATATATAAATCAGTTTACGGCTTTTATATCCCAATGCATGTCCAGTACCCCAATAGAAAAATATTTAAGAGCACAGCTTTTATATTTAAATTGCCACAGTACTTAGAAATACTTACATAAACAGTTGAGGTCAGTTAACATTAATACCATAATTCAAATCAGAAGGATATTTCTAAATAATTATAAAGGGCAAAGTAATTTAATTCAAAAGCTTTGAGAGGTCAACTCCCTTACAAGGAAAATTTTCAGAAACACTCTACATTTTGAGAGTAAACAAGTATTAATTATTCACTGTTAAATAACAATGAATAATAAAGTTTAGAATAAAGAGAATTAAAGTTTAGATTAAATAAGTTCAATATACCCTGGAAAGATTTTTGACCCACAGTGAGTGTTGATTTCCATTAAGTTATTTGCAATGTATGAACTTGAGAAAGTTTTAGAATCTGTCATGGGAATGATTTTTTGCACAGTTATCTGACACAGTACTGATTTGTCAATGCCAAAAAATGTCTCAGCGTAAACTGTAAAAAAAATATTCTATTGACAACTTTACCTTAAGGAAATGCATTGTATGCACAGAGATTTTAACTTTAAAGGATATTATTTTTCTTGATGCCTCCCCTTTGGGCGGGACCTGAATGGAGACTATAGAACCATGCTTCTCTTCTGTTTCATTTAGACAATTAAAGCGTACAATGTAATCATGAGCACCTCTCTAACAAGTGAATGAATTTCTTTCAGTTAAAATTAGTCTTGCCAAAGCCTAACCACTGTCCATAAGAAGGTTCTTGCAAGGTTTATTTGTCTTAGAAGAGAATCAAGTGACAATAGACCTTCAATGAACCAAGTAACTCTCAGGCCCTAAATAATCCAATCCAATCTGTTCTAATATTGCAGCCCTGAGAACTGATAATTTCATATTGGCTCCTTAAACACATTAGCACAGAATGAGTTAGGAACCAGGGAAAATAGACCTACTTTTATTCTTATTAGAATACATATTAAAGTTTATTCAGTTCTTTGATTAGTACATGCCCTTTCTCACCACACCTTCTCCCTGCTCACCTGCATAAACATACTTGTACTTCAAACCTCAGCTTAGATATTTCTTCTTTCTCTTGCAGTTTTCCCGGGACTCTGAAATTGGGTTACATGCCTAATTCATGTTCCCACAGCACTTTGTAATTATCTACTTGCTGACACCTTCCTGTTACTCTGTCTACAGCTTTCTTCCACCAAACTGTAAAGTCAAGGTTACTGCTAGAAAGTCAACATCAAGCACTCTGCCTAGTATCATAGGAATCAAAACTCACTGAAATAATATTCACTTGAGGAGATTTATAATGTTTTATAATCATTTGAGAGATGGAATAATTGAATTATCTTGACTGTTAAAGCTCATGCCATCCTTACTATATTACACTATAGTGTAATTCATTAGACCAATGAAGAGGTCTAAAATGGTAGCTTTGGCGAGTGTTACTGATGTTTCTTGTTTCACTTAAAAACGTCTCCTGTACCTAGAGTTTTACACTGAGTGTGGAGTCCCTTATGAAGTCCATACTTGCAAGATTTCCAATAATTAGATAGAGGGATGTGAAGATTCCACATCTTCCTTCTCTTGTCTTTGGATCCTCTTAAAATGACTGATATACAGGGGTCCCTGGGTGGCTTAGTCGGTTAGGCGTCCGACTTTCGCTTAGGTCATGATCTCGCGGTTCGTGGATTCGAGCCCGCGTCGGGCTCTGTGCTGACTGCCAGCTCAGAGCCTGCAGCCTGTTTCAGTCTGTGACTCCCTCTCTCTCTGACCCTCCCCTGCTCACGCTGTCTCTCTCTCTCTCTCCTAGAAATAAATAAAACATTAAAAAAAAATGACTGATATACAGGACTAAACTTTACTATTCCCTTTTACTAATGACCAATTATATTTTACCAAATTTGTATCATACCGATTCTCTAGCCCCTTGGCACCAGAGTAAATAGATCTTGCTAAATTTGATCCCTCTGTTCCTTTTTTTTTTATTATTTTTTAATTTTTTAATGCTTTTTTCTCATTTCTGAGAGAGAGAGAGAGAGAGGGAGCAGGGGAGGGTCAGAGAAAGAGGAAGACAGAATCTGAAACAGGCTCCAGGCTCTGAGCTGGCTGTCAGCACAGAGCCCGATGCAGGGCTCGAACCCACGAACTGTGAGAAAATACCTAAGCTGAAGTTGGATGCTCAACCGACTGAGCCACCCAGGCAGCCCCCCACCCCTTCCCTTAGAAGAGAAGGTATGAAACCAAGGACATGGTCCAAATTAATATTTCTACATGTTTTGTAAATAGTTTCATTGACATATGACAATATTCATTTCTTTACACATTATCTATGACCTCTTTTACCAAAGACATAGTTGAGTAGTTGAAATAAAGATTATAATGTAAAAACCTAACATATTTACTATCAGCCCTTTGCAGAAAAGTGTCAAGGTGTAGCCTTTACATCCGGTTGAATTCAGGTTATAAAAGATCTCTCTTGAGGGTGCCTGGGTGGTTTAGTCAGTTAAGTGTCTGATCTTAGCTCAGGTCTTCATCTAAGGGTGCGAATTCAATCCCCACATCCAGCTCTAGGTTGACAGCACAGAACCTGTTTCAGATCCTCTGTCTCCCTCTCTGTGCTCCTCCCCTGCTTACGCTCTTTCTCTCTCTCTCAAAAACAAATAAAACATAAAAAAAAAAAAAGATCTCTCAAGAAAAAAGATCTCTCTTGTAGCCCCTTTGTTTTTCCTTAATATTACTTTATCTGTTAACCTACAGAGAAGAATAAAATTAGGGTAAGAACTGAACATTTTTAAATTATACCAGTGCACCCATACATGACTATTGTACCCATTATTAGTATGAGATTGTTGACAATTTTTCATTTATAGTGTTTTCATTATATGAATCCAAACTGCATTCTTAAAAGTAAAGCAAACTTGTAAGAAGGACCCAGACTGTATCACTAATAGCTTTTTACAGAGGAATGCTTTTTCATTTCTTTAAGCAATTTAGGGTCTATAATTTTATTTGATTGCATATGTACCATTAACAGTTGACAGCTGTCAGACAAGGTCGGATAAAATGACTCATGAAAGTTATGTTTAAAAAAAAGTCTGACCAACTGTTTTGTTCCCTATAGTTAGTTACTGACTAACCATTTTGGCAAGAATTTTCTCTTTTAACTTCATGGGTTCACGGAGTAGACAAATACTCATGTGATACTGCTTTAGTCATACCAAAGAAAGTTTTAGAATCCCAAAGTTGAAATAAGTATAATTTAGATCGATTCTGTAAGTGTATGTGGGAGCGGGGCACACACGCGCATTTTCTCAACTTTGAACTGCAGAATTTTGATTGTCACATTTAGTTGATTTCCATCCAGTTCAGTTCCCTTTATTTAAGAATTAACTATGGATAATTGTGGGGCGCCTGGGTGGCTCAGTCGGTTAAGTGTCCAACTTCAGCTCACGTGATGATCTTGTGGTTCGGCTCAGGTGATGATCTCATGGTTCGTGGGTTCGAGTTCTGCGGCGGATTATGTGCTGACAGCTCAGAGCCTGGAGCCTGCTTCAGATTTTGTTCTCCCGCTCTCTCTCTGCCCCTCCCCTTCTCATGCTGTCTTTCTCTCTCTCTCAGAAATAATTTTTTTAAAAAGTTAAAAAATTTAAAAAAGAATTAATTATGGATAATTTAATTTAACAGTTAAGTATTTAATGAAACAATTTTAAGTAAGACTGAGTACACTGACATTTTGTGTGATATCAGTATTCTTTTCGTGGTGTGCTGTGATACCTCTTCCTTAAGAGTTAAAGATAATGCTTAACTTGTGTTATTAAGAAAATTTTCTCTAAATTTATCTATTTTAAAAGCTTTTTGGTGTGTGGTAGATCCTATTCCAGAGATCATGATCTCTGGAACCTGGACCTAAGCCCTATGTTGGGCTCTGCACTGAGCATTAAACCTGCTTAAGATTCTCTCCCTCTCTCTCTCTCTGATCCCCTCATTGTGCTCTCTTTCTTTCTAAAAATTAAAATATAATATAATAAAATATTAATATAAAATCCAAAGTGAAACATTTCGTAGGCAAAGAAATGAAGAAATGTTTCAATGAGCTCCAAATATTTTTTAAATATCAATGAATAAAAATATTTAATGGTATCATTATACAATGAACTTTATAAGAATTAATAAATGTGTTATTGGAGAAATGACCCAAGATTGTGTGCATTGGACCTACAGGGAAATATGAAGGAGAAATTTTTAAGGGAAACACATCCAAAAAAATATACTAAGCATTAAAAATATACTCAGAGACACAGCATTTATATAACAGTGAATCTGTGAATTAAATCCACACAGTAGGACACTAATTTGCAATTTTTAGATAAAATGTCCAAATCGTAAGTTTATAAAAGAAATATCACATGTAATTTAGGTGTTATGGTAAATTAAATAATAGCTTTAGAAATTAAATAATTTAACTCTTGGAAAACTTTCCCAGAAAAATCATTGATATTTGATATGAAAGATATTATACTCTTACTTATCTAACCTTTCCTTCTGTGTAGCAATAGATGACTCTATCAGTAGTAAAAATAATCTAACTTACTTTTAAAGCCGTCAGTAAATCATAATGAAAATAAACATTAAAAATCACACTCTTTATAAAAGGGGAAAATGGAAGCATACAATTCATATTCATTTTTGTTTGAAGTTTACTATGTGCCATATATCAAACATATGTATTTAGAATGCTCTGGGGAAAATCTGAAAGCTGAAACAAATGATGACATTCATAACCATTTACTAACACTTGGCTAGATCATTTCAGGCTGTAGTAAATTTGTAGAGAGTCACCATCTGTGTCTCCTTAAAATTTATAACAGTAGAGGAAGAATATGTCTCAAGACTTCAAGAAATTACTTTCTCAGAGTGCTGGCTTGGCTTAGTTAGAAGAGCATGTGACTCTTGATCTCAAGGTCATGTGTTCAAGTCTCCAGTTGGGTATAGAGATTACTAAAAAGAAATAAATAAACATTAATTTTTTTAAGTTTACTTCTCTATATAGGTTTGAATCATCTGTCTTTTGCCTTAAACCCAGGAACTGTGTGTGTGTGTGTGTGTGTGTGTGTGTGTGTGTGTGTGTGTGTGTGTTGCAGGGGAGAGGCAGAGGGAACAGGAGAGAGAGAATCTTAAGCAGACTTCATACCCAGCTCAGAGCCTGACACAGGATGGATTTCATGATGGTGAGATCATGACCTGATCCAAAATCAGGAGTGGGATGCTTAACCGACTGAGCCACTCAGGTGTTCCAAACCCAGAGACTTTGTATGCCTGTGATTTTCCCTACTTGCCTGTCAATTACTACTAAAAACCAATATAGATTCCTTATAGTATACAATCTGTTTTTACACATAGTCTCTATTCAACAATTTAGAAATTATTTTACCTGTTATTTTATTATTCTCTTTAGTACGAATGTGCTGTTATTTTTCCATAGGACTGTATGCTTATAAGAAAAATTTAATTGCAACTAGTCAGTAAAAGGTACCCAGGGGGTTTTAACAAACCATTTGATATGAGTAATATACTTTTTAGTTCTCACTACTTTGAGGAACTTGTCTTATCATAAATGAAATTTTAAGTCATCTAAATTGGAAATGACAGTGATAATAGTTTGAAAACTTTTAAATTTAACCATACGGTTTCAGTACTTAGATTGAAAGTACAGCGATGGAGAAAGAGTGAAGATTTTTAAATATTTTCTTTTAAACAATTTATCACTCAGATTATTTTCTTAATGTGCTTATTACTTGTGAAATAATTCTGAAGTGAAAAATGTCTCCTGTGAAATGGATAAAGTAGTTAGGTACTTGTGTCTGTTCTGCAGAAATGAGCTTTACAAAGGTCAGTAATTTGAGCTTAACATTAGAGGATTATCTATATTTTATCTTTCTTTATTTTTGATTTCTGTATAATTGTATTAATGAAATAATTCAAAGGCAGTCATATTCTGTAGTGCCTATGAACAAGGCACTTTACCTACGACTTAGTGATCAGTTGCTTAGCAACTATGTGGTTAACGGAAACCTATCCGATCTGATGTCTCTGTCTCTTCAGAAATTGTCAGAAACTAGATGGAGTACATTAGATCTTTCCAAATATTTTAGCATTTTACCATCTCTGAAGAATTAGTAGTTTTATTTTATTTTATTTTATTATTTTCCAATAGATTTTATTTTTGTTCTTTAAACCCAATTTTTTTTTACTTCCATTATTTGAAAGTTCAATAAAGCTTTATATTCTACCTTTAAGAGATATTATTCTTTTTTTTTTTCTAGGAGAGAGAGAGAGAGAGAGAGAGAGAGAGCGTGAGCAGGGGAGGGTCAGAGAGAGAAGAAGTCACAGACTGAAACAGGCTCCAGGCTCTGAGCTGGCAGTCAGCACAGAGCCCAACGCGGGGGTCGAACCCACAAACTGCGAGACCATGACCTAAGTGAAAGTCGGACGCTTAACCGACTAAGCCACCCAGGCGCCCCAAGAGATATTATTCTTTTATAATTTTTTTTATTTTTGAGAGACAGAGCATGAGCGCGGAAAGGGTAGAGACACTGGGAGACACAGAATCTGAAGCAAGCTCCAGACTCTGAGCTGTCGGCACAGAGTCTGACATGGGGCTTGAACTCAAAAACTGCGGGATCATGATCTGAGCCAAAGTCAGACGCTTAACTGACATGTATTAGTTTCTAGAGAAACTGATCCATCTTTGTAAGCCATCAAATTATTATAATTGAACACCTGCTGTGTTCAAAATATAATACTAGATTATTTGTTGAAGGTAGGCATGAGTTCTACCTCCACCAAAGAGTTTTAAAATGTATTTGGAATCACACATCTTTATACTACAATTGGCAGTAGAAGGCAGTATTTGATAAGTGACCAACAATTATAGAAAACAAAGGCGTTAAGGGAAGGAAGTAAAAATCATATCCTTAGATGTTATTCAAGAAAGGATAATTATGATAGAGTTCTTGGATAGTGCAGAAGGATGAAGGAATGCAGACCTTTCTAGATGGGGAAAATACAACTTTCCTGAATGTCTCTTAGATGAATAGCAATAAATAAAAATGACAGCATTTGCAACAACATTAATATTTTTCTACTAAACCATTTGTATATACCATAAAACAAAATTGCCACCTTTTGCATTCATTATATCATTAATGAAATAGCTAAAATGGATGGTTTATCTCATTAATAGTACATAGTTGAGATACTTAAGAAAAAAAATACTACTAGTTGGGCACCAATATTTTCTACAAAGACAGAAAATGATAATTTAT
Source organism: Proteles cristata cristata (assembly GCA_017311185.1). Classification (NCBI taxonomy): domain Eukaryota; kingdom Metazoa; phylum Chordata; class Mammalia; order Carnivora; family Hyaenidae; genus Proteles; species Proteles cristata. Next base: position 1,161,020 of record JAESUZ010002548.1, on the reverse strand, counting down.
ATTCTGAATTAAATTATCACATTTATTCATGTAACAAATATTTACTAATATATACTATTTACAGAAATTGTTGCAGTCCATGAAGTGAGAAGCAAAGAGGTACAAAAACGTATTTGGCATATTTAATACTCTCTGCCCATTACATAATTTTACCTTTCTCTTTGACATCTGGAATATATTGGGCATTAATTTTGTTAGTTTTCCATGTACAGTTTTTCCATGTACTGATCCACTTAACCCAGAGCCAGTCACTGAAAAGTCACTTTTTCCAATGCACTGTATCCTTTGTGTGTGTTTCTTTCTAAATTCTCCATTCTGTCCCCTTGGTTGGTTTTCCTACACTTGTATCAATTTCCCACTATATTATTTATTTTATGATGAGTCTTAATGTATGATAATATAAGTTCTCCAAAATGTTCTTCTTACTTAAGATTACCTTGGATGTGTTAAGTTTTTTGAATTGTCATATAATTTTAGAGTGATCTTGACAATTTTCACAATATCTACTGGGATTTTGATTAAGATTGCCTTAAATATAGATTAGTTTGGGAGAACTGATATCTTTACAAACTGAATTTTTTCCTTTCATTTATTGCATTTTCCCAAATTTTTATTTAAATTCCAGTTAGATAACATATAGTGTAATATTAGTTTCAGGAATACAGTGATTCATCACTTACACACAAGGAACCTGGTGCTCATCACAACAAGTGCCTCCCTTAACAACAAGTGCCTCCCTTAACACCCATAACCCATTTAACCCTCCCCTCACTCACCTCCCCCAAGCAACCCTCAGTTTGTTCTCTGTGGTTAAGAGTCTCTTTTATGTTTTGCGTCCTTGTTTTTGTCCCCCTATGTCCATCTGTTTAATATCTTAAATTTCAAGTCTGAGTGAAATCATATGGTATTTGTCTTTTTTTCTGACTGACTTATTTCACTAGCATATTATGGTCTAGTTCTATTCACCTCTTTGCAAATGGCAAGATTCCATTATTTTTGATGGCTGAGTAATATTCCATTATATATATATACCACTATCACTTCTTTATCAATTCATCAGTCAATGGACATTTGAGCTCTTCCATAATTTGGCAATTGTTGATAGTGCTGCTATAAACACCAGGGTGCATGGATCCGTTTGAATAAGTATTTTTATAGCCTTTGGGTAAATACCAAGGGGCGTAATTGCTGGATCTTATAGTAGCTCTACTTTTAACTTTTGGAGGAACTGTTTTCCAGAATGGCTGTACCAGTTGGCATTCCCACCAGCAGGGTAAAATGTCCCCCTTTCTTTGCATTTGAACCACTACCTGTTGTTTCCTGTATTGTAAATTTTAGCCATTCTGACACGTACGCGGTGATATATCACTGTAGTTATGACTTGTATTTCCCTGATGATGAACAATGTTGAACATCATTTCATGTGTCAGTTAGCCATCTGGATATCTTCTTTAGAAAAGTGTCTATTTATGTGTTCTTTCCATTTCTTAGCTGTATTATTTGTTGTTTGGGTGTCAAGATTGATAAATTCTTTATAGATTTGGGATACTAACCCTTTATCTAATATGTCATTTGCAAATATCATCTCCCATTCTGAAGGTTGCCTTTTAGTTTTGTTAATTGTTTACTTCCCTGTACAGAAACATTTTATTTTCGTTTAGTCCCTATAACTTATTTTTGCTTTTATATCCCTTGCCTCAGGAGACATATCTGGAAACATGTTGCTATGGCTATTGTCCAAGACATTACTGCCTGTGTTCTCTTCTAGGATTTTTATGGTTTCGGGTCTCACATTTAGGTATTTAACCCATTTTGAGTCTATTTTTGTGTATAGTGTAAGGAAGTAATCCAGTTTCATGCTTTTACATGTAGCTGACCAGTTTTCCCAACACCAATAATTGAAAAGACTGTCTTTTTCTCACTGGATATTCTTTCCTTTTTTTAAATCAAAGATCAGTTGGCCATATTTTTGAGAGTTTATTTCTGGGTTGTTTATTCTGTTCTATTGATCTGTGTGTCTATTTTTGTGCTGGTACCCCATTGTTGATCCATACAGCTTTGGAATATAACTTGAAGTCTGGAATTATGACACTTCCAGCTCTGCTTTTCTTTTCCAAAATTGCTTTAACTATTTGGGGTCTTTTGTGCTTCCATATAAATTTTAAAAGTTTTTACATATATTTTTAATATGATAAGTTATGCTAAATTGCTATTGGTTTACTCATTCTTAATAATAAACCATTCTTGCCTTTGTGACATAAACCCCACTTAATCTTTTCCAATGATATTATATTTTGGCTTTCCTGGAATAATTTCCACTTATGATTATCTTCCAATCCAATGCACCAATATTTAACTTTTTTTGTCTACATCATGAGAACAGTTAAAACTTTTCTTTGCAGATTCCGATACCAAGTTATATTCAAGCCTCATAAAAAGAGTGGAGAGAATGTTTCTGTTTATTGGAAACATTTGTGTCTTTTGTAAACAGTATATAAGTATTTTATTTTTCTTTCTGTTTGGTTTTCTTTTAATCCAATATGGCTAATTTAGCACTAATTAGCTAATTTTGGGGGGCATATTTAGTCATTTACATTTAAAATAATTATGATATACTGGACAAATCATTTTATGGAAAATTTTCTCTTTTTTCCTGCTCAGTTTTTCCTTGTTTTGGAGTGAACAAATTTTTTAAATGAATTTACCTTCTATTCTGTTATTTTATGAATTCTTTTGCTGATTACTTTTGGGGTTAAACATGTTGCCTTCCCTTATTTGAATCTAATGAAAACTATTGCTTTTGCTAATTTCCAGACATTGCTTGCTGTTAAAATCTTTAATTCCACTTATTCCATTCTACTTTTGCATTCCTCCTGTCATGAATTGTAATTCTCTCTATATTTTAACTCCACAAAGACTTACTATCGTTATATTGTCAGTCAACAATTATTTACACATATTTACATTTTTACCTTTTCTGTGACATTTTTACCATTTTACCTTTACCTTTTCTAATGACATTTACATATTTCCTCAGTCTTACTTTTCATCTTCCCAAGTTACTCCATTTAGTATTTCTTTTAGAGTAGGTTCTGCTGAAAATAAATGGGCTGTGTTTGGGTGCATGAAACTTTTGTTTTCACCTTCATTTCTGAAGAATATTTGTACTTGGCTAGTAGTCATCTTTTTTTGGTACTTACAATGTTTCATTCCGACTTGTGTAGAAGGCACTTCTTTGAAGTTTCTCATTTTCCACAATTTGACTATAATATTTTCTAGTGTGTTTTTAATTTTTTTGTTATAGTCACTTTTTATTGTTTATTTATAGATGTATGTGTGTCTTTGTTCTATTGAAGTTTAATAAGTTTCTTGACTCTTTAAAACTTTAGTGTGGTGCTTTTCATCATTCCTGGGAAAATTTGGACAATCTCTTCTTGAGTACTTCTGCTCCATTTTCTTCTTCTTTCATCCTGGAGATAGATAGATGATAGAAAATAGATGGTTGATAGAGAGGTAGGTAGATAGAATGATAGACGATAGATAGACAAATAATAGGTAGATAGATAGCAAGGCTCACATGTTTCTCATACCCGACTTTTTTCTTGTTGCTTTAAAATATCATTGTAAGTATAGAGTTAACTTCACAGGTAAAATGGGAAAATACAAATACAAATGAGAAAACTGGAAGGCTGGTGACAATCCTGTGGTCAAGATAAGGATGAGTGAGATATACTAGCTAGTAATTTATAATGTGCTTTAAAGTTGTAAACTTCCATGTAAGCATTTTATACTAGCTTGTCTACATTGTTCAGGGAACAATGAGCTGTTGGTTTGAATGTGGCATAAACAGTTATGTAGCTTGGTTTTAGTAAAACAGCACCAGCAGAACATAAAAGACCCTTCAGTAAATTTGTTTCCAGACTTCACCGTAACTAAGATATTTTGCATGTATCTGGATGGTTCTTAATTTGATGAAGTGCATCCTGTACAATTTGGAGCCGACACTTGAAAGGCTTGACCTGGAATTTTTTGTAACCATGAATTGTTGCTTGCCATTTCTTTCTCCTGCTGCACTAACAGCTTTATCTTCATAGGAGTAAGCTATGTGGAGGCTTCTGTGAGTCCTTTCACAAAACAAACAATGCTGTAAGTGCTTTTCTTTTGACTTGTTTAGAAGTTTTGTTCACTGATCCTATCTTCGGCGCTGTCCTTTAATGCTCTTAAAGGTAGTCATTGAACTTTTGGATTCATGTACTGTATATTTTAATTTTGAATAACTTTTAAAATTACTTAACAGATTCCATTTTTCCCCCATTTTGTACATCTATCTTAAATGTGTCAACTACTGTTATTTTATAATTCTTGTCTTCCAAGAACAATATTGGAATAATCATTAGCTGGTGCTTCACATATCTAGAAAATTTTATTAAATGTCAGATGTTGGGGGCGCCTGGGTGGCTTAGTCGGTTAAGCGTCCGACTTTTGCTTAGGTCATGATCTCACAGTTCATGGGTTCGGGCCCCGTCTTGGGCTCTGTGCTGACTGCCAGCTCAGAGCCTGGAGCCTGTTTCAGTCTGTGACTCCCTCTCTCTCTGGCCCTCCCCTGCTCATGCTGTCTCTCTCTCTCTCCTAGAAATAAATAAATACAAAACATTAAAAAAATTTTTAAAAAAATGTCAGATGTTGTATGTATAAACACACAGACACACAGAAACACACAGACACAGACACAGACACACACACACACACACACACACACACACACACACATTCAGAGTTTAGAAACCCTCGATGATTTTTTTTTTCTACCAGAAATGGTTCTCTCTTTCTTCTGCTAGTCATGTGGAATGATCAGCAGGCCAGATACAGATCAGGGGGAATCGGAGATTAAGCTAACATGGATTGAGGTTGTGTAAAACTTAGTCTATGTCTTTATTCCTACAGCATGGGCCTCCAAGTTTCCTACTTATTATAATTTTTTCTATTTCTTTCTCTCTTCTTTCTTTAAATTTAGTTGCAGTTCATGGGTTTAAGCCCTGTGTCAGACTCTGTGCTGATAGCTCAGATCCTGAAGCCTACTTCAGAATCTATGTCTCCTTCTCTCTCTGCCCCTCCCCTGCTTGTTCTCTCTCTCTCAAAAATGAGTAAATATTAAAAATAATTTTTAAAAAATAATTTAAAAAGAACTAGGTCCATTTGACTTGTTTTTGGACTGAGAACAGTGCTTTAAATTCATCTAGAATTTGTATAATTTGGTTTTTTTAATAATTTTTTAAATGTTTTATTTATTTCTATGAGAGAGAGAGAGAGAGAGAGCATGAGCAGGGGAGGGTCAGAGAGAGAGAGGGAGTCACAGACTCTGAAACAGGCTCCAGGCTCTGAGCCGGCAGTCACCACAGGGCCCGACGCGGGGCTCGAACCTACGAACCCCGAGATAATGACCTAAGCAAAAGTCGGAAGCTCAACTGACTAAGCCCCCCTGGTGCCCCTAGAATTTGTATAATTTGTGTTTCTACTTATTTATCCCTCGATTTCTCATCATTCCTGCTTTACATAGAAAGTTTCTGTGTCACTTTGTGGATAGATATAAACTTGCATCTTTACTGTAATCTGTGTGCTTTAGCATTATACAATGATCTTCTTCGTGTCAATGGGAGTCTTTCTACCATGAATTCTATCGTGTCTTGTATTGAGATTACATCTTCTGTGAGATGAAAGTTTGAATTGACAAATAGTACTCACATAAATAATAGGTTTGTCCACAACCAGATTTTTCTAATGATTCAAAAGACACAGGGAATCACAAGCCACAAGGTAAGCATCATTTTCTTGGAGAAACTAATACTCCCCACTAATGTCCCTTTTTTCCCTACAATAGGATATGCAGTGGTTTTATATGATTTATGCATGTGGAACTTGCACAAAGGAAGCCACTTGTGTTATGGAGTATCTCTAATTGATACACCATCAATTAGACAACTTGATTGACTATCCTTTCTCCTGCCAACCATGACCCATATCCACAAGATCTAGTTTTGTTCATTATATAGGTAGTCTGTGTACACCGGGAATTTCCTGCTATAATGTTATGACATATGGGTTAAAGTTCTTATGCTACAAATTGATAAGAAAATCTAATGGGCATTCAATAGAGAAGGCTGATCATTTTTAACAATTTTATTTTTATTATTTTTTTTAATGTTTTTTAATTTATTCTAGGAGAGAGAGAGAGAGAGACAGCGTGAGCAGGGGAGGGTCAGAGAGAGAGGGAGTCACAGACTGAAACAGGCTCCAGGCTCTGAGCTGGCAGTCAGCACAGAGCCTGACGCGGGGCTCGAACCCACGACCCGTGAGATCATGACCTAGGCGAAAGTCGGACGCTTAACCGACTAAGCCACCCAGGCGCTCCAAGGCTGATCATTTTTAAACTAAGTAAGTACTCAGTAAATACTGATATCACTGATATACAAAGAGATTGACTGCAAATGGAATGCTGTTTGGGCTTTTAATGTTGTGTTTTTTTTTAAATTTATTTCTAGGAGAGAGAGAGAGACAGCGTGAGCAGGGGAGGGTCAGAGAGAGAGGGAGTCACAGACTCTGAAACAGGCTTCAGGCTCTGAGCTGGTAGTCAGCACAGAGCCAGATGTGGGGCTCGAACCCACGAACCATGAGATCATGACCTAAGCAAAAGTCGGACGCTTAACGGTCTAAGCCACCAAGGCGCCCCAACTGTTTGGGCTTTTAAAGCTACTGAATACATATGTGGTTAAAAATATAAGCACATTATTATACCCCAAAGATGATAATAACAAAAAGGGACTGGAAAATTTGAGCTTTAATGAAAATATATATTTTGCTGATTCCAAATGTTTGTATCTAAATATAACTGAGAGTAATTAATAAATTTGCATTCATTTCCTTTTAAAATGTGAATCTAAGTTCATCCTGTACCATAATCTTGAGTCATTTAAGAGCAGAAAATATCAACTTTTCTTTGGCTAGTACCACACATGCACACACACGTGCTACAAATGGCCATATTTCATTTTTTCTCATTGCCACATAGTATTCCATTGTATAGATAAACCACATCTTCTTGATCCCTTCGTCTGTTGATGGACACTTAAGCTCTTTCCATGTTTTGGCTATTGTTGAGAGTGCTGCTATGAACATTGGGGTCCATGTGCCCCTATGCATCAACACTCCTGTATCCATTGGGTAAATTCCCAGCAGTGCTATTGCTGGGTCATAGGGGAGTTCAATTGTTAATTTTTTGAGGAACCTCCACACTGTTTTCCAGAGGGGCTGCACCAGTTTACATTCCCACCAACAGTGTAGGAGGGTATCCATTTCCTCACATCCTCGCCAGCATCTAGAGTCTTCTGATTTGTTCATCTTAGCCACTCTGACTGGTGTGAGGTGGTATCTCAGTGCGGTTTTGATTTGTATTTCCCTGATGAGGAGGGATGCTGAACACTGTTTCATGTTTCTGTTAGCCATCTGCATGTCCTCTTTGGAGAAGTGTCTATTCATGTCTTCTGCCCATTTCTTCACTGGATTATTTGTTTTTCAGGTGTGGAGTTTGGTGAGTTCCTTATAGATTTTGTATACTAACCCTTTATCTGATAATGTCATTTGCAATTATCTTTTCCCATTCCATCAGTTGCCTATTAGTTTTATTGATTGTTTCCTTTGCTGTGCAGAAGCTTTTTATCTTGATGAGGTCACAATAGTTCATTTTTGCTCTTGATTCCTTTGCCTTTGGGGATGTGTCAAGTAAGAAATTGCTGCAGTTAAGGTCAAGGAGGTTGTTTCCTGTTTTCTCCTCTAGGGCTTTGATGGTTTCCTGTCTCACGTTCAGGTCCTTTATTCATTTTGAGTAGTTTTTGTGAATGACCCCATTCACAATTGCACACAAAAAAACATAAAATACCTAGGAATAAACCTAACCAAGGATATAAGAGATCTGTATGATGAAAACTATAGAAAACTTATGAAGGAAATTGAAGAAGACACAAAGAAATGGAAAAGCATTCCATGCTCATGGATAGGAAGAATAAATATTGTTAAAATGTCATCATTACCCAAAGCAATCTACAAATTCAATGCAATCCCAATAAAAATTGCTCCAGCATTCTTCTCAAAGATAGAGCAAACTATCCTAAAATTTGTATGGAACCACAATAGACTCCATATAGCCAAAGTAATATTGATGAAGAAAACAAAATGGGAGGCATCACCATCCCAGACTTTAGCCTCTACTCCAAAGCTGTAATCATCAAGACAGTATGATATTGGCACAAAAACAGACACATAGAGCAATGGAATAGAATAGAGAACTCAGAAGTGGACCCAAAAGTATACAGCCAACTAATCTTTGACAAAGCAAAAAAGAGTATCCAGTGGGAAAAAGACAGCCTCTTTAACAGATGCTGCTGGGAGAACTGGACAGCAACATGCAGAAGAATGAAACTAGATCATTTTTCCATTTTTCATATGGATATGTAATATCCATAGCCAGGACATTACATTTAATGTGATTATGTCTCAGGAAGAGTTTTACTGTGGATATATTTAGAGCAATTTTGTAGTTAAAGTTGTATAAAATTTTAATAACTTAAATGTAGGTTTTTAATATATTTTCTTTCTGCTGCTGCTGATGCCATATATGAAGACAGAACCTAAATCTTATCCTTATATAGAGGGATAAATATAAATGTACTCAGAATGAATTTCAAAGCAGTAATTAAAAATATTTACTATTCCATACTGATGCAGTTTATGAATAAGCGTTACCAAAGAAATATATTCTGAAGCAGCTAGTGTGGCATTTTTTTAAAGTAACACATTACAAAAGCAATTGTACCATGAAAAAGTTTACGTCAGGTCTCTGCTCTACCATGGATTTAAAAGGATCATTAACTTCATTGCAAATTTTTAAGCAGGTGGTATGCATCAAGGATAAACATTCTGAAATATATGAGTCCATCGAGGATTCTCGTGTAAACATTGCAATAGAAGAGCTCGAAAAGGAACTACAGTTACTTGCTTGGAGCTTGCAACTGGCCAGGTGGTGCAGCTAGACCTTCTTCCCTGAGAGACCATGGATTCTGTGCGTACCTCCTTAGTGACATGGGAAGTTAGATGACAGCCTCAGGGTTTCTGCTTGGGGATCCCTCCTGAGGATCCTCACCATGCTTTCTCTCTCAGGGCCTTACAAGTTGTAACCTTTGTAGTCTTTTCTGAGGAGCACCAGTTAGTTGTAATTTTGCTACATTTTAAGTTGTGGAGTGTTGGGGAGGAGCATGAAGGTCTCAAAGAGCCCTGATTTGCAGTACTGGCTGATTTCTGTGTCATAAATATTCCCCCAATGGCTGATTTCAAGCTAGCAATGTGAAGTCACTGAATGAACATGGAGTTGGAGAAATGTGTGAAACATTGGCTCATGTAAGCCATTGCAAGCCAGCTTCAGCACATTGCTAATTAAAGACATATTTGGTCTCTCTTTGCTTCTTTATAGGCCCTGGAACTATTGTTTTGTTATATTTTACAGTGATACTCTATTATACACTCTATATGCACAAACAGGCACACACATAAATGTGTGTCTGTATATGTGTGTATGTTTGTATCTGTCTATGTGTGCTTATATATGTCTGTATATATATATATATATACAGACTGTATGTATATATGTATACATGTATGTCTGTATGTATATATACATGTGTATGTATGTATAGATATATAGTGTTTCTCATTCTTGTCCTAGGCCACAAGGGCATAATGACTGATTATATTCCAGAAAGAGGCTGCTGAAAAAGCATTAGTCCCTAAAAGAAGATGACATGGAGTAGGTCCACAGCTGAGCCACTGTGGACAGTGTTATGAGCAAAAAATAAGCCTATGTTGTTGCAAGCAACTAATACTTGGGAGTTATGTTTTATTACATTATAACTAATCTCCAGGACTAAAACAAATTTATTATCAGACTTCTTTTTAAGCACTTTGTTCAGGATAACTCTATGTAATTATAGACAAAATATATAGAGAGAAACATCTATAGTATAGAAACTTAACATATAGATGTAGTTTCCTCTCCTGCTGTCAAAGGCAAAAGTCTGAGGAAGGCTTTGAGCATAGCCTTTGCCCTAAATGAGGACACTTGAAGTAGTTCTGACCATGCCAGATGGTCACTGTGACCTAGCAAACTATCCTGGGGAAGAACGACAGCCTGACAATAAGATTAGGGTTAAAATTTCCTGCTAGGAGAAAAATAATCTTTCCAAAATTGGTTTGTAGCATGTCTTACAGTGTGGTTCCTCATGTTTTGAACTGTACCTTTCTCCTTGTTAAACAACTGAGAATTGGAAATAACAGTGACAGCTTACAGTATCTTTCTAAGTGGATGAGAAATTATTCCCATAGAGGGCTTTACAGCACAATCCCAGATCAAGTAAAATTTTATTAACAAATCAGATAACCTTGATTTTCTCTCTAAAGCATCTTTGAATGAGGTATGATGTAAGATCTTTACTTAAGGTACCATAATCCCTCTTACAACAAGAAGAGTAATGCATAAAATAGACTTAAATGCACTGCTGATCTTTCACCGAGACAAGCCTTAAAAGACTTACTCTGATGTCAGCACTCCTCAAATACTTTCTCTTATAAAAACCAATGGCGGTCTTCCATTGGCCGCCATTCTTAGCATTAACCTAGCCTTTTGTGACTTTTGTGTGGCAGAAGGTAGGGAAGGTATTGTAGACCTTGTTAGATTTCAAAAGGAGTCATGAAGTCTTTCTAAAACACCTCAACACTCTATGAGAAATGAATATGAAAGTGTACATACAGGCTCACTGATCTAAACTCTTCTCCCATCTTCCTTTAAGTCGTCCGCTTCTCAAAAGTCTCCAAGGTCCCCATGTTGCTTCACATTTTAGTTTGGCTGTTTTCTAGCATGTAATTTTCTTTTTCAGGGTGAAAATTTTTATTTGATTTTATTTTTTAATTTCCTTTCAGTTTGTTTCTCCTTTCTTGCAGACTTATTGGAATATAATTGACATATAGCATTGTGTAAGTTACACAATGTGATGATTTCATATATGTATGTATTACTAAATGATTTACTGTTTTGGCTCCATTCAAATAGACAATACAGTGTTTTGACTATGCTGACCGTGCTGTACATTACATTCCCAGGGCTTAATTATTCTCATAACTAGAAGTTTGTACCCTTTGACCAGTTTTCCCATCCTCCCCCTGCTCTGCAATCACCAGTCTGTTCATTTCAAAGAGTTTAGTGCTTTAAGCTCCAATATATGAGTGAGATCTTACGATATTTGTCTTTCTCTCTCTGACTTTGTTACCTGAGCATAATGACCTTGAACATCCAGGTTATCACAGAGGGCAGAATTTTTTTTATGAATGAATAATATTTCATTGCATGTATATATGCCACCTTTTCTTTGTTCATTTATTCATTAGTGGACACAGAATGCTCCTCTGGTTTTGGCTGTTATAAATAATTCTGCAAAATATCACTTCAAGTTAGTGATTTAACTTTCTTTGAATATGTACTCAGAAGTAGAATTGCTGGATTTTACAATAGTTGTATTCTTAATTTTTTGAGGATTTTCCATACTGTTTTCATAGTGGCTCTACCAATTTACATTCCCACCAACAATGCACAAAGTTTCCTTTTTCTACATATTCTTGCCAAAACTTGTTACTTTTATTTTATTTGCTTATTTATTTATTTGGTGAAAGCTATTCAAAGAATGAGTTGATATCTCATTGTGGTTTGGATTTGCATTTCCCTGATGATTAGTGATACTGAGCATTTATTCATGTACCTGTTGGCCATTTGAATATCTTCTTTGGAAAAGTATCTATTTAGATTATTTACCCATTTTAACTGGATTATTTATTTTTTATCACTACTGAGTTGTATGAGTTCCTTATATATTTTGGATATTAACCCCTTATCAGACATGTGATTTTAAATTACTTTTTTTTGAATTCAGTAAGTTTCCTTTTCAATTTGTTGAGCATTTCTCTCTGTGTGCAGAAGATTTTAAGTTTTATATAGCCCCATTTGTTTTGCTTGTTTGCTTCTTTGTTTTTTGTTTTTGTTTTGCTTTAAGTGGAGTGATTTCTTTTCTTTAACCTTGAATACATATAATTTTTGAGTGTTTCCCTCTTTACATCTTTGAAATCTTTAGTTCAATAGTTGTAAAAATAAGAAGGGACAGTAAAACCTATCTGAGGATCTTTATTTAATTATAAGGATCTTTAAAAATTTCCCACATCTGAAATGCCATCACTACCCCTAAACCTTACTAGATGTAGGTAAAGTATTAGATAAAATTTAAAAACACCTCCCAAATAATGTCTGTATGCCCCTTATTAAGCCACTCTACTCTCCAGTACCTGTGTCCTTTGGAAATTACTATTGTTCTAGATTGGTAGTTCCCAAACCTGGTTACATCAAAATCACATGAAGGGGATTCTCTTTTGTTTTGTTTTGTTTTGTTTATTTTTAATATTTAGGCTCACCCTGATCTATCGAGAAGATCAGAATCGCTGAAGTTGGGTTGGAAATCTGTAATTTTAAAAGCTTACAAGTAATTCTGATACAGATTCACTACTTTAGATTATTACTCTGCCCCCAGGAAGACAACTGCTGTTAGATAAAATCTCATACTCTGCCTTCTTTGACTAAAGTCTTATGAGATCTGCCATTCAAAACTATGGTAGGAATCATTTCGAATTAGGTCTGCCAGATACCTCCAGTAGCTAAATTACTTTCCCTGACAAATACTAACTCATGGTATACTGGGGTATCAATGAACTACATATATTTCCAAATATATGAGTAGGATATCTACAACCTTATCGGAATATGCTAATTATCAAAAATATGAGCAATTCCTAAGTCTACAAACCAATCCTGAATGTAGAACACCACAATTTTGTAGGGACTTTAGAGTATCTGAAGCAAATTTGTTAACATTTAGACATAAATTTTAACACAGTTCTCTCTACATGTAAGTTTCCAATAAAATCCATCTTGGCCAATATTTTCCCTACTCATCTTTATCCATCAATCTACAATGAGATTACTGTGCCTCACGTGTGGCCATATTCAGTAACTCATCATCTAACACTAATAATCACCTGTTCCTCTACACAATGTTTTTAAAAGGTCTCAGCTGACCCTTCATTCAGTTTCATGCTCCCTTCGACCACTTTTCAAGTTCCACTTCTGTACCTAGTTGACACCTTTTTATTTTTGTTTTTTTAAGGTTATTTATTTTGAGAGAAACAGAGACAGCCAAGGGTGGGGGCAGAAAGAGAGAGAGAGAGCATCCCAAGAAGGCCCCATATTGCCATTGCAGAACCCAAATCGGGGCTGTACTCACCAAACTGTAGCATCATAACCCAGGCTTCCCTGAGTGGTTCCCTTTTAAACCTTACTCCTTTGCCTCTGGCATGGATTTAGAGATCTCAAATTTCTTAAAATCAAAGAAATAGAGCTACATTACATTACTAGCATGTGCATGCTGAAGTCAACTGACTCCACTGAAATTAGTATCTGTCTTTTAGTTAATCATGTTGTAAAAAGTCCTAAAAACAGATGAATCTTCTCTAACCTACCTGAAAGTCATTATTGCACATATTGAAAGCTACATATTTATGCCAGGTATGTGAGAGTAGAGGAAGAAAATTAAAGTGTTCTAATTCCATGCTTTCTATATCTAGTACAAAACTAAATTTTTCCTTTAAAAAATCATGGAATAAACTTTATCATTAAAAAATACATATATAATACTTGTCATTCAGCTACAAATGATGTAACCAGCATCTCAGGACACCTCTCCCTCTGCTTTCTGCCTCAGGGTAGAGAGGTCTGTAAGTGAAACAAACAAGCTATTACCTAATAAAGTGGGGGGAGGCTGTTAAAGTTATGAAATCTCTTCAGGCAGTTATATAAACTCATGTGATATTATCCTAGGAAATGTGCTTCATAAACACAAAGACACTATTTATTATAATCAATTTTTATTCAGAGACATCTTGTTAAGGACTTTTTATAGGTAAGGACATCCTTCCTATAAAACTACCATTAGTCTACTTATGTGGAGTTCCAGTTATTCTGTTAACAAATAAATTTAGCTGAATTGCCAAACTTCTTTTTCTTTTCCTATGAACATCACCTCCCTGCTGTACCCACTCAACAACAACAAAAATCGAAAATGCCAAAGGTTGTATGTTTTAACTCCTTTCTCTCTGTATGAATTTCCTGTTACTGCTGTAACAATATTACTACAAACATAGTGACTTAAACCGACATAAAGTTCTTATCCTAAAGTTCGATAATTAGATGTCCGACATGAATTTCACAGGGAGACTATCAAGACTTTACAATGGTTGGTAAATTTGAAGATATTCAATAAACCCCCTAAAATAAAACACAGAGAGAAAATAACGACTGAAGAAAAAATTAGACAGAATCAGTCTACTTTAGATGTAACTGAAGTCCCAGAAGGAGAGAAGAAAAGAGAGAGGGAGAGAGTGGTGACAAATGTTTCAGCAATGAATGGCTAAAAATGTGCTATTATGAATTGACAGATTATGAAAGTGAGTAACCCTCAAGCAGAAAAAAAAAATTAAAAAAAATACAAATACACTACATAATACAAAGGCACTACATAATCAAGTTGTTGATATTATTGATTAAAAAAAGTCTTAAATATAACCAGAAAAAAAACAATGCATAGAAAATTTAAAAAACAGCAAATTTTTCCAAAAATATGAATGCCAGGGTCGCCCAGGTGACTCAGTCAGTTAAGCATTCAATTCTTGGTATCAGCTCAGGTTGTGATCTTGTGGTTTGTGGGACTGAGCCTCACATTGGACTCCATGCTGACCTTGGAGACAGCTTGGAATTCTCTCTCTCCCTCTCTCTCTGCCCTGGTCATGCTTTCTTTCTCCCTCTCAAAATAAATAAATATTTAAAAATATTTTAAAAAGGAAATATGAATGACAGGAAACAATAGAACTGTTAGAAGGGGAAAAAAGGAACCTAGAATTATATACTCAGAAAAAATTAAGCCTAATTCAAAACGTTTTTTGGAACAATAAAAACTGGATTTAATTTTTTTCAAAAACAAATAGAAAACTATATTAACATTTGACAAAATAGACTTCAAGGTACTAACCTATTATAATGGAAACTGGATATATTATGATTAAATATTTTAAAAAAAACAGGAAAACAAGCAATAACACACATAAAACTGAGCTTTTGCCCTGAGTAAGGGGAAGGATGCATTGTAATCTGTACACAGAAAATCTACAGGATGCACAGGTTTAGAAAGTGAGATTGGAAGTTACTTTATGATGACATTAACTATGAGATATATTTAGACATCCACGTGGAGGTATTATGTAGGGACCTGGGTAGATGTGTCTGAAGTTTTAAGGAAACATTCTGGGCCAGAGATAAGTATTTACAAGCAGCTGTCATGTAGAAGGCCTGCACAGGCTTGAGACAAGATGATATCAACAAGAGTGAGAATGGATAGAGAAAAGGATCAAAGACTGAGATTTGGGGTACTTGCACAAAAAGAAGTTGGGTAAGAAGGGTGGGTGTAATAAATGAGATTTGGATTTAGAGACCAAATAAATAGAAAAACCAGACTGTGATTCCTTGAAAGCCCAGTGAAGAATGTATTTCTAGGAGAAGAGAAAGATCAATTGTTCAGTACAGGTGACATGCCAAATAAGATGAGGTCTGAGAAGTTATCATTGAATTTAACAGTCACATTCTTTGTGACATTGACACAGTGAAATGGTAGGAAAGTTGTATTGAAATTGGTGTAAAAGAATGGAAAGAGAGAAGTTAGGGACAGAAACTGTAAACATTTCTTTCAAGAAGTGTGGGGATTAAAAGAATTTTTTAAAGGTAGTCTTTATAGTATGATTATACCTAATGGGCAAATAGTTGAGAGGAAAATTAATAATGAAGGAATTAAATGGGTCAATTGCTGGGGCAGAATCATGTAAGATAGAAGAGATATGGCATATATAAAAACAATTGCCTTTATGTAATCTCATACATTTCATCTTTTTTTGTTTCAAGCTTTTATTTAAGTATTAGTTAACATACAGTATAATAGTTTCAGAAGTAGGATTTAGTGATTCATCACTTACGTATAACACCCAGAGCTCATCACAAGTGCCCTCCTAATGCCCATCACCCATTTAGACCACCCCCTGCTTACCTCCCCTCCAGTAACCCTCAGTTTATTCTCTATAGTTAACAGCCATATTTTATGGTTTGTTTTTTCCCTGTTTTCAGCTGTTTTATTTCTTAAATTCCTCATAGGAATGAAATCATATGGTATTTGGCTTTTTCTGACTTATTTTGCTTAGCATAAGACACTCTAACTCCATTCATGCTTTTGCAACTGGCAAGATTTTATTCTTTTTTATGGCTGAGTAATATTCCTCCGTGTGTGTTTGTGTGTGTGTGTGTGTTTGTGTGTGTGTGTGCGTGTATGTGTACATACATGTATACTACTTTTTCTTTTCATTCATCAGTCGATGGAAATTTGGGTTCTTTCTATAATTTGGCTATTGTTGATAGTGATGCTATAAACATCAGGGTGCATGTGTCCCTTCAAATTAACATTTTTGTATCCTTTGAGTATCCTAGCAATTGCTAGGTCATAGGGTAGCTGTATTTTTAACTATTTGAGGAGCCTCCATACTGTTTTCCAGAGTGGCCACACCAGTTTGCATTCCCACCAACCAATACATTTCATCTTAATAAAAGGAAAGATGAGTAAATTTATAATTTAGATTGTTGCCATGTGGATAAAAGTAGTGGTAATAATCTGTGGCAGTTCCCTTCCTACTGTTTTTACTTTTAAGAAAGAGGAAAATACATTCATTAGCTGACAGTGAAGACACGGAGAAATGTTGGAAATTTAAGGACAGAAACGATAATGTGAAATAACTGCCTGGAGGAGAAAATATAACATGATTGCCATACAACATTAATGCTCAGTTCATATTCCTAGTCCTAATTTAAAGAGGGGCTAATCAGTGTCATCTTGTGTCTGTGTCAAACCACATTCAGCTACAGGCAGATGATGATAGGCAGTGGATAAAGAGGTGAATTTAATCAGGGTTTCAGGTACTCCATGGTCACATCCATAATATATAGAACGAAGAGTACTCAGTGCTATTCCTCTTTCTGACTCCATTTTCTAGCTCACTTATTTGAGTCTGGAGTAAATGAAAATATATTTAAGGCTAGCAAGTGCTTTCAGTATAGTAAGATAGAAATATCTTAGAAGCAATAGAAAAGCATTTCACTGTGAGCTAAGCCTCATACCTTCTGTCACTTATTCAAAATCCACTGAGGTGAAAGTAACAGAAATTGGATTACTATTGAAAATTGAGAAAATAATATAGTATTCCAGCAGTATACAGCTCTTAGTTATATATATTTTTCTGACAAACTTTAAAACAAATAGAAATTTACTCTCAAGAGTTTATTGTGCTGCAGTGTAATTTTATTAGGCAGATAGTCCACAATAAAAAGCAGCTACAGAATATGTTCTACAAAGTCAAAATACACTGCACTGCCGTGTCAATGTTCTTCCTCTGGTCAAATAATTTGGGATTGAGTATTCAAGTGATGAGAAATCGCATCAAAAAGTTATAGAAATAGGTAACACAAACCTGTAACTTTCTCCTTCTTTTCTTTTTTTCCTATCTTGTCTCACGTATTATTCAATGATTATGAATCCCTTTTTCTCCCTATTATATCCATATTTTTAAAAAACCCTCTGCCCTAAACTAGTATTATAATCTTCTGAAAATTTTTAATTGAAGCCTATCCCTGATGCTTCCAATTTAGCAGCATCGTGTCCCTTCCAAAGACCTGCAAACAGTGGGTAGTTACAACTCCTTTCTGCACAGTAGATATTGTTACCATGGCAACGGTGGACAACAGAGAACAGCAGCACACTAGTAAGTTCCCTGCACTTTAATAAATGGTTCCCTTTTATCTATTGCTATATTCATAGCCTATACAGAATTTAAAATCAACAGGATGCTAAAATCTGAGACACTCATATAATAGCGTAAGAAAACGTCATTCTCTTTTCCGTCAAATTTTTTATATATCCTCCACAATAAGTGTTTTTCAGTATGTAGATGACTCATGGCTCTACAATATCATGATTTGCTAAAATAGAAGAGTGGTAAACAAACAGACAGCAATATAAACTGAGCAAAAGCCTATTTTATGTTCAGCTTTTGTGAGTATGTATGTGTGGGCATGGATCTCTTTCCCTGAAATTCATATGGATAGAGTCAAGAATCCGACTCCATCAGTTATTTCTTTTTCCTTTTAGACTCTTTTTTTTTTTTTTTTTGGTTCCCACCTGCATAATATAAGACTTCCAGCCCCGTGAAAGTCTCACTATTGTTTCTGGAGGTTTCCAGGAAGGAATGTCACATGTACAAAACCACATTGTCTTTCCACAGCAGTAATGACAACAGTGGCCCAGCCTGCGATGCGCCCTTGGAGGTTCACCCAGCCCAGACTCCCAGGCGCGCTCAATGTGGTGTCACTTGTTCCAGTGCTGCACCAGGCCCATGCGCTTCCGCCTCTGTCTTGCCTTATACCTTTGCCCTTATTGCTGTACATTTTCTCAGTAGTGATCTACCTGTGGTTTTCAAGTGTATCGTGCTGACCCTTCTTCCTAGGATGGTGTTCCTGGGCTTGCAAGCTTAGGACATCTTTTTATCTGCTTTATGACATCATCCAACACCTCACCCAGGAGTCCTTCCTGCAACACGGAACCCCTGAACTGAGAGTGGACACTCCCCCTCTCGGATCTTTTTTTAAATGTTGATTTATTTATTTTGAGAAGGAGAGAGAAAGTGTGAATGGGACAAAGGCAGAGAAAGGGGGAGACAGAGAATTCCAAGCAGGCCCCATGCTGCCAGCACAGATCCCAACACAGGGCTTGAACTCTTGATTGAAACCTTGAGATCATGACCTGAGCCGAAACCAAGACTCTGATGCTCCACTATCTGAACCACTCAGGTGTACTAGGCTCATTTTTATGAGATTTGGGAACCACATTACCTATGGCAAGTGCTCAGTATCATTGTGCTTGATTACATGATTGATTTGGCCAGAATTCTACCCAGTACTATTTTGAATAGAAGTGATAAGAATGGACATCCATTTTTTGTTGCTGATTTCAGGGCAAAGCATCTACTCTTTTACCATTAAGTATGATGCTGCCTATATGTGGGTTTTCATAAATGCTCTTCATCAGGTTGAAGAAGTTCCTTTCTATTTCTAGTGTGTTCAGTGGTATTTTGTTGTTGTTGTTCAGTGTTTTTATCACAAAAGACTGTTAGATTTTGTTAAATGGTTTTTCTGCATCAATTCAGATTATCATGTGATTTCTTTTAATTTTACTGGCATGATGTATTACATTGATTGTGATTTTAAGATTTAAACCAGTGTCAGATCCCTGGGATAAATCCCATGTGGTCATACTATATAATTCTATTTATACATTTATATATATTAGTCAGTATATTTTTGAAGATGTTTGTGTCCATATTAACAAAACTATTGATGTACGTTTTTTTTGTTTTGTTTTGTTTTGTTTTTTACTGTGATATCTTAATCTGCTTTTGGTTTTAGGGAAATACCTCGATTCCATGCTTTGTTGCTAATGAAGTCAGTTCCTATAATTAGGAACTATATGTTCTGTGACCTGCATCTTTCCCCAGATAAATCTCGAATTCAGGGCCCTAAATCTAGGACTGGGGACAACAGGAAACCTCTCTGAGTAATATTTTCACTTAAATAACTGAGTGCTTGGTGGGGGAACACAGTAGTCTGTGTTCTTCTCGGCATGGGACTCACCTACTTAGAAGATTAGAGAAGTGCTATTGGGTCCTCAGTATTCTCAGCAGGCCATGCCAAATGGAGAGCCCACATTCTGCAAGTGTGGAAAGGGAGCCTTCACCTGTCGCCATCACTATCTGGGAATTAGCCTCAGCAACAGGTATCTGGGGGCAGGATGAGAAATGTTGTAGTCTTGCTCCTTCTGTGAAGAAAGCCCTCTGGCTGGGAGCTGGTGGAGGGAGAATGTCTGTTCATGACTGTTGCAATTTAGAGTGGAGCCACCACCTCACTGAACCACGTGGGTGGAGGGAGAGAGCAGATTTCATTCAAATATTACAGATTGTTGCTTTTCTTACCGAAGTTTGGTAGATATCATTGATAGATATTTTATTTATTTGTCATTTGAACTTAGGACCATTCCAAACACTTTGAATGCTTTTTCCCTTTGTTTTCATCTTTGTTTTAATAATTTTTAGCAGTTTCACTGGGGAATGACTCCCCAGAATTTCTCCATTGAATGGAAGTCCATTTGAAATTAACAACAGAAGTTTAAACAAACTATGTTAAATGAGATATGCTAACATCTCATCTTAAAAGAAGTCTTAGTCAAAGAGATATCACAACTGCAAATACAGACTTTTTACAAAGAAATAAGAAAGGAGTATAAATAATGGAAAGTAGCAAAATGACATAAGGCAGTGAAATAGGGTTCTCTAGCATTAAATTCCTGTTTTGAAACCTACTTGTTTTGTAAAATTTGGTAAGTTAATTTATCTCCCTAAGACTTAGTTTGTATAATTACAAACTATAATAATAATAATAATAATAACCCCTTAGTGTTAGGAGTTTTCTCTGGATTCATTGAGATAGTATAAGTAAAGCACTTAGTATGGTGTCTGGCAAAAGTAAATGTTTTATTAATATTACATACAAATATTTTTTTACTAGAGTACAACCAAAACTTTAGTTAAAGGTAAACTTAGAGAATTAAATATTATTAAGTAAATTATTAAGTTAAGAAGGAAAACTCAACTGGCTTTACTCCAGAAGAATCCATACTTCAGAAAAGCAAAAGAATCAATGAAATCTTAATCTGAAATTAATCACTAGAATTTTTTTAATGTAGAAAAATCAGGGGGTACTTTGGTGGCTCAGTCAGTTAAGTGTCCAACTTCAGCTCAGGTCATGATCTGGGTGCTCATGGATTCAAGCCCCACATCAGGCTCTGTGCTGACAGCTCAGGACTGGAGACTGTTTCAGATTCTGTGTCTCCCTCACTCTCTCTCTGTCCTACCCCCACTCTTACTCTGTCTCTCTCTTTCTCTCAAAAATAAATTCACATTTAAAAAATGTAGATATATAGGCAAGTGACAAATCTAAAAATATGGAGAATGAATACTCAAAATTATGAATGAAACAGTGAAATTGATTGACCACTTAATATATAAGATATTTCTGTTGAGGCATAATTCAAAACAGCTATTGGGACTAGAAGTAAAAATCATTCTTAGTAGCCAGTAACTCTTAACCCTTTACACTTGGGTATAGTGCATTGGGACTTTTCCTAACTTTAATCCTAAGAAGGGAAATGACCCAGAAAGGGTTTTCAGAGAGTTATATGCATTCTCTTGGTGGATGTTTCCTCTTCATCAAGAGAAAAGTGTTTTAGGGAAACAAAGCACAGTCTCTGTTTTAGTTGGGAGATAGAGCAAAAGTTTGACTGACTGCTTTCCTGAAGGTCCAAAAGCAAGAAAGAGAGACTGACTGGCCAGCTCTTGTGCTGGGAGTCAACGGGCCTGCAAGACTGAGAGTAGTTTGTATTTCTTGAGTTTGCCAGGACAAAGAATGAGTGTTGCCTGAGGGCTGGATATGTGCCACACGTCAAAGAGAGCTGTTATCTTACAACCTGTTGGAAAGCCTGCCTAAATAGGACAAATATACATGATAAAAAAGAAGATGGAATTCTTGGATATCACTGTGTCCCAAGAAGAAAATAGTTACTAGAAAAAAAATAAATAAATTTCCTCATGTCAAGGAGGTTACAGTTGATAGATTCCCCAGCAGGGGAAAAGATTTCTTCAAAAAACTCCTGAAGATATCCAAGAGAAAAACAATCTGGGTGCAAGCCTATCACTTCCAGGGAATCCCAAGTTTAAAACTGTAAGCTTGCTCAACAAAAAAGCAAATGTCCTCTCATTTCATCTATCTTCCATCCAAGTCTCAATCTTGGCAGGGTCAGAAACTAAGGTAAAATGGATCAAGTAGACAATGGTAGTAGTAGGTGGAAGAGAAAAAGAAACCAACTGTATGTCCTTAGTAGTAAACCCTTTCCCATAGAAGGCTTGAACTTGATAAGAGGAGGGGAAACATAAGTTTACAAGAATGAAGATGGAAACCATCTTTTCTAAGGGACCAGGCCAGAACCAGATAAAGAGATCTGAATAAGGTTGATTCCTGGATAATAGAATATTTACTAACTATAGATAGTAGCTCTGAACAAGAAATAGGTTGCCTATAAAAATGCATGTAGAGAAGACTAAAAATTGTGAGGCTATAACAAACAACTTTATGCCCACATACCTGTCATTTGTTTTAGATGATAAGATTATTGCTTAGGAAAATAGGCACTCAATATATATTTTGATTTAAACATTAAAAAAGCAAAGAACCTTTAGTGAGATAGTCCCATATCAAAGAAATCAATTAATTTAAAATATAGTTAACAATTATAACTATTTTAAAAATATAAGACTACAGATTTAAAACATGACCAATAAAAATATCTAGCTTTAAAACAAAAGAGAAATCCTAAGCGAAACCTATAGGGATAACAGGACAGAAAGCATTTTTACAAGAAAGAGAAAAGCTGAATGGAATGAAGATTTAAAGATCCTGCTCCAGAAGGAAAAAAATAAAATAATGTTACTCTTTCATTCTAATTTCATTTCATTCATATGCGGATGACTGACATCGAAAAGCAATTAAAATCAACATCTTAAAGGATTTTTATACTTGACAAAGTAAATTATTCCACTTAATTTGGAATTTAAAAAGTGCATAGAAAAAGGCAATAAAACACATTAAATTTAAAGGGATAACTCTAAATAAAATTTAGAAATCATTTTATAAATATATAATAAATAAAAATTGTTTCCATGTGATACTAAGCTATACTAAATAGTAATGTTACAGAAAATCCAGGGATATAGAAAGTCATATATATTTCTATATAATTATATAATGAAAAGATAATATTTCTAATGGAATTATTAGGTAAAGTCTTCTGGAGTAAATTGTTAAATAGTATCTTCAGAAAAATAACATAGATAGAATAAAGACTAAAGACAGAAACTAACATCTTATAAAAATGGTAAATTAAGTTCTAAAAAGAATATAAGAATAAGGCAGAAAATAGAGACAAGTACAAACTTCTTTGATTTTAGAGTATGGAAGGACTTCTTTGCCAGAAAGAAGCTATAAAAGAAACAGTGAAAGAACAATTGGGAAAATTGACCACAGTCAACTTTTTAAATACTTTAATTTAAAATTCTCCATGATAAAACAATTAACACGAATAATACCAAGACAACTAAAGTGAAGAAAAAATACATTTTTTGTAGCATATATAAAAAAAACAGATAATGACATTAATATTCAAAGAAATCTAGTAAAACCAAAAGAAAACAGAATTAACCTAAAGATATGGACATTTGTTGTTCAGAATAAAAATGTGTGACATGATGTGAGGCCTAAATAAACTTAACCAGCTTTTCCGCTTCTGAGCAAATGCCTGCGCTGCGGGAAGCTAACACCTAACCAGCTCTCTCTGCTTCTGTAACAAAGCTTAAGGCTTGCTTCCCCGCCGCCCCACTCCCAAAAGGCCAGCAGCCACCCCCACCTTGCTGAGAGAAGGGCCTGGAGAGAGAGATGTTAACCTGTTAGTCGCCAAACAAGACTTCAAACTCGCTCTATGATAGACTGAATTCAAAGGTATCCCAAATGTTGTAATTAGATCCAGCCAAACCTGATGGCGGGAACCAATCAGATACAGTATATGTTCACATTTGAATGTTAACCAATGGCAAACTTGTAACCATGGAAATCTGTCCCTCCCCATGACTTGTTTACTTCTGTCTATAAAAAGGCTGCAGAGGCTTTGTTCAGGGCCTCTCAGCGTCACCGGCAACGAGTGACTGCGCGGAGGACCGGGTTCGAACCTGCAAATAAACAACCCTTGCCGCTTGGCTTTGACTCTGGTCTCTGGTGGTCTGTTTTTGGGGTTCTCTCGAATTCTGGGCATTTCAATGAAAGGATATTCAGTCTCGTTAGTCATAAAAATATTTCATCGTTATTGGAATAAGCAAGCTAGGTGTTACAATAGACAAACACAAATCTCAGAAGCTTAACAAAATGAAAAATATAGTTTTATTTTACTTTATAGGCTATGTTGCATACCAGTTTCCTAGGGCTGCCTTGACAAAGTACCAGGCTGGGTGGCTTAAACAAAAATGTATATTCTTCCAATTCTGGAGGCAAAAAGTCCAAAATCAAGATGTTGGCGTGGTTGGTTTCTTCTTAGTCTTCTCTCCTTGGCCTTTTTATAGGTGTGTCTTCATACAGTCTACTCTCTATGTGGCCATGTCTTAATCTTCTCTTCTTCCCAAATACCAGTAATATTGGATTAGGGCCTACCCTAATGACCTACATTTAGCTTAATTACTTCCCTAAAGACCCATTCTCCAAGGACAGTCACACTAGGGTTAAGGAGTCCAATTCAGCCTATAACATGTAAGTCAGCATGTTCTTCTCCAACTTGTAGCTAAACCATCTGGAATCTATGGCCTTCAAGGATAATATGGTAAACACTTAACATGGCCTCTGCCATAGGCTATAAGGTGGTGTCCATTTCAGGAAATTAAGAAAGAAATAATCAGAGACAAATTCCCAGTAAATAAACACAGAGTATTTAGGAAAAAAACTCACAACATTTACATATTATAAAAGGCTTATATTAAGGAGAGGGAGCAGCTAATTATATCAAATTTGATTGATCACTATGCAACAGTTGGAAATTCATTTTTATTTTAATTTATTTTTTTTGGTTGGAGCAGAGGAGGTAAAGAGAGAGAGAGTGCACTCAGGCTGCCCAAGTGGAGTGGGGGAGGGGCAAAGGGAGAGCCTCTTAAGCAGGCTGCAGCAGCCTGACATGGGGGTGTGGAGCCAGGGCTCCATCTCAAAATCCTGGGATCATGACCTGAGCCAAATCAAGAGTGAGAAGATTAGCCAAATGAGCCACCCGGGTGACCCTGAAGTCCTATTTTAAATGAGCATATTAAGGGATGCCTGGATAGCTCAGTCCATTAAGCATCTCACTTTGGCTCAGATCATGTCACAGTTCATGAGTTCAAGTTAGAGTTTGAGCCCCATGTCCAACTCTGCACTGACAGTGTGGAGTCTACTTTGTATTCTCTGTCTCCCTCTCTCTCTTTGCCCCTACCTGCTCTCATGTTCTCTCTCTCTCTCAAAAGTAAAGAAATAACATTAGAAAATAAAAATAAAAATAAAAAATATGAGAAGTAGAAATGTTCATGTTATAGTAGACATGAAATAAAAACAGAACAATTTTATGATATGTTAGATGTCAATATGTTTTTTTTAAGGAAACATCTGTATCATACAGGTAAGGATAGAAAATAGATTATTACCATTTTTACAATGGCTGACTGTGAATAATGAATATTTTAAGTGGCTTTACATCATTCTTTATAAACTCCTGTTCATAACAGTTTTTCCTTGCTGAAATCTTAATAACTGGAAATTGCAAAAATCTATTCTAAAACGATGAGCATGTTTAAAACAACAGTATTAAGGTGTAATCTGGTTACAAAATCCACCCATTTTAAGTGTACAAATAATAATTGTTTAGTAAATTTGCCAAGTTGTGTGATCACCACCCACTCAGATTTAGAGCATTTTCATGACTAATAAGTTCCCTTGGACCCATTCACAATCAATCCTCATTTCCATTTCTCGCCCAAGGCAACCACTGATTCATTTTCTATCTCTTCTGGACATTTCATATAATTAGAATCATACACTATGTAGATTTATGTGTCTGATTTCTTCAATTTAGCATAATCTGTTCACCTGTGATGACAAACTCATCAGTTTGATTGGGAGAGGGGAAAATCAGGGTTTTGTAAAGATAAAGCAAAGCTCCTATTTCAAAGAGCTACACAGCTTCATATCTACATATACAATGTTGTTCCTATTGTAGAGTATATCTGAAAATTAGGTTTCTTTTTAGAGAAAGTATTTTTTTTCTTTGTTTTGTTTTGTTCCCATGGAAAGAACTGATATAAGGATAGTAAATTATAACATGAATATCTGTCCCTTGAATGTCTCAAATTAAGTCTTCCAATTCCCTATGCTACCCATCTTCAGCTGATTTAAGGATTAAATCATCCTTATCATCATTGTATAGTTGGAAATTTAGCATTTTACCCAATACCCACAGCTAATCTGGGGAAGGCAGGCTTAATGTTCTTGTTATATTTGAATTTATACATTTCTCTCTTTGGACATTACCCCAAAGTCCTTATTCTTTAAGTTAAAATGGACTGCTAAAGGTGAAGTAGTTTTAGTTAATATGGGAGCTGGGGCTGGGGGCGGTGGGTTACACCTTTATGCATCATAGCTAAAAGCTGCATGATAAGGTTAAGACATCCAAATGTTTAAAATTCATTAGTCATTACTTCCTCTATGGAATCTTTGGGGTTGGGGGGAGGAGGGACCATGCTTTCAACCAAGTTAATGGGGCCATTCTATCTCAATAAGCTCCTCATCTCTACTTCTCTTAAGATTTTATTTTATTATGCTAAAAGGGAAGTTATACATACTAAGTGCTAAACATATTCTAGCATTTGTTGTACAGCTTTGGTGTTATTACATTTTGCTGCCATGATTTGTTAAACATCACATGTTACTAAACAAAGAGATTTTTTAAAGCCTTGTGAGTAATTCAGATATCAACATCCTAAAATACTTCTTTCCCTCTCTCTTTTCTCTTAATCACCCTCTCACACATGCACAACTCTGATTGAACTTCGACTAGTTCTTTATTATATATATTAAATCTCTGTTCAGAATGTTTATGTAAAAATGCATTATTTTAGAATCAGAAAACTGTTCACTTAATTGTGCCAAATGAGAATACTATGGAATAACGCTTTACAAAATGAAGCCATCAGTTTAAACATCTTTAGGGGGAGAAAATGACAAGAATTCCTCCTACCTCTTCAGGTTACTTATTCCCAAGTCAGTTCCCACTCTGAATGGGGGAAGCACAAAATCTCTAGCTACTTTTTCGCTGGTTGCAGTCTTGAGGTTAGTCAGAGCAATATCATCTTGCAGACTAATTGCCTCTGGTCACATGAAATTAGGTTGAGGTCCTGAGGAACCCTCCCCCATCATTCTTGTTCTAAAATTTTGCTGAACTCTTTCTTTTTTTCCCAGGAGCTATTGATGTTCATTCTTGACCTTATTTCTTAGATTTAAAAACAGTGTAGCACGTTTTACTGCATGCAAATAAAAGGGGTGTTTCAAAATTAATCTCGGTAACAAAAGATCTTAAAATTATTTTATCTTATTTTTTGGATGAAGTTATCCACTATAAAAAATCCCTACAAAAAATAGGTCAAAAAGATCATACATTAATTTGGGGAAAGAGTAGTATTTTTGAGTTGATGAAAAAAGTATAAGCATAGATTAACTGAGAACAATAGACGTGTTAAAATATACAAAAGTCATAATACTGTTACTTTATTTTTAATGTTTTATTCATTTCTGAGAGAGAGAGAGAGAAAGAGAGAGAGAGCGAGGGCAGGGAAGGGTCAGAGAGAGAGAGAGATACAGAATCCAAAACAGGCTCCAGGCTCTGAACTAGCCAGCAGCACAGAGCCTGATGCGGGGCTTGAACCCATGAGCTGTGAGGTCATGATCTGAGTCGAAGTTGGAGGCTTAACCAACTGTGCTACCCAGGCGCCACAATAATGTTGTTACTTTTATCAGAGAAAATTTTAGACTTAATTTTTTTTTAAATTTCAAGTGAAATTATTTATTATTATAGTAAAAACAGCTCAGATGATTATTATGTGTCTATTTTTGTTATATTCAGAAGTTTTACTTCTATAGCAAATATTAATCTAATATTAATTTATAACATTATTGAACATATGTGCACTATTGATTACAGTTATGTGTATCTTTTTTTTATTATTCCATATTTAATTAAAAACCTGTTAAAGTCAGGATGTCTGGGTGGCTCAGTCAGTTAAGCATCCTACTTCAACCCAGGTCATGATCTCCTGTTTGTGGGTTTGAGCCCCACATTGGGCTCTGTGCTGACAGCTCAGAGCTTGGAGCTTCCTTCAGATTCTGTGTCTCCCTCTCTCTGCCCCTTCATGACTAGCACTCTGTCTCTCAAAAATGAATAAACATTTTTAAAAAAGCACTATTATAATCAAATGATCCCAATATCTGGTTTTCTACATTTGCGACCATATTCTATGCCATATGTGGTGTTTGGTAATTCCCATTTTCAAGGAGAAAGTTTAACCTTACAATATATAAATGAAGCATTATATTTTGCACTGAGAGATCTCTCCCAGAAGCTTACCAGTACAATTTAATGAGTCCAGTGTTAGCGAAGTCAGGTTATGCTATTTAAGACTTTCCTTTTATATTTTTAATAGAATGTATAGATGAAAGCTCTCTTGAAAATACATAATTATAAATTATCCTTCCAAAAGTGTGAGTGATGGGTAAAATAATGAATAAGTCATCTGAGATATTTCTTGTTTTTACAAATAGATAATATTTCAAAGACATCATGATTTATAATAGTTATTCTGAGAAGCTTTGACTTGTATACAGGATAAGTGCATGTTAAGCTTTGAGCTGAAGGATTTACTTGAACTTCAAAATAAAAATATTCTGCTATTCCAAAGTAGCAGATTCATAGCCTCTCAGCATCAGCCAGGACCTTAGAGATTTGCCCCAAGGAAACCTATTTACTGAATTCCTTTACAGAGCTGTTTAATCTTTAGGTGAATTTTTGATAGGATTTTTTCATTATTTTGAACACAAATGTATCTTTGTATAATTTCTAACTACTTGGTGCTGCCCTCTGGAGTTACACAGAAGTATAACCCAAGTGACAACATTTTGGTTATCTGAAAGCAGCTATTGTTATATATATCCTACATCATCGCTTCAATATTTTTGTCATTCCTAATGTTTTGTTTTCAGTGCCCTTTCAATGCCATGCTTACTCGCCTTCAGATAGGCTCTAATTTATTAGTGAAGTCTTTTTTTTTTTAATATTTTTATTTTATTTCTAGGATAGAGAGAAAGAGACAGCGTGAGCAGGGGAGGGTTAGAGAAAGAGGGAGACACAGACTCCAAAACAGTCTCCAGGCTCTGAGCTGGCAGTCAGCACAGAGCCCAACGCGGGGCTCGAACCCACGAACCATGAGATCATGACCGAAGCAAAAGCCGGGTCATGACCTAACTGACTAAGTCACCCAGGCGCCCCTATTAGTGAAGTCTTAAAATGAAATTTTACCAACAAATTAAATATTACAGGAATAAACAAGATAGACCAGAGTAAGATTTTTTCCTTCATATTTTATTTTCTACTAAAACACTGACTGTGATCATTCCATTTTCTCTGCAGAAACAAAGTACAAATTACATCGACTTAAAAATCTGTATGGCAAAGTAAAGTATCAACAAAATAAAAAGACAGTCTACTGAATAGAGGAAAATATGTGCAAATCATATCTCTGATAAGGGGTTAACATCAAAAACATATAGGGAATTCATACAGCTCAAGCAAAAACAAATAATTCAATTAAAAGATGGGCAGAAAACCTAAATAAATATTTTTCCAGAAAAGACATAACATATGGGCAACAACACTAATCATCAGAGAAATGCAAATGAAAACCACATCTGTCTAAACGGTTATCATAAAAAACACAAGGGTTAAGGGGCTTCTGGGTGGCTTAGTCGGTTAAGCGTCCGACTTTTGCTTAGGTCATGATCTCGCGGTTCGTGGATTTTAGGATCCAATTCTTAAATATCAGTGAAACTTAACTATATATTCTAGTATAATTCTTTCATGACATAAAAAAAAATGTGTCGACCACAAAATTTCCATTTTTAGTGAAAATGTAATTTCTACTAAACATACCACTTAATAAACTTTTAAATGAATATCCACTCATCAAACATTGAATTTCTTATTCATTAAAAATTTTTCCAACTATTTACATGTAGAGGACGCATACTACAGAGTTTAAGTCAGATGCAACATTATAGTCGTTAAGTATAGATGCCATGTGTGACTATTTTTCTCTTGGGAAAATATTTGTTGAAGAAAGATACTCTGAATAGAAGTAAGGTTCAATGAATTTAAAATTTACCAAATTTAAAAATCCAAGTTTCAGATTACATTTTATTTAAAAATTTGAAAATAATAAAACTGTATTTAAAATTTTCTCTTCAGGGGTGCCTGGGTGGTTGAGTCAGTTAAGCGTACTGTTTTGGTTCATTTCATGATCTTGCATCAATGAGTTTGAGCCCTACATTGAGCTCTGTGCTGATACCACAGAACCTGGAGCCTACTCCAGATTCTGTGTCTCCCCCTCTCTCTGCCCCTCCCCCAGTTGCATTCTGTCTCTCTCTCTCTCTCTTTCTCCCTCTGTCTCTCAAAAATATACATTAAAAACTTTTTTAAATAAGAAAAAAGAAATCTCCATATTCGGTTGATAAATAATACTATCACTTTATCTGTAGACCAAATATTATATTTAACCTATACTTTTATTCTAATCCTTATTTTTTACTATTTTTTAATGTTGATTTATTTTTGAGGGAAAGAGACAGAGCATGAGAGGGGAAGGGGTATAGAAAGAGAAAGAAAGATATACAAAATGGGAAGCAGGCTCCAGGTTTTGATTGCCAGCACAGACCCCAATGCGGGGCTCAAACTCAAAAACCACGAGCTCATGACCTGAGCTACTGCTGGACGATTAACTGACTGAGCCACCCAGGTGCCTCTTATTCTAATCATTAGAAAGAAATACTGTTTTGTATTTCTTACTTCATAAGTAAGTTTGAACCAACTTGTGATACTGGTTTGCTTGTTCTTTGTTTCCTCTCTTGGCTACTGTCCAACTCACATGCAGCAATTCAAATAGTCAATATCCATCAATTCAATGGCATAAGTTAAACACATAAAATAAACCACTAGGCATGTAGCCAACTTTTTGTACATTGATAGAGAACTAAATACATGTTAATGAAGGCCTTGGGAAAATTTGAGTTGAAATAATGAAGACAATAAGACACGATAAAAACCACAGGATTAGCTTGACATGGTATTTGTTAATTTTAAGGTTATTGTAATGTTTGAGCATTCCATTTGCTAAAGATATTATTGAAGATTAAAGAATATTTTAAAAACTGTTTAAAGTCAACAGATTTTACTTTGACAATTAAGGGCTCTGGAACCTCTGTGTGGGACGAGTCTGGAGCATTAATTAGCCTGCATAATCATTCAGAGCGGTCCATTATATCAACTCAACCCAACTCTGTAAATACTCTTTCTGGATTTGACCAGCAAACTAACTACAGGTTTTAATGCAGTCATTTAAATGTTTTTTTTCTTTAAAACATTTTTTATATAATTTTAGGCACTTGTTTTTCTCATTGAGCAATACATTGAGGAAATTCATTCCACTCAACTAATTTAGTGTAATTCATTTTCTTAGCACTTCATTATATTTCATGGTGTGAACTTGCCAAGATTTATACATCCAGTTCCTTACTGGTGTACATTCATACGTTGCCAGCTTTTAGCTGCTACTATGAACAATGCTACAATAAATATGCTTTCACCTATGCACTTATGTACTTGTGTTTTTATTTCTATGAGATGGAATCCAAGAATTAAATTGCTAAGTTGAAGGACATATGCCTTTTCTATTTTAATCTAATTTTCCAGATTACTTGTCAAAAAGTACAAACACATTCACATTTACCATCTTGTGATACAGAAAAATACTTTCTTGATACATAAAAACATTTTTTTTAAAAATCCACTATAAATTGGAGTTTCTTAAACTTCTTCAGTATCAAGATCTTATGGTATTCCATTTATGCCTCAGTTTAAATTTCTTATTTTTTTCTAAAGTTCATTTTATTTATTTTGAGAGAGAGAGAGAGAGAGAGAGAGCAGGGGAGGGGCAGAGAGAGAAAGATACAGAGAATCCCAAGTAGGGCTTCACACTGTCCGTGCAGAGCCCAATGCAGGGCTAAACTTCTTTTGCTAATAGTGAGTTTGAGTATTTTATATATAATAACATATAGGCAATCCAATTTTATCCCTTATTATCTCTCTATTCATATACTTGGGATAATTTTCATATACTTTGGCTTTTTTGTTGTTACAAAAGCTTTGTAAAATAAAAAATCTTAGTACTTCTTCTGCATTACAAATATATTTTTCAACTATATCATTTTTCTGTTCACCTTCTTTATCTTTTTCTGAAGTATTTAAATTTACACATAATATATAGTCATATATAAAATATATTTATATATAAATGACACATATGTTTTTCTATATAAAGTTTTCTGATTTATCTATCTAAATATAGCTATAAAAATATATATAGTTAGATGTAATTTTTAATTTCTAGACTTTTATTCTAGTCTCCTAAGTTACATAAGCAGTCTCTAGGTTTTACTTCAAGTTTTATAGTTTTATCTTCATAGTTAGTTGTGTAAATGATAAGGGCTTTCTATGATATAGTATAAGTGCCTACTTTTATTTTGACCAGGTAGAGAACAACAAAAGTTATCATGATTTGTTAAATTGTTCTTCCATTTCTCTCTGATTTGAACTCATGTTGTCTCATGAATTTTTCCTCATATTCATAGAGATCAATTTCTTTTTTAAAATGTTATTTTTTATTTATTTATTTATTTATTTATTTATTTATTTTACAAATCATTTGTTGTCAAATTAGTTTCCACATAACACTCAGTGCTCATCCCCACAAGTGTCCTCCTCCACGCCCATTCCCTCCTCCCTCCCACATCCATCAGTCCTCGGTTTTTGTCAGCATTCAAGAGTCTCTCATGGTTTGCCTCTCTCCCTTTCCCCCACCATTTCCCCCCTTCTTCTCCCCCTTGTTCCTCCGTCAAGTTCCTCCTAATCCTCTTATACATGCAAATATATGATATTTGTTCTTCTCTGCCTGACTTATTTCGCTCAGCATAACACCCTCAAGGTCCATCCATGTTGAAAAACATACAGAGACAGCATGAGCAGGGTAAGGTCAGAGAGATACACACACAGAATCTGAAGACAGGCTCCAGGATCTGAGCTAGCTGTCAGCACAGAGCCCGAGCGAGGCTCAAACTCATGGACCACGAGATCATGACCTGAGCCGAGGTCGGACCCTTACTCAAATGTGCCACCCAGGTGCCCCAGTAGAGATCAATTTCTGAAGTTTTTCTCTGCAGGATTGATTAATTAGTATGTATTTTTTTACTTTTTTACTTTTTTAATATTTTTATTTCTGAGAGACAGCATGAGCAGGGGAGAGTCAGAGAGAGACATAGAATCTGAAACAGGCTCCAGGCTCTGAGCTGTCAGCACAGAGCCCAACGCAGGGCTGGAACCTACGAACGGTGAGATCATGACCTGAGCCGAAGTAGGACGCTTAACCGACTGAGCCAGCCACCCAGGCGCCCTTAATATATTTTCTTTAAAAAAAAAAAAGATTTTGATTTCACTATGCAATTTGTTTTCACATCCTTTTTCTGAACATTTATTCTTCTAAATAAATTTCTCAAAAATATTATAGAATTGGAAGATATACTCTATTATAATTTATTTAAAAAATG
The DNA here is from genome assembly GCA_017311185.1 of Proteles cristata cristata. Classification (NCBI taxonomy): domain Eukaryota; kingdom Metazoa; phylum Chordata; class Mammalia; order Carnivora; family Hyaenidae; genus Proteles; species Proteles cristata. The sequence goes on along the minus strand of JAESUZ010002548.1, from coordinate 1,127,086 downwards.
TTTAATGTTTATTTATTTTTGAGAGAGAAAGAGACAAGAGTATGAATGGAGGAGGGCAAAGAGAGGGAGACAAAGAATCCGAAGTAGGTTCCTGACTCTGAGGGGTCAACAGAGAGTGCTATGCAGGGCTTGGCTTGAACTCATGAACCACAAGATCATGACCTGAGCTGAAGTTGGATGCTCAACTAACTGAGCCACCCAGGCTCTCTGCACCCTATTAGAGTTTTAATTGACATTGAATTAAGTTTACATATTAATTTTCAAATAATTAATATTTCCATGATGTCAATACAAAACATGTAAAAACATGGAATGTTTTCATGTCATGTTTTGAGTATTCAATAGGGCTTTATACTTTTTAGAGTAAGTCCTGAGCCTTTATTACTAAATGCAAAACTAAATGGTTATTCATTATAATTGATTTATTAGGTAGAATACAATTTCCTTTTCCATTTTTGTTGCATTTTGTGTAATGATAGAAAATTGTATATTTATTTTATATTCAGTACCTTCCAAAATCTTTCATCCTAAAGTTTTTTTTAAACAAATTCTCTTGGGCTTTCAATATTTTACAATATTTATCATTATCTCACATTATTGTATTTCTATATTAGAAATTCAAAAAAATGTTTAAAAATTATGGTAATAATCATGTATAGCTCCTGTTGGAACTGATTTTTTTCAGTTCTATCTTCTTTAAATTTATGTATTAGTGATATACTTGTTCTATAATAATAATTGAGGAAGCACTTTCATTTTCTATTATATTGAGTAATTTATAGCATATGTGAAAAATCTGATCTTTATAAGTTTGGTAGAGTTCCCTTGTGAATCTTTCCAAGTCTGGTCCTCTTAGTGGAGGTATATTCCTGACAATTTTCTATACTTATTATATGTGAATACATTTATTTAAGCTTTATATCTCTGGTAGAGTTGGTATTACCAATTTGTACTCCTTTATGCAGTTATCTATTCTTTTTGTTTTTTGTTTTTTGCATAAAATTACACAAATTGACTTTATAAAGATGTCATTTTTAAAATATTTTGCAGGAAACTTGGATGACTCAGTTGGTTACACATCCAAGTATTGATTTAGGCTCAGGTCATGATCTCAGATCATGTATCAACGTGAATTTCAAGAACCTTGGCTCAGTTGTAATCATGTGACATTGGGCATCGGGTACTATTTTTATTGCAAGACATCACTCGTTTATTAAGTTAAAATTTACTAGAAATGTTTGCCCAACTTGCAGAACACTTGTATAACAAGTTACAATCCAAGGTTTTAATATATTCTTTAGAGAGTAAGCGAGTATTCTTAATTATTTTATGATAAATGCACCTTAATATAATGCTAGTTCCTACCTTTGTAAAATATTTTTGTTTTGTTTTTTGCTTTGTTTTTTTTTAATGTTTCTTTATTTTGAGAAAGAGAGAGAGAGAGAGAGAGCACAAGCAGAGGAGGGGCAGAGAGAGAAAGAAACAGAGAATACCAAGCAGGCATCTTGTAGTCAGTGCAGAGCTGGATGCAGGGTTCAAATCCACGAATTGGGAGATCATGGCCTGAGCCCAGATCAAGAGTCAGAGCCTCAATTGACTGAGCCACCCAGGCGCATTGTAAAGTATTTTGAATTAAATTCTTATATATAGCATCATAGATTTAATGAATACCTTTCCGTAACAAAGAGATGCATTATGCACTCAGAAATCTCAAAATATAGTGTTACTAGGATTTAATTTCTGCCAAGATATCAAACTAAATTCTTGAACAAAACTTTTTGATATACCTAGAATAACTGAAAAAAATAATTGTGTTGCCTGCAGAGGCCAGAACTGTCAAGAAAATGCTCATTCACAGGGAAAAAACACACTTGTAGATAATATTTGCCCTGTGGTATTACTGACATCTGATGGCCTAGAGCCTGAATTTTAATAGACCAGATGCCAGCCACAGAAGCTGGGTGAAAAATCAGACTAAAGTTTTCTGCATTAAACTGTAATATCTGAAGGGGAAGCTCTTAATAGTTAAACTAAAGAAGAGGGGGTATTCTGCAGGGGGAAAATTGCCTTTTTCTTCTTTGGCCCTCCAAAAAGTAGAGTAAAAGACAAAACTATCCCTTCAGAATTTCTTAATACGAACTTATATCCACATGTGTTTAGGACTATAATTCAAACTACTAGTATATTTCGAAAAACCTTCTACCTCTATATCTTCCTGTATTCTCTATATTCATTCATATATAGTCACATTTCTAAAATGTGTCATAATTACCTAGATAGCATCACCTAATATGAATCACTGCATTCAACTGAACTGAATTCAAGGTTCAGTTTTGATACTGAATCCTCAGATGTCTTTGGAAATGTATGAGTATATTTCTGGTTGTCACAATGATGAGTGCATGTGTGGCAGGAGGGGGTATGAGGTTTGCCCTGGACTTCATTGAGCCTGTACTAAGTATATTCAATAGCATGAAATGTATAACATAGATCTGCCCAAAAATGATCCTGTCAATAACACCCATCTTGTGAAGTTTGGCCCACTGATACATCAATACAAGTCATTATCAATCAATATCATCTTTTGTTCATATATTCACTCACATATATTTTATTGTATTTTATATTCTAAGCATTTAATTATTCAATGAGAATAAGAGAAGGAGGAAATATTCCTTATTAGCTTATATATTAATTTTTCTTCCTCATAAGAATGATTTAGGCACAATTTTCCTCTCTTTGAAATCTTGCAGTCTTTTTGGTGTGTGTAGCAAAGTATGTTAAGGTAACTAGTTATACATGAAAATATTATATAAAAATTATTTTTTAAATGTTTTATTTATTTCTGAGAGAGAGAGAGAGAGAGAGAGAGAGCGTGATCAAGGGAGGGGCAGAGAGAGAGGGAGATACAGAATCTGAAGCAAGCTCCAGGCTCTGAGCTAGCTGTCAGCACAGAGCCCAACATGGGGCTCGAACCCATGTGAGATCATGACCTGAGCCGAAGTCTGAGGCTTAACCAACTGAGCCACCCAGGCACCCCTAGTTTTTTTTTTTTTTAATTTAAACATTTATTTATTTTTTTGAGAGACAGAGAATAAGTGGGGGACGAGCCGAGCAAGAGGGAGTCACAGAATCCGAAGCAGTTTCCAGGCTCTGTCTGAGCTGTCAGCACAGAGCCCCATGTGGGGCTCAACCCCACAAACCGTGAGATCATGACCTGAGACAAAGTCAGACACTTAGCCAACTCAGCCACCCAGGCACTCCTACACAAAAATATTATTAACACATATTTTTACTGCTTGCATCCAGGAGTCCTTAATTTCAGACTCTCATCTAACAAAACAACACTTTTATCCCTCCTACTCTGTTCAGAAAGGTAAGTTTGGAGTACCCTCATTCTGTTATTTTGTGCCCAAAGAAGTTGGATATTCTTTCCAGATTGAGGTTATTAGAAGTACAGCAGACAGTTTTTTGGATGATTAACCATAATGATCTAAAGACAAGACTACATCAAAGTGATTGTGTTTTTCTTAGGGACAGATACCACATCCTAGAGGAATATAAAATAGAATCTACATGCAATAAATACACTTTCTTAGCAATTCATTTGTGCCACCCTGAATTCTCAAGATGGCATCAAAAGTCTTGTCCTGGGATTCATATCCTGTATACGTTCCTCTCTTAGTGAGTTAAGAATTGGATGGAATTTCATTCCCATGATAGTGTAGGTTATTTGGAAAAAGTAAATGGATTTTTAAAATATAATTAAGGCCACTAATCAATAATTTTAGACTAATCCAAAGGGATATTAACGTGGGTAGTCCTGCCCTTATGGATATATAACTTATTTTTAATATTATATTAATGCTTTTAATATTTTAAGTTTTTCTTATTTTACTGTAGAAACATTTTTAACATAAGATCTACCTACTTAACAAAGTTTTAAGTGTATAATACATTAGTTTTGACTCTAAGTACAATGTTGTACAGCACATCTCTATAGCTTATTCATCCTGATCAATTCAAATCCAGACAGATTCTCTTATGTTTTATATTTCATCAAGTGCTTAAAAAGGGAAAGAATGATGTCAAAAAAGAGAGAAAGGGTATTCCAGGTAGCTAGAAAAGGATTTCCAAAGACATGAGAACCTGAGAAAATAGGTCATGTTTACTATATTTTGTAAAGTGTCATCATTGGAACAATTATAGCATACAGAATGATGTGGTGGAAATTATAGTTGGAAAGGATTAAAGGAAATCTTTGTGATATTTTCCATTCTCAGGCAACTCCATAATAAAATAAATTGGACAAAAATAGAATGTGATATGATTTCACTTAGAGACAGGTTGTTATATAATTAAATACTATTAATCTTGACCATAATCAATTATTTCTGCATAAGGTAATTTCCTTTATCCATGTTTGTTTTGGCATTTACTTTACAAGACCAAAAAGTCCTGATAAATCAAGTTACTGGGCAGTCTAGCAAGCACTAGCTGATCTCCATTCTCTCTCCATTGTTCCATGTAGCAAGCAAAAGTATGCGTGACCCCCACCAATTATGGAACATATATCTTCTAAACAACTTTTCCTTACCATGCTCCCTTTTAACATTCTTTTTAGAATCTATAAGAGTTCTGTACTTGTGAACCTAAGACTCAGAGGCTTAGAGTTTTGACTCTAAGTCATGTACTACATTATTACTATTAAGTTGGATAAAATGTATTAGTGCAGCATTAAATACTTAATTGTGAATAAGTTGATAAATACAGGGCCTAAGGATGACAAGGACTTTGGCAAAATAGAGAAATAGAATTAAAAAAATAAAATACAGATAAAATACATTGGATGTGTTTAGTATATACTTTACTGACCTCTCCATAGCATTCTGTGTTTTAAAGTTCATTGAATTCATTTATGCCCTTCTCAGATATTGTTTCAATAAATCAGATATCCTGTACTTCTCTTGTCAGTCGATCAGGCTACTGTAGGTGCAAAAACAAGACAGACACAGTCCCTGCCTACATGAATCCTCAACTGTGGTTGAAAAGACATTTTTAAGGGAACCTGGGTGGCTCAGTAGGTTAAGTGACCGACTACTGATTTGAGCTCATGTCAGGACCTCATGGTTTGTGAGACAGAGCCCAGCATCAGGCTCTGTTATCAGTGCAGAGCCTGCTTGGGATTCTCTGTCTCCCTCTGTCTACCCCTCCCCTGCCCATGCCCATGCTCACTTGCTCTCTGTCAATAAATAAATATATGTATTTTTAAAAAGACATTTTTATGAAAGGTACCAGGCAATAAAATGATTACATATAATTAAAAATTGTAAAAAGTCTTATGAATGCCATAAAGGAGATGAGCTAAAGAATACAGTGGAATGCCATTTTAGATAAGGAAGCCAAGAAAGATCCATTCAAAGATGCAGCTTTTAATCTGACACCCCTAGGATAAGGAAGAGCTGAATACAAAGCGAGCATAGGCAATAGCATCTTTAGTAAGGAAAACATCATCTGGAAAGACAGTGGTGTGGGGAAGGACTCTAATAAGCTAACAGGCCAGTGTGGCTGAAGAATGGTAAGGGAGAAACACTGTCACTATTAGTATGTATTTAATACCCAAAGCAGATGCAAATTTGTCTAACCTTGTATCTACCAAATAATTCTGAACCATAGTGATCTATCAAAATCACTTTTGAGTTAAGACCATAACGTCCAAAGCAGCAGCTATGACAATAACAGCAACATGCACATCGTTCCTGACCTCATACATTCTGATACAAACCTGTGGGGCAGAGGCTGATGTAGGGAGGGACACAATAGAATAATTATCCTTACACGTGGGACATGCTGAGACACAAATGAAGGAGCTATCTATGTGGGTTCAATATTAAAAATCTACAGGGTTAGTAAATTACAGGGTGTTGTGGAAGTGAAAGAATCCACAGCCGATTATTTTCTTAGCACTGCCAGAGCTGTGGTTTAACAGACTGCCTAAGTTTTATATACAAATATGGCCTGCACAATTTAAAATAAATATGGAAAATATGAAAAGTCCAATGAAAAGATACAACTCAAAAGAACAATTGAAGATATAAATGTCTGTTCTGGAATGGTTTATTCTTGACAGTAGAATTGTTTTCTTCAGTAATTTGGGAACTAGAGCTTTTTATCTGATGACACGGAGAATTTCAATGCTGGGGAAGCTGACGTGATGTACTTTTTGTTTCACTGTTTTCAGTTGTAACTGTAATAATAATTATTTACTTATCCTTAGCTCTCCTGAGGCCTAAAAGAAATCTCAGGATTGAAACATATTAAAGGTTAAAGGAGAGCTACAGTTCCTAAATTCTCAGTAAGCCCTCGTGGTTTCTCTTTTTCCTTTGTTGCACAATCTCATCAATGTATTCCGGCAACCTGGAAAGAATGAAACTCTCAAGAAATACGTTACACACTTTTTAAAAACCATAAACCAATGTTCTAGAAGATATACATTTATGCCAGGCTCAGGAAATCAACTTAAAATTGCCAAATGCCTCTTGGATCAATACTCTCACACACAACACTACCATTTCACTGTACAATCATTTGAGAATGTAAGACCACCATCATTAGTACTACCTTGTCCTCCCTTGTGACGTGATGGGATGCATGTCATGTAGGAGATGTTTCAGTACCTATAAGACCTATTAGTTGTTTACCTTGTGAATAGAAGTGTTTTTATTCTATGGCAGCTCCACTAAGCTCTTTATTTTTAAATATTCTACCCAAAGAACAACATAAAGGAGGTTTACGTTAAGATTTCCTCCCAACTTGTCAGGAATCTAGTAAGAGCTTTTGCAGTTTATCAGTTTTACTTCAGTGTGGATGCCAAATATCATTTTCATAAAATATATCTCTTTAAAAATGAATATAAACATTCAACCACACACACATATACAACACAATATTTAAATCTTAAACATCTCATTGTAGACATAATACATATACAGTTACCTCCATGTATAATTTGTTACACACAGAAGGAAATAAAAAGTACTTATAATGCTACAACCCAAAAATAACCATAGTTAACAATTTGGTCTGTTACTCAGTCTTTTATGTAGGCATATTGATATACACATATATTGGCAATATGTTTTAGATAATCCAATTATATTACTCAGACATCGATGACATTGTATATTCTTAGAGAGAATACATTTAAAGGGATATAGTATATTTATCAAGCAAGCTGTCTCTCCAAATCTACATACCTACCTAAGTAAATATTTAATTATTTATTTCTTATTCTATTGTTATTTTTTAAACACTGAGATTGTTTCTAAACTGTAGGTACCTTAAATATTCTTGCTCTATTTTTTCTTTAATGTTAAGTATGCATATTCTTAAGTTTACTTCTTTGAAATACTGTTATCAACATGCACACACTAAAAACTATAACTTGCTAACTATATTTTCTGCACCTTGGTTCTGTCATTTGCAAAATACAGAAAACTGCAGTATTATAAAGTTTGAATATGAATACAAGGACATTATCACAGTGTTTGGCATGTAGTGCTCAGCAAAACGTTATTTTATAGTTGATAATATTATTGCCATCATATATTTTTATTCTCATCTGTTAAGTACATCCAAATAATATAGCCGTGGATGTGATATTATTGGAACCAAAAACAGAATACTCTTTACAGCTTATTTTAGATGGTGCTAAATGGACATCTTTGGTAATTTATGATTTTTGTTTTCTTTTATAAATAGATTGTACTTTTTTTCAATACAGTCTTTCCGATGTCTGTCTTGCAACTTCTTGGGAGTAAAGTTTTTTTCTTTCCTTTTTGAAATCTTTTGTCTAGAACATTCCTTTGAGAAGACCCTTGGATAGAAGTTAGAAAGCAGAAGCTAGGAGACAAAAATGAGAACATATTAGAGAGAAGGCATTTAAAAAGAAATTAGTTCCCATGAAGGAAAGAGCAGAAACAGAAACTCGGAGTTGTGGTTGTTGAATACCTGAGGACTGAGGTGGCAGAGCAGGGGTTTGGCTGCCGACAGAGCTGCCAAGATGGTGAGGCCAGAGATGCCCAGATTCTGAAACAAGAATTCTCACTCTCTGTGAGCCCAGGTTGTTTGGTAACTCAGACGATTTTCTATTGTCCCTACTTTCACTGAAAAGAAAGTCCTATTATCTAAGGTAATCCGATTGTGTTTCTGTTTCCTGATACTTGAAAGAAACCTAAGTCAGCCTGCATGCATAAAGCAGCAGCAGGATATTAACCAGGCTGATGATAAAGAAACACAAGCGGCTTTTGTCAATACTACAAAGTACAGATCACATCCCGCGGGCCTCGCGAAGATGTTGTACTGCTTTAAGCAGAAGCTGATGTGGCAAGATAAGTGGCTTTGTCTATGTATTTTTTAATATAGATAAACCTACAGGCAATGAAAGACAGAAATATAAAGGGGTGATAAAATTGGAGTCAGAAAGAAAGAAATCAGCAAGAGAATCAGTCAGGGAGAGACTTAAGAGTTGGAATGATCCAAAATTTGAGATTGATTGGCATCAAAATAAATACTCCGGTTTCAGGCCTGCAGGGTGATACTATGAACTTGGACTTGGAAGAGGAGGAACAGTGGACCTCAGAGTTGGAAATGAGTGTTGATAAACGAAGGGAAGGTTCAGCTTTGGCATGCTAAGCTTGAGATATATCAGGGACACACTGGCATTAATGTCTTCCAGACACTTGGATATTTGCAGCATAGCAAAAAGGTCTTTCCCAGAGTTACATTTGCCTGCCGTCTGTTTTTAAGCATGAATAGAAATTGCGACCTCTTTCACTGAGAAGCTACAGTATTCTTAGCAGCAGTATAGGCCCTACACCATATCCAAGTATCTTGAACGTGCTGATGAGATGAAATAAATCACCAGGATACATCTTGGGAAAGGAAAACCTACAAAAGCATTTCTAAAAAAAAGAACAACAACGCACAGTCGTTTAAAAATTTAAAATTTTTAAAATGTAGTTTTCTGAATCTTAGGGGAAAAAACAAAGCAACTTTTTGCAAGTCTTAAATATTCATTTTATGTACATAACGTTTAGTTGCTGAATATAAGAAAAATAATTCTGCTCAGAGGAAAGCAATAACTGTTTCCTACATGTCCCCAGTTTGCATATACGATCTGAAAGTAGTCTCTGCCACTTGGCCACTTTTTTTTAAATTTTTTAATGTTTTATTTATTCCTGAGAGAGAGAAGAGAGCTTGAGCAGGGGAAGGTCAGAGAGAGGAAGACACAGAAACGGAAGCAGGCTCCAGGCTCCGAGCTGCCAGCACAGAGCTCGACGCAGGGCTCCAACCCATGAACCGTGAGATCATGACCTGAGTCGGAGTCGGAGCCTTAACAGATTGAGCCACCCAGGCGCCTCTAACTGGCCACTTTTAAAAAATGGTTGATTTTCCAAGGATACAAGAGATCTATATAATGAAAACTATAGAAAACTTATGAAGGAAATTGAAGAAGACACAAAGAAATGGAAAAACATTCCATGCTCATGGATAGGAAGAATAAGTGTAGTTAAAATGTCATTACTACCCAAAGCAATCTATGCATTCAATGCAATTCCAATCCAAACTACACCAGCATACTTCTCAAAACTAGAACAAACTATCCAAAAATTTGTATGGAACCACAAAAGACCCCAAATAGCCAATGTTATACTGAAAAATAAAACCAAAACGGGAGGTATCACCATCCCAGACTTTAGCCTCTACTACAAAGCTGTCATCATCAAGATGGTATGGTATTGGCACAAAAACGGACACATAGACCAATGGAACAGAATTGAGAACTCAGAGCTGGACCCAAAAGTATACAGCCAACTCATCTTTGACAAAGCAGGAAAGAATATCTAATGGAAAAAAGACAGCCTCTTTAACAGATGGTGTTGGGAGAACTGGACAGCAACATGCAGAAGAATGAAACTAGATCATTTTCTCACACCATACACAAAAATATACTCAAGATGGGTAAAGGACCTGAATGTGAGACAGGAAACCATCAAAACCCTAGAGGAGAAAGCAGGAAACAACCTCCTTGACCTCCACCGCAGCAACTTCTTACCTGACACATCCTCCAAAGCAAGGGAATCAAGAGCAAAAATAAACTATTGGGACCTCATCAAGATTCAAAGCTTCTGCACAGCAAAGGAAACAACCCACAAAAGTCACAGGCAACCAACGGAATGGGAAAAGATAGTTGCAAATGACATATCAGATAAAGGGTTAATATCCAGAATCTACAAGGAACTCACCAAACTCCACACCCGAAAAACAAACAACCCAGTGGCGAAATGGCCAGAAGATATGAACAGACACTTCTCCAAAGAGGACATCCAGATGGCCAACAGACACATGAAACGATGCTCAGCATCCCTCCTCATCAGGGAAATACAAATCAAAACCACACTGAGATACCACCTCACGCCAGTCAGAGTGGCTAAAATGAGCCAATCAGAGAAATCCAGATGCTGGCGAGGATGTGGAGAAACGGGCACCCTCCTACACTGGGAACGTAAACTGCTACAGCCCCTCTGGAAAACAGTGTGGAGGTTCCTCAGGAAACTAACAATAGAACTCCCCTAGTACCCAGCAATAGCACTGCTAGGAATTTACCCGAGGGATACAGAAATGCTGGTGTATAGGAGCACATGGACCCCAATATTCATAGCAGCACTTTCAACAATAGCCAAAACCTGGAAAGAGCCTAAGTGTCCATCAACAGATGAATGGATCAAGAAGATGTGGTTCATCTATACCATGGAATACTCCATGGCAATGAGAAAGAATGAAATCTGGCCATGTGTAGCAACATGGATGGACCTTGAGGGTGTTATGCTGAGTGAAATAAGTCAGGCAGGGAAGGACAAATATCATATGTGTGCATGTTTAGGAGGATTAGCAGGAACTTAACTGAGGATCATGGGGGAGAAGAAGGGGGGAAATGGTGGGGGAAAGGGAGAGAGGCAAACCATGAGAGACTCTTGAATGCTGAGAAAAAACTGAGGACTGATGGATGTGGGGGGGGACGAGGGATATGGGCACGGAGGGGGACACTTGTGGGAATGAGCACTAGGTGTTATATGGAAACCAACTTGACAATAAACTATTTGTAAAAAAAAAAAAAAAAGTACAAATTACTCTAACAGAAAAAAAAAGGGTTGATTTTAATGGAGTACATTTCTCCTAAAAACAAAAAAAAATAGTTTCTACTAAGAGAAGTCAGATATCAAAAGGGTTGTAAAATTGTATAATCTTTATGAATTCACAAGTATAATTTTAAAAATAATTAATTCCCAAGGTAGTTATTTTTTATAAACTATTTTTTATAATTTCTTTCTTTGTACCTTTCATTCCATAGAAATGAAAAGCTTATCAATTTCTATCATAAAACATACTATTCATTCTAACAAATATTTCATATAAATGTAACCCTTATACCGAGATATTATTAATTAAACTGCATGATTCCAAAGCCATAAGACAAATGATATGGAAAATACTAGAAAGAAAGCCAAGGGGCCTCCAAAGAATTTATTTAAGAATTTAAAGAGATCAAGAAAGCATTAAACGCTAAGATAAAGCCAAGTCAACAGAAATCATCTTTTTTAAAATAGAATTAAAGGTATAATGTGGTAATTTTAACCAAAATTTTGCAAAACAACATGTGTGAAGAGCTTAAAACTATCTTTACATTGAAACAAATCAAGTGATTAATGACTACATTTGCCTCAAATTGGCAGAGATTAAATTTAGCTTTATGGGTACAAGAAGCCATTTACTTTGGCTTTGCTTGAAAATCATTTTATTTAAATAACAAATGCCCCTTTCTGGTCATCAGAATGGTCCATCTTCTATCTTAATTAAATCCAATAAAAATAAAACAAGAACAAGAATATAATAACCGTTTTGCACAATATTCAATTTAAGATTAAAATATTGTTATGTCACACAAATTGCATTAAGCCTCACATTCCTGGAAAGAACAGATTTTCTTTTGTGATGGAAAAAGTGCTGACAGATAGAACACTGTGGAGGCATCATCCACAGAGAAGAATAAATTTAGGAAAATATGTAAGCCTTTGCTACAGTGGTTTTCTAGTATCTATGATTATATGATAAAAGACTCTTTATCTTTTGTGTGCAGCCAAATTATGAAAAACAACGCTAAATGCATTTTTAGAACAAGAAGGAAAACTTAAGCAATACTAAATGAATAAAACAAAACCAAATCATGAAAATTCAACTGAAACTAGTTAAATGAAAGTTAAACCAGAGATGAAAACACTAAGAGGCATTTGCACCAAGATCAGGAACAAGGCAAAGATGCCCATTCTTATTATTCAATACTATTATTATTATTATTATTACTACTTCTACAACAACTACTACTACTGTTATTATGAAACAATTTACTGGCAGTAATAGACGATACAATTAGAAAGTAAAATCAGGGGTCCCTGGATGGCTTAGTTAATTAAACGTCTGACTTTTGATTTCTGCTCAGGTCTTGATCTCACTGTTCATGGAATTGAGCCCCATGTAGCACTCTGTGCTGACAGAGTGAAACCTGATTGGGTTTCCCTCTCTCTCTGTCTGTCTCTGCACCTCTCTGCTCATGTGTGTGCACACAGACTCTCTCTCTTTCTGTCTCAAAAATAAATAAATATTTTAAAAAGTAAAAAAAAAAATAAAAATAAAAAAGAATCAATTAGAAATCAATGTGTAAAGAGGGGATAAAACAATCTCTCCTTGTAGATGGTATGATCACACATCTGGCCTATGTCAGACAATTGATGATAAATAAAGTAAAAAAAAAAAGAATAATAATTCAGTGAAGTAGTAGAATAGAATTTTGATGTATAAAGATCAATTGCCTTCATATACACAAAAAACAAACACGTAGAGATTATAAACATTAAAGCCATCCTTATAGCATTAGAAAAGATCTGGGAAGAGATTAACAAGAAATGTGCAAAAACATTTTTGTATTGTGTTTTCCAATACAAGGAAACATTTTAAAATATTCCTGGAAGACAGCAAAGTAAACTTAAACAGGTGGAAATATAACCCCTCTTCCTGGGTAGAATAATTCAACATTATAACAAAGTGAATTCTTTCCTACTTAATTTATAATTTCAGTCCACTAATTCAATAATGTCCAAAAAGCTATTTTCATTTATTCTTAAATTTATTTATTTTGGGAGACAGAGAGCATGAGCAGGAGTGGGGTAGAGAGTCAGAGGCGAAAAAGAGAGAATCCTAAGCAGACTCTGTTCTGTCAACACAGTGCCAGATGTGGGGCTCGAACTTACGAACCACAAGAGCTGAAACCAAGAGTCAGATGCTTAAACGACTGAGCCACCCAGGCATCCCATGAGAAGCTATTTTTAAAATACATTGCACACAAAAGTTTATGCAGAACAAATAAATATAAAAGGTTAGAACAAAGAAAACTGGAAGAAAAAAACTACAAAGTAAGGTATTAAAACATACTGTAATGACAGTTATTGAACCAATGTGGTACTGGGTCAAGTATAGATAGACCATGGAATAGCAGAAGTCCAAAATTAGACCAAACTACATACGAAATTTACCATATGACCATGATGACATCTTAAATCATTAAGGTAAAGATGGACATTTTAATAAACTGTTATGGGACAATTGGAGAATTATTTTGGAAAATATCAAATTAAAACCATCTTGTATCATATATAGGGACAAATTTTAAATAAATTAGGCATCTAAATATTGAAAATGAACACCCTACATCCTCGAAGAGGTTAAACATAAATGTCCCTTCAATCAGGATTTAGGGAAAGGCTTTCAAACTCTGACTCAAATCTGAAAGCAAGAAAAAAAGCTTTATAAATTTGACTACATAACATTTTTCTAAATTTGAGCAAATCACTGTCAAAAAGGCAAAAGATAACTGACAAAATGGGGAGAAAATATTCACAACACCTAACACAAGGAGCTAATGATATAGACAAGTCCCCCCTCCTTCGCAGTTTAACCTTCCATGATTTCAGTGACCCAGGGTCAAAAGTGGCCATTATGTCAGAAGTTCTCTAATAGTCAAATAGCAGGTCACATGCCTATGCCGTTAATCTCACTTCATCTCACTGCGTAGGCATTGTGTCATCTCACATCATCACAAGAAGGGTAAATGCAGTATAAGAAGATATTTTGAGAGAGGGAGAGACCACATATACAAAACTTTGATTACAGTGTCCTATTATAATTGTTTTATTTTAGCATTACTTACTGTTAGTCTTTTACCGTCCCTAATGTATAAATTCAACTTTATCACAGGTATGTATATATAGAAAAAACATGGTACATACAGGGTTCAGTATTATCTGTAGTTTCAGGAACTCTTTGGGAGTCTTGGGTTGTATCTCCATTGGATAAGGATATTAGGAGATACATCCTTTTATCAAGATTGTGAGAAAATAAGCATGCTCATATGTTATTGGTGGGAATCCAAATCAGTATACTCCTTCTAGAGGGAAATTTGACAATAACAAACAAAACACAGTACACAGTACACCACTTACATTTCACTTCCAGGAATCTACCTTAAAGATATACCTAAAAAATATAAAAATGTACAAGTTACTACATTGCAGCAATAATGTTTGCAATTATAAACCATTGGAAACAATTTAAATGCCCATACAGAGGAGAACGGTTGAATACCTACTGGGGATCCATACACCAGAGTACTATGCAAGTATCAAAACAAATGAGAATATATCTACAAACTAATATGGTATGACTTCTAGGCCACACCATTCAGTGAAGAAAGCAAAGAATGAAACAATATCTATAGTATATACTTTCTCCATTTCAGAAAAATGGGATGTAAAAAAGCACATGCTTCTGCTCATTGGAATTACATTGGAATTACAGGAGAAATAAATCAGAAACTAAAGAAACTGCTTGCCCAAAAGGAGTAGGTGGGGAGCAGGTGGAGGAGAAGGTGAAATGATATCAGGGTCTAGCAATATAATGGTGTCACTTCTCTGAGTACATTATTTGTATTGTTTTGATTTTCAAAACCATAGTAGTGTTTCACATGCTCCCCAAATAAGAAAACATTAAAATCAGTTAGAGCACAGAGAAAACATAAAATGGAATAAAATGGTAACAAATGAACCTAACTGTATTGGAAATAATAATCCTACCGAAGGATAGGAAAGTACAAAAATTGACCTCCATAACCTTGGACAATAGTACTATTGACTGACTCCTGTAAGCCTCTAGAGACAAAAATAATTGCACATAAAAGCTCCAATTGAGTTAGTAAGTGTGTCATTCAAAGGGGAATTAGCAATTGTTAACTACTAATTGTTAGCGATTATAAAACTATATTGGGTATACAGTAGAACTGAACAAGTAAATATTATATTGTTGATAATTAGAATGCATTTATTCACTGTTGGGAAAAAATACAAATAAGGAAAAAGGAAAAGCTAAAATGAGTGTAGTGGTATTGAATGGGAATGGGAATCAGAGGATCAGTATGAATTTATGATAGGATCCACACACACATGCAAATGCACACATATACACACAGATGCAGACATGTAGACACGCATACAGGCATAGTTAGCATACTTAACATGTTTCCTCATTTTGTCTACTGAGAGGGCCTTGAGGCAATGATACCTTACTAGCAATGATACCTTACCTTGCTAGTAAGATCTGATACATTCAGATCTTGGTTTTTAAATATGATTCTCTAATAAAGAATAAATATGATTCTTTGAGGAGGGTTGAGGCATGAAAAATACAAGATGACCATGAAACTTTCTGTCATGCCAGAAAACACCCAATTCATTATGCACATGAGTCAGAAGCCACCTTGAAGATGTTCCCAGTGGCCAAATCTGGTATGAATTGCACCAAAAAATAAATAATAATAGTAATTTATTATAATCCCTACAATAACAGATATATCCATGGATTCATGTTGAAATACATACATGCATACAGACAGACACCATACATAAATGAAAAGGAGCAGTGGTCCCTTCTAAAATCCCAATTAATAAGTATGAAGGTAAGAGGTTAATCCAAAATCTCCATGATCATGAAGGTAAACACCACCATGATCATCGTTTCAGGTAAGATCCAAAAATGGTTGTTAAAAGTATCCAGTGAAAATTTGAGGAAAAATAGTGTTCGCCTGGCTTGCAGTATTTTGCCCCAATCTATGCAACAACTACAAAGGAAAATATAGACGTGTATGGCAAAGAAACCCAACAGATATTAATCTTAATCAAATGAGGGAGGTTAATCTATATCCTCCTCAGAAAACCCTCAATACAATGTACTGCGAAGGGCACAACATTATTTGTACAATATTCTTGACAAAAAGGTGTAATCTCACGAGTTCCATCAGGCAAACCTAAACTGAGGGCATTTGCAAAAATAATGTATCTGTACTCTCCAAAAGAATCAATGTTATAAAACACAAAAAGGAAAAATTGAGGAATTCTCACAGAGGAGACGAAGGGAAATAACAAGAAAATTCACCACGGGATCCTAGATAGAATTCTGGAATAGACAAAGGGCAATAGTGAAAATACTGATGAATTTTGAATTAGACTGTGGTTTAGTTAATAGGATTTTACTGTATTAATATTAATTTTTCAGCAACACTAATATTTATTACGATTAGTTCCCTGGTCTTGATAATTGTGCTATGGTTATGTAACTTTTTTCACATTAGGAGAAGCTGAATGAGGGAGAACCAAGAACTCTCAGTGCTAGACTTGTAACTTTTCTGTAAGTGTAAACTTAGTTCAAAACATAACATTAAAAACAGAACCAAAAGTTTCGATGCTTATTGAATGCTTTATCTTCATACTTTCATGAGCACATTGCACATATCGACCTAATTGTAGGTGCCAAATAAATACATTTCTGAGTAAATCCTTGTTTTGTTTATTTTTTCATGTTTTATTTATTTATTTTTTGGAGAGATAGCGTAAGCAGCGGAGGGGCAAAAAGAGAGAGAGTGAAACAGTGAAACAGAAGCAGCTCCAGGCTCTGAGCTATCAACAGTGTCCATCGTGGGCTCGAACTGGTGAATTGTGAGATCATGACACGAGTCAAAGACAGATACTTATCTGACGGAGCCACTGAGGCCCCCTAAATCATCATTTTATACATGAACTATATGTTAATATTAAACATTTTATAAATATCATAATGTTAATTTTATTACAGTCAGGGAAAATAATTTTGTTCCACTCCTTTATTTGTTCATTCCAAACACCTATTATTTTACAGGCACTCTGCTAAGTGCTGAAGATTAACAATAAGAAATAATTTTTTCATAGACACTACTTTTAGTAGAGAATAAAGACATTGATCAAATTATCACACAAATAAATGTAAATGATAACTACTATAAATGAGGAAAAAACATGACTTATAAAGGCTTACATGAGGATTTGATCTTGTCAAATAATTTCAGTGATGCGCCACAACTTACTAAAGATAATTTTTTAAGTGTAAAATAAGTAAAAAGATGATTTCTCTGTATGCAAAATTTAAAGACATCTTCTATTATTTGTTTCATCAGGACTATCATGTAGGTATTTTTCTGCGCTATAGACACTGATAAAATCCTTAACGGTTAGTCAAGAAATAAATGACAGTGAAACTTTTTATTATACTACAAAAGCAACTCCTGATAAAAACTTCAAAATACTACCAAAAACTTAAGCACACTTTGTATGGTAATATCTTTCCTCTTGTTCAGTTTTCCTGGCATACTTTTTTCTGTAATGAAAAAGTAAAGTTCGTTAAGTTATTTTTGAAGTTAAATCACCCATGCATTCTTGAAGTAAACCTCATTTTATGTCAGGCATTATTCTTTTTATATGTCACTTTAACAGAAGTGCTAATTTGGGGGGTGGTTATGTATGTATCATTATAAAAGCAGTTTGTCTGTAATTTAGGTTGTTTTTTTAGCATTTATTTATTTTTGAAAGACAGAGAGTCAGAGCGTGAGCAGGGGAGGGGCAGAGAGAGAAGGAGACATGGAATTCAAAGCAGGCTCCAGGCTCTGAGCTGTCAGTGCAGGGCCCATCCCGGGCCTCCAACTCACAAACAACGAGACCATGACCTCAGCTGAAGTCGGCCACTTAACAGACTGAGCCACCCAGGTGCCCCTGTCTATAATTTAGTTTTGCAGTCTTTTTCAGGTTTTGGAAGCAATATCATACTGGCGTCCTAAAAATATATTTGGGAAGTGTTTTCTCTGTTTTTATTCTTTGGAGGATTTTACTTAAGAATGGAGGCATCTCTGCCTTAAATAAGAAAAATCACTAACTGACCTGATGTTTCCTTTCTGGAAACAGTTTTACTAATGCATCCTTTTTTCTTTAATGGATGTACTACTATTCAAATTTTCTATTTCTTTTACTGTCAGGCTTATTAATTTGCATTTTCAAGGAGTTTGTCTATTTCACCCAAACTGTCATATTTGTTGGCATGAAGTTATTCATAACACCTGCTACTGTTATCTGATATGGATAATCAGAAGCCAAATTTAGCCTCTCCTATTAAAGAATCAAAAAACAGATATAATGTATAAACAGTGTTTTATAGGCATCGACTAACAGGCAGAGCAGAGCTGTGATCTCTGAGAGGGGAATAAAGCAGGAAAGCACTCCATCATACCAGCTTATTGTAAGAAAACAGCTTCTAGGGCACAAGACAGGAGGGGAAAACCAAACAGATCCTAATTATTCTGCTGATTTGAGAAGGAAGAGACTGGGCAGATCCAAGTGCTAGAATTTGCCCAGAAGAGAACCAGAGAGGAGGTAGAGGGTGCTCATGATCATGATCATGATCTCATGATCTGCAGACATCTCTTGGAGTCTTTGGCCGAGTCTCACTTCATGTGTGAATGAAATGACACTACCTGAGACCCAAGAAACAACCACCAGCAAATGTAGTAGCAATGTGTAATTATTGTCTTTTACAAAAGTATTGGCAATATATTGAAATAAAAACAAAAGAAAACATCAAAATGAAAAGCTAACCCTTTACAACAGATATTTAAAAAAACAACCTTTGTCATGAAGAAAAATGATAACTTTACTTATTTTCTTTAAGGGTTTACTATGTGCCAGGCATTATGCATTTGTTCCTTATATGACCTTGTTCAAATAGATGAGAGAGAAGCTGGTGTTTAAAGAAGAAGGGTATTTATTTGACTGAAACACTTCCTTGTTCTGTCTCTTTGGGATGTGGAAAAAGGAATAACTTAGACACTACATAGGATAACATTATTTATAAACGTATATATTAAAACTGTACTATATAAATAAATATGTTGGTTAAAACTTGAAAGAATGTCCGGGTCTAATATCTAAATTGAATTTCTTCAGCTTTCCTTAAATTAAATCATTTTTCTTTGACACCTTCCTGATAATCCAAAACTTTCCTTGTTACTTGCAGGAAGTCTTGACAATATGCTCCTCTGGGAAAATTCATGGTGATGCTTGTTATTTTAAGGTGTTGGATCCACGGGCATAAACGCTGACATCGGTCAACAATCACACAACCCTAATGTTTGGAACATAGGAATTATCCAATTCTTTTTTTAAAATTCTTTTTTAATATTTATGTATGTTTGAAAGTGAGAGAGAGACAGACAGATCACAAGCAGAGGAGGGTCAGAGAGAGACACACACACACACACAGAATCCAAAGTAGGCTCTAGGCTGGGAGCTGTCAGCACAGAGCCTGACACGGGGTCCGAAATCATGAACCACGAGATCATGAACTGAGCTGAAGTCACACCCTTAACAAACTGAGCCACCCAGGAGTGCCAGCAATTATCCAATTCTTAATTGATTACCTCAGACTTTTGCCAAAATATCTCTTCCTTGAAATAGGCAGAAGAAAATGTTTTCCCTATCATATTTTTGTACGATTTCAAATTGCATTTATTCTTCCAGCCTAATACATCTCAGTGTGACCCTTAGAGTAAATATGTGATTTAAAGAAAACAAGAGCAGGGGCGCCTGGGTGGCTTAGTCGGTTAAGCGGCCGACTTTTGCTTAGGTCATGATCTCGCGGTTCGTGGGTTCGAGACAGAGCCCGGAGCCTGTTTCAGAGTGTGTGACTCCCTCTCTCTCTGACCCTCCCCTGCTCACGCTGTCTCTCTCTCTCTCTCCTAGAAATAAATAAAACATTTTTTAAAAAAATAAAGAAAACAAGAGCAAACAAAATGTAGCACAGTGTTTTCACTTTATAAAATTATATGTGTACCACATCTTGGGATATTTAGAAACGAACGAAAAACGTTAATATTTAAATGTATTTTCATAATAGAGGCAAACTGTTTCCAAATGACTGTATAGGGCTCACAATACACATTTTACCATTTGGTAACATTTCTCAAAACCAAGTACAAAAGAGTGTTTTTGACAAGGCTTAATTGCCCGGGTAAAAAAATGTAATGTGTAAGTGGGTTTGATATGCTTATTTTCTATGCAGAGTCATTTCTGTATTGATAAATAGTTATACTACATGCTTTTGGATTTTTCTTACTGAAATGATTACTTCTTTGAAGTTACATAAGGTTGGGTGATTTGTTCTCAGAAATGCTTTCTGACAGGAGATAAAAGATACGGTTCTTTGCAGTGTTTTTCATGGTGAAGTGCAATTTTTTGTCCTGGTGCATTTATTCTTAAAGAACTTGTAAAGCTTAAACTATGATATTCCTTTAAAAAATGGAATTGTCAGTGTAATAAAAATACAGATTTTGTTTCTAAGCATGTTTATGCTTTTAATATCTAGTAAGATAATGTTGGCCTGTTAGCTAAGCAAGAGTGCCTCTTCATCAGTCCAAAAAAACAAGTTTCTTTTTTCTTTTTACCTTACAGCTCTCTTTCATAAGGCATATTTTAAAACATGGTAAGAAAAATCTTATGTGTGGAAAACTGAGTTGGTATGTGATTATCTAAGTTTGTTTTGCTATTATTCATATGTTCATATACCTATAAACTAGTACAGATAGAAGCATACATACATAAAGGAAAGTCCTCCATTGTACTTGTATTTACATTAAAGAGCTCCTTGGTTTCAAAACTTAGATATTCATTAAATTTTGTTTGAGTCTAATGTATATAAATAAAAATTAACTCCTTTAGAAGTCAAATATAATTGTATACTTAAAATCCCTTTTATTTTATTTGTTAATGTTTTATTTATTTCTAGGAGAGAGAGAGACAGCATGAGCAGGGGAGGGTCAGAGAGAGGGAGACACAGGCTCTGAAACAGGCTCCAGGCTCTGAGCTGGCAGTCAGCACAGAGCCCGATGCGGGCTCGAACCCACGAACCGCGAGACCATGACCTAAGCGAAAGTCGGACGCTTAACCGACTAAGCCACCCAGGCGCCCCTTAAAATCCCTTTTAAAGGTACAATTTTGTCAAATTGTTTTGAACACTTTGGCAAAATATATAATTTAAAAAAAATTTTTTTAATGTTTATCTGTGAGAGAGATACAGAGTATGAGTTGGGGAGGAGAAGAGACAGAGAGGGAGACACAGAATCTGAAATAGGTTCCAGTCTCTGAGCTGTCAGCACAGAGCCTGATGCAGGGCTCGAACTCACGAACTGGCGATATCATGACCTGAGACAAAGTTGGAGATCATGACTTGAGCTGAAGTCGGATGCTTCACCGATTGAGCCACCCAGGAGCCCCAAAACATGTAACTTTTTAACACAATAAGTTTGACCCAGTTAATGGTTCAAGTTCTGGCAGGAGAGTGGTAGACGTTTGGTTTTCAATCTTTCCCCCTTTTCTATCAAATACCAGATTAAACAACCAGGATAATAGAGTTAAAACAAAGAAGCAAACTTGGATGGCATCTTAAACAGAATGTTGTGACAGGAAATCCCCCCTGAAACATGTGTCCGAAGCAGCAAATCACCTAAAAGAGCAGGAACAGAGGGCTTTAAAATCAGCAGAGCAGCCAGAGTGATAAGGAAATGATGGTTCCTACAAGGCACAGAATTTGGAAATAGAAAACATATACTCACTTATAGAAATATTAGACTTCTATCCTAAAAATGATAAGAGGATCTGGGGCACCTGGGTGGCTCAGTCAGTTAAGTTTCTGACTCTTGGTTTGATCTCAGGCCAAGATCTCAGGGTTTGAGAATAAGATGGAGCCCTGTGTTGGGCTTTACACTGATAGCATGAAGTCTGCTTGGGATTCTGTCCCTCCCTCCCTCACCCCTTCCCTCCTTCTCTTTCTTTCTTTCCCACTCTCCCACTCATACACATGCTCTTTCGCTCTCTCACAAAATAAAAAAGAAACTTAAAAAAAAAATTGATAAAGGGATCTGCAGCCAAGCAGTAAATTGGATAATGGAGAAGTGAGAGAATTGCCTGCAGGCTTGAAATTGACTGTGAATACCAACAAATGCACAACCAAAAAATGAATTGCATGGGGAGTAGGTAAAGGCCTCAAGGAGACTGAGGTGTTCCTAAGTGGTATAGGTTTCAGAAATCTCCATCAAATGTTCCCTGTGAGTGAATGGAGACTGCTTAAGAAAGGGATGGAGAGAACATGGAGAAAAAAGGATCACAGAGTCGAGAGGATTGGTTCCAGAGATGGCAGATCTGAGAAAATGCCAACAAAATACAGCTTAAAGGTGAGAGCTTACCTTTGGGAGGTAAGTCCTCAGTCAATTCATGTTTAGGTTTCCCCAAGATCAAGATATCTTTTACATCTTGGTGTGTAACAACCAGAAGATAAAGTCATTCCATGCAACAAAGTAAAAGCCCTGAGATGTGCACCGGAAAGCCTGTGGCTATGTCTGCTTGCCTGCGCCTCCTTCTCCTACTTAGTGTATCTTTACCTTTCTTGAAACTTTAGGACAGAATTTTCTATGAAATCCTGTGGGTTCTCTCTTAGAGACTTGTGAATCCTTTCAGTTATCTGACCATGTATTATTGCTACATAAGCTTTCATGCAGAATATGATTGGGCAGATTGCTGGGACTTCGCTGAGCTTACAGAGCTGGTTGTATAAATTAGGTTGCATCTGCTAATAATTGCATTATGCTCACTACTATATTGCTTGCTAATCCACTGATGACTGCCAAGTATAAAACTCACCTCTCGAAATTTCCCCTTGGTTATATTCTCCTGTAGTTATTAGTTTCTAGAATGTTCCCTAAAAGCAGTATCTAGGAGCACCTAAGAAGTGTTCATAATTACACTCAGAGACCCAACCATGTTTATTATTATTATTATTATTATTATTATTATTTTATTATTTTGAGAGAGAAAGCAAGCAGGGGAGGAGCAAAGAGGTGAAAGAGAGAGAATCCCAAGGAGGCTCTGCACTGCCAGCATGGAGCCCAACGTGGGGCTCGAACCCATAAACTGCAAGATCATGACATGAGCTGAAATTAGGTCCTATGCTTAACCAACTGAGCCACCCAGACACCCCAAGACCCAGCCACTTTTACTCCATCCACTCTCCAGGTCTTGGCACCATCTCGTTTCAGGTCCTCAATCACAGAAGAGCTTGATTACTTTGTATGTCTAGACTATTGTTCAGCTGATTGCTTCCAAGTCAATCCAGGTTACAGCAACAAAGGACATTTTTTGTATGGAGTAGTCTAGTAGCTCTTTCCATATGACCCACAAAGACTAGAGCAGTGATTACTATCCATTTCAGACAAAAGAGCATGATTACTTATGAAGTATTCACAACATAAAGTTGTTCCATGCCTCTGGCACACATCTTAAATCAAATAAAGAAACAACTTTATTCTCTAACATGGCATGTCTTCTATTTAGAAAAACATGGCTCTACAGTCAAACACATTTGGTCCCACTGCTTTATCTACTAGAGTAATCGTGGATAATTTACATCATCCTTACAATCTGCTTCTCATTTGTAAACCTGAATTAAATGATATAAAATACCTCATAAAGTAAATGTGATGAATAACTGATTTTCTAACTATTTATTGAGAAGCAAAGAGAAATCTTGTGATAAATTATATCTGAGTTTATTTTAATTAGTACAACCAAAAAAAAAATTCGTTCCTACTCCAATTAACTACCTAAAATTTTCTGAACATCTTTGAGTGCCTAGTGCTATACTCTAGACCACCTGATCCTGTCTTCATATTCAAGTTAATATCAGTCCTTAACTACCAGAGTGTACCACCCTCTTTTGTACATCAAAAGCACTTGTCAATATACTACATTTTGGCCTCATATAGTAATTTAGCTTCCCAAGCAAATATAGGCCTTATACATAGTCCTCCGTTAATTGTGAACTCCTCTAGGACAGGGAGCTTGCTTCTATTACTGTACCTTCACCTACTTAAATGTTTAGAAACAACTGTTCAATATGTTGAATTTTTTAAAATTATCAACACAGTTGATTAACTATCAACACATAGTTAGCAAGATGAATTAGCAAATTTTGAGATAACATAGAAAAAAAACCCTAGTATAGGTAACCTTTCAAAAACAAGATTAAACATGAGAATCTCAATACCAAAATTACCAAGAAGTTATTGTATGTATGTATGTATGCATGTATGTACGTATTTTTAATTTTTAGCTTTCCATTTTGGTTTAATTACAGAATAAGGAGAAGTCTCACAACTCAGAAAAAGGACTTACCCATACACCACACACAGTTTCCTCAACTGTTAATATCTTCATATGACCATAATGAAATTATCAAAAATAGGAAATTGACATTTATGTAATACTAGGAAGTAACCTGCAGACTTTGTTGAACCCACCAATTGTTCCACTAATGCTCTTTTTCAGGTAAAGGATCCAATACTGTACTTAGTTTCATGTCTTCTTCCAATCAGGAAGAGAATAGTCTTTCATGATCTTGACATGTTCAAATAGCATTGGTCACTGATTCCGTAGATGTTCCTGAATTTAGGTTTGTTTGATATGTTTTCATGAATCAACTTTGGACAAGGTACCACAGGTGTGACGTTGCATCCTTCTCAGTGCACAGTATCAACCTACAGATTATACTGATGGTTCTCATTATCAGAGAGATTCACCTTGATCACTTGGTCAATGTGAAGTCTGAACAAGTATCTCTAGATGACTTTTTTCTCTGAAATTAATATACTTGGTCAATGTCAAGTCTGAACAAGTATCTCTAGATGACTTTTTTCTCTGAAATTAATATGTATTTTCCTGAAAGAGAGGTTAGGACTATATAAATTAGCTATTTCTTATCATCTTTCCTTCATTAATTTTAGCATCCATTCTTGTCTTCAGCAAATATTAGTGTGCTATTCACCAAATGTTGAATTTTTTTTTATTTCCATGGTTCCATCTCTATGTAGTAATTGGAATTTTACTGTAATGAGAAACTGTCCCTTCTCTCTCATTCATATATTTATTTTTCTATATATAAGTATAAACTTATGGATATTTCCCCTGAGGGCTATAAGACTTAAAAGTAAATTAAATAAATAAATAAGTAAATAATTAATTAAACTCAAATCTTATTTGCTGCACACCTTGATTTACAATAAAAAATAAACTACTTTAGGGGCACCTGGGTAGTTCAGTTGGTTAAGCTTCCAACTTTGGCTCAGGTCATGATCTCACAGCTTGTGAGTTTGAGCCCTGTGTTGGGCTCTGTGCTGACAGCTCAGAGCTTGGAGCCTGCTTCAGATTCTGTCTCCCTCTCTTTCTGCCCCTCCTCCACTTGCACTCTGTCTCTTTCTCAAAAATAAATAAATCGTAAAAATTTTTGAAATAAAATATTTTAAATACACAATGATGATTACAATGATAATAGGTATAATGTTCCATGTTTTTATACAAAAGATAATAATAGATAGTAAAGGATACAGTAAATGACAATAAATATAAGAGAAAATAAGTTACTAAACATTTCACATTCTGTGTGATCTTACTTCTTTCCACTATCATCCAGAATTTGGACAAGATTGTATTTAATGTGACCCTCAACCATCTGTCATTTCCAGGTTTGTTTTCTCCAGGTTTGAAAAAAGTGATACACTCTTTTTTCAAGATGGTTTAACTACTTACCCTCCATCATGTTCCTTACCAATTTTCTCAGTTATGTTTATAACTCTATCATATAAAAAATATATAAAAATACAGCATAAAAAGATCTAATATCTTTTTTAATTATTGAAAAATAATAACTTTTATTAAGAATCATAATGACTTTTACAATAGGAAAGTTATGTAGAAATGTCTATATTTAATCTAAGTTTTTGTTTGATATCAAAGGGATTGAG
The DNA here is from genome assembly GCA_017311185.1 of Proteles cristata cristata. Taxonomy (NCBI): domain Eukaryota; kingdom Metazoa; phylum Chordata; class Mammalia; order Carnivora; family Hyaenidae; genus Proteles; species Proteles cristata. The sequence goes on along the minus strand of JAESUZ010002548.1, from coordinate 1,100,715 downwards.
TTCACACACTCTCAACTAGCTCAAGCCTTAAAAAACAAAACTCAAAGTCTTCAACTTGAATGCTATTTCCAGCACCTGCAGGCTTTTTGCATGTTCTGTGTATTGAGTTAATTTTAAAAAATATAACATAAAAGAAATTCAGAGTAAGACATGATTATTAAATAAAACTGGAAAATGAGAGGGCCCACCTAAAATCTGAGAGACCTACCCAAGGGGCTATAGAATTGAAGTTGCTTTGTAACTGTAATTCAAAAACTATCAAAGACATGAAATAGTTGGATGAAACTAAAATAATATGCATTATAATTATATATTCTGAACTTAAAGTTATCATTTTTCCACAGAATTGAAATTTGTCATTCACTTTTGAAGTATTCTTCATGGTCTTGTTTAATTAAACAAATGAGGAAACATATAAAAAATAAAAAGAAAATTATTATTAAGAATAATACATACCTCAGCATATTTATTCTAATATAAATATGAACATAATGATTAAATGCTCAGATTCTAGAGGGAGAGAGACTGATTCAAATCCTTTTCTACTATTTACTACCTGTGAGATACTGAGTATGGTTTTAAATTTTCTGTGCCTCTCTTTCGTAAAGAGAGGATAAAAAGAATAGCAAATTTATAGATTTATTGAGAAGATCAAAGAAGGCCATGCATTTGTCCTTGTAACTATTGGTCATTATTGTAATGAAACGTGTTAAAATACAGCTATTCATTTTGTAAGAGACCAGTTTTCCTTTAAAAATGAGTTAAGATAATACTTCTTCAACCTTTTCTTAAGATCCAAAAAAATAAATATAGATAGAATAATAATCATGAGTGACTGGAATAAAAATCCAAGTCAGAATCACTTTAAAAAAAAAATTTAAACCAAGGTGAACAGACCAATGACACTTGAGTCACACACATTTCCTGGCACCGAAATTTATTGTAGGCACTCTGATCTAATGTCCCACTGAGTACCGGACCCATGTAGGCACTTAATAAATGTTTGATTAAAGGGCCAGACTATTTTGCATTTCAAACATTTATTTCCAGAACTTTGTGTTCTTTCATTTCAGCTACAGGCACTTATTTCTACCCTCTGCATACATATTAAGTTTCAAAAATGCAAGAATTGGCAGTAGGTACTTCATGAATGCTATTATCAAAACTCTTAAGAAATCCAGATATAAAGAGAGAATTGCAACACATGAAAAGGGCTTGCAAGCCGTATCAGTGAAATTAAAGCATAGAGAACATTCACAACCAGTTTTTCCTGTGAAATGAAGATTTTAAAAAAATGGAAATATGCATTCACTAGCCAGGTGGATATTTATAATTTGTAGTTACTATTAAGGATTATATGTAAGATTGTTGTATGCTATCATGGTCCTTTTCTACTCAAGCTGTTTGTGCTTTTAAAAGAAAATATAATTCTCTTTTCTTATAAACTAAGCATCCAGTAAATCTAATACCTAAGGGAAATTCCAAGACTGAACAAAATAGCTGGACCAGGGATTGCCCAAATAACTTGTTTTCAGTTTTCTTTCTCGATGACCAAAATGAGAGCCTTCTCCAATTTGTTTATTAAAAGAAATTAACTGTTTTGTTGCAGTGTTTGTTTGTTTTGCTGGTAATTTTGTACTAAGATACGTACCTACCCAGACAAATAACAATTATTTAAGAAGGGGATTTTTCAAGGCTCTGATACTTCCCATATTTCCTGTAACTCAATGCTGAAATCCCTCTACAACATGGCTGACAGGCATTCTATTTCTCTTTGAACATTTTCAGCCATAATAAACCACCAATGATTTCTAGTCAAAACTAAATTAGTTAAATGGAGGCCTTTTGAAGCATTTAAGACAGTCTGTTAAACTAAACTAAAAGTACTAGAAACCTGGTTTCACACAAGTTAGGCAATTTTTATTACTATACCATTGTAATAATTAGAAGTAATGTATTTTTTGCCATTTTATTTTAACAGACCAGAAGCTCAGCCAGATCCAGATTGAGAAGCTTTAAAAAATTGAAAATGTGGCAATTATTTTTAATTGCCAGGTTCAGGGCAAAGCAATTTAAAATTACTAGAGCTTCCATTTTGTTTCCAGCACTTTAACTTGGAAGTGTGTCAAGTAATTCTCTACTATGGCAATCTAAATTACATTAAGCCAATTTACAAATGGAACATTTTAAGAATCATAGATGAGGAAAAGGCCATTAAAATAAATAAAAATGGATATAGAAGACTATTGGAGTGTAACTATTCTGGACTGGGAGCAGGGATGTATTCTTATTTTTTAACATATGATATAGAAGGAGAAAAATCTTATGTAAACTCTAAACTTTCCTGGTAACACCATACTCTGAGAATCATATTCACTTATAGGTATTATAATCTAAAGGGGTGCCAATCTACAGCATATCAAAAGGAGAACAGGTTGGATCATCAAACTGTTCAAAATGCTTTATATGTTAAATGAACTGATATGGTTGGTGTTATTTAGTTAAGAAAAGAAAGGACCAGGAAAGAAATTACAACTGTTTTAAAAGCTCTTGAGTAGCTGTGAGGTACAATCAGGATGCCTGTCAATTTCTGAGGAAAAACTAGGTTAAACTGTAACCAATGAACAAATGTGATCAGTAGGTATATTTGTAGTTTGAAAAAATAATTTTCTAGTAATTAAATTTAGACAAATGTGGTTAAAATTAGAGGTTTCCATCACCAAAAGTATATCTGTAAAGTCTAGTAGATTAAATTTTACCAAAGTGGTAAGGAGGGTTATGCATCAAGCAGAATGCAATATTAGATACATTATAAAATTATAATTTGTGGGGCGCCTCGGTGGCTTAGTCGGTTGAGCCTCCGACTTTCTCTTAGGTCATGATCTCGCGGTTCGTGAGTTCGAGCCCCACATCGGGCTCTGTGCTGACTGCCAGCTCAGAGCGTGGAGCCTGTTTCAGTCTGTGACTCCCTCTCTCTCTGACCTTCCCCTGCTCACGCTGTCTCTCTCTCTCTCTCTCCTAGAAATAAATAAAACAAAAAATAATTTTTAATTATATTTTGTAAAGGCACCCAGGTGGCTCAGTCGGTTAAAGTATGACTTCGGCTCAGGTCATGATCTCACAGTTCGTGAGTTTAAGCCCGAGTCGGGCTCTGTGGTGGCAGCTTGGAGGCTGGAACCTGCTTCGGATTCCGTGTCTCCCTCTCTCTTTCCTAGTCCAAGTCGTGCTCTGCCTCTCTCTGTCTCTCAAAAATTATTAAACATTAAAAAATTTTAATACATTAAAAAAATTATAATTCGTCTGGCATCAGAAACATAAATAGAGACTGTGGAGCCAGAAATTTGAAAGGAAATTCTCCTGGTATAGTAGTTTGATATCTAGTCTTATCTTTTTATAGGAAGTTACAAATTAATATGCATGATCCTTTTCTGTAAATTCAAAACCAAATCTGAAATTGGAATCAAATATTAGAAAAATCATCCCCTACTTCTTCTTATTGCTTCATATCCTTTCATCAAGAAGGTAAAATTCAACTTAACAACATGCCTGAGCAAAGACTAAAACAACTTCTATATAATACACAGTCTTTCTCAAATATTTTCACTTGATATAAGCTTAGTATCAGAGGCATGTCAGTATGTACCCCAGGTCTTGGTGTTTTGGTTTGAAATTCCCAATTCAAGTAAAAATATTTCTTTGAAGTTTCACTGTAGGTCTTTAAAATGCATTTTAATGTTTTGCTCTAGCAGAATAAAATTGTTAAACATGTTATATAAAGTTTTCCCAAAACAATTTTGGTAAAATTGATGCTTTAGAAAAATGTTTACTTAATACACTGTGTTTATAAAATAACTTGGCATCCCTGCCCCTTTAGGAAAACCTGGTCTGCAGTTTGAGAAAGATGACATAAAGATGTCAAATATATATTATATTGACTTTTATTTTAAACTAAAATACAATTGTTGATATTTGAATGTTATTACCCTCTTTTAAAGTTACTATATTCAAAACAACCTCTATTTAAGCTAATAAAGACAAATGAAAAAATATATAATTGTCAGAAAGCTATGAATATGAAAGAGAATGTGCTAGCTTTTCTCTAAAAGTGATAGTTAAAACTATTTTATATGAAGTGGCCTCATCATTTATTTTCATTTAAAAAATGTAAAGCATTTCAGTTCCAATTACTTTAAATTAGTATAAAAGCTTTCTAAAATTGAGTCATTATAGTTTAGACCATTGGTCTAAAGAGCTATTTAAGGATTTGAAATGAAAAGTAAGACGATGACAAATAGGCTTCTTTGCTACCTATTGCCAGAGCAACTCATTGGAAATGTGCTTCCAATAAAATATGATGAAATAATAGAAGTGACAGAATTCTCCATCCAGTAGACTGAACCTTAATAGTTACTTCATAGTCAGTGATAAAACAGATTTTAGAAACTAGTCACTGTATTGAGAAATAGAAAACTTGAGTATTCCACTACCCTGCTTCCCAAATACGTCAGAAGAAGCAGAGGGGCTGATCATAAAGAGCTTTGTGCTGTCTAATTAAACAGATTTTTCTTAATCTACTAAAAAATTTAGGAATTATTTTTTTAGAAAGATTAACTGGCTAGAAATTTAAATAAGAATAAAAGGATGTGATTAGAGATAGCATGGGTGATTTTAGGTTTAAAAAATGAACATATAGAGAGTAGGAATGGTATTGAAAAGATAGTAAGTGGATAATAATGAAGATTCTGGTAGTCAGTTTGATGTGGAGAGGTGGAAAAGATGAAGAAACCCAGAAAAAACCCTAAATGGTTGGGGTGGCTGCATAAAAGGGGATGCTATTTTTGAGACAGATCCTAATGATAAAAAGGCAAAGCTTCATTTTGCAGAGAAGGGGAAATTAAACAAGCAGTGTATTTGGATATGGATTTATAGAATTTGAGATGTGTATTAAATATTTGGGGGAAGACTCTCAGGACAAAAGTTATAAATATCAATCTGAGGCTCAGGAAAGAGATTTGAATTGGAGACAAGGATTTCCATATCACCAATTTCAGATACGATCTGAGTCCTAAGACCTAGGAGGTATGTCCAAAGAGAGTTTATAGAGTATATTTTAGAGTACAGGAGTCCAAGGATGGAAATAAAACAAAACCATTATTAAAGGAATGTCTCACAAACAGAATATAAAAGTCACTTAGAGGAAAGTGTCAAGCAAAAGTATCCCGGAAACAAAAAATGAAGAAGCTTTAAGAGTATTCGTGTATTGAACACTTTCATAAGCCAAATAAATTAAGAGCCATATCCATTTTCTGTTGGATTTGATAATTGAATGGCTTTTGAGTTAATAATTCCAATTCAGGAGGAAAAAGTTAGATTGCTTAGATTAAGTAATATGGAAAATCTATGTTGGCACCTTCCTCAAAAATCTGAGAGATAAGAGAAAAGGTAGGACCTTAGTATCTCTAGAAAAATATGGAATGTAGTGAGGACTTAATCAGAAGAAGAGATTTTAAGATGTGTGTAGCCATAGGAGAATGAGTTAATATACAAGTACAGTAAAACATAGGCAAGAAAATGCATAGTCAGTAGATAAGATCTTTCTAAGATTTGGAAAGAGCTAATGGTGAATTAGTGGAGGAATTAGGAGGAAAGAAAACCATCCCTTTTAGAATTTCAAAAAATGCCGATATAATTATTTGTAGTTTAGCTTTATCTAGTATCAGTTAATCAGCTCTTCTTTTCACCATTAGGGATATGCAATCCTGATATGTTTCTCAGATTTCTCTATGAGTGTCTAATGTTGGCTGTGTCTATTTAGAGAGAGATGCCGAAGCCCAGACCCTATCCCTCCTGTTTGTGTGGCATAAGAAGGAAACTAGAGGCAGACTGGGAATTAAAAGATAGCTTTGGCCCTGCCTGTTTCCTGTTTTCAAACTCACTGTGGAGACGTGTACACTGAGTGGATCTGTTGATTTACCTACTACTGATACTTGTTCGCCTCCATTACCCTCAGGCACCTTGGTACTCTGTGCCCTTACTTAACTCCTTTGCCCAAGTGACTCAGCAGGCTACACTTTTCCCGAGACAATGTGAAGAGAAGGAAAAGTGCTTCTGATAAAATCTTCTATCCCAAAATGTTCCCCATTGGTAAAACTTTTCTCTCTTTTCCTTTATGCCAAAATTGTCCCCATTCCTTGTGACCCAAACACCTTTCATCAGCCCATCAGTTATCTGAGATTTTATGCTGGATTTTTCAGGCTTGTCATCTTCTTTTTTTGGTTCTGTGGAACTCAATCAGAAGGAAATGTCAGTTTAAGCAGTTAACCCTTGTTATCAGGAACCAGTAGACATATGTCATTTTTTTGCTCTAAGGAACATAATTGTGAGGATAGGAGTATTTTCTCTATAAAAGTCCCATAAGGATGGTTTTCTTCACAGTTCTTAAGTCTTTTACTCTCTTTTCAGGAACATGATTTTCTATTCAGCCCTGCCTCCCAGATCTGACCCCAAAAAAACAGATATATTAAAAGAAATACTTTGTCAGGTCATCTAATGCAAAATAATCTGCTCATTGTCTTGTATTCACAAATAAAGCTAAATATCTGAAAATATGGAGCCAGGGTCTTATGAAAACTTATATTCTTTCACATGGGAGAGTTATCTTGATTCTTTAGGCCAGTTTGATATGGAGATTTTAATTCTATGCTGATTAAGTTTGAAGACACTTCTTCCTGACCTATAATTCTATAGGACTCATTTGGTTTTTCTCATCAATGTTGTGAAGTTTCCAGTAAAAACAAACAAACAGAAACACATGTGTGTATTATAGAAATTATTTTTTGAGTATTGGCCTTATATATAAAGTTGCTATAATTATTTATTCTAGTAGATTTATATGTATTTATCATTTCTATCATGCCATTTACCAACAGCCTGGAGAACTTCTTATATTATTTTCTTGTATTGTATATGTGGTGCTGATGATTCAGCCAGCTTTCATTTATCTGAAATTCTCTTTGTTTTATTCTCATTTTTCATGGATTTTTAAATAGAATATATAACTCTGCCTCAACAGATTCTTTTTTAGTCTAGCATTTAAAATATCTCCATATTTGTTGGAGACCCATTATATCTCATAGGAAAACAATCACCATTTATATTGTTTTCTACATAAGCATTTTCCTTTTGTCTGGATTTTTTAAGAACTTCCTCTTTAACTTTAGTTTTTATCATTTTTTACTGGTATTAGCCTGGCTCATATCCTAAGGCATTAGCCTTATTTTTAGGCATAGATTTTGTTTTCCTGGGTCTCCACTCAATACTTGAGCTGCTGAATGAAATGTCTCCTTTCTGGCTGGGCCAGAATTTCGACATTTCTACCATCAAGTGTCCCCTGGCATCTCAGCCTTTTACATTTTCTAAAGTCCATAAGTGAACCTAATGAAGACTTCTATTCCCTCTCCCCAACATCTTCCCAGGACCCTTTTCTCTGATTACTTACTCTCTAGAGTTCAGTTGCCTTCACAACCTGGAATGGATTATCTGTCCTTCTGTCGTGAGACATCTACTCCAGTTGGGTTATGCCCCCCTATATTTTGACAAGAAGAGACCATATGTAGGAACCCAGGGCAATCATGGGATCCATTTCTTAGTTTTTTATTTTCACAAGGATTACAATATTGCACTGCCTATTTTTTTAAATCTAAATGTTTATCTCATATGCTTTGTCTATCTCTATAATTGCTTTTGTCAGGCGAGCAAGCCTAGCGCTCTATATCAGCAAGAATCCAAAGTCTATTCTAAGACATATGTATTTTTTAAAGCTTTCACTACTAAGCAAGCTATTATGTCTAGTTGTGTGTGTGTGTATGTTCTTTATTAATCAGAGGATGTTTTCTTTAAATCTTAGTTTGATCATGGATTGACAGATGGAATACTGTTAAGGTGTAAAATTTCCCCAAATTAATCTGTAGATTCATTTAAATCACTTACAAAATACCTGCACCAAAAGCTTAATAAATGGTAATATTAATTATAAAATGAATATGGAAATACGAAAGGCCTAGAACAGCCAAAATGATCTTTAGAAAGATTAATGAAGTTGGCAGACTTCATCTAAATTCCAAAATCAAGACAATATAGTATGGCTTTGGTTTAGTAAAAGCATAAAGATCAATAGGACAAAAGTGAAAATCCAGAAATAAACTATCCAAAGTTTGGCCAATTGATTGTTTTACAAAGCTACAGCATTGGGGTGCCTGGATGGCTCAGTTGGATAAGCATCTGACTTTTGGTTTCAACTCAGGTCATGATCTCACAGTTCATGAGTTCAAGCCCTGGGTTGGGCTCCAAGCTGAAGCTGCAGAGCCTGTTTGGGATTCTCTCTCTCCCTCTCTCTGTGCCCCTCTCCCCAGAAAGAGACAGAGAGAGAGTTCACTCTCTTGCTCTTCCAAAATAAAGAAATAAAAACTTAAAATAAACAATAAACAAAAGAGTTAAATTTACAAAAGAAACAAAAGAGTATATGAGTACATTCTGTATTTCTTTTATAGGAAGTCTAAAAACAGATATAATTAAACTATGCTGATGGAAATCAGAACACTGGCTGCCTATGAGGAGCAGGAATTGCTAGAAAGAAGCACTGAGGAAATACCCAACATGGTAGAAATGTTCTTCCTAGGTTTTGATTTTGGTATTGGTTATATCAGCTTAAATATTTGTCAAATGTTAACAAATTGCCTCTTCCTGGAAGCGACCTGAGGTGATCTCTGAAAATAGTTCATTATTCACTTGATCCAGAAAACCCTATGAAATCATACATATCAAGAGGTTCAAATCTTCATGCTCACTTTAAGAGCACATGTGAAACTATCCAGGCCATCAAAGATATGCGTATTTGAAAAGCCACCAGAAATCTGAAGGATGTCACTTTGCAGAAGCAATGTGTGCCATTGTGTCATTACTGTGGTGAAGCTGGTTGCTGTGCCTCAGCCAGACACTGGGACTGGGCACAGGCTAGGTGGCCAAAAGAGTGTTGAATTTGTTCTGCACATGCTTGAAAATACAGAAAGTAATGCTGAATTTAAGGGTTTAGAAGTAGGTTCTCTGGCCATTGAGCACATCTGGGCGAACAAAGCCCCCAAGATACGGCATAGAATTTACAAGGCTCATGGTCAGGTTAACCCATAAATGAGATCTTTCTATCACATTGAGATGAGACTTAACTGAAAAAGAGTAGATTGCTTCTAAATCAGATGATTCTGCACAGAAGAAAGAAGATACCCTGGAAGAAATTGAAAAAACCAAAACATATGGCCCAGGAGTACTCTGCATAAAGTAAATGCAAATAAAAATATAAAAAATCTTCTCAATTTGTACACTTAAGATCTGTACCTTAATTTATATCTAGATTTTACCTCAAAATAAATAACTGTATGTGCGCATGCACACGCACACACACACACACACACACACAGTCACATACACACATTCAAATTCATTTATTCAAAAAATATATGTAATTAAATAAGAAATGATAGTTTCAGGGTGCCTGGATGACTCAGTCATTAAGCAACCAACTCTTGATTTCGGCTCAGGTAATGATCTCACAGTTCGTGAATTGGAGCCCTGTGTCCAGTTCTGCATGGACAGTGCAGAGACTTCTTGGGATTTTCTCTCTCCCCTCTCTCTCTCTGCTTGTGTGCTCTCTCTCCGTCTTTCAAAATAAAAACACAAACATTTTTAAAGTTTCTTTTAAAAAAAAGAAATGACAGTTTCCTTTCATTTCAGATCTTTCTAATAAAATCACCCATTTTAAAATTTCAATCTGGATAACTGACCCAGAATTTTCTAAAAAGTTATGAGTCTAAGCTACTTCTCTTATGGTACATTCCTTCTCCCCTCCTTCCTTCCCTTCTTCCCTCATTTCCTTCTTTTTGTCCTTTTTTCATTCCTCTTGCCTTCCCTCCCTGCTTCCATCCCTCCCTTTTTTGCCCTCTCACTTCCTTTTTTTGCTTTTTGTTTTCCTGTTCATTGTAAAGTTTGCAGAAAACATGATCCTCCAAGAAAACTGGCCATTTTAATACCTTGTTACAAATGAATTTCAGAAGGAATTAGTGACTAAGAGAAAAAATAGTTTTATTTATTTATGTATTTGTTTGTTTGTTTATTTTTGTCCCATTAACAAATGCTTCCCTGAGATATCAGTTGCTTCTTTGAAAGTTCTCTTCATAACAGCGATAGAGTATTATATTAAACAAATGCTTAGTACATGCAATTTTATACTAAATAAATAACACACATAGGGTCCCCTGGATGGTTCAGTCAGTTAAGCCTCTGACTATTGACTGACTCATGTCATATCTCACAGTTGGTGAGTTCGAGCCCCACTTCCAGCTCTGTGTTGACAGCATGAAGCAGATTTGGGATTATGTCCCCCTCTCTCTGCCTCTCTCTCTCTCTCTCTCTCAATAAGTAGAAATAAATAGTACATTAAAAAAGTCTCCAGAGGTTATTTTCCGAGTAACTTTCCCTCTCTTCATTTCTCACAGTTCACTGAATGTGTTTGCCCTCAAAATTAAAATATAAAGTTTGTGGTTGAGCTAGGTAGGTAATAAAGCTTTAAGTTATGTTTGAATTGGAAATATTTCATAATTCAGAAAAGACATATGCTATTAATTCAAGAACTAGAAAACCTATATAGATGGAATTCTTTTTTCCCTAATTTATACCAGATTAATGAAGTATTAATTTTCATGGTATCTGAAAAAGTCAAACATGAAAGAAAACACAGAAGGAATTCTGAGGTGACTCCCACCAAATAGCTAACTGGAGAGGTAACTTTATGATACCTGTCAGTTGGTGTCAAATATTCATGTAAAACAAAACTTGGTTTATATATAATATAAATTGAGAGTGATTTTTACTAAGGTGGCTTGCTGCCTGAATAGTAATCAAATGTCAACCAAATAGGGAAAGAGAGAAATAAAAGTTATGAGTAAATATTAAAATAAAATACAAAATAAATGGTAAATGATATGAAAATATATTTAAATAACAAAATTAAATAAAGAATTAGGGAAGTAAAAAGATAATGAACTTTGTAGTCTCTGATTTTTTCTGTGTGTATATATTTATTATTATTATGTTTGTACATTATATGCTATTATACAAAACATGTGTTATGTTTTATGTTTATTATATTATATAATAATTTATATTCACATATATTATATATTATTATATATATGTGTGTGTGTAACATCATACAAATCACAATAGAAAGTAGTTGGAATTGTAGAGCACAATAACTTAATAAATGTCCAAGCCATTTTTAACCTGGAAAAGAAAGTCACAGGCTATAAACTTATCCAACACTCTAATTTGTTCAGAAAGCTTAGGAAATGAAATAAGGGCTGGCAATAGTTGAATTATGCTCTAAATACTCTATTCTTTTTGTGCACAAATGCTTAGGAGCCTTGAGATTTATATAATGTGCTTTCTGTATTATAGCTATAAACAAAAGTTATGGTCATTGAATGATAAGCACTTACATTATTCTGTCCCTGAAAATAAAGAAGCACCCATTTCAATTTCTGTGTAAAGGTAAAAATATATCTTTTAAAAATGTCTATTCAGGGGTGCCTGTGTGGCTCAGTCAGTTAAGTGTCAGCTAAGGTCATGATCTCCTGGTCCCTGAGTTTGCCTCCGGTTGGGCTCTGTGCTGACAACTCAGAGCCTGGAGCCTGCTTCAGATTCTGTGTCTCCCTCTCCCTCTGCCCCTTCCCCACTAGCACTCTATCTCTCTCTCAAAAGTAAATAAACATTTAAAAAGTTTTAAAGTCTCTTCAAATAAGTGTCACTAAATAGCTCATATTTACCATTTTACTTAAATTATATACAAATTGCATGAATATATGAAGGTTGTTTGACTCTCATTATATAGCTCATCAATATTAAAGTAAATTATCAAGGAAAGAACAGTTGTCGAGAATTCAAGTTCTCCAGAAAAATGTGACACTGCTACCAGTGGAAGAGTCTGCCTTGTGTGAATGGAGGTCTCAATCTTTGGATTCCCCACACAAAGATTTACTAAGGATCCGCGCTCAAACACAACCAAAAGGAAAGTAGCAAGCACGATGCTGTTGATTAAAGGGAAAGCACACTCTCCAGGCTGGAAAGCAGGCGGGTTCTGAGAGGTGCAACCCCCTAAGCTGTTTTGAGATTGGCTATTTGCTGCCTCTCTGGGACTGGAAGGGGCTGTGACACACAGCGGGTGGTTTCTAACGGAGGCTACTTTCGGTTAATTGGGAAACTCCTCCCACAGGCAGGGAGGAGGAGTTTCTGACCCTAAGAAGTTTGTACCTGAATCCATCATGGCAGCCTTTCTCCATGGGAGGGGGCGAGAGTACCCTCAACACAAATGCATTATAAGGAGTCTAGGGCTTACCCTGGGGCGGAGGTGGAAGAGGGAAGCACATGTTTCCTATCTGTGGCTCTTGATCTGTCAGGTCCAAGGTCTTAGAAGCCACAACATGAGGATGTTGTGCCCCTGGGTTTTTAATGTGGCTTATTTATCACCGTCCTTGCCTCCAGCTCATGTCTCTATCATTTCTCTTTAAGGACTTGGGAATTGCCAGCGGGTGTTCTTTCCACTGTTCTGGTCCAGCTTCTACCTAACACCTTTTTGCTGTTGTGGCTTCCGGCAGTCTGAAAATCATCCCTTTAAGATAATTTTCAAGAGCAGTAATATTAACAATTGTCTTAAAACCCTCCAATATCTGCACTAGACTAACCTTTCCCTGGTTGCACTAATGTTAATTTGGTTCAGAAAAATATCCTTCTCTATGAATGTAAATAGCTTCATTTAAAATCTATAAACTTGTAAGTCTGGAATTGTAATTAGAAAACAAAACTGTTGCCCCATAGTTTTTAAAGTGAACTCTTGCTTTGATTGGAAGTCAGGAATAAGAGCAGCTATAAAATTATGTTCTTACTTTTGTAACAACAACAATCAGTCAAATTGATTCAAACTGCCTGCTTCGTACTGAGCTGTGAACAAGGGTCAACAAGAGCTTAATGAGAAAAAGGATGTGTTAACTTGCTTCAAATGGCCAATCAGTTTCAACAAACTGAAAACCCATCAAATTATAATTATTTTAAAGTTTCAGTATGTTTAACCATAAAACATTCAATTTACCAATATTCAAGCTTGGCTTGGCTTAGTCTAAACTATAGATGACAGTATATCTATGATTAAAATGAACAAGTCTTATTAACATCATTTTATTAAACATGTCTTCCCAGAATAACTGTTGTGAAGTGTTTTATATTATTTATATTACTTTGATTTATATTTTAAATTATTGAATGATTTTTTTTTTTGCTCTCTGTGAAAGAGTTTTTGACTTGTTTTGCTGGCATCATTTGATGAATAGTTAATGACTGGATCTCAACAATAAATGTCTTCATAAATTTGCTCCTACCATTTTTACAGGTTAATTGCTACCTCACCTCATAAAGTGGCTTATTTTCTTTTTCCCATCTAACTTTCATTCTTATTAGCAACGTCTTCTGCCTCCAAGAAAATGAGTTTTACTGTAATCCTAAAGACAAAAAAATTTCCAGTATAACTGAAAGATCAAGATGGATTAAAAAACAATTGTTTGCGCTAAATTTAATTTGATCCCCCAAAATGATACTACATTTCAGAGACGCTATCAAAATCAAAATAAAGCATGCCTTAACATACATTGTTAAAGTCAGAACTTTATTTATTGGGAAAATTTTACCATGTAGTTTTATATTTTTTTCTCTAATATGTCAGCTTATGTTTAGATACAAATATTATTTCAGATAAGAATCATCATGGAAAATACAGATATAGACTTCAGGTTAAAAAAGCCATATGGGAATATATTGGAATTATATCACTGAGGGAATCACAAAATCAACAAAAGACCAGAGGACAAGCATCAGAAAATGCTTACAAACTTAGAGTTCATTGAAAAGCTGGGCCTAAGAAAGCCCAGAAGACTTTCCCCAAAAGTCTAAATCCAATTGGCTGTCATCTTTGATATTCTCTGGTTTTTATTGGTGTGTCTAGACAATTCACATTTAAAATGCTTACTGATACAGTTGTGCCTTCTATTATCAGAATGTGTATTTTGCTTGTAACTTTTTTTTTTTAGAGAGAGAGAGAGGGTGCATGCTCATGTCAGTGGGGAAAGGGCAGAGAGAGAATCCCAAGCAGGTTCCAAGCTGTCTTCACAGAGCCGGAAGAGGGGCTTGAATTCATGAGCCTTGAGATCATGAACTGAGCTGAAATCAAGGGGTGGATGCCTACCTGACTAAGCCACCCAGGTGCTCCAGCTTGTAACTATTTTCTATCCAATGCACTCTTGTTATTTTTTTTTATCTCTTTAAGTATAAAATTAAGCTATGATGGGCCTGCAAAGTGTTATTCTTTTTTTCTAAGTTTATTTATTTCGAGAAACAGAGAGTGTGTGCTCACACAAGCAAGTGCAGGAAGGATAGTGACAGAAGGAGAGAGAGAATCCCAAGCAGGCTCCCTGACAGATGGCGGCACTAGAACTAAGGAACCATGAGGTTATGACCTGAGCCAAAGTCAGATGCTTAACAACTGTGCCTCCCAGGAGCCCTTATCTCTTTTTTGTTTTTTGCCTTCTTTGATTCAAATTAAGTTTTAATACAGTTTTACATGATTCCATTTCCCTCTTCAAATATCGATTATGCTTCTTTTAAAAGTTTACAGTGTGGAGTGCCTGGGTGGCTCAGTTGGTTAAGTGCCCGACTTGGCCTCAGGTCATGATCTCACAGTTTGTGGGTTTGAGCCCTATATCCAGCTCTGTGCTGACAACTCGGAGCCTGGAGCCTGATTCAGATTCTGTGTCTCCTTCTCCACCACCACCCCCTCCCCCCAATTTGTACTGTCTCTGACTCTCAGAAATAAATAAATGTTAAAAAAATGTTTTTTAAAAGTTTACAATGTATATTTTTTCAGTACCCATTTCATTCTCAGGCATCCTTACTCTGCTTCACGTGTGGCACAGTTTTTTCTTCTTCTTTAATGTTTTTATTTAATTCTGAGAGAGAGGGAGAGAGAGCGTGAGCAGGGGAGGGTCAGAGAGAAAGGGAGATACAGAATCAAGTAGGCTCCAGGCTCTGAGCTAGCTGTCAGCACAGAGCCTGACACGGGGCTTGAGCTCACGAACTGGGATATCATGACCTGAGCTGAAGTTGGGTGCTTAACTGACTGAGCCACCCAGGCACCCCAGCAGAGTTTTCTTAAAACAGGAATCCTTCTTATTCTTCCCTTCCATTCTTATAACATTGCCATAATTCTTTTATCTATCCATAAGCTCTTATCACCCAGGACATTGTTACTAATATTACACTAATAAGTTATCTATTAGATCAATTAATAATAAGAAAAACAGATTTTATTTATTTTCATTTATTTCTTCTCCAGCATTCTTTCTTTTACTACCTTTCAATCGAAGTTTCTGGCCATCCTAATCTGCCTGGGTTGCTATAACAAATTATTATAAACCAGGTGACTTAAACAACAGAAATCTATGCTTCACAGGCCTGGAAGCTAAGAAGTCAAAGATTAAGGGGCCAGTAGTTCAGATTCTGTTGAAGATCCACTTCCTGGCTTGTGAATAATCACCTTCTTGCTGTGTGCCCATATGGTCTTTCCTTGGTATGTACTGATGGGGAGAGAGGACAATCTCACAGGTCTTCTTCTTCTTACAAGGGCACTAATGCCAGCTTGATGGAACCACCCTTGTGACCATATGTAAACCTAATTACCTACCAAAGACTCCAATTCCATATACGATCACAAGGGGGGTGGGGCTTCAACATATGAATTTGGAGGGAACACAGATACTCAGCCCATAATATTTTTCTCTCCTTGATGTACTACTTTTAACATTCATTGTATGTCAGGTGTACTAGTGATACATTCATTCAGTTTATTTGTCTTACAATGTCTTTATTTCTCTACCACTTCTGAAGGAAAATGTTAATGGGTAGAGAACTCTAGGCTTTTCTCTTTCAACACACTGAATATTTCACTCAGCTCTTGCGTGCATGGTTTCTGATAAGAAGTCTGATGTAATTCTTATCCTTGCTCCTTCTAGGCAAGGTGTTTTTTTCTTGTTGTTTTTTCTCTTCTGAGTTCTTTCAATATTATCCCATTGTTTTTGGTTTTTGGCAGATTGAATATGACATTCCTACATGTAAATTCTTTGAGGTTCATCCTGCTTGGTACTCTTTGAGCTTTTTGCACCTATAAATGGTACCTGTCATTATTTTATAAAGTGTATAGCCATTGTTACTCAAAATATTTCTTATGCTTCTTTCTTTGTTTGTCTTCTGGTATTTCACATATGTATGTTATGCTTATTAAAACTGACTTACGATTCCTAGATATTTTGTTCTTTCTTTTTTTAATTTCTTTTACTCTTTGAATTTCGGTTAGGGAGTTTTCTAATGGTATGTTCTCAAATTTACTGATTCTTTCCTCAGCTGTCGCCAGTCTGCTCATGAACCAATCAGAGGCATTCTTCATCTGTCCTATTGTTTTGGGCTTGTGATCAGCCCCTGTAGGACTTGGAGCTGAAAGCCACTGTGATTACAGTGGAGCCCTGTTGGCCTGGTGGTGAAGTGCTCTATAAACTTCTGATAAAATGTCACTATTTCAGTCAGCTCATATCTCATTGGTAACCCTCACAGGTGTTTTCTCCCAGTGGTATGTGGTATCATATTAGATTATTTTCACATCAGACCCAACAGGTTTGGCTGGTACTTTGGATGACGGGCCTGAGAAGTGGGGAAGGAATGAAAGATGGTGCCAGTGTTTTTAGCCTGACACTGGGAAGGGTAGGGTTACTTCTAAGTGAGATGGAAGCACTGAGGAAGGAGCCAGTTAGAGGGGTAAATAAATTTTTTTTAATGTTAAACAAATTTAACATTCCTAGTTTTCCAAAGGCCAATAAATAAGATATGCCAGACATCAGAATTATCTATTAAGTATGTTATAAATACTAGGTATAGAAGTAAGTATTTAGCGGGCGCCTAGGTGGCTTAGTCGGCTAAGCGTCGGACTTTGGCTCAGGTCATGATCTCGTGGTTCGTGGGTTCGAGCCCCGCGTCGGGCTCTGTGTTGACAACCACCTCAGAGCCTGGAGCCTGTTTCAGTCTGTGTCTCCCTCTCTCTCTGACCCTCCTCTACTCATGCTGCTCCTCCCCCAGAAATAAATAAAACATTTAAAAAAAAGGTAAGTATTTATCCATGATATTTCTTTCATCTAAATAACCATCTGGTTTGGTAATAAGAAGAGAGTAGCCATTATACCTGAAGATAAAAAAGCTGCTGAGGGTACTTTATTATTTTTCAACAAATTTTCAAGTGCTGTTTTGCATATTAGAAATTCTGTAGAATAGGGACAAACATGATTACCATAGTGCCGCTGAAGGTGACATGCATTCCTAGACTTTTTCTTAGCACAAATCATCTTGAAAAGCAAGTACAGACAAGATTACTGCAGCTTAAATTATAAGACTTGACAGTTACTTAAAACTTGCTAATTTGGCTGAGGTAGAACTGTTTTTGTGAAAGATGAAGATAGGAAAATTAATTATTTCCATTGTCTTAGCTTCCAATAATATATGACAACACCAGAGAAAAGTTCCAGTAAGAGGTCACTCTTTCTTTGTCCAGGATAATGCTATTATTAATTTAGCTATCACAGAATCCACAAATTAATTTAAAGTGCCATTGCCAGAAATGCCTGTACACCTTAATTGCTTCTGTATTATTTATAAACTATACTGTGAAAAAAGAGAGAAATGAGAAACTGGAAACTATAAGGCTATTGTGTGTTACAGAAGACTAGCAGAAAGAATTTGGCATGGAGGCATTTATTTTTTTTTTTAACAAATATTGATGAGTACCTGCAATGTGCCAAATCACATTGCAAGGAAATGCAATTATGGGATACAAAGCAGTTTTCCTGACTAAACTCTGCAGACAGAATTATTTTATTTTATTTTTTGTTTTAGGTGTACCACTGGCAGCTATAAATCATTTGATGATTCAAATTCCTCCAATAATTAATCAACCCCATGGAACAAATCCAGAAAGTGAATTCACTGCTTTGATCTCTTCAACTCTTCAAAGAATCAGAAAGTTGAAAGACAGCTCACATATTCTTCGGGATTTGTCCATTAAAATTTACATCTAAATCCAATGCAATTCTAATGTAATTAGCACAATCACAAACATTCTTAAACAGGTCCCTTCAGGGAACTGAATGACCCCTAATGGGATATACCTGGTTTTCTCTTAATATTAAGCTGAGGGAGAATCAGATTAGAATTAAGTCGACACAGTAAAGTTATTAATACATTAATATACCCAATGCATTAACTTAATCAGACCCACATTTACTAGATTCCAACTTCACTTAGGCAGCTGGAGAGATATTTAGGATTTGTAATCCTTTAGACTTCTATGATACACTCTGTGCCTAACCCCAGTTGGAGATCTGGTCCATCTGGTACTTTTCTCTGTGATTACTTTGGACCATGAAATTACTGTTAATTTAAGAGGCTGGGGAACCTGGCTCAGGCAGTTAAGCATCAGACTTTTGATTTTGGCTCAGGTCACCATCTCATGGTTGGTGAGCTTGAGCCCTGCATTGGGCTCCATGCTGACAGTGCAGAGCCTGCTTGGAATTCTCTCTCCCTCTCTTTGCCCTCCCTGGGTGCACACTACCTCTCTCAGAATAAATAAACAAGCTTAAAAATATATATAAAGAGGCAAATCCATGAAAACCTTATCTTTTAAACAATGCCTTCATTCTATCTTAAGCCAAACTCTGTTCTATTACAACACTTTTGTTTATTTGTTATTAAATTAGTAAGCAAAGGATTTGTTTTTCCCAACTTCCTTTTTAATAGTTGTAGCAGATTCTTCAAATGGAAAGATACACTGTGTCCATCTTTGTTTCATATTTCTCTATTTCTATACCTATGACTCTGTACAATAACATTTGTCTATCCTATCCTATAAAGCCCATTACTTATTATTTTTCTGTAAATTCATTACATCTATATTTCTTAGGTTTAACCACTCCCTTTCCAGAAGCTTACATCATGATCTGGCAACTTCTTTACTTCTTTTATATATACATCAATACCCTAAATATTTCTCTTCCTTGCCTGTGACAATATAGGGTATAGCTCAGCCTTCTCCCTTTGTTTGCTATCCAATCCTTCCTTTGTCACTTTATTTTGTCCACAGTAACAATCCCATAGTATTGCTGGTTTCTTTCTGTTTAACACTAGACTAATTAATAAATATAGTAACCAGTCCTTGTTGTTCAGGGGGTTTTTTCACCTCTCTGACACTGTTCTCAGCTTTCCTTCAGTTGATATTTATTTTCAGATTGCCGTTGCAGGAAGGAAGCCTTTTTGGGAAACGAAACCCTATAATAAAGACGGAATCAACATTATATATAGAATTGGAAAAACTAATATGAATTCGTAATCTGAAGTAGCATATTCTCCTCTCTAAGACTCTAGAAGTGGCCTGGGAGTAGCAGCACTTTCACTCATCACCAGTGCTTTTCCAGTATGAATGTTATAGTTTCTACTATTACTCAACCTAAGTCAACTGGACCGTTGGCAAGGCAGCTCCTTTCATGTCTTGAGTCAGGAACCAGCATTCATCCATGTAATGGAATAGTATTCAGTAGTGTATTTCAAGATGATATATTAGTTAAATGCCATAACAAGGGGAACTAAAGGCACAGGTACATCCTCATCTCCTAGGACATGACACCTGCGCATAAAATTAATAAGGCACTTGTGATTTTTTGAAACAATGATAATAAATCAGGTAGCCCCATCATCACGAGGAATAAATTGGTTATGCGATGATGGCCAAAGGTGACTTTAAAAATACAATGCTTAGGGCCACCTGGGTGGCCCAGTCAGTTGGGCGTCCAACTTCAGCTCAGGTCATGATCTCACAGCTCGTGGGTTCGAGCCCGACGTCAGGCTCTATGTGAAGAGCTAGCCTGGAGCCTGCTTCAAGATTTTGTGTCTCCTCTCTCTCTGACCCTCCCCTAATCACGCTGTGTCTCAAAAAAATAAATAAAAACATTAAAAAATTAAAAAAATACAATGCTTAGTGAGTGGGGTAGCAAACAGTATGATGTGATAACCTAAAGCTTAAATAAAACGATTAGATTTAAGAGTCTTACTCAGCTAACAAGTGAATTTTGCCATAAAAAGGAAGCTAAACTTGATAGCATGAATTAGACATGAAGTATTTAGGGTCAATGATAAAGAGAATAAGTTGATTCATAAACTACTCTGCCCTGAAAGTATTTTTTTCAGAAAAGGGATTAGATGGGAATGAGTAGTGCCTTAACCCTGGAAAATATCATGTAAATATTGCTACAGTTCCTAGAAGGTATAAATATAAAACAGAAAAATGATGACTTGGTGTGTAGTTTAGGATGGATTTAAATTAAAGTATTTTGATATGTTTAACTTGTTTATATTGCTTAAAATATTGGGAAAATTCAAAACAGTCATATAAAATAAATATGTTATTGCATATTTACATTTTGAGAGAATTCATTGAATTCAATTTGTGATCATTGTTGGTCAAACAGTTTTATTAGAACAAGTTTTGTATGTAATATACATAAATTTACTAAATTGAGCATGAAACATATTATAGATAGTAGAAAATGAAATGAAAAAGCCTTGGTACAAAAGCAAATATAATTAATCCAATGATGCAAAAAATAACATTCTTCTTTTTAATTTTATTAGCATTCTGCTTTTATTGTATCTTTTATACTTTACACATATTTTCAACTAACTATAGATTTTTTTCTATTTCAATTCACTTAGTATAAAAATAAACACACCATTTTCTCCTAGAGGAAAATAAATCTCTCTCTCTATATATATATTAGGTACCTATTTCTAGAGTAAAAATGCAAATCTTGAAGTCATTTTAACTCATCTCTTTACTATAGTCTTAATATCCAATCAAGCAAGAATTTTTTTTTTTTTTTAATCTCTAACAGGGGCACCTGGGTGACTCAGTTGGTTAAGCTTCTGACGTTTGATTTGCACTCAAGTCATGATCTCACATGAGATCTAGAGCCCGCCCCCCTCCCTCCCTTGGCCACAGACTGTGTTGACAGCTTGGAGCATGCTTGGGATTCTCTCTCTCCCTTTCTCTCTGCCCCAACCCCCAGTCTGCCTCTCAAAATAAATAAACTTAAAAAAAAAAACAAACAACTCTGGGGAGCCTGGGTGGCTGAGTCAGTTAAGTGTCCAACTTCAGGGCAGATCATGATCTCACAGCTCATGAGTTCTAGCCTTGGGTCAAGCTCTGTGCTGACAGCTCAGAACCTGGAGCCTACTTCAGATTCTGTCTCTATTTCTCTCTGCCTCTCTGTTCTCTCTCTCTCTCAAATATAAATGAAAACATTTAAAAAGTTGAAAAAAAATTCTAACATCTGTGTCTTCATTCATATTTCTACTGCCTTCATTATATTAAAAGTTCCTTTCCCTAAACAGAAATTCCTAACTAGTACCTCTCTTTCTCTTTTTCAGTTTTTTTGAGATATAATTGACAAATAATATTTTGTAAGCTTAAGATGTATAACACAATGATTCAAATATGCATATAAGGCAAAGCGATTACCACAATGTTAGGTAACACAACCTCTCACCTCACATAGTTAGAACTTTTTGTGCATGTGGTAAGAACTTTTAAAATCTACCTTCTTAGCAGCTTCAAATGTACAATACGGTATTGTTAACAATATTCACTATGTCATACATTACAACCCGTGTGTACTTATAACTGGAGGTGTGTACTCTTTGACTAACATCTCCCCCTTCCCCTACCAGTGCCCTCTGGCAAACACACATCTTTTCTCTTTCTATGAGTTCTGTTCTTGTAGATTCTACATATAAGCAAGATCATACAGTATTTGTCATTTTGTCTAACTTGTTTCACTTAGTATAATAAACTGAAATTTTATTTATGTTGTTGCAAATGACAGGTTGTGT
This sequence comes from Proteles cristata cristata, assembly GCA_017311185.1. NCBI lineage: Eukaryota > Metazoa > Chordata > Mammalia > Carnivora > Hyaenidae > Proteles > Proteles cristata. The sequence continues at coordinate 1,078,584 of JAESUZ010002548.1, read as the reverse complement.
TTCTTTTTAAATTCTGAGGTATCTTCCATCATGTGTATGTGTGTGTGTATATATATATATAAGTAGCATATATTTATATATAAATAAATATATATAAATTTATACTTATAAATTTATACTTTTTATAAATAAAAAGTAAAATACTTTACTTATCCCTTCATCTGTTGATGGACACTCAGATTGTTTCCATAGTTTGGCTATTGTAAATAATAATACAATGAACATGGGATTACAGATATCTATTCAAGATAGCGATTTTATTTCCTTCAAATGTAAATCAGGAAGTGGAATTGATGTATCCTATGGTAGTTATATATTTTTTGAGGAACCTCCATACTGTTTTTTTATAGTGTCTGTATCCATTTAGATTCCCATCAACAATGCACAAAGGTTCTCTTTTCTCCATATCCTCACCAATATTTATTATACTTTGTCTTCTTGATTATAGCCATTTTAACAGATGTGAGATGCTATCATCACTCATTTTAATTGTTGATAGATAATAATATTCATAGACACTGTGATCAAGTTAGCTTTTTCTTGCATGGCTTTATCATGTAAAATGTCTCAACTTCAAGCCTATTTCCTACAAATTCAGTGCTGTGCTTATTTGCTTGGCTTTCAAGAACATTCATTATGACCATTATCCTTAAGCAGATTTTTTTCTATTTTCCCACTCTCCAACTTGAACTATCCATTTAAGCCAAAGTGGTCTCACCACTAGCCTTTGGGTTTATCACTACATTAACAGAGACTATACATATTCGTTTAGAACATACTATGTACTCCGTACAAGTTTATTTAATTGATCTTAGTGTGTTTTTCAAATGCCATGCATAGGCATGAACATTCTGAACGTTCTGACCCTTGGAACACACTCCTTATATCTCCTACATGTGAACATTCTACTCAGCACACTAATTTCCCACTGATCTATGACACATTCCCATATGGTTATAAACGATTATCTCTACATTCTTCACAATAGTTGTCCACTGAGAATATTGTACCATGAGATTTAGCTTTAGCTGTTTATACAGTGCATTATAGCCTTCCTAAAGAAAATACATTCCCTATTTTAATATATTCACTCTAATATCTACCAGACTGCTAAGCATATAAAAGATAATTAATAAATTACACAACTATATATTTATTGATAGATAATTTTATATACTACTTACCTTAGCAAATATTTATTTACTAGCTTTTCAATGACTTACCTGCTTATATTCAATGTGTATATACAATGAAAATAATGGATGCTTTTAAAGTCTCTTCCTTAAGCTCTGTATTTACAGTGGGGAAAACAAAGAGAGTTTCAATAGAGCAGGAGGAAAACACACAGTATTTGCAATGGGAATATAAAGAAAACAAGAGAAATGGAATTTCCAGGAAAATGGTCTTGCTTGTACAAAATATTAAGAAAGGAATACAGAAGATATGTATAGCCTTGCACTAAGCTATTCTTTTATTTATTTTATTTGGTGGTTTATATGTTTGCTATTTAGTCCCAAACTAAAATGTAAATTCTTTGAGAAAACAAAGTCTCTTCAACTAGCTCTCTACTGTATCTCTAAACAACATATTGCCTTGCATATGATATTTCTAAACAAATATTTACTGAACTACGAAAACAAGATATTTCCAATGACTTGGTTAATCGTCTTTTATGTGTCAGATTGTGTTTGGCAGAGGCTGTGGGTGGGGAGGCATAGGCAGTGGGGAAGAGAGAAAGTTTAAAATAGGGTATATATATAAAGATTTTGACTCTATTCTAAAGACAAAGATAACCCGCAGAAAGAGAGAAGGCAAGAGCTGTTACCATAATCAGATGTGTCTTTTGGAATGATCACTTGGTACAGGTATGGGTGGTATGATATTAATTAGAAAAGATAAGCTGTAATACTGAAAAACTTGGAGGTCATTGTATCCATAATTTAGAACCTAAATAAAATCAACAATAATGAGATGGAAATAAGGGTAGGATTTCAGAAATATTTAAGTAGCAGGGATGTAGACTGATGGGTTCATTCTGGAAAACATCCTGGCACACTCATGAATCATAATTTATACTCTTATGTATGTATCATATAAAAATGCTTAGTTACATAAGTACAGATGTATCAGAATTTTGTCACAGTATCATATATGGCAGGCAGACATTTTAGGCAATGTTGTTGTCTATGACTGGCAGAGCAGAATAGTAAAATGTGGTGTACGCACACCATGAAATATTAGCAACCATTATTAAGCAACAGATTAGGGGTGCCTGGGTGGCTCAGTTGGTTAAGTGTCTGACTTCTGCTCAGGTCATGATCTCACAGTTTGTGGGTTTGAGCCCTGCCTCGGGCTCTGTGCTGACGGCTCATGGCCTGGAGCCTGCTTCAGATTCTGTGTTTCCCTCTTTCTCTGCCCCTCCCTCACTCATTCTCTGTCTCTGTCTTTCTCAAAAATAAATAAACATTAAAAGAATTTTTTTAAAGTAACAGATTAAATGTATATAAAGCACAAAATTGGATGGATTAAAAAATTACAGTGCTTACCTTAATAAATGAGGTAAAGAATGCAATTTCTAAGAAAATTATATTTGCATAAGAATATGCATGAACACAGAACATTCCATTTACTAATAAACAAAACAAGCAAAATATACAGTTAAGTATAAGAAAATAATCCTGGCTTATTTCAGGAAAAAAAGTGTTGTTATTTTTACCAGCATTGCGACAAACCTATATATTTCCATTAGTAGAATTGACACTATGATGCTTAGCTTTCTTATTCCAAAGCAAAAATACAGATTTTCATTTGTTCAAATCTATTCTTGTCTTAAAGGCTAAACTTTAAAGGCAATGAAAATAGGAGGCATCATAAATAGTGCTTATTTGATTAACATCTTATTGCCCCTACAGTGACACCTACTGGATTGCCTTTATTATGGGTTGCTATTCATTTCCTGTTATAACTTTGCTAAATGATTAAGTCAAATGGTTAATTAATAAAGTTTTTTCCAAACCTGCCCTCTTCACAAAAGGTGAAGAAGGAGCACTGGAGACTTACCTGTGCCTCCTTTATATCCAGATTTTGGTGCTGTTGTAGATTTTATTCCATTGAACATAGCCCTATTGTACACAAAGACTCTTTCAGATATTTCTGACCAACCTGACAGCTGTTAAGACTTTGACATTCAGAGTATTACACACTAATTAAATTTAAATAATCATGGAAAGAAAAATATACTTATGAAAAATACCAGGTCTTATTTTGAAAAAGGAATTAACTATAATTCATGGCTAGAAACCTTATACCAATTGTTACCACTTCTCTAAGTGACAATTGCTGATGCAGACCTAGCTTCTTGAATTCCATTCTATCATTATCTCAGAAATTAAGAGGTAATCACTCAGGTTAAGTAGTTCTCATTGTGATTATGCTCTAACTCCCTGTCTCTATTGATTATCGATTGTGTCACCACACTGGAGGTGAAACTTTTTCATTCAAATGATCCCATAATGATGTGTACATCCTCCTGATCACCCTTGAACTAGTTCATTGTCGGCAGCATGTTGCAGAGCATAAATAATCATTGAAGTGCTTCAAGACTTTGGTCTTTATGCAACTACTCAACACTTCCTCAGCCAAGTATTAATGAGCTTCCACTTCCTCAGTTACTCTAGTTATTCTGTATTTTAAATTCAATTTGAAAATGTAATAGAAATTTCCTTTCAAAAGTGTAACAGAATTTACAAATAATTTCAATGATGCAATTTTTGTTTATATTTTTACTGTAGAACAATTTAAAGGAAAAAAATATAAATTATACTCTGCTTGTTAAAGATGCTATCATTTTTAACTTCCTTGAGAAACTAGAGAGGACTCATCACTACATTCTCCAAGTTCAAGTTCCTTGAGAAGCAACACAGTCAATGGGACAACTGAGCTGGGTTTAGTGTTGCCCTTTTTAATGATAAACCATCGTTCAAGCTACTTAAACCCCTTTAATACTAGCTGTCTTGTATATAAAATGAGAATAATACTGTCCACCTGTGTATTAGATTTCTATAGAAAACATAATGAATGGAATATAAAGAAGGGTATATTGAAAGAAGGTTATTATGAAAGATTGACTCACATAATTCTGGAAGCTGAGAAGTTCAATGATCTGCCATATGCAGGGTGGAGTCCCAGGAAAGCCAGTGCTATATAGTCCAGCCTAGGAACGAACCAAGGAGGCCAGTGGCATAAATCTCGGTCTCAGCCCAAATGCCTAAGATTTAGGAGTGCCAATATTTGAGGGCAAGAGAAGACAAATGTGCCAGCTGAAGTAGTGATAAAATTCACCCTTTCTCCACCTTTTGGTATTATTATTCAGTCCTTGAAGGATTGAATGGTGCCCACTTACATTGGTGGGGATGATCTTCTTTACTTAGTCTACCAATTCAAATGCTAATCTCTTTCAGAAACTCCTTCTTAGATACCCTAGAAATATTTTTAGTAGCTCTCTAGACATCCCTTAGCTCCATCAAGTTAACACATAAAATTAACCATCACAATGTTATAGGTTGTGGAGATTATAAATCATAAATGGGAGATGACTGGCTACAGTAGGCATTTAATACCTAGCAGATAAGATTACAATGATTAAGGGGCCCCTGGGTGACTCAATCGTTTGGGTGTTTGACTCCTGATTTCAATTCACGTCATCATCCTCGAGTCATGGGATTAAGCCCTGTGTCAGGGTCCCTCATGCGTTGGGAACCTGTCTAAAATTCTCTCTCCCTCTCTCTCTCTCTCTCCATTCTTCTCCCCTGTTTGCTCTCTCTGTCTTAAAAAAAAGTTACAATGATTTAGATATATAATAGCGTAGTAGATATAAGGCTCAGGGATTTTATAGCCTATCACAGATGGATTCAAATCTTAGTATTGACATATCAGTAATTTAACTGTTCTGAGATTCTTTTCCTTCTCAGAAGTGTGTTTGTGTGTATGTGTGTGTGCTTTGTTAAAAGAGATCCATTTACAGGTCTTTATTAATATTTTGTTGGAGAAGAAATGGGAAATTCCAAATTAAGATTCTTCATGCATTGCTGTTTTAACTGAATATTTTATCTAAATAATGACTAACAGTTGTTTAAAATGTTTTCATCATTCCTTCCAAAAAGATTAAGTCTTTCTTATGCTTCTTCAAATTTCCGGTTTTGAATGCTCTTACAGGTTTTGTTCTAATAGACACCAATCACAGATAATCAATAAATATTTCAGTTATATCCAACTACAAAAACATGCATTGTGTATCCTCTTTCCATGTAATAAAAATCTCACTTCTGCTTAGCGTTCTGCTGTTTTTAGCATCTTATCCTCATTGCTTGCAGGTAGGAAGTCAGTGGCAGTAATTTGAAATGTGTATTTTCAGGGCGCCTGGGTGGCTCAGTTGGTTAAGCATCTGACTTTGGCTCAGGTCATAATCTCACGGTTCCTGGGTTCGAGCCCTGCATCCGGCTCTGTGCTGACAGCTAGTTCAGAGCCTGGAGCCGGTTTCAGATTCTGTATCTCCCTCTCTCTGACCCTCCCCTGCTCATGCTGTTTCTCTCTCAGAAATAAATAAAAAACATTAAAAATTTTTTAAAAAATGAAATGTGTATTTTCAAGACTACTTGGAAATTTACAAATATGAGCATAAAACCATCCTAATTCGCATTAGCTTTATGTCACAGAATAATCATACATCCAGAAATTTTTACAAGAGTTGTGTTTACTTCATGCAGCAATTAAGACCAGAAAAAGATGGCTTCCAACAAATGATATCTGAAATATAATACAGGAGGAAGAAGAGATTATTACCTCTGAAAACCGTTTAATCATAGCCAAGATATAAATTTTCCACTTTTATGAGTAAACTTAATCAAATTTGGTGATTTCAGATTTAGTCTTATTTTATACTTGAAAATAAAATATACATCGCCTCATTGTTTCACATTAACTTAAAGTAAATTATCATGACTGTTGATTAGAGTATACATAAAAGACCACATTTGTATAGTGGAATATGCACAGTTCTTTAGAGCAGATGTTTATATGTAATGTTGCTGTCAATTAGCATATGTAAACATACTAGAAGGAGGAACTTATGTTTAAGAGAGCTCCACAGAGTCTGTTATCATCTCTAATTTTGCCTTTATTCTGACGACCTCATGTTATCAGTTGGTGGTTCCTTTCTAGACTTCTCCAAATGTGATTTCTTTACATAACTTCAAGCAAGCCAAATCCATGGTAGAACAAAGCTTGATTTTCCGACAGGGACCAGCAAGTATTAATGTGTGTATGTAGCTGAACACATTCAACTTTGTGAGGGCCACAAAAAGTCTATTAACACAGCATTGTGTGTTTACATCCAAACGCATTTCCCCAAAGTGTTTGTGTTTGAATTTACTCGATGACCTTGTGGAGGTTGATGGTCATTTTGGATTTAAAATATGTGAAATTGCTTATTTAACTTCAGCTCAAATAACTCCTCAAGCTCCACAACCAATTAAAGCTCATCAAAAATCCTACTTCCATTACTCACCTCCTGGCTGGGAATACTGTCAAGTCTCAGACCACTTAGTAAAATTGTCCATGGTAATTATAATGTCGATAGGCTAAAGAAGATAAATTATTTTAAAGGACATTTTTCTCCTATGTATCTACCATATACATTGACTAATAATACATATGTTAGGGCATTTTGGAGGTTGTATGGTACTTCCTGATCATAGGATTTATTAAAAAGACAAATTATTAAGATGCTTCAAATATAAAACAGATACTTTTCACCTTTTATTTAAGAAAAATCTGTAGTAACTATGAAGGACAAACATTCAGGATAAGCAGATTGACAGATTTGACCTTTGACTCCATCAACATTGAAGTCTCAGTGGTGCTACTTATTAACAAGCTATTTATTAACAGACAATCTGTCATTGGACAGTTCCGGAGAGTTCATCTGTCATAATGATGATCTATGTTTACCTCAAAATCTCACCGCTGTGTATTTCTCCAGGGAACTTTCATTGAAGGAAGATTTTAGTTGCCCTGTGGCCGATGTTCCTTTATGGGCTGTCATTGCCCTTGTAATAAAGCGAACCATTTCTTACTGAAGAATACGCTGGTAGCAGTTCATGCCATCTCAAACTCAGCATGGTTCTCACATGTTCAGCTTGGCCTCTCAGTGTTACGCTCTTCCTGGAACTTTTTAATTAGCTTCCTGACATGTCTAAGCAGCTGTCTTCTGAATAAGTTTCAACTACCTACGGTTTTCCCCTCAACTGACAGAAAGCAACACAATGCAATTATGATTATTATAACATATATTAACTATCACCAGTGGTTGTAAATCTCCATCCAATCTCCTAATACTTCATGGTCATACAAACGTAAGCCAGCTCCATTTCTCTGGAAAACATTTCTTAGACTTTGCTTATATTCCTTAATTTAAATAATTGTCTTCAAACACGTATAATAACACTAATGTCAACAAAGAGTCAAAAGTTAGTATCTTGTTACACAATAATTTTTTATATTTGATTTTACTTCCTTTAGTATTTGAAAAATACAGGTTACATAGAAAATAATTAAATAAAAATAAATAACAGATTTAGACAATGAGCTGGACTATGAAAAACAGTTACATTATTAATGTGCCCAATTATTGTTATTCCTATCATTCACTGTCCATTGTTTTTCTTTTATGATAGAATAAGGTAAAATAAGAATAAGGTAAGTAGAATAAGGTAAAAGGAAGTCATTCTGCATTTTTTTTTTGCAATATTGGCCCCAGATTTCATTATTCAGTTGGGAAAGATGTTAAATATTTTACTAAGTTGATAACATTAAGATTAAAAGAAAAGTAGCTTGGTTTATTGTGCATAATATGCTAAAGGATAATAAGGATTAATTGTTCAATAAGAAAATCAGAGCTCTTTAGGACCTTCCTTTCTCCATGTGCGATTAATGTTTAGGAAGGAATAAAAGGTATAGAATAGAGATACAGAATGTGAATAGGAATGGGAAGCACATATGAATGGGTAAATATTGGTCTGCACAAACTGCCAGGGAGAAGCAGTTGAAATTCTTGTCAATTTATACATTCTTGATATTGGAAGCTTATAAAACTGAGGTATAAATAAAGAATAAAATGTGTTCATTAATATGTCAAGTAGGATTCTTCTTTTTTATTATTTAGTCCAACGTTGTTCACTAGAGCTCAGTCCTGTCTCGGTCATATTCACTAATGCTTCCCTCATGGCCCATAGTCTACATGTAATGAAAAATATAACTCTTGGGGTGCCTGGGTAACTCAGTTGGTTAAGTGTCCAACTTCAGCTCAGGTCATGATCTCACAGTTTGTGAGTTCAAGCCCCATGTGGGGGGTCTGTGCTGACAGCTCAGAGCCTGGAGCCTACTTCAGATTCTGTGTCTCCCCTTTGCTCTGCCCCTCCCATGCTCATGCTCTGTCTCTATTTGTTTCTTAATAATAAATAAATGTTAAAAATGTTTCTAAAAAAGAAAAAGAAAACTCTTATCTTTAATAGCCATTAGCAAAACCTATAGGGAAAGTAAATTTGGAGAAAGAAGTAAAGATGTTCCCTCAACCATATGCAAAATTTATTGACTATCCTTAGGCTATTGACCTTCTTTTTGATTCTTAAATGACAGGATTGTTTTTCTTCTTTGCTTGGAATAAGACCTCCCCAATCTTTTCAAAACTGTCTCCTTTATATCAGTAAGTTTCTATGAAATGTATCCATCAATCTTTGTCCAATTATTGTTTTATATTCTTTATTGTATATATTGTTATGCATAACTAACTTATTTGTTTACTTGTTTAATTGCTGTTTCTCCCACATGAGAATATAAGCCCATAAGAACAGCAGTATTATCTATTTTCTACACTGCTTTCCTCCAGAACTTTCATACTTTCAACCAGGGTTTGGGTTACTATCTGTGTATTACAGAAATCCACATGGTTGTTAAATGTATACTACTGAAAAACAATGATGATGCCTATAATTTAGGCAAATTGCCAGTACTTATTACAACTAAAATACATTACAGATAAACTCCAATAGTAATCCAACACATAAAACTCACAAAAAGCTAAAGAAATCTGGTCAAAATTTTGTGGTGGTTTAGCTTCCTGGGAGTTGGTGATTCATAATATGATAATGCATTTTAAATTTATTGGTCAATGTTTCCTGTGTCATTGAATAACATTTACCTAGGGCTCTCGGGTACTTTTTTTATAAAAAGGAACTAGAAGCAGCTACAATTGTTAGCTATCTTCCCTGCATGAAATGGTCTTAAGTGTAATCATTCAGTGAAAAATGAGACAATAGACATATCTGGAGCTTAAATTTAAATCAATTACCACTGCTTATGTTACAATTCTTGTAAGTTTTTTACAGAAATAATTGGTTTGTCTAAGGCATATACTCATTATTAAGTATTCCAGTATATGGCTGATATAGTGCCAAAAAATCCATGAGAAACTATAATATGGACAATAAGAAATGGGAGAAAATATATAAAGTGAGTCTTTGCATAATATTGTTCTTTAAAGATGTCTGAGTGATAGACTCAGTAAGGCTGTTTTTCTTATTATTCATAGGTCTGATAATGTTTAGTGCAAACTTCCAGCCTAGAAGTGGCATGAACTTATGACCTATATACCTAGATTTAGGGCTAAAATAAGATGATTTTTATCCCATTCTAAAATCATTATATTATAAAATATATTATAACCCAAGGGTATTCTTACCCATTGCAGTAGTTATCTAACAAATTGTGAAAAATGATTTCATTTTGCATGGATGTTCTTTGGTGACTTATAATTTACTTAGTGTGTGAGAACCTATCACTTATTAGTCAAACAAGAATTCAATTTTATTTTATTTTGATTTAAGCCAAAAACTTCTATTTCAATAAACTATTCCACAAAGGAAGACAAAAAGACACAAAGATAAATTCAAAATGGATTAAGGACCTAAATGTGAAATGTGAAACTACAAAAATTCTAGAAGAGCACCCAGGCAGAAATGCCTCTGACATTGGCTATAGTAACATTTTTCTAGATATGTACCCCAAGTCAAGAAACACAAGGGCGAAAAGAAACTATTGAGAGCACATCAAAATAAAAAGTTTCTGCATAGCACAGAAAACAACCAACAAAACTAAAAGACAACATACTGAACAGAAGATATTTGCAATTGACATTTCTGTTAAAGACTTAGTATTCAAAATATATTAAAAATTTTTAAACAAAAGTCTTTTGGTTTTTGGTTCTTGAACTTTAATAAAAGGCTGACTATGCTTCCTTGAATATTACTTGGTCGTTTTGACAAGCATAAAGCAGTTACCATTGTCTATCCTGCCTTGTCAGAGCCACATTCTCTCTTAGCTTTAACATGATTTGGAATCATTCTTTCTTGCTTTGTACATAGCTTTTTATCTTGTAAGTCTTCCCCATAATGATATGCTCTTCCATCTTCTCTGTTTGCTTTTGCATAACACTAACAGGGTACAATTTGTAAACGTGATTATCACTCATGTTCTCATGTGTCATTTGTTATATAAAAATCTATCACAAAACTTAGTGACTTCAATTATGCTTATGTTATAATTCGGTCAGGGCTCTGCAGGGTGAACCTCTCTCCAGTCCGCTGGCCTCAAGCGAGGGTTACAAGTTAATGAAGGCTCTTTCACTCAAATGTCTGGCAGTTAATATTTGTTCTTGGTTGAGATCATAGAGAGGACAGTGGCCAAACACCAGTCAGTACTTTCTGCAGGTGGCCGTTTGGCTCCCTCACAACGTGGTGACTGGGTTCTAAGCAAATGTACCATGTCCTGTAAGAACCAGGTAGATCAGGCAGACACTATTTGCCTCTTACAGCCAAGACTCAGATGTCATGCAGTGCGATTTCTACCACGTTCTGTTATTGTACTACTACATTGTTTGAATTGGGTGCACTAGTAGATAGAGGTTGCTTCTGCTATGAGGATTTTGCATCCATGATCTTTTTCATGTAATAATAAAACAGAGTTCATTGTATCATAAAATATAAAGATGTCATTAAATACTAACACTACAAAGGTAGTAATTGTGCACTCAGACTATTTTACAAATGTACTCTTTTGCATCCTTAAAAGATCTATTATTCTGTAAGCCTGAAGCTACTTACTCTGGTTAATAATGACTTTAAATGACAGATGTTTAATTTTAAAACTTACCAGAAATTTAATCTAGATGTTAGTACCTTTTAGAAAAATTCCTATCCTTTTTATCTGAACATTAAAATAAAATTGCTTTTATTTTTTTAAAGATTACTTCAGGGACACTTGGATGCTTCAGTCAGTTAGTTAAGCATCCGACTTCAGCTCAGGTCATGATCTCACAGTTTGTGAGTTCAAGCCCTGCTTCAGGCTCTGCACTGAGAGCTCAGAGTGTGGAACCTGCTTCAGATTCTGTGTCTCCCTTTCTCCCTGTCCCTCTGCTGCTTGTGCTCTCTCTCTCTGTCTCTCAAAATAAATAAGTAAACATTAAAAAAATTCAAAGATTACTTTACTTATTGGTAAATCTTACATGAGTAGTTCTTAAGTTCTACTGGTTTCCAATTGTTTTCAATTCTTCTCTCCTTTCTTTTTAATCTTTAATATTTGCTTTTCTGGCACTTCCTTTTACTCTGATTAACTTCATAACAAAGTTTCCATCACAGTGTCTAAATACAAACCCCTGTAATTTTATGGAATAAGATACTATTTGTATAAAACAGGAATTTGGGAGCCACTGCTCTATCATTTGAGGTTATTTTTCTCTATTCTATTTTACATTAAACTATATTCAGTGCATTTTCTCTCGATTTAAGCCCTGTCTGTGAAATGAGCATCACAAATGGCATGAAATTAAATAAAATAAAGGAAATAACTCTTTCATTATTCATGAATTCACTAAACAAATATTTATTAAGAACTCATAGTGGATGGAGAGGAGCTACTCTTTATTCAAGGGAACATTTAATTAAATCATCATCTCAGTAAAAGTCAGATGCTAAAAGGAAAATGAAAGTAGAAAAATAAAGGATAAAATACAGAAAGCTCACAATAGAGAGTATTAATCAAATACAATTCCCTACTGATTCATCTATTTTAACGTACCATTTCAGAAACAGGTTTGTTTTGAAAAAATTGTTTTTACTAGTGATTACTTTTTCTTATATTTTTCTTTCTTGTAGCATGCAATAAATACAAGTTCTTGAAATATTGATATAAGTTTCTGAAAATATCAAAGTATATTAATAAAAATAGAAGGCAGACTTTTAGCTTTCTTCCTATGACTTTTAAATTTAATAATTCCAATTGACTTGACGAGGCACAAGTAAATCAGCTTAACTGACTCTTGACTGTAATATGTATGTAAATGTTTTTTGCATTCGAATTGTGAAAGGATCAGAAACTGATGTGGCCAGAGTTGAATATTCTAATTCTCTGAGGGAGGGCTTGGAATGAATAAGGCATGCAGTGAAATTTTGTAAAACATGGTGGAAGCCCAGTGACCTTAATGTCCTGCATCTCAAATGGGTAGAGGAAAACAACAGCAACAAAACAAAATAAAACAGATTTTTGCAGTAAGCTGTATGATAACATCAATCACCTTCCTATGATCAAAGCTGTATACGTAATTATTGTATTTAGAATATTGAATATTATGATGTGGTGGCCTTTTCCTGATGCACAGATGTCCTCAGCATATGATAACGCATGGGGGGAAGACATTCAAAATTTTCTTTTCTTTTCTTTTCTTTTCTTTGATCTGTCACTGTATTCACAAAGAGAATTAGCTATTCTTTATGTTCACAGGATGAAGTGAGGAGAAAAAAATGTTTGCTGCTATATGAATACTAGTATTAAAATTGCGGGAAAAAGTGGGCCCTTCTTTTTTATTTTTAAGTGGTTGGTCTTGATGTATTTATTTTTTTAATTGAAGTATATTTAATATGCAGTGTTATATTAGTTTCAGGTGTATGATAAAATCATTCAGTGTTTCTATAAATTACTCAGTGCTCATTATGATCATTGTACTCAATCCCATTTATCTATTTCACCCATCCCCTCACCCACCTCTCTTCTGCCAACTACCAGTTTGTCCTCTTTTTAAGAGTCTTATTTTTCTCTTCCCTCTTTTTTTCTTTCTTTTGCTTCTCAAATTCCGCATATCCATGAAACCCTATGCTATTTGTCTTTCTCTGTTGGACTTAAAAATGGACCCTCCTTACTCTATAGTGGCAATTGATAAATCATTTCAATGGAAAAATTCATATCCATGTCATTTAAATATATATGTCTTTTGATCTAAAATTTTAATTTCCAATTAAAAGAAAATATTATTGAAAAGGATCACAGTGTTCCACAATTTTTTTAATGTAGGATATTCATTATAAAAAGTGGAATACTTATTATAGTATTGTTTGTAATTGAAAATGTCAAGTAGAAGATTCAATGAATAAATCCACACGATGGGAAACTTGAAAGCCACACATTGGTTGTAGATTAATATATAATATATAACATGTAATTATTTGAAATATAGTAGCATATTATATATATAGCAAATAACAAATGAGTTAATACATTATAATAATATAATTAATATTTAATAATAGAGGAAATATGTATGTGATGTTGATAAACTGTTAACTGGGAGATGACTACAAAATATTATTCTGCTGTTTCAGAGTAGAGATATGCTTATTTATGTACTCATACTAATGAAGTGAAGCAAAAAAGACTTCTGCAATATCCATCACAAAGTTAACCACAGTACCTATGTTTTTATGAGGACACAGATGCATTTGGTATCCTTTTTTTAAATTTTTTGAATTTTCTATAACAGACTTAAGAATCAAACCAGTACATGTTCTCTGTATCAAAGAGGAAAAACCCTATGCCATAAACAAATTCAGGAATGGAAATTACCAGAAGGAAGTTTATCTTCACAATGAATCTCAAACGGTCATGAATTTGTGTTAAATTCTCCAAAGAACTGTTAAAGCTTGATTATTTAACATATCACATTTTCTTCTTCATGCACACAGTACTCTCTACATTGGTGAGATCCTAATAAAAGTTGAAATGTGTTGCTTATAAGACAAAACAAGCAAACAAACAAACAAATGCATTGTCTGTGACATAATTTTAATATGTGAAACATAAAGTTTAACTTGACTTTACAGCCTGTTTCCTTTTCACATCTATAACCACCATTACTTTGTGCTCCAAAACTAGAATGCCAGGAGCTGTGATTCTATTTCTGCTTTTGATACTTAGAGTACTATGTTAAATTCCTTTAACATTTTTACCATTTAGTCACTCATATGTAATTTTATGGAATTAGCACTACTTAAAATGTTTAAAAAGAGGTTAAGTAATTTTCCCAAGCTCACATAGTAGATTTTGGAGCCATTAATACAATGAGAGCAAAAGGAAAACGGAGCAAAAAATAAAAAGTGAGTTTTCCTCTGATAAGCAATGATTTGATACCTGCTACATTCAAATCTTTTGGCACATAGTTTTCTTATGTGTTTTTCTACACTTGTGGTTCCATATCAGAGAATCGGTATTGGTCTCAGGTGTTGATGAATAAGAGACCAAACAAAATTAGCTGAATCATCTTGGCAAACGGAAGTCCACGTTTTTGAGCTCATGCATTATCTCCATTTCTGCCACCATGAGTATTTTGTTTATGGGCCTGTTGAGGGATGGCCATGAGGCCTACTTGTGTCCACAGAGCATATCATTTTTTTCTCACCTGATTAAGAGGCTCCTTCCCAGTGAATAGCTTCGATGCACATTTACATGGGATACAGTATCTTCATAGTCTTTCCCAGTCTGAGAGGTTTATCCACATAGCTCTTCCCTAGACTTCCTTGTTGCCAATCATCTAATCCTATTCCTCCCAGAACATCCACCCAAACTGTTAGCAACTGCCAATGAACCTTCAGAGATCTGCACTTCTGCCCCTCTCTCCCTTCAGACAAAGAAAACACCCAACACACTGCTTAAAGTTTTCCTGACTGAGTGTATGTCATACATAAAACTCTCCTTAGCCACATGAATGGCTCAGTCATTAAGTATCTGGCTTCAGCTCAGGTTATGATCTCACAGTTGTGAGTTGGAGTCCCACAATGGTAAGCTCCAGTCCTGCTTCAGGTGAGCATAAGCCCCACTTTGGGTAAAACAGAAGCCCCAGGTGAGCCCTTTCTCTCTCTCTCTGTCTCCCCCCTCCTTCCCCGCCACCCCCCCCTGCTCACTTGTGCTCACTCTCTAAAGAAAAGAAAGAAAGGAAGGAAGGAAGGAAGGAAGGAAGGAAGGAAGGAAGGAAGGGAGGGAGGGAGGGAGGGAGGGAGGGAGGGAGGAAGGAAGGAAGGGAGGAAGAAAGAAAAAGAAAGAAAAAAAAGAAAGGAAGGAAGGAAAACTCCTTTCAGGTAAAAGCTATAGTGCAAAAGAAATCTGCCCACTAATATAGGAAACAAGAGGAAAACTTGTCTGTTGTGGCTTACACTCTGATTCGGAATAATCATCATCTGTATCTATGGGTTTCAGCATCGGAGTTTTGAATTGTATTTTTATTCTTCTAGAGATTAGGAACTCAGAATGAAAGATATTAAGCAGTTAATGGCAATACCACTGGATTTTCTATCACTACCAAATCCAAACCTTTACTGGATGGATATGACCTCTATCCAGATCAAATACTACCCCCACAGATTAAGCTCAGCTGAATAGGAGTTAACATGTCAAAATTACAAAAAATAACAATGGGGAAAAAAATCCATCATGAGTGAGTTTCAATTGGCGAAAAAGTCATAGTATTGGAAGCCTCTCATCCTCCTTAGCTCTAGATATTAGAATAGTTAGACCCTAAATTAACTGTTTGATATTACTAAGCACATAAAAGACTCAAGTACATAAAACTGAGAGCTTCTAAAAAGCGAAAAAATACTTTTAAAAAGAGAACCAATTCCCAACTTATATAAAGAAAAAGTGTTATTCATTCAAAATAAGCGAGACCCTGAATGTATAGCGTAAGAAGTAAATAATACACATTGAAGAAAAAATAATTAAAATATCGTTCTCCAAAATATTTATAATACACCACAGAGAAACTTCAAGAAGACAAATTAAGAACAAACTTTGAGTCACTGAGGGTAGATTTAGGATTAGGCTATACTTTAAGAAGATATTTCAGAAAAAGGAAATAGAGAATGGGAAAGAAATACAATTCAAACAGGCTATAATTTTGAGGACTTTCAAGAATCAATAGAAAAAACATATCCTCAATATGAAGAGTCATAATGAGCCCTGACCAAGAGGCAAATACATGCATAGTCTGATATGTTGTATTAAAATCACACAACTCAATGGCAAAGACAATTACTTAAAAATTTTACAAATTCTCACCCTCCACCTCAGAGAGCAGCAGTTCTGGCTCATGCACACACTGCTGTTGTGTTTCAATTCCCTGTTTACATTTTAGTAACTGCTTTCTTGTAAACTCAGCTATGGTTTTAGGTGATGTAGGATATTTTAATATTTTATTCTGTCAGTAAAAACTTTTGAGATAATTCTAATTCAGCCTATTGCCAAACATGGAAGTCTACGATTTAGCTTTCAATTCAGAATATTAATCACCTACAGTGGATTGAAAATTTTATCACTTAATTTTTACAGGACTTAGTACTGATCTGTTTCTAGATTTTTATCTCTCCCATCCCACTATTATGTGAACCTTTTAAGGGTAATGCACTTTGTCTCCTATTCATTACTGTACCCTCAGCCCATAGAAGAATGGCTGACACGTAACAGACACTTAAGATCGATTTTTTAGTACATGTATAATGAATAATGAGTTCAGAAACTTGTTGTTAACCTAATAATTCCCAAATTCTGAAGTCATTGTGAAATAATAGTCTATAGTTCAGCCTTAATTCTTACATCTGTCCATTAAATACAAACTTTGAAATAATGGAATTTTCAGTGTTTTTAAGTTTCATTTCAACTCCAGTGAATTAACATACACTGTAGTGTCAGGTGTATTAAATTTATTTTCATATATCATCTCATCACATATGCCTCCTTTAATCCCTATCACCAATTTCCCCATCCCCCTACCAGCCTCCCCTCTGGGAACCAGCAATTTGTTCTGTATAGTTAAGAGTCTGTTTCTTGGTTTGCCTCTCTTTTTTCCCCCTTATGCTTGTTTGTTTTGTTTCTTAAATTACACATATAAGTGAAATCATATGAAGAATATTTCAGTTTTCATCCTACTTATCATATATCAACTTTTCTGTAAGTAAATGGAGAAATGTACAATTTTGTCTTCAGATAACCCTTTCTTTGATATTAATGTTTCTGGAACTCATGAAAATTTTTTTTCCAGCTGTGTTATTCACAAAAACTTATCCCTCAAACCTTAGTAAAATAGTATTATAATAATCTGGAGAGAGATGATGGGGAAGACAAGTTATCTTATTAGTTTAATTACTCATTACCGCGGGACAAATTTATATCCCACAGAGCTATTCTCCTGATAACTTTCATTTCCCTCCTCAATTACTAATTATTTACAGCTGCCAAAATCCATTTTCTCCATAATAACTCTCCTAGTGTTCTTAGAGTATAAATATTGAATATGGTTGGTAAACTCAGTATGGCCAGTACTGAGAACAGTACCTCAAAGGACAGAGTTTATTTGTCTCATAGGTGTAGGTATCGGAGAGGATCACTACATGCCATGGAGTGCCAGGGGGCAAGCACCAGATGTGATGAGGTGGTGGAAGACAGGAGTTGGAGAAAGGCTGAGCCAGAGCTAATTGGAGTTTCCAATGGAAAAGCAAGGCAGGGCCGAGTCAACAGTTTAGGATTGCCTACTTTGAGTATATCTAGCAGTTTGAGGGCTACATAGGTGGCCTCTGGTTCACTGGTACCTCTGGCTCAAAAATGATTAAGGGCAGGGGAAATATTGATGTGGTGTGTGGGAATAAGATAAGGAAGTGATTGGAGCTATAGACTCTGGATTGGTTAGTTTGCATATGAACAAGGAGCTCTGAGGCCTTTGCTCTAAGAAAAGGTTAGCCTTGGGAGAGGCAGTTTCATTCCAGCCAGCAGGCATTTTAAGATGTCAAAGCATCATAATATACAGAATTTTTAAAAATGATTAAAACACCCCAACTTAATTTCACAGTGCTCTGCCAAAAAAAAAAAAAAAAAAGAAATGAAAATCTCATTCTCTGAGCCAAGTTCGTAAGTAGAAAAAGAAAACTGCAGATGATTTGCATAGCTTTTGAATTGGATTTTAATCCAGTTGCAACGTTGGACACTATGAAAGAGATCGAACTTTACTCATCAGAAACTAGGAAACATATGTGTATGGATGTTTTGCCAGAAGGCATAGTTCTTATTACTGGCGTCTAATCTTAAGATTTGAATCAGATAAAACCTTTAATTGGTTCTGCCTGATTTAGGTCATAATTTAATGCTAAACTAAGTATTTCTCCCAGTAGTCATTTTCCTATAATAACAACAAAAATAAAATAATAATAATATTATTAATGAGCAGAAAGCTCTCCAAATGGCACTACTAGCAATTTATAAGATATTTTGAATTCTTAAAATTGAGGAGGCTGCCTGCCAATGTTGAAACAAACTGCCAAGTCGTGATGTGCAGACCAGCTCTCTCTCTCCTTGCCTTTCACCTGTACATCTAACTTTCTATTGAAAATCTCTTAACAGGGGCGCCTGGGTGGCTTAGTCGGTTAAGCGTCCGACTTTCGCTTAGGTCATGATCTCGCGGTGCATGGGTTTGAGCCCCGCGTCGGGCTCTGTGCTGACTGCCAGCTCAGAGCCTGGAGCCTGTTTCAGTCTGTGACTCCCTCTCTCTCTGACCCTCCCCTGCTCACGCTGTCTCTCTCTCTCTCTCCTGGAAATAAATAAAACATTAAAAAAAAATTTAAAAAAAAAAAAAAGAAAAGAAAATCTCTTAACAACATGCTCAGTAGCTTATTAACATGTTCAGTGGGCTCACTGTTTATTACCCTTCCCCGACCCCCCAAATACAAAATACCTGATTCTTTTCCTATAATCCCCATCTTGATTTCCATCCTTTCTACCACCTTTGCATGCTTCTGATCACCAGTTCATATCCCCCATTCCTCTTATACTATGCCTTGATTCTTTTAACTCATTTTCATCTCCAATGTCGCTAGTGTAACTCATTCCATTACTATCTCTCACTTGGTTTGACTGGGTCTCTGCCTCTAGTTTGTTTTCCTTTCCCTCTACTGCTGCATGGTCTGCTTAAAGTGAAAAGAATTTTCCCCTGCTTAAAATTCTTCGTTGTCAGGTCCTGCAAGGTCCTTTTTTTAATTTTTTAATTAGGAGGTTTCTTTTTAAAAAAATTTTAAATGTTTTTATTTATTTCTGAGAAAGAGAGAGCAGGGGAGGGTCAGAGAGAGAGGTAGACACAGAATCTGAAGCAGGCTTCATGCTCTGAGCTATCAGCACAGAGCCCGATGTGGGGCTCAAACCCAGGAACCACGAGATCATGACCTGAGCCGAAGTCAGACGCCCAACCGACTGAGCCACCAAGGTGCCCCTGCAAAGTCCTTCTTGATCCAGATCCTGTTTAACCACCTATTCCATGTATTAAGCTTAAACAGTGCTTACCAGTGTTCAGATTATCAGATGGCGATGCACTATAGAAATTGTCACCTTATACATTCTGTTCCCCTTACTTCAAGGCTTCTTCCTCACTCCCCAGAAAAAAACAGGCCTGATTTTCCTCACACCAAGATGAAGTCAGATGCTTTTCCTAAGTACTTTCATAGATTTTTAGAAATAAGCCCATGGTGGTCATTATCACACTGCTTAATTGACTCCTTCATTTCAATGTAAGTTAATCAGTATCTTTTTAAATAAGCAATCAACAAAATAACAATATAAATGTTATAATACACATCTATGTAAATGTGTATCCTCTGCAACTTCTTATAGCGTTTTTAAAAAAAGAACCATAAATATTTCTGAAACTTTTAGGAGAAGTGACTAGAAAATGGATTCCAATTAAAGCATCACTTAAGAGAGTCTGATGATGAAAATGGCTGCCATTTTGTTATAATATAAATAAAAGAATTATTAGAAAATGTTAGTTGCCTATTATAGATAGCAATTTAATACCCCTTCCTTTGAAAAACAAAGTCTATGTTGCCTCCCCTTGAATCTTGTGAATATTTTGACAGAGTTGACAGAAGTGGCTATCTGCGACTTTTAAGGTTAGGTAATAAAGGGCTTTTCCCACGGAAATATTATTTTTTCATTGAATATTCGGTGAATATTCATTCATTCATCGGAGTTTTGAGTCTTAGTGTAAGAAGTCCAGCTACTCAGAGGTTGTCACGCAGGGAAGAAACACAACCTCCATGAAGAGGCATGAAGTAGGCATTCTGATTATTGGGCTCAAGAGAATCCACTCCCCAAGTCATACCATCCCATGCACAAGATATGTGGCTGAAAGTCTCCAGTTGATTCCAGTCCCCTGGTGCTCCATTGACTTTAAATATCTGAAACTTTCCCACGAAACTAATAGACAACCGACGGAATGGGAAAAGATAGTTGCAAATGACATATCAGATAAAGGGTTGATATCCAGAATCTACAAGGAACTCACCAAACTACACGCCCGAAAAACAAACAACCCAGTGAAGAAATGGGCAGAAGATATGAACAGACACTTCTCCAAACAGGACATCCAGATGGCCAACAGACACATGAAACGATGCTCAGCATCACTCCTCATCAGGGAAATACAAATCAAAACCACACTGAGATACCACCTCACGCCAGTCAGAGTGGCTAAAATGAGCAAATCAGAGAAATCCAGATGCTGGCGAGGATGTGGAGAAACGGGCACCCTCCTACACTGTTGGTGGGAATGTAAACTGGTGCAGCCCCTCTGGAAAACAGTGTGGAGTTTCCTCAGGAAACTAACAAGAGAACTCCCCTATGACCCAGCAATAGCACTGCTAGGAATTTACCCAAGGGATATAGAAATGCTGATGTATAGGAGCACATGTACCCCAATGTTCATAGCAGCACTCTCAACAATAGCCAAAACATGGAAAGAGCCTAAGTGTCCATCAACGGATGAATGGATCAAGAAGATGTGGTTTATCGATACCATGGAATACTACATGGCAATGAGAAACAATGAAATCTGGCCATGTGTAGCAATATGGATGGACCTTGAGGGTGTTATGCTGAGTGAAATATGTCAGGCAGAGAAGGACAAATATCATATGTTTGAACCTATAGGAGGATTAGCAGGAACTTAACAGAGGACCAAGGGGGAGAAGAAGGGGGGAAATGGTGGGGGAAAGGGAGAGAGGCAAACCATGAGAGACTCTTGAATGCTGAGAAACAAACTGAGGACTGATGGATATTGGGGGGAGGGGGGAGATTGGCATGGAGGAGGGCACTTGTGGGCATGAGCATTGAGTGTTATATGGAAACCAATTTGACAATAAACTATTTGTAAAAAAAATTTTAAGAATAAAAAAATAAATTAAAAAAAATCTGAAACTTTCAATCATAGCTCCCATTCATCATGGGATAAAGACATGAATCTGTGAAGTCAGAATCTAGAAATATAATGTAATGATTTTTGTTCAATACCACTAACTTTGGAGGCAACTTTTTGTGTAGCAGTAGAAAATTGAAGTGTGTGTGTTTATGTGCAGACAGCTAACTATTTTCATATGTAGATTTATATATTATAATAATTCTATATATTCTTATACTTACATGATACGTAAGTTCCTTATATAGTCAGTCAAGTAATCGAGTAACACTGATAGGAGATATAAGGTAAAAGGGTTACGTGATCTAGATTGCAGTCCCAGTGGTATACAGGCTGGACTTAGCTGTGAGGAAGTCAGTTAACTTTTTAGCATCAAGTTTTGCATTTTTAAAGTAAGGAAAATGATGTGTCTGCGAAGTTCCTATAATGCCAGTATCAAATCATATGATATACGTAAAAGTCCTTTTTACATGGGAAGACTGATTGGAAGAAACTATCTTCTTTCAAAGCAAATATGTAATTTTAAAAAGTCATGGTATCAGGCAGGTGCCAAATTAGTGCCTATATAACAGTTGTTGCTACAGATTTGCAGATTGAGAAATGCTTATGATGTCATGGACTATGATTATAGTCTGCCACTCAAATGCACCGCCAGGAACTGTAAGACACTAACCAAATCTAGAAGTTTCTTGTGCCCAAGTTGAAACTAAGCTTAAGAACTAGAACTATTTGAATGTTTTATGAAAGCGCCATTCCAAAATATAAACTGCTCTTTCTAAAATATGTTTTAAGTTTATTTACTTGTTTTAAGAGAGAGGAGAGGGGAGGGGCAGAGAGAGAAGGAGAAAGAGATTCCCAAGCATGGAGACCGACACAGGTCTCCATCTCAGGAACCTGTGAGATCACAACTTGAACCAAAATCAAGAGTCTGACATTTATCCAACTAAGCCACCCTGGCACTCCTAAAATACTTTAGGAAAGCATTTAGAGAAAGCCCTACATGCTTGCGATGAGGCTGTCGCCCCTCTAGCTTCCACTTCTCACCTGCACAGCTCTCCAGAGGGTCTGAAAGATCGCTTTTTCCTAGCTCAAAACATTAATGAACTTTCCACTGATGTCTCCCTTGATGATTAAGACATTCCCACCCTTCCCAACTTAGTTTTCTTGCAGTCTTGTCTCGGTTAATAGAAAAGTACCCTCACATTCCATTTGCACAGGTCCAAACTCAGAATCTCCCATGAGTCATTTATTTCTCTCATAAATCACAGCCGCATCTATTCCTTGAATAAATCTTATTGATGCTGCCTTCAAATATATACAGGATCTGAACATTTCTCACTAACTGTATTAGTTTCCCTTTGGCCTAAGCCATCATATTCTGTATTTTGAAATAACCAAATAACTGTTCTACTAACTTCCATACTTGGCTTTATAGTGATGCTTTTCAAATATAAATCGGGATGCCTGGGTCGCTCAGTCAGTTGAGTCTCTGACTCTTGACTTTGGCTCAATTCCTGATCCCAGGGTTGTGAAATAGAGCCCCGTGTCAGGCTCTGTACCTGAGTATGGAGCCTGCTTGGGATTCTCTCTCTCTCTCTCTCTCTCTCTCTCTGTTTCTCAAAAATAAAACAATAAATAAAATAAATAAAATAAAATACAAGTCAAATTACAGTATTCTGTGCTCAAACTCTCCAATGGGTTTCCATCTCACTCAGAGGAAATTCTTATAATTACCTACACAATCTGGCTTCCTACTTTCTTAAATGATGTCATTTCCTGATATTCTCAACTTCTGTCATTCCATTCTAACAACACTACATCTTGAATCTTCCAAGCATGCAATAATTTCAAGAGTTTGTAATCATTATTCCTCCATCTAGACATTTCAACTCAGTTATTCATTCTTTTCTTTTTTAAAGTTTGTTTGTTTGTTTGTTTATTTAGAGAATCTCAAGAAGGTTCCACACCCAGCAGGAAGTGGAGGCAGGGCTCCATCTCACAACTTTGAGATCATTACCTGAGCTGAAATCAAATCGAGTGTCAGACGCTTAACTGATTGAGCCACACAGGTGTCCCTTTAGCTTTTCATGCTAATGTTTTCTTCTCAGAGAAATATTTTGTGAGTATTTGGGATCAGGACCTGAGCCAAAATAAACCATATTTATTGCACACTACATAAATGCATATATCCCACCTTAGGCAACATCCATTTCCTTCCTTTGCTTTTTTTTTTGTTTGTTTGTTTGTTTTTGCAGATCACTTTAGTCTATCTCAGTTCCTCATTCCTCTTATTTTCTCTCTCCAATATCATTAGAATATATCCTCCATGAGGAGTTTTATATTTTTTATTCACTGCTATATCTACGGTGATTGTTATGATAGCACTGGCATATTTAGTGTTCAACAAACATTTGATGAATAAGAAAATGTATATTCTGTTGCTCAACAATATAATATTATGTGACTGGTCTTTACCAAATATACATTGTTGCTCATAGCTGCATATAAAATGCAGCATACTCCCAAATGATGAATTTAGCACTTGAGGGATAAAATTACACACTGGTGAGGAATAGGGTTTATTTTTCACTTTTTTTTACAAAGGGGATGAACCACATAGCATTTATTTTCTAGCATACTTGAAGGTAAGATTAAAATGCTTTAAAAACATTCAATTTACATTTCTTAAAAAGGAACTATCAGTCACATATTCAATCTAACAATACATGCATGCACCTGCCAACAGACAAATACATTCATTAAGCCTATAGAGGGATGTATGCAAGTGGAAACAATACTGCATTCATATCAGTGAAAAAAGAAAGAAATGTTTTTGTGTGCAAATGTGCCCACTGGTATTAGTGCTGAATGCTAATAACATATCAGTACCCTGAAGTGACTAAATATATGCCAAAGTGTGCTTGCTGTTTCAATCACTTTAAATAATTTCAACAAATGCAAGTATTTCATAATTCATCTTTCATTCAGAGAGGTATTCTGCATAGTCTCCTTGGGGATTCATTTAGGACTAGCTTTTCTTTATTATACTTTGCACATAGCCTTGGGCTTATTGTGAATTTTCATGGTTGATTTTATTTTATACAAATGCCAAGACCATATACTTTCATTTCAATTCATTATTTCTGGCCTTAGCATGACCTTTTGGTTTTATTTTTATTGCCCTTTTCTCAATCATCAACAATCTTGGTTTTATTGAAAAAGTGCAGTCATGTTAGTAACTTTGGAAGAATAAAGTAATTGAGACCAATTTTAGTTTCAACATAAGTACTTTGAATCACAAAGTTAGGGTACTTCTCAAAGCATTTGAGTATTCAATGGTCATATGTAAAAATGAATATGTGAAGACAAAATTATAGACAACATTATTCCTGACCTCTGTTTCTGTTAAAAACAGAGGGCATCTTTGACTGTTTCTTAAATAACCAACTGTGTAATTGATGGCATTTAGATGCCCTGCATCCCATGTTCCCTAAGCAGAAGATGACAATCAAACTTTGAGCATCTTCTTTATACATATTTATACATAATAGTTAAATTACCTTCAGACCTTGGTCAAAGGATTTATTCCTCTAGAAAATGGCTGCTTTTATAGCTTTCATTCCTTTCATTTATTACTTTAAGGAATTAACAGAAGAGAGGGAGGGAGGGAGGGAGGGAGAGACATACACAAGAAGTGAGGTGGAAAGGAGAAAGAGAGGAAGGGAAAATTCAGTAATCTAAAAAAGTCATCTTAGTACAGTTTGCAAAGGGAGAAATTAACCAGGAGAACTCTGGGGCAGTTGGGTGGCTCAGTTGGTAAAACGTTCAACTCTTCGTTTCAGCTCAGAACGTGATCTCCCAGTTTGTGAGTTTGAGCCCCATACAGGACTCCACGCTAATGGTGTAGAGTCTGCCTAGGATTCTCTCTCTCTCTCTCTCTCTTCCTGCCCCTCTCTTGCTCATGTTCTCTCTCTCTCAAAATAAATAAAATAAATAAAATAAAATAAAATAAATGAATAAAATAAAATATACTTTGAGATTAAAATAGAAAATTCAGTGTGGTCAAAAATAATAGATTTTAAAAATAATATAAAAGTTAACTAAATCTCTAAAGTATTGGACATTTGTGTAGACATCAGGCATAGTCCTTAATGATGAATGAAAGAGATAAAATTTTACCAGATAGAAGTAAGTTAATATTCTATGAAGTTATATTTCCAAATGTAATGACTTGGGGAATTGTTTTTAATATATGTACTCTGTGTGTATGAATTCAAATCATAAAGTAAGGAAGAAACTTTAAAACTCATAACTAAATAAATGAAAGAAAAATCCACCAATATTTATAACAGGGACATTTGAATTAAAACTTGTTCTCCAAAGAGTACTCAATTAAGAAACTTTTAATATACTGATCCACAAGTACTCATTCAGCTTCTAAAATAAGCCCACCCATTTGACAAGCGATAGGAATCTAGTAAATAAAAGAGAATAAAAATAAAGTGTGTTATAGCCCACCTTCTTCAAACGAAAGGAGAGAACCCTAAATACGATTTTTCAATAAAATGAGTCAAAAGAAGTAATGGAAAGAACAATGGAGATAATGAACAAAATGGTGCAGCTTGGAGGGCAACAATTAAAATCTTCAGGAAAAGAACCTAGGTGACTGAAAATTTAAAGTTTACGCAGAGTCCATTATGCCATTTGAAAGGAAAGAAACATTCTAGTTGTAGAGAAAAGCGCTTATAGTAGATCCAGAAGGATTAAGACATTTAAGAAAATGCACTTCAAATTTTTGTTTTTGTAAATAATATGTCAAAAAAATCTCTGTGACTGAATTTTATTATTTACTAAGAACAAAGTCCTAAAAATTGAATACTGACTTAAGGGATATAGACATTTGTAATACTTATTAATATTGTACTTACCACTATTGATATTACATATTGTTTTCCATGACCCTTGAATTACAGACTTTTTTGTGCAACAATATTTGGATGACACAATTTATTGTTGATTGAGCTTTCAAACTGCAAATGAAAAAATTATTAACATAATTCATTTTCTTTCGACATAAATCTGTTCTTTGCCTATAGAAATTTGTAAAATTTTCTCCTTATCTTTTATGATTATTCATATATGTAGATTTGTGCCTTTTTTGTTTATATTCCTCGAGGTCCAGTGAGACTTTAAAATTAAGATCAACATGTTTCAGTTTAAATAAACATAAATTATTTCTTACATTCTTAGGTAAGAGTTCTTTAGACTATTTCCTTGAATTTACTAATTATTTTTCACTATTTATATTACTTTCTCTTTTCTGTGATCTATGGCATATTTGTTTCACTCAGATTTTATGCTTTTGTATTATTATTGTCTTAGATAACTTTTTTGACTATAATTAAGTTTGCAAAAATTTGTTGTTGCTGTTGTTTTTACTTTTTTAATTGTTTATTTTTGAGAGAAAGAGAGACTGCATGAGCAGAGGGCAGAGAGAGAGGGAGACACTAAATCTGAAGTAAGCTCCAGGTTCTGAGCTATCCACACAGAGCCTGATGTGGGGCTCAAACTCACTCATGATGAGATCATGACTTGAGCCACAGATGGACACTCAACCCCCTGATCTACCCAGGTGCCCCTAAAATTTATTTTTTTTTTAAAGTTCTAGTCTTTCAGTCCCATTATTGCTGCTTAAACAGCAATATATATCTTTTTTGCTAATTTTCAACTTGCTTTTTTCCTCATTTCTTTGCTGAATTTCTTTACTCTTAACTTGTTCATAAATATTTTTCCATTAAACAACTTCACATATTTGTAGAAGACAGGAGTTCTTGGTCAGGGGCAGATAAGCTACACAGGAATGTATTACTTTTGATCTCATTGACAAAACTGAAAGTTTAATAAATTGGTACGTATCTGATGAGGGTTGAATAGAAAACCTCTATTTCTAGGTCCTCAGTGTAAAGCTAGTGTGTTATACCACCGTAAGACAGGAACTAATTGGGTCATCCACTGAAGTTTCCTGTAATCTTCCTGAACCAATAAGATTTAAGCCAGTTCCACACTCATCTGTAGCAAAGAGTCTTGTCTATGTCTTCTCATTTACGGTGGTTCCTCAGTTACTCTTCGGTGCAGGGATTAATCGACTTTTGTATACAGGTTTTGTTTTTGAGATCCTCTAAGAATTCAGTCTTTTCAAATGGATCTTGATGCTCCACATTATGGCTCTTATTTGTTGCCCTGTTGCAAAACGTGAGTTGGGAAGAACCAAAAATAAGACTACATTCTGTTTAAATGAGATTAACAACTTGTTATTTCATGTTTCAATTCCTTTTCCTTTCCTCCTTACTATCTGTTGTGAGGTTAATAATAATCAAGCCTATAATGAGATGTGATTGGGAAGAGACACCAAAAGATTGGGTATAATGGCTTCCATGGAATGAATCTATCCGTGATTATTGCCTGAGAGAGGTCAGTTGCCGATAATGATAAACAAAGTGATCAAAGTTGGTCATCGATTACCTTTTTCTGAGTTTTATAAAAGAATTGCTCAGTAATGTAATTAATGATGGCCACTGTTCTCAACTAATTTAAAATAAGATATCAATTTCAATAATGATAATAAAAGATATCAATATAAATCCAATACGTTTATTTCTTGTTGCTACAAATCTATATTATAGCTGCAAGTTATTGCTTATTACAACTTCTTGTTTATTATCCATATAACCCTCTTTTGTGTGTTGGTTCAACAATAAAAATGTGTGCAAAAATATATAATGTTTTCATTTGCAAATAAAACTAAAATGCTTTCATAACTAGATTAATAGTTGAAATGGGAACAATAATGAAAATGAGATTGACATATGTTGAAACAAATAAAAACTAAAATGTAAACTAGTTGATGCAACTTAAAAACACCGGTTACAAAGAGAGTCATAAAAAGGGAAATAACCAAGGCTCAATAAGAATGGCTGCTTTTCATTTCAAGAAGATTATTTGACTTCACATTTTATGTTTCCATTTATTTTTTTATTTTATTTTTTTTTTTTACAAATAGTTTATTGTCAAATTAGTTTCCACATAACACCCAGTGCTCATCCCCACAAGTATCCTACTCCATGCCCATCCCTCCTCCCCCCCACATCCATCAGTCCTCAGTTTTTGTCAGCATTCAAGAGTCTCTCATGGTTTGCCTCTCTCCCTTTCCCCAACCATTTCCGCCCTTCTTTTCCCCCTTGGTCCTCTGTTAAGTTCCTCCTAATCCTCCTATACGTGCACACATATGATATTTGTCCTTCTCTGCCTGACTTATTTCGCTCAGCATAACACCCTCAAGGTCCATCCATGTTGCTACACATGGCCAGATTTCATTGTTTCTCATTGCCATGTAGTATTCCATGGTATAGATAAACTACATCTTCTTGATCCATTCATCTGTTGATGGACACTTAGGCTCTTTCCAGGTTTTAGCTATTGTGGAGAGTGCTGCTATGAACATTGGGGTACATGTGCTCCTATACATCAGCATTTCTGTATCCCTTGGGTAAATTCCTAGCAGTGCTATTGCTGGGTCATAGGGGAGTTCTATTGTTAGTTTCCTGAGGAACCTCCACACTGTTTTCCAGAGGGGCTGTAGCAGTTTACATTCCCACCAACAGTGTAGGAGGGTGCCCGTTTCTCCACATCCTCGCCAGCATCTGGATTTCTCTGATTGGCTCATTTTAGCCACTCTGACTGGCGTGAGGTGGTATCTCAGTGTGGTTTTGATTTGTATTTCCCTGATGAGGAGTGATGCTGAGCATCGTTTCATGTGTCTGTTGGCCATCTGGATGTCCTCTTTGGAGAAGTGTCTGTTCATATCTTCTGCCCATTTCTTCACTGGGTTGTTTGTTTTTCGGGCGTGTAGTTTGGTGAGTTCCTTGTAGATTCTGGATATCAACCCTTTATCTGATATGTCATTTGCAACTATCTTTTCCCATTCCGTTGGTTGCCTATTAATTTTCTGGGTTGTTTCCTTGGCTGTGCAGAAGCTTTTAATCTTGATGAGGTCCCAACAGTTTATTTTTGCTCTTGATTCCCTTGCTTTTGGGGATGTGTCAAGTAAGAAGTTGCTGCGGTGGAGGTCAAGGAGGTTGTTTCCTGCTTTCTCCTCTAGGGTGTTGATAGTTTCCTGTCTCACGTTCAGGTCCTTTATCCATTTTGAGTTTATTTTTGTGCATGGTGTGAGAAAATGATCTAGTTTCATTCTTCTGCATGTTGCTGTCCAGTTCTCCCAACACCATCTGTTAAAAAGGCTGTCTTTTTCCATTGGATATTCTTTCCTGCTTTGTCAAAGATTAGTTGGCTGTATACTTTTGGGTCCACTTCTGAGTTCTCAATTCTGTTCCATTGGTCTATGTGTCTGTTTTTGTGCCAATACCATACTGTCTTGATGATGACAGCTTTGTAGTAGAGGCTAAAGTCTGGGATGGTGATCCCTCCTATTTTGGTTTTATTTTTCAGTAGTACTTTGGCTATTCGGGGTCTTTTGTGGTTCCATACAAATTTTAGGATAGTTTGTTCTAGTTTTGAGAAGTATGCTGGTGCAATTTTGATTGGAATTGCATTGAATGTGTAGAGTGCCTTAGGTAGTAATGACATCTTAACTCTATTTATTCTTCCTATCCATGAGCATGGAATGTTTTTCCATTTCTTTGTGTCTTCTTCAATTTCCTTCATAAGTTTTCTATAGTTTTCATCATACAGATCTCTTGTATCCTTGGTTAGGTTTATTCCGAGGTATTTTATGGTTTTTTGTGCAATTGTGAATGGGATCAGTTTCTTGATTTCTCTTTCTGTTGCTTCATTGTTGGTGTATACAAATGCAACCGATTTCTGTACGTTGATTTTGTACCCTGCAACTTGGCTGAATTCTTGGATCAGTTCTAGTAGGCTTCTGGTGGAGTCTGTCGGGTTTTTGATGTAGAGTATCATGTCATCTGCGAAGAGTGAAAGTTTGACTTCCCCTTTGCCAATTCTGATGCCTTTGATTTCCTTTTGGTGTCTGATGGCTGATGCTAGGACTTCCAGCACTATGTTAAACAGCAGTGGTGAGAATGGACATCCCTGTCATGTTCCTGATCTCAGGGGGAAAGCTCTGAGTTTTTCCCCGTTGAGGATGATGTTAGCTGAAGGCTTCTCCTGAATGGCTTTGATGATGTTTAAGTAGGTTCCTTCTATCCCAACTTTCTCGAGAGTCTTTATTAAGAAGGGATACTGTATTTTGTCAAATGCTTTTTCTGCATCTATTGACAGGATCATAGGTTTTTATCTTTTCTTTTATTGATATGATGTATCACATTGATTGATTTGCGAATATTGAACCAGCCCTGTAACCCAGGAATGAATCCCACTTGATCTTGGTGGATGATTCTTTTTATATGCTGCTGGATTCGATTTGCAAGGATCTTGTTGAGAATTTTTGCATCCGTATTCATCAAGGATATTGGCCTGTAGTTCTCTTTTTTTGCTGGATCTCTGTCTGGCTTGGGAATCAGAGTGATGCTGGCTTCATAAAATGAGTCCGGGAGTTTTCCTTCGATTTCTATTTTTTGGAATAGCTTAGAAGAATTGGGATTAATTCTGTTTTAAATGTCTGGTAGAATTCCCCAGGGAAGCCATCAGGTCCAGGGCTCTTATTTGTTGGGAGATTTTTGATCACTGATTCGATTTCTTCACTCGTTATGGGTCTGTTCAGGTTTTCTATTTCTTCCCGTGTGAATTTTGGTAGTGAGTGTGTGTTTAGGAATTTGTCCATTTCTTCTAAGTTGTCCAATTTGTTGGCATATAATTTTTCATAGTATTCCCTGATAATTGCTTGTATTTCTGAGGGGTTGGTTGTAATAAGTCCATTTTCATTCATAATTTTGTCTATTTGGGTGCTCTCTCTTTTCTTTTGGATAAGTCTGGCTAGAGGTTTGTCAATTTTGTTGACTTTTTCAAAAAACCAACTCTTGGTTTCATGGATCTGTTCAATTGTTTCTTTGGTCTCTATGTTGTTTATTTCTGCTCTAATTTTTACTATTTCTCTTCTTCTACTGGGTTTAGGGCGTTCTTGTTGCTCTGCCTCTAGTTCCTTTAGGTGAGCTGTTAGATTTTGCACTTGCGCTTTTTCTAATCTCTTGAAATAGGCCTGGAGAGCAATGTACTTTCCTCTTAGGACTGCCTTTGCCGCATCCCATAGACTTTGAATTGTTATGTTTTCATTTTCATTTGTTTCCATATATTTTTTTAATTTCATCTCTAATTGCCTGATTGGCCCATTCATTCTTTAGAAAGGTGTTCTTTAACCTCCATGTTTTTGGAAATTTTCCAGACTTCTTCCTGTAATTGATTTCAAGTTTCAAAGCATTGTGATCTGACAGTGTGCATGGTATGATCTCTATTCTTTTATATTTATTGAGGGCTGCTTTATGTCCCAGTATGTGATCTATCTTGGAGAATGTGCCATGCGCACTTGAGAAGAAAGTAAATTCCCTGGCCTCAGGATGTAAAGTTCTAAATATATCCGTCAGGTCCATCTGGTCCAATGTGTCTTTCAAGTCCATTATTTTTTTAGTGATTTTCTGTTTGGTTGACCTATCCATTGCTGTAAGTGGAGTATTAAAGTCCCCTGCTATTAGCACATTCTTATCTATAAGCTTGTTTCTGTTTGTGATTAATTGTTTTAGATATTTAGGTGCTCCCATATTCGGTGCGGAGACATTTATGATTGTTAGTTCTTCCTGATGGATGGACCCTGTAATTATTATGTAGTGCCCTTCTTCATCTCTTGTGATTGTCTTTAATTTAAAGTTCAGTTTGTCTGATATAAGTATCGCTTCTCCGGCTTTCTTTTGATTTCCTGTAGCATGATATATATTTCTCCATCCCCTTACTTTTAATCTGAAGGTATCTTCCGTCTAAAATGAGTTTCTTGTAGACAGCATATAGATGGATTTTGTTTTTTAATCCATTCTGCTACCCTATGTCTTTTGATTGGAGCATTCAGCCCATTTACATTCAGTGTTATTATTGAAATATGTGGGTTTAGAGTCTTTGTATCTTTTGTAGGGTTCATGTTTGTGGTGGTGTCTCTGGAATCTTTGTTCCTTGCAACCTTTCCTTCAGAGCATCCCCCTCAGGATTTCTTGTAGGGCTGGCTTCATGGTGACAAATTCTTTCCATTTCTGTTTGTTTGGAAAGGTTTTTATCTCTCCTTCTATTTTGAATGACAGGCTTGCTGGATAGAGGATTCTTGGCTGTATATTTTTACTGTTCATCACATTGAAGATCTCCTGCCATTCCTTTCTGGCCTGCCTAGTTTCAGTAGATAGGTCTGTCACCACTCTGATGGGTTTCCCTTTGTATGTGAGGGCCCTTTTCTCCCTAGCTGCTTTCAAAATTCTCTCTTTGTCCTTGTATTTTGCCATTTTTACGATGATATGTCGTGCAGAAGATCGATTCAAGTTACGTCTGAGGGGAGTCCTCTGAGCCTCTTGTATTTCCACATTGACTTCCTTCCCCAGGTCGGGGAAGTTCTCTGCTATAATTTGTTTCAGGACTCCTTCAGCACCTTTCCTTCTCTCTTCCTCTTCTGGGATTCCTATGATAGGGATATTGTTGCGTTTGACTGTATCGCTGAGCTCTCGAATTCTTCTTTCCTGTTCCTGGATCAGTTTGTCTCTTTTTTTTGTCAGCTTCTTGTTTTTCTATAATGGTGTCTTCTAAATCACTTATTCTCCTTTCTGCCTCTTCAATCCATGCATTGGAGGCCTCTAATTTATTATGTATCTCATTTATCGCATTTTTTAATTCTTCATGCCTATTTTTATTTTCCATTCTGTCTGTAGCCATAGTTTCTTTGATATCCCCTATGTTTTTTTCATACCCTGCTATTAATTTTACCATTATTATTCTAAAATCTTGTTCAGTTATGCTGCTGATATCTGTTTTGAGCAGTTCATTAGCTGTCATTTCTTCTTGGAGTTTCTTTGGAGGAGAGGTCTTTCGTTTCGTCATTTTAGTTAGCTTTCCAGCTCTTGTTGGTTTTAAAGACCTGTTATGCTCTCTGTTTCTATCAGCGCTGCTATATCCAAGAAGACTCTTTGACTTTCCAGGGCCTATCCTTTCAGAGATTGTTTTTTGATTGGTATCCCTCGGTCTCTCTTGTTGGGACCTTGGTTATTTTATTTTCCTATTCGTAGTGATATTTGGGACTCTCCACCTTGTGTACTCTAGCTTGTTTCTTGAAGTAGCCCTGGAAAAGAAAACAGACAGACAGACACACAGGGAGCAGGAGCACACAAACGCACAGGCTAATTCAACTAACATGCAAAGCGAGAAAGAAAAAAAAGAAGTTAAGAGAAAAGACGGAGGAGGGAGGGCGAATAATAGGGAGCCTAAAATATATAAAAGGATCAAAAAGGGGAAAAGAAAAGGAAAAAAGAAGAAAACCGATGTACAAAGAACGGTTTAAAACATATACCTGGATTTCCCAGCTACAGTTAA
This sequence comes from Proteles cristata cristata, assembly GCA_017311185.1. Lineage (NCBI taxonomy): Eukaryota > Metazoa > Chordata > Mammalia > Carnivora > Hyaenidae > Proteles > Proteles cristata. Next base: position 1,044,389 of record JAESUZ010002548.1, on the reverse strand, counting down.
ATAGCCATGTGTATGCAGTGCTGGTTGAAGATCATAGAGAAAAAGAGAGAAGGCAGGGCAAGATGAGGCAGATTTGGAAATAGAATGAACAGACAGAAAGGATAAGAAGCTTTTTTCAAAGAGGTAAAGGGTAGAATATGGTTGGATAGGTGAGAGAAGCATGCTGGAATTATCCAGAGAAACTATATAGTCTAATTACTCCTGAGAGAAATAGCTGAAAATGTCGGTAGGTGTAGAATTTACATTTACAGAATGGACTTGTTGTGATTGTTTAAGCAAGCTGGCGACCAGAGTTAATCAGGTCAGTGTTTTGGGGAAAAAAGCAAGAAAAGAGAAAGAAGAAGAAAAAAGAAAGAGAAAAGAAAGGGAAAAAAAAAGAAAGAAGAAAAAAAAAGGAAAAACAAAAAAAGGAGAAAAGAAAGAGAAAAAAAAAAGGGAGGAGGGCACCTCTCAGGCAGGGATGGGCGTGGCGTGATCCGATGCCTCAGGCGGGGGTTCTGCCTTGGCGATTGTGGGGAGGAGAGTGACGGTGCTCCAGTCCCTTCTTGAACCCCGCGCTGTAGCTCGCTTTTTTTTTGGCGTGTCAACTCCCCGTTCCGGGGACGCAGCCAAAGTTGGTTGCACTCTTCAACCCAGGCCAGTTCCAATCTCCAAATCCCAGTTTGCGCACCCCACTGAAATTGCCTTAGACACAGCTTCCCAGCCAAACCCCTCGGGCTATTCCAGGCTCCCTGCTGAGCTCTGGGGGCAGAGTCAGAATCGCTGCTTCCTTCTCTGGGTAGGGCTGGCGCCCATGCGCGGGGGCTTGCCTGCCGGGTCCGCGTAGCCCGAGCCCGCTAAAATGAGGAAAACCGGGTCCCTCTATGGCTCGTCACTGGAAACACGAACTCTCAGGCAAATTTCCCAGTTTTTAGCTCTTTGCCTTCCCTCTCGAGTTCCAGCCAGCCAGGAGCGCGGCGCCCGGTGTCAGCGCGGCTCTTTCAGGGGTCCCAGCCGCCCTGGAGCTACAATGGTGGCAGGCGCGCTGCCGCCGCTCTGAAATCCAACCTCCAGGAGTGGCACAAAGAAGCAGTTTGTGTGCTCAGCCTCCCCCAGGACCAGTTGGTGCGAGGGGACCTGGTGTGCAGGTATTTGGCAAGTACGGTCTTTCTATGCACCGAGCGGAGGTTTTTCTGTTTCGGACTCTCTCCTTTTCCCCTCTCACTCCTGCGTAGAGGGTAGAGGGGGATCGCCTCCCACCCTGGAGTCTCCGATCCCGGCCCAATTTTATCTTCCCCCGTTCGCACTCACGTTAGAAGGCTCTCTCAGTGGATTCTGCGTCCTTTTTCTCCCAGTCTCTCAGGTTTTGTAAGGTTTCCAATGGCTTCAGATCTTTTCTGTGTGATGTATGGGCGCGAGTGCAAGTACGGAGCTCCTTACTTCTCCGCCATCTTGCCCTCCCTTCTCCATTTATTGAATAATGTAAATATTCATATACTTATCTGTTAATGCTATTATACAATTTTTAAGCTGAAGAATTTCCTTGGTTTTATATTAAATAAATCATATTGAGACTTATTGTTTATGTTCTGAATGGGCATTGAGAGAAAAAAAGTGCAATGTTTACCAAAGCTGCATAAATTATGTGGAATGCTTGTTTTGAATGTTGAAAATCAAGAATTTGAGAGTCGAAGGTTTGGCCTCTAACCAAAGTGCTGTTTTCATCAGTAAATACATGGACAGGTCATGCATGTTCTGTACATGGGAATTTTTCTATAACACTACACCAGACTAAAATATGATATAGTTCAATTTACAATATTACAAACCAAAAAAGAAAACATAACAGGTAACTCATGAGATGCGAATTAATCCTTCTCTCTAATGTCAGTCTTGTAAAAAAAAAAGGTGCTGTTTACATTATTATATTTTATATTATGTACCATATTATATCATCAAATACTTAAAGCATCTTGCAGATAATATTTAATCTGATAATATGATAACATTAAGTCTGATAAATTTTGATCTGATGAATTTAAATATTTAAATTTTACTCTTCAGAACAAGACCAAATATTATAAAATTATGGTTAATGACTGAATGTAATATTATAAATGTGAAGCCAGCAGTTTTAAATATTGAGTCATACACTAAATATTTGGTAAGGGTTTGAGAAGAGGGTATGGATGTGAATGAAACATTTGCACCAGCATTTGAATCCCTGCTTAACACACTGTCCTTACACATATTCTTTAGGGAGATTTTGTTGATGGGATTTGGCCTAGAAAAAAATGCCCCAATATACAAAATAAGATTCTACAAAATAATTGCAGAAAGAAATTTCAGAGGTAAAAGTAAATGTCAAGGGCACAATGTAGCACAACATGGAGCAGCATCACAAGCTTCTGCAATTGAGTTACAAAGCTTTGCCACATATTTCTTCTGTAGTGGAGAAGGAGGTGGGGTAGTTAAAATGGAACAAAAAGAAAAAAGCAAATTGAGTTGAGAAGAGTGATATTAACAAGATGGCTAAATAAGAGTTTCGAGTGTCTGTCCTCTCAAAGAAACATTATTTGAACAATTGTCCATTCACAAAAACATCTTCCTAAGAGCTAAGGAACCAGGAAATGCCTGGATGGAGCACAAAAATAAAAAGGTAAGAAGGTAGAAAGGACAGTTTCGCATTATACAGGTCATGCCTTCCCCAAACCCAGGCAGTACTCTCCAGAGAGATATCCAACTCATGGGGAAAGAAGAGTGATGCGAGTACCCAGATTTACCTCAGACCCAAGACCCAGTCCTGTCCCAATGAATTTAGGGCCAGGCTGACTCCCACATCCCCAGGTTCCACGTCTGCCCCATGCCAGACCAGACCCTGCAGACCCAGACTACAGGTTCTACCCCCTCCCCCAGCACCAGCTGGCCCCTATAGCCCAGACTGTGGGCTCAACCCATTAACAGCTAGCACCCACAGACACAAAGTCCAGAATTTCAGAACAGAATCAAAGTATACCATTACAAAACATTTTTAGATCATTAAGGAAGATAGTGAGAGAGGGAAAGAACAATGGAACTAAAAAATAGAATATAACAAATGGCAACCATAAATCCTAACTTATCAGTAATTAATTTAAATATAAATGAATTAAATTCTCTAATCAAAATACACACAGTAAGTGAATGAATTAAAAAAATAATAAAAAAACAAGATCCAACTATATGCTGCCTGTAAAAGACTCTTTTTAACTTTACAGACACACATAGGCTGAAAGCAAAGGGATGGAAAAACATATTCCATGCAAATGATAACAAAAGAGAACAAAGGAAGTGATACTTATATCAGACAAAATAGACTTTAATTGAAAAATTTCCAAAAGGGACAAAGAAGGAAATTATATGATAATAAAAGGGTCAATTCATTAAAAGGATATAGCAATTGTAAATATACATGCACTCATCATTGGAGCACTCAAATATAAAGCAAATATTAACAGAGCTGAAAGAAATAGGTAGCAAAACAATAAGTGTAGGGGGTTTCAATACTCTACTTTCAACAATGGATAGATCATCCAAACAGAAAAATAATAAGGAAACAAGGAAGGAAACAAGAAAGAAGCACAGTGTAGACCAAATGCACCTAACAGACATATAGAGAATATTCTACCTAGTAGTTGTAGAATACTCATTCTTTCCAAGCACAGAAAGAACATTCTCCAGACTACATCCTATGTTAGGCCATAAAACAAATCTTCATCAGGGGCTCCTGGGTGTCTCAGTTGGTTAAGTGTCTGACTTCAGCTCATGTCATGATATCATGGTTTATGAGTTAGAGCCCCGTGTCAGGCTCTGTGCTGACAGATCAGAGCCTGGAGCCCGCTTAGGATTCTGTGTCTCCATCTCTCTTTGCCCCTCCCCCACTCACACTTTCTCTCTCTCTCTCTCTCTCTCTCAAAAATAACATTAAAAAAAATTTAAAAAGAAAACCAAATCACCAATTTAAGGTTGAAAGCATGTCAAGAACCCCCAACAATTACAATGATACAAAACTAAAAATGAACAACACAAAGAAAACTAGAAAATTCACAAATATGAGAAAATGAAGCAACACCCTTCTAAACAACCAATAGGTCAAAGAGGCAATAAAAAGGAAATTAAAAAAATATCTTGGGACAAGCAAAAATGGAAACATATCATATCAAAACCTAGGGATGCCGCAAAGATAAATCTGAAGGGAAATTTATAGTGATAAATGCCTATGTTAAGGAAAAAGAAATTCAAATAAGCAAGGTAACTTTATACCTCAAGGAACTTGGGTGGGGAGAGCAACTAAGTTTATAGCAGAAGGAAGGGAATAACAAGGATCAGAGTGGAAATAAATGAAACAGACCAGAAAAACAATGGAAAAAATCAATGAGTGTTGTCTTTTTGAAAAGGATAAAGTTGACAAACATTTAGCTAGACTAACTAATAAAAGAAGTCAGGGCTCACAAATAAAATTATAAATGAAAGAGACATTACAACTGAAACCACAGAAGTACAGGGACCATAAAATACCACTATGAGCAATTATATGTTAGCAAATTTAATAGCCTAGAAGAAATGGACAAATCCATAGAAATATCAAACCTATCAAGATTGAATCATAAGGAAACAGAAAAAAATTTGAACAGATAAATGTTCAAGGAGATTCAAGGAGATTAAAGGAGCAAGTTCAAGGAGACTAAGGAGATTAAAGCAGCAAAAAAAAAAAAAAAAAAAAAAAAAAACAGAAAACCAAAACAAAACAAAAAATAAAACAACCTCCAGACAAAGAAAAATCCTAGGACCAGATGGTGTCTGATGAATTTTAGCAAAATTTTAAGAAAAAATTAAAACTAATTTTTATCATAATGTTCCAAAAAAATGAAGAGGAAGGAATACTCCCAAACACATTTTATGAGGCCAAAATTACTCTGATTTGAAAGCCAGAAAAGGACACTATAAGAAAAGAAGATTACAGGCCAATGAACAGATTCCTAATGCAGAAATCCTCAAGAAAATACTAGACAACAAAACTTAACAACATATTAAGAAGATTATTTACCATGACCAAGTGAAATTTATCTTAAATCCAAGGATGGTTCAAAACATAATAATCAATAAATATGATACATCACATTAGAATATTGATGGAAAAATTTATACTGTCATCTCAATAGATGAAAAAAAGCATTTGACAAAATTTAACAATCTTTTGTATTAAAAAAAACTGTCAACAAATGAGATATAGTAAAAATGTAATAATAAAGGCCATATAATACAAGTCCACAGCTGATATCAAACTCAACAGTGAAAAGTTGAATTCTTTTCTCTAAAATTAGGAACCAAAAAAAAGACGCCCACTAACCACTTCTTAATATAGTACTCCAAGTTCTAGTCAGGGTAATTAGGAAAGAAAAATACCTAGTACAGTATTAATGGAAATGCACAGTCATTATGGAAAATAGTGTAGTGGTTCTTCAGAAACTTTAATAAAACTATGTTATGATCCAGCAATCTTGCTTCTGAGTATATATCCAAAAGAACTAAAATCAACATCTCAAAGAGATATCCTCACCCATGTTCAATTCAGTATAATGCATAACAGGCAAGATATGGATTTCACCTAAGTGTCCATTGTTGACTGAATGGATAAAAAAATGGCATATATCTAAATGGAATATCTTTCAGCCTTAGAAAAGGAGAAAAGTCTTTTCATTTGCAACAACATGGATGAACCTAGGGAACATGATGCTAAGTGAAATAAGTCAGGCACGAAAGACAAAAACTATGTTATCTCATGAAGAATTTTTAAAACTCAAACTCATGAAAATGTAGAATGGAATGGTGATTTTCATAGGCTAGTAATATATCCACTACATAAGTATAAGCTTTAAAAATACAGCATTCATGCTCATATCTACTAAATATAGCCTTAGAAATGAAGCCTAAATAATTACACAATAGAATTTTCTAGAGACCTTTTCTATAATCCAGATAAAAATTCTAAAAGCATCTGTAAAAATAAACAAAAAACAGTTACCCCAAAACCCAAAGATTTGAATTATTTCTACATTAGCTTAGATGAAATTTTTTTAAAGGAAAGACAAAAGTGTGTGTGTGTGTGTGTATACAGTATCTTTTTTGGTGGCCTAACATTCTAAATTTTAAAACTCTAGAATGATTTCCATTCCTGCAAATCATCAAAACAATATTTTAAATGTAAAACATGACTTAAAATATATATGTAAATATAGGAAGATGGATATAATTACAAGTACTCCTGTCATCTTTGATTAAATATTTTTCAAAAATCACTCCATTTTATAATACTTTGTAGTATTCTTTAAATTGCTATAGTCGTTTGCAATATAAACTGCATCCCAAATACTTGATTACATTAAATAATACAATGCTGACATTTTAGGTGGGAGACTGAATGCTTCCCTTACTCCACATCTTACCACAATATGGACAGAAATCCAGTATAGTAGTGGATTATAGCTGAGCCTTCTGCAAAGAAAAACTATGAATCAAAAACAATAAAATAGAAATGAAGAATGTCTTTGACAACTCATAAGCAGACTGGATATGGCTAAGGACATAATAAATAAACTTAAAGAAAGATCAGTTTTAGCTTCCTAAACTAAAATGAAAAAAATAGAACTGATCATCCAAAAACTCCAGAACAATTTCAAAAGATGTAACATACATCTAACATGTAATTTGAACACCAGAAGAGAGAACAGAAGAAATATTTGAAATAATAATGACCTAGAATTTTCAAAAAGTAATGACAGACAAGCCACAGATCCAGGAAGCTCAGAGAACACCAAAAAGGATAAATATGAACCAACCAAACAAACAAAAGATAGGCATATCATACTCAAAATATAAAAATAGTAAATTTTGAAAGAATCCAGAAGTCTTTAAATTTAATCTGTCTATAGAGAAACAAGAATTGGAATTACAGTGGACATCTTGTCAGATATTATACAGACAAAAAGGAAGTGAAGTGTGATACATAAAATGTTCAGAGAAAAATACCACCAACTAAGATTTCCATATTGAGGAAAATCATCCTTCAAAAGTGGAAAAATAAAAGCTTTCTCAGACAAAAATTGAGGGAATCCTCTGTTAGCAGACCTGCCTTTCAAGAGATGTTAAAAGAAGTTTTTCAGGGTGAAAGAAAATTATGTACACCAGAAACTCAGATCAACACAGGGAAAGAAGAACAATGGAAAAAGAATAGTTTAAGGTCAAATAAACTATTTTATTTTTTGATTCTTAATTTACCTCAAAGATGACTATTTAAAGTAACAAATATATTGATTAAAGCGCATGGAAAAACAGAACAAATTACAGCAATATATAGGGATGACAAAAATAAATTTAAAATATTCAGTTATAAGGAAACTGAGCTACATGAGAAATGATGTACTGTTATATGAAAGATTAGAATTAGTTAAAAATGTATTCTGAAAATTCTAGGGAAATTGATATATAATAGTTTATAAATAAGTATAATATGCTAAGAGAAGACAGAAATGGAATCTTATTAGAAGTTTAATTAAAATAAAAAAGGTTTATCAGCAAAGCTGATAAGCAGAATACAATGTAAAATATAGTAGATATTAATCCAACTTTATCAATCACCACTTTAAATGTGAATAATATAATTGCAATTGTTAAATCACAGAGATTGTCAGAATGTGCAAAACAAACATGACTCAACTGTATGCTATCTATAAGAAACCCATTTTAAATATGAAGACACAGATAGATTAAAAGTGATAGAAAATGATGTATTATGCTAAAAAGAATCAAAAGAAAGCTGGAGTAGTTATATTAATTGCATACAAAATGGACTTCAGAATATGGAAAATTATCAGGGGAAAAAGGAGCATTGCATTTTGATAAGTGGATCCGTTTTCTAAGAAGATATAACAATACTGCATGTGTGGATAACTAACAAAAGATCATCAAAATATAAGGGGCAAAAACAGAACTGATAAAAGATAAAGACAAATCCACTACTATAGTTTGAGACTTACTATTCTACCTTCAGTAATTGCTAGACCAAGCAGGCAGAAAATCAATAAGGATATAGTTAACCTGCGCAGTACCATCAATCTAGTTGATCTAATTGACATTTATAGACTACTCCAGCCAACAATAGCAGATTACAGATTCTTCTCAAACTAACATGGAGCATTTAACAATATAAACCATGTTTTGGGCTACAAAATAAACCTTAACAAATTAAAAATAATAGAAATTACACAAAATATGTCCTCAGAACACAATGGAATTAAACTAGAAATAAATAATAGAAAGATAGCTAGAAAATCTCAAAATATTTAGAGGTTGAAAAATGTACTTCTAAATAAGATGGATCAAAGCAATTATCTCAAGAGAGATTAAAACATGTATTGAGCTACTTAAATAAAAGTTAAAATACAACTTACCAAATTTTGAGAATACAGCTAAAAAGTGCTTAGAAGAAAATGTATAGAACTAAATGTATATATTAAGGAAAGAAAATCTAAAATTAATAATCTAAGTTTCCATCTTTGGAAACTAGACAAAAATGGCAATTTATGCCTGTACAAGTTAGAGCAGAAATCAATGAAATTAAAAACAATAAACTCAGCAAAACAAAATCTTTTTATATGAAAAGATTTATTAAATTGACAAACTTTTAGACAAGCTAATCAGGAAAAAGAACAGAAAACACAATACCATTATAAATATAGGGGCTGTCAGTTCTAATCCCACTGACATTTTATGGAATACTACAAACAAATATATGCTTATCATTTTGATAACATAGATAAAATAGACAAATTCCTTGAAAGAAAGAAACTACAAAACACAGAAGAACTAAATATTTTTGAATAGGTCTATATAACCATTAAAAAATAGAAGAAATATTGAATAGTAAAAAAGCACCAGGTCTAGATGGTTTTACCAGTGAATTTTACCAAATATTTATTTAAGTATGGTATCATTTCTCCAAAAATCTCTTCTAAAAAACACTCCCTTAATCATCCCATGAAATCAGATTACTAACCTAGCTAAAGACATTTTTAAAATGTAACTATAGACCAATATTTCTCATGAACATAAATGCAAAATCTTCAAAAAAATATTAGCAAATTAAATCCAATAATGTATAAAAAATATACACCAAAACCAACTGGGACTCATTGCAGGCTAGTTTACCATTCAAAATTTAACCTGCCACATCAAAAGGTTATATAAAAACCATATCATATTAATTGAGGTAGACATCTAACACAATTCAACTTGTAATATCAACAATTCTCATCAAATTAGGAATAGGAGGGGATTTCCTCAACTTGATATATATATTGTTATTGTTATATGAAATTGTTAAAATAACGTTCACTGCAGTTAATGAATATCAAATTCATGCTTTAGGATCTAGCATTTACTATGAACATTGACATAATGTGATACAGGCAAAATAATGGTTTATTCCATCTGCATTTATCATGCACTTGAGCAGATGGCAGTGAACATTTGTTGGTATCTTTTTCAGAATATATTTCTCTCTTCTTATCCTTATATACCCTATTTTCTTTGGAAATTTTGCTCTTTCCCTGGGATGTGTTATATAGGGTTTTCATGACCCTGGTCCTAATTAAAGCACTGGATTCTGTAGATTTTTCCCACCTGTAGACTTCAGGGATTGGGCAATGAACCCATTTATTATACCAATAAATATGCACAGTATGAAGTGAAGTTTTAAACTCCAACATTGCTGCAGCTATTTAGTTGGTAAAAGATATGAGCTTAAAGCTACCACAGGCCACTGAGTCAAGGCAGAAGATAATCTTGATATTGATAGAAATTTGGGTGAATACAAAGAAAAATCAGATTCTTGATAAAGTATGTTGATTAACGATTGAAACAAACTTCATTTGAACTTAGGTCTTTTTCTTGGCTCTCCAACTCATTGATATATTTGTTTTTATTTTATTTTTTAGCCAAATTGGCTTGTGTTTCCCACAGTTGCATCATGAAGTCTTAAATGATGTAATTGTCTTTATATATTTTTATTAGTTAATCAAGAAACACATTCCTAGGGGTACCTGGGTGGCTCAGTAGTTTAAGCGGCCAACTTTAGCGCAGGTCATAGTCTCTCCGTCAGTGAGTTCAAGCCCTGCATTGAGCTCTGTGCTGACAGCTCAGAGCCTGGAGCCTGCTTCTAATTCTGTGTCTCCCTCTCTCTCTCTGCCCCTTTGCCACTCACACTGTCTCTCTGTCTCTTAAAAATGAATGAACATTAAAAATAATAAAAAAGAAACACATTTCTAAATATTTATAAAGGCACTTGATAAGGATTATTCAAAATAGAAATAACATGAAAATGAAGACTTCCTTTCATGTGACAATTTGTGGTGTCTTCACTGACAAATATAGAGTAGGTCTTCACTGAAAAATATTCAATATAATTTAATCCCATAAAAGACATATTAATTATATTTATTTTATTTTTAAATGTTTATTTTTTTTTCTAGAGAAAGAGAATGTGTGTGTGTGTTAGTGTGCGAGTTACAGAGAAGAGGGGAGGAGAGATCTCAAGCATGGTACACGCTGTCAGTGCAGAGCCCAACACAGGGATCCATCTCACAAACTGTGAGAATATGACCTAAGCCATTATGAGGAGCCGGTTGTTTAACCAACTGAGCCACCCAGGCACCCTTTATTTCTTTAATTGTTTTACTTTTTTTTTTCAGGGAGAGATAGAGAGCAAAAGTGGAGGGAAGGGGCAGAATGAGAGAGACAATCTTTTTTTTTTTAATGTTTTATTTATTTCTAGGAGAGAGAGAGAGAGACAGTGTGAGCAGGGGAGGGTCAGAGAGAGAGGGAGTGACAGACTCGGAAACAGGCTCCAGGCTCTGAGCTGGCAGTCAGCACAGAGCCCGACGCGGGAACCCGCGAACCGCGAGATCATGACCTAAGCAAAAGTCGGACACTTAACCAACTAAGCCACCCAGGCGCCCCTAGAGAGAGACAATCTTAAACAGACTCCACACTCAGCATGCAGCTCCACCCAGGGCTCCGTCTCACAGCCCTGGGATCATGGCCTTAGCCAGACTCAAGAATCAGGAGCTTAACCAACTGAGCCACCCAGAATCCCCTTTAACTTTTCTTTTATCATTTTAAACCAATCAATATTAATATCAACAATAGTAATACTAATAAGTTAGTTAATATACATGAGCAATTATTTTTGACCAGTCACTTTTCTAGGAGTCTTATATGTGGGGTGTCCATTTAATTTAGTTCAGAGAATTAAAAGATGGTGCTATGAAAATTTATACCTGGGACCTGAGACCACCAAGATATTTTATTTATAATCATTATTTAATTTAATTCCTACAAAACTCCTAACAGGAATGTGCAACTATTATCTTCATTTTGTGTATGAGGAAACTGAGACACGGGGACAGCTAAGTAACTTGTTACAGATCATCTTGCTGGTCAGTGATACAGAGGATTTGAATAGAGGATCCTTGAGAGAGAGAACAGGTCCCAAAGGTGCAGCGATGAGAGAAATAAGAAGGAGAGGGCTAAGACTCTCCAAGAGCTGAAGCACCAGGCTCCTGGCTCAAGCCTTCTTTATTTTGCTACTTGTCTGATAACAGTACATACAACATAGTATTTGGCATCTTGACAAGTCACGCACCTGCCGTGTATTCCATACTGAGTTATGAGTACATCTGGCACCACACAAAACATTCTTATCCCTGGTCTGGCATCCGTATGATGTCCTTCTGGAGAGAAGGATCAGTCCCAGGGGCTCTCCGACCTGGAGATGGAACTGCTTTCAGTTCCTAGCTGCTCCATCCCTTTCCTTCTGGACATTCTTATGGTGCCTCTGGCTTCTTGTTTTCCAACAGATCTTGCCTCCAGAAAAATGGCCTATTAATCTACTCTTTGCTGTCTACACAGAGAAGCACATATGTGAAATATATATTGAAGAAGAAAAAGCTTCATATGTCACACTTCTTATGGAAATTTTGGGGAAAAATTCACATATAAATTTCCTTACCTTATGCATATGAAAACCTATTAATTATATAAACGTTCTAGCTATATGTTTGTAATCCCTACTATAAATTGTCTTTACCATATTATTAAATTAATGATATAGCTCTTCTAAACTTGCTCTTACATTAATCACTATGGAAATGAGGCTTAGGCTACCTGGGTGGTTCAGTCAGTTAAGCATTCACCTTGGGGTTTCAGCTCAGGTCATGATCTCATGGTTCGTGAGTTCAAGACCCGCGTTGGGCTCTGCACGGACAGCGTGAAGCCTGCTTAGGATTCTCTCTCTCTCTCACTCTCTCTCTCTGTCCTACCCTCCTCTCTTTCAAAATGAATAAATAAATAAGCATTAAGAAAATGAGATTTAAAAGGTGGCAACATTTAGTAAGCTAACAAAATACATGGTTCAAAATAAATAAAGTAATAAAGAATTCTTATCTATAACTCTTATCTATAAAAGTCTTTTAGGATTCCAGATCACTTCCTTCCTTACTATACAAATGAAATCTTGTAGGAGCTGTGGGAGTTTCAGCATGAAGTCTCCTCCACTCTTATTCCATAGATAACTACCTTCCACTTGTGTATTTGTCAAGAAACAACCTTCTTTCTAGTTCACCTCTGAGCTAGGCAATTCCTTGCTTTCACTCAGTTAACAATTTCTCATCTCCTGAACTCATGCCCTCTTTCTGTACACCACTGTGCGGACACTGAGTAAAGGACATGTCCTTTACTCTTCCAACTGCCAGTAATGAGATTAATGTGTGTTGTATACATGTGTGTGTGTTAGACTTTAACTGAAGACTTTATCTGATACAGATACATCTCAAACAGGAAATTTTTATAGAATTGATTCCACTTCTGCCTTGCTCCCCAGTCTCAAAACCATCCCTCCCTCAAGTCCACTTTTTTCTAGCTATCAGCTAGTTTCACTTGGGCTGCCACCCCTATGCCCCAAATTCCTGCTATTTAGCATACATAGAAAGGTATTTTGTCTAAGTCACTCCTCTCTAAATCAAAGACCTCAATCAACCTGTTTCCCAAACAATAGATTGTGGCTAAAGCACATGAGACCACCTGCCTTGGAATACAAAAAAGGACATTTTCTAATGTTTTATGGGCTATTTTTAAATTCCCATTACAATTCCTAGGGAAAAACAGAGTGCAGTGATGGGGTCTTCTTCCATGTGTTTTCGACAAGGAAAGGAGCAGATAAAATTTTGGAGTGTTGAATAAAATGAATTCATAAATAAATAAATAACTAGATAGATAGATAGATAGATAGATAGATAGATAGATAGATAGATAGATATGGTATTACCCATACCAAAATACATTAATCTTAGGAAATCTACCCAGAAGCACATCATTCCTCAGTTATTAGTTAGCATTCCTTTATTTACCAAGATAAAGTTAATTATGCCATAGGCTCAGCCTTGAAGCCTCTCAAAACAAGTTTACTGCTGGGTCATGTAAGAGTCCAACGTGGGTTAGAAAGCTCTTCTCTACAGCTCTCCAACTGCACCAAAGTGCACACAGCATCTTTGCAGAAACGGGAGCACCATAGAATACTCTGCTTGAAGTCAAAATGCAGAAAAAGAGTATCCTGAAAACCCACACCAACTCTTAATTGACAAGGACAAGGTCACACAGTGCCAGTCTAATGCAAGGAAGGCTGGGAAACATCTCTCTCATGTACGTCCAGAAAGAGGGCACAAGCCAGTAAGTGGCAATGATTCTTCTACAGTTGCCATTCCTAACAAATGAATGTTTCATTTTACTCTGAAATATTGCGATATTTCAAGTGTTTGATCTGTGGCACTTTACTTAATATGAATTTTTGAAGTGTTAAGGTATAAGATCTAAGCAAAACTTCCTCTACAGTCAAGAAACTAAATTTAGAATGATTTCAACACTATTACCTGGAAGGTATTATTAATTCTGACTAGAGAGTGTGACAATGTATAAACAGAATGTTACTTCATAACTGAACATTTCGTGACATTTAAAGTACTCATCAAGGATTTTTGTACTAACTATAAATTTTGTAGTTCCTAAAAGTCTATGCAATTATTCTTTCTACCCATCAGCAATTTGTATACATCAGATATTAAAGCCAGCCTCAGCATATTGCATTTTTATAGGTTTTAGCAGCTGAATTGTCTTCATTAAATTAATCTTCCTAAGCATTTTTACATTTGATTATCCTATATAGATATACAGAAAGTTTCTTTGACTATCAGGCTTTTCATATTATTTTTAACAACTATAATAGTCCTACTTTCTGTGAAATTCTTTTTTTCTAAGACAGTACCTTTTTACTTTGATCTACCAAATAGTTTTTTTCCTTAAAAATATAAATGTTTTCCTGTCTAACCAGACATAATCCTTTTTCATTATAGAAAATAGAGATGGAGAATAAAATGATCATTATCTATGATCTTTCACATAAAAATATCCAACATTGTCATTTTCTTTATATCCTACCAATCATGTATGGCTGTGTGTGGATACACACATATTTGATAAACACACAATTCTTGTTTTTGCAAAAATTCATAATAATAGACTTCCAATGCCCTTCTTCAAAAGCTAAGCTTTTAAGACACAAAATAATGAAAAAGAAGGAAGAAGAATGAAACAGTGTGATATGTTGAAGCATTGTTTAGATAGACAACCCTCAGAACAACATATGCAGATAATATTCTTTAGGAATAATTACTACAATTTAGGGAATGTTTAAAAATTTAATTGTGTAATTTTGACAGTAGATGTTGAAGAACATACTCATAGAATTGAGAAATTGAAAGGTGTCTACAGTTATCATTATGTACTTATTTTTTTTGGTTTTTTTGTTTGTTTGTTTGTTTTTAATGTTTTATTTATGTCTAGGAGAGAGAGAGAGAGAGACAGCGTGAGCAGGGGAGGGTCAGAGAGAGAGGGAATCACAGACTGAAACAGGCTCCAGGCTCTGAGCTGGCAGTCAGCACAAAGCCCGACACGGGGCCCGAACCCACAACCGTGAGATCATGACTTAAGCCAAAGTCGGACGCTTAACCGACTAAGCCACCCAGGCGCCCCTCATTATGTACTTATTTTTAAGAGAAAATATTTATCTAACTGAATTTACAAACATCAAGACCTCTTTATATTTTTCCTATCATCACATCACCACTCTGTCAAATCCTTGACAAAAAAATTGATAATCAAGCACTTGGGTGGCTCAGTCAGTTAAGTGTCCGACTTTGGCTCAGGTCATGATCTCACGGTTCATGGGTTCGAGCCCCATGTCGGGCTCTGTGCTGACAGCTCAGAGCCTAGAGCCTGTTTCAGATTCTGTGTCTCTCTCTCTCTACACCTCCCCCACTCGTGCTTTGTCTCTCTCTGTCTCAAAAATAAATAAACTATAATTTTTAAAAAAATATTGATGATGTGTTCTCTATTAATAAACTTTCCAGAGAATGACAAAATAACTGATATCATTATCTCATTTTGAACTTCTTTATCTTGTGGGTATATAAATTGAAATCTGCCTAGTTATGCAATTCTTTAGGAAATGTCATCAAATACAGAGAGTAAGTTTTGTTTTTAATTCCATTAACATTCAAATGTCATTAAAAATTCTAAGTCATAGCATATTATAATTGTCATTCATGTTGTTCCACATACATGTAACCACTATATAACACATAATATTATATGTATTATATATTTTCTGTTATACATATTACATATACATGCAATATGTGATATACATATAATGTATTTTATATTTATTATCAGTCTGACTAATAATAAAGGTGGCTAAGTAAAGCATAAAAATCAGGTTGCTTAGCATTCAAATTCTAGTTCTACAGCCAACTTGCTTTGTTTATCTAAATGGATCATTTTCAATGCTAACAAAATTCCATTGAACAAACGTACATTTCTCTGATACTCCTTTGGGTAATAAGAGATTTTTATGTTTCATTCCTTGAACATTTAAGTTAATACTTCATGTAACCTTAATATTATTTATAGCACAGTTGAATTGAAGACTACAGAAACTGATACACTTTGCATCTCCACAGTGCTGTGAGAAATGACTGCTCCAAATAAGACTTTTATAAATCCTACTATGAACTGAAATCATTCTGCTTTTATTCATCTCCCTCTGAGGCAGCAATTATTCACATATTGTATCACCAGCTGTGTTTTACAAGATTCTCAGTTCTGTTGTATAACTTTTAATTGTGTCCTGGGAGATAAAGGTCTACGAACCACAAAAGTCATATTGTTTTCTATTCCCTCATTTCAATTATCTCTACTCATCATTTGGGTTTTTCAGAATTTCCTTATGATAACCAATTTAGAGCACAGTATGAACATTTCCATACATGAACGTTTAACTCTTTTCATCAGCAATGCTTAATCAGAAAAATAACAGAATCATTCAAGAGGCCCTCTGTTTATGAAAAAACGTTGATACTATTTATTTGAAAATCATTTTTAAAAATATTAGCTTATAGTTTCTTTCTCTCTACCTTACTTACTAAGTCACTTTCTAGATATCTAAACTTAAATGTCTTGTGTTTTTATAATTTTCTTAAATGATTCCCTCCCACAAGAATTTTATGGTCATAGATGTATTTAATATAGGGCACTAGAAGTAGAAAATTATTTAAGGTAGGAAAAAATATATAAATTGTTAGTTACATTAAAGTCTTGAAACCAAGTTTACTGAATACAAAAAGAATTTTATTGACTGAAAATATGTCATCACAAAGAAACTGAGCCATTCATTCTTTCCACCTAGTTAACAGAGAGCTATTGTTTTTAATCAAAATTATTTTCAGCATATTGACACAAAGATTTAAAAGGGGGAAAAAATACATGTTGCCTGTCTTTTAAGAGAAACTAGTGAACACAGTTGTCAAGAGTTTTAGGGAAATATGCTGAAAAGTCTTCCAAAGTAGAAAAAGTGGATGTTAACATTTTGATTACATTTCAACTTTTTGATTCTACCTATTCCTCATTTTTTAAGTTATTTTATTATTAGACCTCTATAAATTCAGTTTGCAAGGAACAATATTTCAGGACAAATTACTTGTATATCTGTTATATTTAATGGCACATAATTCTGTTATTATGAATCAGCTAAATGTTTTCTTGTTTATTAAAGCGATAGAGTTCCACAAGTGTAGTAAACGGCACATGTTTATGACCCAAACAGACTCAGATATGCATTAGTATATTCACATAGCAGAATGATTATAACCCTGGATTTTGACTAGGAAGAAACTTTAAAGAACAATTTTATTCAGTTCACTTATCATCAATAAAGAGATGGAAAGATTTAGTCATCAATCACATGTGATTTTGATTTCAAAGACCCTTGCTACCCAACCATTTTTTGTTTCTCTTATTTCTTTCTGACTTTTGGATTCCCTTGCTTGGACATATGGCAGTAAAATGTAATAAACAAACAAACAAACAAACAAACAAATAAATAAATATCATTCCATCTTACTCCAAAATTTGTATCTCCCCTTTTATTTCCCCAACTCCAATAGTAT
Organism: Proteles cristata cristata; assembly: GCA_017311185.1. Classification (NCBI taxonomy): domain Eukaryota; kingdom Metazoa; phylum Chordata; class Mammalia; order Carnivora; family Hyaenidae; genus Proteles; species Proteles cristata. The sequence goes on along the minus strand of JAESUZ010002548.1, from coordinate 1,026,756 downwards.
AATATCTCTTTCTTGGTTTTAAAGTATCAGTTACCTGGGGCGCCTGGGTGGTTCAGTTGGTTAAGCGTCCAACTTCGGCTCAGGTCACGATCTCACGGTTGGTGGGTTCGAGTCTCGCGTCGGGTTTGTGCTGACAGCTCAGAGCCTGGAGCCTGCTTTGGATTCTGTGTCTCTCTCTCTAGCTGACCCCCACTGCTCACGCTGCCCCCTCTCCCTCTCTCTCAGAAATAAGTAAAAAATTAAAAAAAAAATAAAGTATTGGTTGACTACATGCGTTACAGAATTATCCCTCTTTTACTCTAAGACAAAGTTGTCCATTTTTCATTACATATACTTTGTAGATATTGTCTTTCTTTTTTATTTTATAACTATCGCCTTAGCCCTAGTTCCTCTGATGATGCACTTACTGCATCATCATGGCAGTTTGCCTAACAAATTCTCCTTCGAAATCCATTTGCCCATCTAAAAAGCAAGAACTTCAGATTTTCTTTGCAAAACATTGCAATTAATTTATTTCAATTACTCTGAAATAAAACTGAAATACCAAAATTTGAGCAGTCTTTCTAAGAAGGAATTACAGTCCTTAATGGTAACCTTAATGATAGAGCTTAATTCTTTATTTAAAAAGTAATGTTCCTATGTCTCCAGTGCCTCCCAATGTCCTCAAATTTGTGAAAAGTCATTTCAGGAAAAGCAGACTATCCCTCAGATTATATGAAGCTTTTTGTATATCCCCCAATGTACCTGCTTCTTTATGCAGACCATTGCTTTTTTTTCTGAAGATCTTTTCCTCCTTGTTTTCACTTTCCTGTGCATCCTTCAAAATTGAATTTATGTCACTTCATGATGGAAATCTTTCCTAACCTCCAGATATCATGCTACATACGTTTTTCTTATTCTCCAGGTAGTGGTAATTAGCAATTTTCCTTCTTCCAGGAACACGAGGGCTGAGTTTTTTATGGCCATTTTTTCAGAGTCTGGATACCATGGTACAAAACATTTAATATTCAATAAGTGTTGAAAGAAATGATAATATATGAGATATTCAGAGTAAGCTACAAGTACCTAGCCAATAGTGCTCTCTAAACTTTTTGACTAGTGCTGTATTTTTCCAGACTCCATTTCAACTCATTTCATTTTAACAGTGCTCATAAAGTAATTGGTTTCTCTGAATTCCTTAGCTTCTTTCAATGCTGGTATTGTTTGCTTCTGTAATCATGTAAACACATCTCCATTCATTAAAATGATTTAATTCTCCCATATCTTAAATAAATCCAACTAAATTGGCCAATAAAATCATGATAACCAAATCTTAGCACTGAGTATAACAAATTTTTCATACTGGTATATTAATTATTTTATTTGTGTTTGATTAAAATCTACATTTTTCTCAGGATGTAGGGTTAGAAAACTATATTATAGAACCTACAGGGAAAACACCTTAAAGGAGCATAGATGTCTGTTTTAATAATAGATTCCAAGCCTTCGTTATTTTAGTGTTTTTATTGTTTATAGTACTAAAAGCAGCAAAGGATGCTTTCACTATTATGTTTCTGGGTTAACCCTATTCTTTGTCAAACTAAACCTAGAACCACATGAGAACCAGAAGAGATTCTTGGTATAACTCTTAGCTGTTTGCTCCTATCTCCTAACCTAATATAGATGAGAAGCTTAATCTTCCCTCATTTCTAAGTGTTATACTTACAGCCAAATAGTGAGAGGTCTTTATTTGAGGTACCAACTGCCAGCATTTTCTGAGGATCACAATAAGAGAAAACATTTTAGTTTAATTTAGTTTAGTTTAGTTTAATTTATTTAAGTTTATTTATTTTGAGAAAGAGAGAGTATGAGATAGGGAGGAGCAGTGGAAGAAAGAGAGAGAGAGAATCCCAGGCAGGTTCCTTGATGTTAACACAGAGCCCTACATGGGGCTCAATCTCACAAACCGTGAGATCATTAATTGAACAAAAATTAAGAGTCAAATGCTCAATCTACTGAGCCACTCAGGAACCCCAAGAAAATATTTATTTTAAACAACAAAAACTAACATCTTTTTACTCTTACTTTGATTGCAAGGATTGACCATTCAATAGTATTAGTGTAATTGTGTTATCCAACAAAGTCATAAATAGTCTAATTTGTCAATTAATGATTGTTCTTTTACTGACTTTAGCATTGTCTTATTTGTACAAGGTGAATTAAGTATGAAAACTGTGAAGGAGTGGGTGAAAGGATTAAAGGACACAATGTAATGCCACTAATACAAGGTTTAGCACTGAGTTTCAATAATACCAAAGCCATCTATTAAAATTGTTATTTATTTTACTAACAGCTAATAGTAAGCGTTATCACAATGATACAAGAGCATTACAAATGTTTTTCCAAACTTTAATAAAAATATGTTAACCATACTTTTATGGGGAGTTCATATTGTTTCTCATTGATTTTAGTCTTAAAATATGATCACCATAATAGTGAAACATTATAAGTTCAGTATAGCATTTTCCTTAGCAAAATTCAAAGATTCATGACAAGATTCATGATTCACTGGCAAAATAAAATTCATTAAAACTTTTTAAAATTAAAATGTAGTGTTCAGGGGTGCCTGGGTGGCTTAGTCGGTTAAGCGTCAGACTTTCACTTAGGTCATGATCTCGCGGTTCGTGGGTTCGAGCCCCGCGTCGGGCTCTGTGCTGACTGCCAGCTCAGAGCCTGGAGCCTGTTTCAGTCTGTGACTCCCTCTCTCTCTGACCCTCCCCTGCTCACGCTGTCTGTCTGTCTCTCTCTCTCTGTCCTAGAAATAAATAAAAAAAATTAAAAATAAAATAAAATAAAATAAAATGTAGTGTTCAATTAAGAAAAGTGATTTAGGAAAACCATCATTGTATAGCCCAGATAAATGATGAGATTACTTTTTTTATTTTTTATTTTTTTTTTTAACATCAGTTTTGTCTTTTTTTTTTTTTTTTTAATGTTTTATTTATTTTTAGGAGAGAGAGAGACAGCGTGAGCAGGGGAGGGTCAGAGAGAGAGGCAGTCACAGGCTGAAACAGGCTCCAGGCTCTGAGCTGGCAGCCAGCACAGAGCCCGATGCGGGGCTCGAACCCACGAACCGCGAGTTCATGACCCAAGCGAAAGTCGGACGCTTAACCGACTAAGCCACCCAGGCGCCCCTTGATTACTTTTTTTAAACTGGTAAATATTAAGGCATGAATTTTGACTCATATATAACAACACAAAACTAATCATGAAAATATTCAATCTAGGTTTGGTTATGGTTTTGAGCATCTAACATTCACAACCAGACTCTGCATTGTCAGCACAGAGCCCAATGTGAGGCTTGAAGCCATGAACCATGAAATCATGACCTGAGCCAAAATCAAGAATTAACTGCTTAAATGACTGAGGTGCCCAGGTCCCCCATATTTTACTTTTTTGTCATGATTTCAGGCATGGTTCCTTATTTGACTAGAATATATGGAAATCTTATTCTTTTTCAAAATAGTGACTGGAATTGAGAGTACAAAAACTAGATTTTTAATGCATTAAGTTGATATAAAAATACACTTGCTACATCAACATACTCATCTAACTATTGAAAAGCATGAACTGAAACTATAATTAAGCTTTAAGACTCTATGTTTTCTCTGATAGCAATTTATAGAAATAATTCAGTCTATCAAGCAATGTATGATTTATGACTAAGAAGTCAGCCATTTAGAAAAGATCTAGTAACTACCAATGAGAATTTTAAAAATATATATTTATGCTAATCCACAAATAATTGAAGCTGAAGGAAATGAATTAAAACGTTATTTTTGGAAACACTAATATGTGGTATGGAAGATGTGTTACACCCTGTTTTCATGGTGCTGGCTTCTTTTGTTAAATATTCACTAATTTACAATTCAGATATCTTTAGGGACAAGTATTTTTTTTTTCAGCATTAAAAGTTCTAACTATAATTCTTTAAAAAAAATTAGCAATGAAATATCCTGATAGGACTATAGTGCTGCAATGCTGGATTTTCCTACAAAATAATTTTTCTTTATATTAAATCATGTGATTTCTTTCATTATATTGCCAATATATTTTAGGAAATAATGTTACATAGAATAAATCAGTCAAATACTATGTTTGCAACAGTTCAAATAAATTACATCCCATTAAATAGTGTTTATTTCTTAACTAGAAATAGATGAACACATATTTTTTAATTTTGTCTCCACATATCAATTTTAGAAAAACCTACTTTGTGGAGTAGAGATTACTAAGATAAATAAAAATAATTAATGGAAAAATAAAATTTGGAGATTATAAAAATCATCCCTAATCAAAACTAATATAAGGATTTATTAGCATATATTCATTGACTGTTCTAAATTAATTAAAGAGTAGTTGTTTTTAAGTGACATTATCTACTTGAATCCTTTCAATAACCCATACAGATGACCATAAATGTTGACATTTTGCATTCATGGAAAGCTAAGATTCAGAGTATTGGTATCTTGACCAATACTTAACACAAAACTAGTAAGCAGTAAATCAAAGATTTGAGATTGAATCACATGACTCCAATTTTGGTGTACATTTTTGTTAGATTCTGTCACCCGATGGACCTCAAGGCTTGACCTTTACTGTCCACGTGCTTGTACTTATAACCCTTGTCTTACATTTTTCCTTAAGCTCTTCTTTCCAGCATTATCTCTTGACTCAGGCAAATAAAACCCCAAATCACCCCTCAGGTGATGGCGACTGCCCCAACTAGAACCTTTCTCTGGCCCAGGGCACTCAGACCATTTGAGCTAAACCCCTGAGTTGAGCCTATGCAGATGGACTGTGGAGCGATGCCCGGAATGACCGCCATTACATTTACCTTATTATAATACTAAAATCTCTGCCGAAGAAAGAGCCTCAACCTCATTTGCATAACATACAGCATATGCATAGGCATATTTCATTAAGGAGCAGGTGTGACCTCATGCTGTCTCTACATACAATAACAGGACTTCCCTATCTAAGTATTCATCCTAACCCTAAACAAAAGGTACCCATTCCCATTCTACTGGCAAGTCATGGCTGTGGAATCCATCCCAAGTTCTCTCCTTATTTGCTACAAATAAAGTTTTCTCTGTGCAGCAACTTACCTGGTGCAGTTCTTGAGTCCCCAAGGAGGGAGCTAATGCTGGTTCAGTTACATTTCTAGCTCTATATTTCTCATCTATTTGTTTCTGTTGATATTTTGACTGTGATGCTCTTTCTGGGATGGTGTTATACACTATGCAATCAAACAGGAAAGTGCACCATTTAACACAGGTTCAGTCGAGAAGAAACTAGCATAAGATAATAACAAATGAACCACCAAGGAAGAAAGCCAATGTGAATGGTTTTAAAAGCATTTTGCCATTTCATTTACTTGAAATTGTAAATTTAAGCAAGCAGTGTTCTCCTATCTGAAGGCTAAAACATGTGAGAAACATACTGTTCATGTATATTTGGATAAAAACCTCATATTCTACCATTCCTCCAGAAATCTACAAGATATGTTTATACAAATAGTTGTGAAAGGTCTTGCTTTAATGGACTAAAGTTGTCCCACAAAGCTTGCTTTTCTTGGGCCCAGAACCAGAAAATCTGATTGCACTTGAGTTCTTTATCTTCAAACAGATTCGAAGGTTCACAGATATAAGAAAGGCATCTCAAGGGTTTGAGAGCATGCTGAAATAATTTGCATGCACATGAGTTCTTCATATTTTTCTGACACTGAATTAGAAACCATCCCTGGTGGAGATACCACAAGGCAGTATAGTAAGTCCTATTGAGCAGCTCATATTTGCACTGCTCTACTCTTTTCAATCTCTCACCCACCCTGTGAACAATGAAATGAGAGAACTAGAACCTCAGACACAAAACAAAATGCCATTTACTGAAGTAAGAACAGAACTTTCCCTACCAAGATCTTGTTCAGAAGTGCACTGAGTCTAGAAAATGCCACAAATATGAAGTAGAAAGGGGTAAGGCATCCCAAGTCGGATAACATGGCTTCATGTCTGACATTTCTTCAGTCTCTGTCCTCCATTTTTTTAATGTTTACCTATTTTTTGAGAGAGAGACACACACAGAGCACAAGCAGGGGAGGAAAAGAGAGAGAGGGAGACACAGAAGACACAGACTCCAGGCTCTCAGCTGTTAGCCTGGAGCTTGACACGGGGCTTGGAATCATGAACCGTGAGATGACTTGAGCCAAAGTCTGATGCTTAACCGGCTGAACCACCCAAAGGCCCCTCTGTCCTCCATTTCTATTAATACCCACTGGAGCCTTGTAATTCTGCTTCCTTATCTCTGACCTCACTGGAAATTTGCTATTTCTCCCTAGATTGTTGATCATGAGCCTTACCTTGGTTTCACTTCAACTTTCACCAATGTACCATTAGTAAGGCATCACCATTAGTATTTCTTCTCCCTTTACCAGGGAGATTTCCATGAAGTGCTTCTAGATAATCCAACAATTCTTATTGCTGAAGTCCATCTGCCATGTTATCCAAGTTTTATACTAAATCACATATTTTTCATTGTGTTTGAATAACACATTTCCCTGTGCATTGTCAATGACCCATTTCGACTGATTTATGTTTAATAATCAAACATGATTTTCCATTTACTTCTGAAAATACATTCTGGGGAGGACAAACTCATCTCTAGAAAGTAGATTCCTTTCAAATTCACAGAGTGAGGTCCTATTTTGCCATTGGTCTAAGAAACTTATAGTATTCTACTTTTCGCACTCATAAATGTCATAGTTGTCTCATTAACAACCTTATAGAGTGAAGTCATTTTAACTTCAAAGTTGTATGCCTGAAAATACAACGTGGTTGAAGACAAACCTTGGTAGAAGAAAAGAAGAAAATGGTGTTTAGAAAACAAAATAACCATTCACTATAACATAAGGACTTATTTTAAATGATATTGATGGTCCACACATGTGTTTACAACCAGTCTTCCAAAACCCAACTAAAATGATTGTTAAAGCATGCATGCATCATCAACAAATGAGGCCAAAGAGAACAGAGAGAATAAAACATCTCTAATATTTTGGAAGTTAAAAGCGGGTGCAGTTGATATAAACCAGCAGAGAGCACTGATATAATGCTGACAGTGTGGGAAGTCAAGAAGCAAGCTGGTTGGTAAAGAGATCACCCACGGTGTCAATCCGAATCCCCAAGACACAGTATTTCCCCCCCAAAAATGGCAGGTGGAACTCCAGAAAAAGTAGCGAGGCCTGTCTTTCTCCAAGATCTTCTTTCTCTTCCAATGTGCCTGGCTAATTCCCCCTCCTATAATCCCAGCAGAGAATTAAAAGTTTCACTTCTGGGAGAAGTTGAAACCCACTCCCTCTAAACTCTGCAACAGTATGCTCATTGCCAGTGGTGGCACCGGAGCTGATAGAAGATTAAGTAAAGAGTCTATATCCTAAGCAGTGAGATTCCCATTCTCAAATTTTCACTTGGCTCTACTAAATTTTGGCGACTAGTTTTATAACCTTCATCCAGGAAATCGGAGAATTTCTCTCCACTAAAATTAGCAAACCCAAGAGAAGAAACTCAGAAGCTCTAAAAGTTGGGATTTCCCACACACAAAAAAAGTGCAATCCAACCTGATCAGACTGCAGCACAGCTCAACAGACTTTTAGCACCTATATAACTCATACAAGATAATGTAAAGAGAGGAGGAAAATGGCATAATCATATATTTTAATTTTCCATGCATATTTAAAGCATGTATTTGAAAATTACATTTGGTGAAATTGATGAGTTTACTATTTTGAATGAGTATGTGTGGTTTTTATTTCCATGAGCTTATATCATTTTCTTACCACTTTCATTTTTCCGTGGTCATTGCTATTTCAAACTGGTATTAAATCTTTTTGGGTCCAGATGGCTATTAGTATCATCAAAAAAAGTTCACTGTAATTAGAGTAGTATAATATGACATATATTTTAACAAGTCACACAAAAGTAATATTCTCAAAACTGCAAGATAACTATTAGTAAATTCAATAATTAGGTTCTTTTGATAAAGGTCAAGAATTTAATATAACAGCTTATTACTAAATACAAATCTTCTATTAATTTTTACTTTTCCTTTAAGAAATTTGTTACTTTCATGCTCTATTCAACATCATGTCCCCTTCCCTAAAAGAAGAAAAAGACAAAGGAAATATAATATAAACCCAAAGAGGTAAAGATATTGACTTTTGTTATTCTTTGACCCTGAAAGCAGACATCCTTGACTTTGGATATTTCTAGAAGGATCACTGTCTTTGTTGGGTTCTTATTCCGAATATTTACATATAAACTTTTATTCCAAATAATGAATCTTTTGTTCTTTCCTTCTCCTGTTGTGTATGAACAAAATACATCTTTTTGCATGTTGTTTTGGAAGATCTCTAAAGCGTTTGGTAGTACATTTGTGACTTGATTCTCAGTCTTATTTCCTTTGTAAGTGGTATGCAACTGAGAACATTTAATATTCTCTCATAGATGAGTTTTTTATAAAGGAAGAAAAAATATCTCCACTTTTGAAGTGTATACTCCAATGAACACATAAATGACAATTAAGTACTTTTCAGTGAAAGGGTATTCTACACAAAGTAGAGAAGCTAAATTTCTTCTTCTTTGGTGACAATTTTATTTTCTCAGACAGAAAGCTTACATTTCCAAATTGTTGTCCAACCACCATTATACTTTCCTATTCATCTACCACAATTTCCCCATACCTCACCAGACTTTGCTCATCCCAGCAATCAAAATTTGTCTTTACTTTTCACATGGTCACTAATTTAAATATTCAGTGATGAACACTCAGAAAATAATTATAGACTCTTGCCATAAAAAATAATTATCATTGGGGCAACTTGGGGGCTCAGTCATAAAGCATCGGACTCCTGGTGTCAGCAGGTCATGATCTCCCAAGTTCACAAATTCCAGCCCTGAAGAGGGCTCTGTGCTGACAGTGTGGAGACTGTTTGGTATTCTCTTTCTCCATCTCTCTGTCAGTCCCCTGCTCATGCTAGCTCTCTCTCTCAAAATAAATAATAAAATAAAACTTTAAAAAATTATCACCAATAAATCTCACAACATATTTTTATAAATATTTAATGTAGCATTTTCTATTTAATTCAAACAACATATCTTTGATTCTAGAAATATACAGTTCTTTCAAATTTAATAGATAATTGCCCACTGTTTTATTCCATAGAAGAATTCCCCAGGATCAACCTTGGCCCAACAAAGAGATTTTTCTAGGAAAAAAGAATACCAGCACATAGTTTAGCAGTTATATTTAACGGGACTCACATGATGATTTGAAAACTTCAGGAGTCACAAATATGGAACTGACTTTTCCCTCATGAAATATTTACTGAATTCTAGGTGGTAGATGAAGCTGGGTACTGAACAGAAGCTGAACGGAAGTGTGAAACTCCCACAGTTTCATGGCACTTACAAGAAAATATCCCATTACAGGAAATGAGCCTAACACAACACAAGCCAGCCTCTTCCTCAGAGCATTTCCAGGATTATGATGCAATTCAGGTTAAAAGTAAAAAAGCCATGGGGCGACTAGATAGCTTAGTCAGTTGGGCATCTGACTTCAGCTCAGGTCATGATCTCATAGTTTGAACCCCGTGTTGGGCTCTGTGCTGACAGCTCAGGGCCTGGAGCCTGCTTCGGACTCGGTGTCTCCCACCCTCTCTGTCCCTCACCCACTCTGTCTCTCTCAACCAAAAATAAATAAAACATTTTTTAAAAGGCGAGGTTCCGATTTTGTGTTTCCTCCCTCTCTCTCTGCCTCTCCCCTGCTCACGGCCTCTCTGTCTCTCAGAACAGAATAAACGTAAAAAAAAAAATTTAAAATAAATAAATAAATAAATACACACATCAAAAATTTTAATAAGTAAAAAATTAAAAGCCAAACTCAACCCCTTTGTAGGGTACGTGTGAATCCTCTAAACTATAGCCTTTCAAGGCAGGAAGCATGGAAGCTCAACTGGTCTCAAACCAAGCCCAGGAGATACAGAGCTTTTTCTCCCCATGCATCCCTGATTGAATGTCACCTATGACTAGAACAAGTTGGGTTCTTCATATATTTTATGTTTATTTATTTATTTATTTATTTCATAAGAGGTGACTGCTGAGGTACACTGTCCATATAGATAAGTGAACTGGAATTTAAAATTATTTTATGATGATGCCACACAATTCTTTGATCCCCTTGACTTGAAATTTTTGAAAAGGAATCTGATAATAAATATTTTTTATGACCAGCTATCACTTTTTTTACATTCTTCTTCCATCTATTGAAAGATAAAAAAAGAATTGGAAGCCACTAAGTTGCTAAGTGTTCAGTACCTGGTCATTCGAGTCATTCATTCTGAACACGTATAACAATAGTTTGAATTGTGGTTCTGTAGGTATGCCAGAGGCTTATCAACCCAGGCAATGCATTAACAGTAAGATCCAGACTATATGATAAGTATGTCATTCTTTTCTAAAGGATGGGGGAATAAGCTTGTGAAAGTTTACACTATCTCAGAGGGAAGTTCTCAAGAATAAAAATTTTAGGTAATAGTGCAGTGGAATTTTTTTTTAATTTTTTTAATGTTTTATTTATTTCTAAGAGAGAGAGAGAGACAGCGTGAGCAGGGGAGTGTCAGAGAGAGAGAGTGTCACAGACTCTGAAACAGGCTCCAAGCTCTGAGCTGGCAGTCAGCAAAGAGCCTGACGCGGGACTCGAACCCATGAACCGCGAGATCATGACCCAAGCAAAAGTCAGATGCTTAACCGATTAAGCCACCCGGGCACCCCTGCAGTGGAATTTTAAAATCTGCAAATTGGGTCCTTAAAACTATATATGTCCCAATGATCTTGTAAAATCTCTCTGAATTCCTAGATGGAATCTGTATAGCATTTTGACATCACTGATGAAGAGTACAAACATTTACAAGATGAGCAGACAAAGAACCTGAGAAAGAAGAGAAAGATAGAAGGGCAATTAACAAAGCACAGTCACGATGTAAAAGTGACAAAGAAGTAAAGTAAAACAGGATGCAAAAAGTCTCTTCCAGTGCCTCTACCTGATATGGCTCCACTGGCCCCTTGGTGCCTATTTTGGACCCCCATTCTACTCTCACCTTTGCTCACTCTGTTCCAGCCCTTGTTCCAAGAAAATAATCAGGTTCATTGCATATGTTCTTTGCACATGTTCAGGGTCTTTGCATATGTCCATCTCCCTGCCAGGAGTGAGATTCTTGTCCTATTCACCTCATTCATCCATTCCGTGGCCAATTTGTGATCATATTTTAGCCTTAATATCACACCCTTAAGATAATTCTCCAAATTCATCTATGTCCTCTTTTATCTTCACTCAAGCACCTATGTTTTCCTTCCATTTTGGAACTTATCAGGAATCATAATTCATGTTTTTATTAGTCTAACTGTCTCTATTCATTGATAAATTTTAAAAGCTCATTGAAATAGATATGCATGTGAACCCTGTGCACTGATATATTGCTAACAATCACTGATAAATATATATAAAGTATCTTATATATAAAATCATACATTTGTATAATATATATGATATTCATATAAGAGGAATTTTAACTAGTAGTAATTTTTAAAAGGAATATGTGTATGCTCACTGTCCAGCCTTTAAGCCTAAGTAATAGAACATTAATAAATTCTTTAAACTGCAAAAGCAGGAAATCAAAAATGTGTTTGTAAAATGGATGACAGTTGAGTCCAATTCAAATCCTGATGGGGCAACAATGAATGAGAGAAAAGGAATCATCCTGGTGATGTTTGTTATACTTGCTACCAGTGCTAGTTAACAAAGAATAAAGTGGCAAAGACATGAAATTATTTATTGAGAATACGCAGCCATTAGATGTTAATTCAACTCAGCAGATTCCTTCTATTCTGGACAGTCAACAACTTGTCTTTATTAGATTCAATACATTCTCTTGATATGGATTGGTCTTTCCAGCACCACTATCCAAGTGCTTATAGAATGCTTGACCTACTGACATGGGTCCCACATAATATCATCACTTCAGTTCAAGGGACCCATTTAATTTAAAAGGCAATGTGACAATGGTATATGATCATGAGAATTCTCCTACTTATCAGGTACCTCAGGCACCAGAAGTAGCTGAACTAACAGAATGCTATAATGACTTTTATATCTGTTATAGACTCATCTAAGGCATCATTTTAAGGACAGCACCCTTTGGGATCATGGAATGTCCTTCAGAATAAAACATATGCAGTGGTATGCATATGAGTGGTCTATAATGCTCACTCTATAATAGTCTAGAATAATCTTGTCACATCTATGATAATGGTGACCAACTGCTCCCATCAACACTTCTTTTGACCTACTTGTAAAATCGAAACTTCCTGATTCTGCAAACTTAAACCACTAAATTACAGTACTTGATTCTCAGGGGGAACTCTTTATGCCAGGAAATCATTTTAAAATTTCCACTGGACTTCAAGTTTCAACCACAAGACACTTGAGCTCCTCAAGTCAGTAGACTATAAGGCAAATGAAGGAGCCACTGTATAGGCTGAAATAATCATTCCCAATAAGCATGAGAAGCTAGGATTCCTGCTTCATTATTAGGAAAGAGAAGTGCTTGTTGGAAACCAAAGAGATTCATTGAATCATCTTTGGAGTTCTTAGTCTAATAATAATAAATGTATTGTCTTACTAATTCTGAGACATCTTGCTTTCCAATATGAGAATCTAGAGCAGTGCTTTGGGCCTGAAAGACTACTTGTCTGCATGATTTTATTTCCTGTGGAGACTATCTTCCTCCAGGGCAAGGAACTAGAGTTACTTTTTGTTTATTTATTTTTCTGATCAATGTCATAAGCCTCCAAGAAAAGAAACTGGATGCAATGCAGCTAAATTCTGGCAGGTGCCATAAGTATGAAGAATTCTATGGTAAGTATTATTTTTGAGGAATTTAATGCCTAATGCCTGTTATATTTCTGAAATATGGCCTTAGAAAAAAAATCCAGGACAAGAAAATATTCACTCATAAAAGTTTTGGCTACAAACTTTTTAAATTTTTTAAAAAATATTTATTTATTTATTTTGAGAGAGAGAGAGAGAGAGACTCCCAAGTAGGCTCCCCTATCAGTGCAGATCCCCACACAAGGCTCCATCTCACCAACTGTCAGGTGATGACCTGAGCCAAAATCAAGAGTTGGATCCTTAATCAACTGAACAACCCAGGTGCCCTAGAACTCTATTCTCTTGTACATCAAAATATATATTCATCCATCCATCCATCCGTGCATATATCTGTATGCCTAGGGGATGATACATTTAAAATATTTATCAACCTGTTGACTTTCCATTCCTTCTATCTTCTTGGTTGCTAGATTGTAAGAAGTTCTAAATGTACTGAGGGATGGGTCAAATGATAAGAGTAGCAAGAAATAACTAAGAGGATGAAAGATAGTTTGATTTCAATATTTTGACAATTATAATGGCTGCATCAGTGCAATAAAACTGAATGCTCATCCTTCATCTATTCAGTCAGTAAACACTTTTTCTACTCCTTCTGTGTGCTAGGTTCCTGACCACTCTAAGCATTCTTGCTTTGTGGTGTTGACAATAGAATAAACAATCCCATTACAGAGTCAGAAGTTTTAATAAACTTGAATAAATAAAGTATCCAAAGAGAATAGAGAAAATTTACCAATTGAAAGATATTGGAATTTTTCGATGATTAAAAATAAATCCATATAGTCATTTTCTGAAACTTTTTAAAAAGATTTATAAATCTCCCATCCCTAAGGCATTAACATTTCAAACTTAGGGGCACCTTTTCCTAGAAGACAATACCCAACACGAGCACCTCCTTTCTGATTTCACTTCCTTCTCAAGTCAGCCTAAATGTCAGAAATGTAACTTCCATTACTCCTTCACCATTAAAAAATTTTCCTGGTGCTCTGTTGGCTCATTATTTCTGCCTTATTAAACTCAGACCACTTGACTTCTAACTGTCACATGGATGTTGAGTGCAATGGGACTATTAAAACTGTGTGAATCAGTAGCATTCAAACCTTTTCTCCATGTTCAACATAGGAATTATTTTCTGTGATAATTTAGCTCTCTCTCCCATATAACTTCAAAGGTCACCTAAACTGCCATTTGTTTTCTCAAATCTCTTACTAACTTCCTAATTCATTCCAACCTCATGAAGAAAGATAATCTATTGGGTTAGAACAGTAGTCATTGCCTTTCTATATCACATGCCCTGATATTGTCATCTATTTTAGTCTTGTTAGTTATTATGGTTAATTTTATGTGTTGAATTGGCTGAGCCACAGTACCCAAATATTTGGTCAAACATTATTCAAGATACTTCTTTGAAAGTGTTTTTTAAATGGTATTAACATTTAAATTGGTGGACGTTACAGTAGACTTGTCTCCATAATGTTAGAGGGCCTCAACCAATCAATTTAAGGCTGAATAGAACAAATGACTGACCTATTACAAGCACTAAGGATTCTACCAGCAGATGACCTTCAGACTTGAAGCACATGGCCTCTTCCTTGGGTGGTAATTAACATTTAAATGTGTAAACTTTGAGTAAAGCTGATTACCCTTTGTAATGAAGATGGTTTAATTCAATCATTTAAGGCATTAGTAAAACAAAGATTTTTCTCAAAGAAGGAATTCTGCCATCAGAGTGCATTTGGATTCAGACTCCAACTCTTCGCTGGGTCTACAGCCTTCTGGCCTTCTCTAAACATTTTAAACTTAAACCTTCACAATTATATGAGCTATTTCCTTATAATAAATCTTTCTCCCTCTCAACAGATGATAGATAGATAGATAGGTAGGTAGATGATAGATAGATAGATAGATAGATAGATAGATGATAGATAGATAAACAGATAGATATAGGGAGATAGAGATATAGAAACAGAAATATATCTATATATCATACATGCATCCTTTTGCTTCTATTTCTCTGGAGAACCCTTATTAATACCTTGGTCTTACCTTCCTGTCTAGGGTCTTAGATCCTTTCCTCTTCCACTACAATAAAGAATTCACTTTTTCCTTTCTATTATCTTTCCAACTATCTCATCTCTTGCTCTACATTTTCTTTTCATCAAATATATATGTTCTATACTCCCTTTAAAACAAACAAAATATTCCCTCCCATCCATATACCCTCTCTCTTGTGCATCCAAGTTTATTTCTATTGTCTTCACTATTGACCCCCGCTGTTTCACAAAACCAGTTCTCAATCCACTGCAGTCTTGCATCTACTCATTTAATCAAAGCCACTGATATTTATATGGTGTCTTATGTAAAGTGAAACATCCCAGCCTTACCTCAAAATAAGTTTCATAATAAAAGAAGGTGCTTTGCTGATGTCAGCTGTAAAGTAGTGGTAATCAATATACAGTCTCGGTACCATCTTTATTAGGGCACAACTTGTACAACTTTATGCAGCAGTACAGCCTCCACAGAAATGTGTTCTGTAAGGTTGAACAGCATCTCTTCAGCCTTTGCCTTTTAATTCTTGTTTATTCCTCTTTGATGGGGTGATCTTCCCACCCCTAGCTTCTTTGACATCATGGCTTTCTTTTCCTTATTTTTCTTTTAAAAGATATCTCATATCTCAGAGCTCTGCTCTCACCATCCTCCACAAAAAGAAAAAAAAAAATCAGTGTTCTTTTTAGTCTGTATTTTCTCTCTGGGTGGCCTGACACACAAATATTGGCTTAGCTGAATCCATGACTCATACTCTGAGAAGCACTAAATCTCTATCACCAGCCTTGACCTCTGGGCTGAATGCCAGATATGTTATTTCACATCGATTTCTCCATTTATTTAATAAATATTTATAGAGTGTCTACCAGGTTCCAGGCAAAGTGCAGTGGCTCAACATATAATGGTGAGCAAAAAATAGACATGGAGAATCTAACTTCATGCAGAACATCTGTACCTGAATGTCCAGTATGCTGCAGGATCAACATGTTCAATATAAATCTCAGAATCTTGTTTCCCTCAAACTGCTTCCTCATATAACTCTTAATCTTAGTAAGGGATAACACAGTTCCCTGATTTACTCAAACTAGAGACACAACTGTTATTGTTGTTGTTCTATAATTTTTAATTCAGTTCTCTGAATCTTATGTTCCATTATTGCGTCTTTGCAGCAGGAGCCAGTTTGTACTCTACATTGTATCATTGGTGACTTGTATGTAATAGAATTCTTTATAAAATGATTTAATGAATATAATTGAATGAAGGAAAAAACAGAAAATGAAGTAGGGAAATACAAACAGAGAGAAGTACAGTGTGAAAGCATTTATGCATTTGCAAAGGCATACAATTATAAAATGGTATATTCAGAAAATGGTAGAATTCTCAATATGTTAAAAGGATGGGGCAAACGGGATTATTGTATGAATTAGCTTGAACATATAAACTGAGGACAGATTTTGAAGGTTTTATAATGCTTGGTAATGTTATTTTTCTAATAGGAATCAAAAGGAAGAGATACTTAAACAATGCTGTTACATAAAGTACACTAAGCCACCTCTGCTATATATCAAAATTTCATACTTGTATGTTTCTGGCCTCTCTGTTCTGTGTCATTGGTCTGTTTTCTGTCCCTGCACCATGACCAAGCTGTCTTAACTACTATAATTTTATATCAAATCTTTTAAAAATTTATTTTAATATTTATTTATTTTTGAGAAAAGCAGAATGCAAACAGGGGAGGAGCAGAGAGACATGGAGACACAGAATCTGAAGCAGGCTCCAGACTCTGAGCTGTCAGCACAGAGCCTGATATGGGGCTCAAACTCATGAACCACAGAGCATGACCTGAGCTGAAGTTGGACACTTAACCAACTGAGCCATCCAGGCATTCTTATTTTAAATCTTTCATACATGATAAGAAAATCTCCAAGTCCTCATTCTTCCTGTAGATGTCCTTCAAAAAAGAATTTCAAACTGCTTATCAGTAAAAAAGAACAATACCTTTCAAACAAGGAAATTAGAGATAGTCAGTATACTGTCTCACATCTGAACAAAAATAATATATAGATATAGATTGATTATATATATGATATACATGAGCTATATAAAGAAGCTGAAAAGTATGACATATTAACCAGGAGATAATTCAGTGAATAAAAATAAACCCAGAAATATTCAAAATGAGTTAAGATGAAAGTTTTAAATATTTTCTATAAATATTAATTTAAGAATATAATAAAGATAAAGTTAGATCGATTTAAAAGAGAACCACGTGAGTCTCTAGAGTTGAAACATATATTATCTGAAATAAAAAATTAATCGAATGGCCTAAGGACATATTAGTGCAAAAGAAAAGAATTAGTGAACTTGAAGACAAAGAACCCGTGCAAACTGAAACACAAACTATGCAAACAGAAAGAAAAGACAGTGAAAAAAAAAAACAGAACCTCAGTGTCTTGAAAAACAATGGCAGGCAATCTAATGTATGTACAATCTGATTCTCAGGAGGACTGAGACACAATAAAAATATAAAAATTATTACAAAAATCTTTCCAAGTTTGATTAAAATCTATAAACCTATAAATCCAAGTAGCTCAAAGAATTCCAAGCAAGATAAACACCATGAAAAACAAAGTAAAATTGGTAAAAATCAAGCTTAAACACAATTTTACTAGAAACCAAGGTAAGAGAAAAAGATATATATCACATTAAAATAAAAAGATGAGTAGCTCCTGATTTGTCATAAAAAAAATTTGATGCAGAAGGCAATGAATCAACATTTTTAAAATAATGAAGGAAAAAGTTATCTGTCACCTGTATTCTATATTTACTAAAAGATCATTCAAAAATGAAAAAGAAATGAAAACATTTTTAGGCAAACAAATTTGGAAGACATTTTGTCAGTAGATTTAGAAAAATTGAAATACAAACTAAGTTAATTAATTTTTTTAGAATGGAAAAAAGAAAATGTTACCTGTTAGTAATTTGTATCTACACAAGGAAATAAAAGGACCAGAAATGGAAAATATGTACCTAAATGTTTAAAAAATCAATTTCATTGTTACATAAAATATATCTTTCAAAATCTTAAGGAAAACTTATCTGTGTCATAAAATACTAAAGTTATCTATTTAAGCCTGTTGAAGGCCAAATTAAGCTATTGTTGGAAGAATGTATGCATCTGGAGAGATGATATAAGAATGGACTGGTAATGGACATGACAGAATTCTCTGTGATGATGAGAATGTTCTATATCTTTTATTTTTTATTTTTTATTTTTTAATTCTTATTTATTTCTAGGAGAGAGAGAGACAGCGTGAGCAGGGGAGGGTCAGAGAGAGAGGGAGACACAGACTCCAAAACAGGCTCCAAGCTCTGAGATGGCAGTCAGCACAGAGCCCGACGTGGGGCTCGAACCCAGGAACCGCGAGATCATGACCTAAGCGAAAGTCGGACGCTCAACCGACTAAGCCACCCAGGCGCCCCGAGAATGTTTTATATCTTTATGAAGCTATCAGTTACACAGATGTATGCATTTCAACAAATGTGCCTTTAATCAGTATGCATTAATTTTAAGTAAATTTACCTTAAGGAAAATACCTGTAAACAAATGTTGAACTATTGAAGTATTAGGAAATGTCCTGGAGTTTGCATCTTAGTTTGAAATACATCAGAAAATAAAATGGGTTTTTGAATGGACAGATAAATTAATAGTAAATAACTGTGATAAATCAAATATAGTAAAACATTGATGTCAGAAATTAAGTAGTGGGTACACAGAAATTCACTCTAAAGTTTTCCACTTTTTTAAATTTTTAAATATTTTCATAATTTCATAATACAATGTTTAAATTAAGCAATTGGCTCAAAAAAGCAAAAAAAAATCACTGATATTATTTTTATTTTTTCACATGCTACATAAAAGTAAACTATATGAAAACACATCCACAAAGGATCGAGGTGGAAATACAAGTATACCAAGTTAAGTTTCTTATATTAAACAAGAAATTATACAACTTAAAAATATACTGTAAGTTTTAAAATATGAAATTTAGAAACATTAGAAAAATTAGAAACATGGGAAAACATTAGAAAAATTTAAAAAGAGATGTAGCTTGTATGTTGACAGTGGATGTAATTAATCCAAACAGACAGGAACAAAGAGATAAAGAAGAAAGAATGAATAACAGAGAGGAAGAAGATAGACACTAGTAGAAATCATAAGTGAATTTAGTAGGGTTGTGAAACTTAAGGACAATATAAAAACCAAAACTATATTTTCTATATACTAGCAGTGACAAAAAATAATTTTAAAGTAACAATACCATTTTAAATAGTATCACAAATGAAATACTTGTTGGCATAATTAACAAAGTATGTGCATGAACTACAACACATGAACCAAAAAACAAGGCTAAGAAAATTAAAACAAATAAAGAGATATAAAGATGAGTGAAAATTAATAAAATAGGAAATTGACAGAAAAATGTTAATAAAGCCAAAATTGATTTATTGAAAATGTCAATAAAATTAATAGAATTCTAGCCACATTAAATTAAGGGAAAAATAAAAAAGGAAAGGAGAAAACACGTATGGTCAATATCAGGAATGAAAGAAAGAACATCATGATGAATCTTATAAATATTAAAAAGATAATGAGAGAATATTAGGAATAACATGGCAGCAAATTGGAAAGCATAAATAATGTAGAAAATTATTTTTAAAGGACACAGATTTTTTAAATGGATTCAAGAAGAAATATAATACACAGATAGTCTTATGTTTCTAAAGAAGTTTGATGTGAAATTAAAATTCTTCCTAGAAGGAAGCATAGGCCAGATAATGACATTGTCCATTCTTTCAAATAGTTAAGTCATAAGTAACACAAATCTCATATTACTTAATTCAGAAAATGGAAGACAGGAAGTACTTCCTACTCAGTATAGAGGGAAAACGTTATCCTTATCAAAACCCTATAGGATTTTAAAAGTAAGTTAACTATGGGTCAATATTCTTCCATACTTAGAAACAAAAAATCTTAAATGCAATGTTAAGAAGGGAAATCAAGCAATTTACAAACTAACACTATATTATGACCAAGTGAATCATGGGTATATAAGTTACCAAAGAGGGAATATGGGCAATGGTATTAAAATAATATGATATGATGATAGATGGTAACTACAATGATGATCAGCACAGCATAAGATAGATACTTGTTGAATCACCATGATGTACACCTGAAACTAATTTTACATTGTGTGTCAACTGTACTTCAATTTAAGAAAAGAAAAAATGCAAAACACATGCAAGTTTGATTAAATATTTGAGAATCAACACATCAAAGTGTTTGAGAATGTATACTTTGGTTTTCATGCTGTTTTAGAGTGCCTGCCATTGTTTTTCAATTAGTAGCAGAAGACAGACAAAAATATATATGAACTTGTCACTAGCAAAAGAGAAAATAAAACAATTTATTTGATGGGTTTTATGCAGTAAAAATATTTTTCCAAATAAGGCAGTCTGAACTTCTATGAAAATCATTTTGCTGAAATATTTATCAATTATGGTATCAAAAGATAGAACTGAGATTATCTTCCATTGAGTAGAATTTGTTCTGATATTATCTTGGACTCCTACAGACAGTATATCAATTAAAACTACTGCTTTGAACAGAAAAGCATCTATTATAGGTGTAAAATTTGAAATGTATCACTTGTAGAAAACAACTTTGAAGTACTTATAGGCAACTTTTTTGAAAAATTAAAATGGTAAGTTGACACTAAAAAGCCTAAAAATTAGAAAAGTAATTAAAGGTATGGTATTTACAGACAGAAACCATTAAGAAAATGGTTAGAATATGAGCATTTACCAATAACAACTTTCCACTTTTGTTATTTTATAATATTAGAATTATCCCTGTAAGTTATTTGCTTGACTTCACAAAATTTCATTAATTTTCAAAAGAAGAAAATTTTTGTTTATTTGTTTTGAGAGAGAGAAAGAGAGTGAGAAAGAGAGAGAGAGGGAGTGGGGAAGGGCAAAGAGAGAGGGAGATAGAGAGAATCCCAAACAGGCTCCGCACTGTCAGTGAAGAGCCTATGCGAGACTCGAACTCACCAACTGCAAGATCATGACCTGAGCCCAAACCAAGAGTCTGGTACTTAATCGACTTTGCCACCTAGGCAAAGGTGCCCCTCAAAAGAAATTATTTTAAAAATAAATTTGAATAGTATATTCAATATTAGGGGTCCAATAATAACAAAATCAATTTAAATATTGTGAAAAATTATATTATTTTAGTCCTTTCTTCTCTCAAAATAACTCCAGTTTGGGGGACAAATTATGTGCCCACCCAAGCCATAAAAACTATGGATTTTTTTTTTTTTGGATTCTTGGATTTGGGAGTTGAGACTGCTTTTCTAGGCTATTCCTTCTTTTCCTACGTCTTCATAGAACTTCCATAACATAGTTCACAAAAAAATATTAGTACTGCAAAGGTCCTTGAGGTTTAAAGACCTCAATTTACAGAGAACTGGAGATATAGAAAAGCACATGACTTGCCAAGATTGCAGAAGTTTCTAATTTCAGATTTGGTCATAAAGGACAGAACTCCATTATTTATTCCTTGTCCTTTATTTTGAATGATGTATTGCTGCTGTTGTTGCTGTTGTTGGTAAAGTGTAAAATAAATGCATCTGATGTGAAATGCAGGACACCCTGGAAGGGAAAACATCTCTCCTTAAAATTCAGATCGACTTCCCAGATATAAACAAAGCCTGCACCTTCTTTTAATAGACATTCTTTTAAACAAAAGATAAATGAATAGATAATATTTCAGAACATTGTGGAAGAACCATTCCAGTTTACTTTCGTCTAGCCCAAATGAACCGTCCTAGCTGTCAGTGCTTTAGTCTCTAGCAGGGAGGAGCACAGACCCAGAGCAGCTGGCCCAGGAAGAAGGGCTAGAGCTCGGTCCTTCACAGGAATGCCCAGAAGGCCTCTTTTGGGTAGATCCTCAGCAGAGCACTAGTGGAGCGGAGGCTGAGATAGATTTGGGCCACCCTTGATGGAACATAGCTCCATCTTAAGTACGTCTGGGTAGAGCACAGAATGCACCAGCACAGGGAAGGCCAAAAGAAGGAGCCTCTATTTTTGATGGATGCAGACGGAAGTTTTGTTTGGAAGATGCAACATAGTGTGATCCAAGTGACACATTGTAAATAAGTGTTAATGGCCCCATAGCTCAAAGGCCTGGCCATCATTCTGTATTACTTTCTTTCTTTTTCTTCTCTTGTTTTTTCCTCACTCCCTTTGTTCCTCTTTGATTCCTCCTTTCCTCTTTCCATACTTCTTTTTTTTGAGAAAAGAGAACTAATTTCATCCTTTAGCAAATGTCAAGGATAACAAAACTATCAAATGAAAATCTTAAGTGAGAGAAGTCAAAGTAGGAAAAAATGGGCAAAAATATAGAGAAAACTCAGTTCTAAGTTTGGGGGAAAGTAACAGGTTTCTGATTAAGTAAAATCCTAAAATACCAAAAGTCTTATTATGGAAAAGTTTCTAGAGATAGCAAATAATTAGCTTCATCATCAATGAATTATAGAGACAAGGAATACAATCTCAATTTTTTGTATAGTGTCAAAATTGCCTAGAATAGAAAATAAAATTCAGGATATTTATAACATTTTTGTGTATTCTATACCTATTCAACGTTTAGCTATTAACATGTTTGAGATGGGGGGAGAAAAAACAAACCGAGTTTTTCCACATAATTAGTTATGCCTAAGATAAGGTTAACTTGTTTTCTACACTCCAGCATCGGTTAGATATGGAATCCAAATTAACTCATAAATATTAAAATTACAGGCTAAAGGAAATAGTGTTACTTGATGCATAACCTATCCAGAAGTATTAAGCTAATGCAAAATTTGTAGCTAAGATGTCGCTTGTCTGTGGAAACTGTTCTCTGAAATCAGCACCCATGAGGCCTGTAGAAGGTAATGCAAGTATTAGGCATATTTACTGCTGCAAAGTAGGCTTTTCCATCCCACACCTCCCACTGGTGCTATTGATAAATATTTCCTTCATATATGTTAACATTTTCCTCAGATGTTCGTACTGAATTTTCTAAAGCATAAATCAATGAATAACAAAAGAACAAAAACATTTACATTAATTGTAAATGTTTGGTTTTGATTATCTTTTATAAAAATACTTTACAGCATATCTACTGTGTTTTCTCTCTATCACAATGTCTTTCATATACAGGGTGCTACCCGGTAAGCCCTTTTGGAACAAAATGCATGAGTGAATTATGTACTTACAATCATTTGCGGGCATGTGCTTAAATGTCCATATTTTTGTTAATTCTATATAAGAATAATGAATTAAAAATTTAGTGCAAGCATGCAAAGATACATATTGCCGTTAAAGTTTTCAAGCTTCTTAGACTCAAGAACTCTATCAGATGGCTATAAAATTAGAAAAATATGTATTGCATTTAGGAAGCTAAAAATTTTGAGTCGTTTGTAACATATGATATGCTTTAAAAATTAAGAAAATTGTGAGAAGTATTTGCATAACCAGAAGTTTTATTTTAATTATTTTTATTCATCAGAGGAAAAGTATTTTACTGGTTTCTATTTGCAGAAAGATGAACACTTTACTGTCCTGCATTTTGAAGTGCTTTACCACTGGATGCAAGCTTAATAAATAATCAAGAGTTCTTTTTGTCATGCCATTTCAATTTGAGGCCATAAGTCTGTATTTTAAGTCAGGTTAAAATACAATGCTCTTGGAATTCACTTCACTGCTTAACTTGACTTCTGGTGATGAATTTTCTGTTGTGTTATATGAGTCCCATCTGTTTTTAAGTATCAGCTCATCAGCTAGTTATTAATTTAAATCCCACTGAAAATTGCTGGAAGCTGACCAGTATATTCACAGCATGACACTGAAACAGATCAAAATGACACACATTGCAATAATTCTGGGAACTAATGTCCACAGGCAACCACTATAATTGTTCTTCACACTAGCAGACATTTTCCCTTTCTCGGGAGAAAATTCTTAACATATGCATTTTAATTGGCTCTAAGAAATGATATAATGATGTCGAAGATGGCAGTGAATCTTTTGGACTACTACATTGTGCGTGCAGCTATGTGAGCTAATGCATTGAGTATAAGGTGAACTAATGGTGTTTTATGAATCAGTCTTAATACATTAATGATAAATAGCATACAAATTAGAAATATATCAATTAAAAGTGACCACTGAAATTAAATATCTAAGATCTATCATTAAATAATAACATAATAAAACAATTACAGTAAGATGTACCCCTCAGAAATTATTTCTTCAAACAATATGGTAATTATGTTTTTCAAATGAGAAAACGTCAACAATCAAAAATTGGATTTTACCAATTATCTTTCTTGACTTTTCTATATATATCTTTCAGATGATTCACTGCAATCAAGTCTTCCCCTGATTATCATGCTAAACGAAATTCTAGAAATGAAATAATCACTGTAACTATTTTAACAAGGAATTACACATTTCTAAACTCTTTCATCCATTCGGAAAAATAATTATAAATTGATGATATAGCTAGCTCTTTCTTCACTACCTCTTCCTATCCACTTACATTGTATTTGGCCTGCAATTCCTTATTCAGTTTTTATAATTCTATTGTCTTGTGATTCATCTGTTGGGCTAATTGTAGATCTAGCATAAATAAAGTTTGTTTTGTTTTGTTTACATATTTGTTTGCTTTACTTCTTTTCCCCAGCTTTATTAAAGTATAATTGACAGGTTTCGACAATGTATTCTGAGACTGTTTACACATTAATTCATATGAGCCACTATGAAATGAAGTAATTTGAACTTTTTAAGTACCTTGTGGGCATTAGCCAATAGGCAGAGATGGTCCATGTTAAGAGAGACAATTTCCAAAACCATTTCATAAACTGCCAAGAATGCTTTATAAGATTGGGATGTCGTTTCAAGCAAGGAACAACTCTTGTTGTTATCTTCCATTTGAGGTTGTCAACAATCTCTAAAATCAAAGCATGAGAAGTGCAGGAAATGAACCCAATTAATTTTTCTGGAAGATCAATTCTGAAATTTACGACAGAAAGAGGAGCGGTTAACTGAGCTTTAAAATTTTCTTCAGTCAAAAAAAGTTCCAGAACCCAGAATTTCAGCCCTGCCTTCTCCTTTCTGACTTATCTTTTACCAACC
This sequence comes from Proteles cristata cristata, assembly GCA_017311185.1. NCBI lineage: Eukaryota > Metazoa > Chordata > Mammalia > Carnivora > Hyaenidae > Proteles > Proteles cristata. Next base: position 1,001,427 of record JAESUZ010002548.1, on the reverse strand, counting down.
TGTCCAAATTCTCCCAGACTCGAGCATCAATTACATCTTGCACACGAGACAAATAACACCCCACATTTTTATTTTCCCTTCTGAATTTGACCTTCCCCTTGCTTCTAGGATGGATTCTTCACTGTGGCAAGCAGAGAACAACTGATCATAAAGTCTCAGATTCCTCATGTTGCATGAAAGCCCATTTTAGACAGTTCTAGAAAATCCACCAGCATAACGACCCACCCATTGCCATTTTTTATTATTTAAGGAAAAGAGGAAATGCTTTCAGTGCTTTGAATCCATGATGTTTTATACTTCTATTTCTTTGCATACACTATGGTTTTTAGATAGCATTTTTATCATAGTCCTGCCTTTTGTAATATGACGTGCCCTGCGGATAAGTAAAGGTGCTTCTGGAGAAAATATCAACAGTGATAGATAGTATAGTGTTCTAGTTGCAATTAAATCCCAAGATATATTTGTGAAACCTAGGAGAAATCATGTTGACTTAAAATATTATTCTCCCTTTTCTTCAAGGATATGGACTTGGTTCATTTTATTGGAATTGTAATGGAAGGGAGTAATACTCTCAATGAGAATGAATTTACTAGAAGCAGAGTATAAGTGTAATCATTTTCCTCTTTAAGTATGGTACTTTATACCAGAAACAAAGGCTCACAAGTGAGGAGTGAGATATAGGAAAACTTTAATACTGTTTTTTATCCTTTATAAACCAACTGGGGAAGAGAGAGGAGGTTCTCCAAGTAGAGGTGAGGAAAGTGTATAGGATTACATCTTTCTATATGTAATATATATATACATATTATATATGTTATAATCTATAGGATTATAGTCTTGCATCACTCCAGATAGTTGGGATTACACATTGAACATGAAAGGAAAATGTGTCTTTTGGGGATGTGAAGGTGCTTTGGTGATAACAATTCTTACAGCCTGTAGGTACTTTCTTGTTCAGAAAATAGAAATAGGGGCGCCTGGGTGGCTTAGTCGGTTAAGCATCCGACTTTCGCTTAGGTCATGATCTCGCGGTTCGTGGGTTCGAGCCCCGTGTCGGGCTCTGTGCTGACTGCCAGCTCAGAGCCTGGAGCCTATTTCAGAGTCTGTGTCTCCCTCTCTCTCTCACCCTCCCCTGCTCACGCTGTCTCTCTCTCTCCTAGAAATAAATAAATAAATAAATATATTTTAAAAAAAACAAACAGGGGCTCCTGGGTGGCTTAGTCGGTTAAGCATCCGACTTTCACTTAGGTCATGATCTCGCGGTTCGTGGGTTCGAGCCCCGCGTCGGGCTCTGTGCTGACTGCCAGCTCAGAGCCTGGAGCCTGTTTCAGAGTCTGTGCCTCCCTCTCTCTCTGACCCTCCCCTGTTCATGCTCTCTCTCTCTATCCTAGAAATAAAATTAAAAAAAATATTAAAAAAAACCCAGAAAATAGAAATAGTATTTTCATTAGTTTCATTAGTTTCATTAGATGGTACAGTAGGTGCAAATATCAACTTACATAGAACACAGGCATCTCACCCTCTCTATTATTGGACCAACTGGGTACAATCTTAACCTTTGACCAGAGGGATGAGGCATTCTAGCCCATGAAAGCAGGCACATATAATTCATCAGTCTTTTCCAAACAAATAATTTAAATACAGTGTTGGTATCTCTATCAGTCAGTTTTATATATGAAGTTTGAAGTTTTTAACAACTTTAGAGGACAGATGGGTGACAAAAGAAAGAAAACTTTGTTTAAGAGATACATTTGCTCGAGAGTCCCAGGCTTTGAAAGGAATTTTTCTCCTGAAGAGCCCTCATCAAAATAGTGGCAAACTTATTTTTCTGATGTGGATGGAACTATTCAATGGGCCGTTAAATCAAAGATACTATTCTTAAAGGGTCAACTTTGAGGAAACCATACAAACATTACAAGCTCCCTCTTTTCGATAGAAAATCTAAAATCGCTCTCTTTTTATGAAGGAATCAGTGTTAATTAAAAGAAAACTGCAGTAAATCATTTTCAGCTAAAATTGTTGCGGACCAAATGACACACAGGACAAGACACACACAAAAGACAGACAGAGACACAACTCTGGCCAGAGGAACAATTCTATGCAAGCCCCTCTTGCGGTTTATTTTATACCCTGGTAACTGGATACAAACTGAAACCTACAAGATGCATTCCTTTACCAATTAAGGGCAAGTAGCCAAACACATTTCAAGGACGGGGGGAGCAAAGGGAGGAAGCGACCACAACATGTTTACTAAGAAGCCTGCCCACAATTCCAGCCTTCTCCTTATTTCTAAGGAGGGCATGTTCCCTCGTTTGCGAGCGGACCATTAAACTTGGATATTGTGTGCAGGCCTCCTGGCAGAGCATCCTGTTTGCAGGCATGCTTTGCCCAGGCAGGGAGCCCCGTGTGCAGACACATCCCTGCGTCCCTAACCACGCTTTCCTGTGGTCACTGTCGGGCTCCCACAAAAATATTTTCAATTATTTAGCTAATACCATATAATTGCTTCTTTGAGTTGATAAAGATTAGTTGCTTGATCGGCTTTAGGCAAGTCTTCTGAATCTGTTCCTAGTTCCGTCTATGAGCATTCTTGTAAAATCCAGTTTTGGCAACAATACTGATTGTCAGTTTAGCAAGAGTCCCCCAACCTCCACATCTGATGCCCTCATTATCTAAGAGTTCCTCACCCTGCACCATCTCCCACATGAAGTCTGATCACATTGACCTGTTTTCAGCAAAGGTCTTATTAGGTTGGTTTAGCCGGAATGCCTCCTTACACCCTATGTTTCCTCTTAATAATTTCTCATCCACTGACCTCCACCATGCCCCTTGTTATAAATTCCCATTTCCTCATGTTGTGGTCGAAGATGAGCCCAGCTCTATCCTGAGGTTTCTTTCCACCTATTGCAGAGGTCTTGAGTAACACTTGCTTTTAGAGGTTTCACTACTGTCCAACTCTGGTTTTTCTTTGACAGTAGAAAATACAGAAGAAATGGTGAGAAGATAGAAGAACTGGACTATTAATCAGATTTCATTAAAAAGATGGTGTGGAGGGGCGCCTGGGTGGCTTAGTCGGTTAAGCATCCGACTTTCGCTTAGGTCATGATCTCGCGGTTCGTGGGTTCGAGCCCCGCATCGGGCTCTGTGCTGACTGCCAGCTCAGAGCCTGGAGCCTGTTTCAGTCTGTGACTCCCTCTCTCTCTGACCCTCCCCTGCTCATGCTGTCTCTCTCTCTCCTAGAAATAAATAAAACATTTAAAAAAAAATGGTGTGGAGAGGAGATAAGAACACATTTGCTAAATAATTAGGTTTCAACGGAGTCCTGAGTAAGTTTTCAAATTTGACTCTGCTCCATTGTAAACAACTGACTCCCTTTGCGGCATAAGTCTTTCATTGTAAACAAAACAGGTTTTTTCCTGTGAAATTGATCTAGTCCCAATAACAAGGACTTGCTAAACATTGTTCGATGAATCTTTAAAAAATGATTGTTTTAGCAAACTAATTATGGTTCATGAATTACAATAGACCCTTGAACAACATGGGTTTGAACTGTGTAAGACCACCTATATGCAGGTTTTTTTTTGTTTTGTTTTGTTTTTTTTTACAGTACACTACTGTGAATATATTTATTTTTCCTTATAATTTTCTTAATAACATTTTTTTCTCTAGCTTACTTTATTATGAGAAAACAATATGTTATATAACATACAAAATATGTGTTAATCGACTGCTTATGGTATGCTAAGACTTCTGGTCAACAGTAGGCTATTAGTAGTTAAATTTTAGTCAAAAGCTATAGATAGATTTTTGACTATGCAGGGGTTTGTGCCTCTAACCTCACATTGTCTTCAGCAAAGGCAGCAAAGGCAGCTTCAGTCTCAGGAGCCTCTGAGACCTCCCATTTAAAATCTCAGTCTATTTTATCCAAAACTATAGAAAACGTTAAAGTGGTTTGGGTTCTGTGATAGCTATCCCAGTATACTGTCACTGCTCTACCAAAGTTAACAAAAGCAAGTTTTAATAATTAAAACAAAGGGCTTTTAACATTCTCTACACTAGGCATAAAACTTAAGTTTAAGTGTACTGTAAGTCTATGAAGAGCTGAATTGTCTTCCATAATGACATCCAATGTTGTCTTTATAATAGAGGAAAATGCAGTTCTACAGAGTATATTTTTTGGGAGGGACTTTCTTTCTTTTCAGAGCCTTGAGGAGTGAGGGAAGTGAAATGCTTAAGGGAGATTTGTTGGGGAAAGCAACATGATAGAAACGGGAGTAAGAAGGTAGATCTCTGGGCTCTGTGGAAGGGTTTTGTTCTATGGAACCTTCTAGCAACCACATTTTCTTTGGAGCTTTCCACAATTAAAATTTTCTTCAGTTATTCCTAAGCCTTTAATTAAGTTTACTTAAATGTCGTAGCATGTCTTTGCCTCTCTGGAAGATTTGTGTCCACGGTTGGGTCCAAGCAACAGAGCAAGAAAAGCAGCAGTCTGAGAAAATGTGGATTTAAAATGAAAGTGTTACCTCTAAGAGGCCAGAACAGCAGCCCGGTGCCAGAAGGCTGACTTGTGAAAAGTAGCAACCAAGAGAGATTTGAAGAATATACGCCTTTAGGGAGCAAAGCACTCATAAGTACTCGGGGTTTGGAATTCAGTGAAATCAATTAAGTAGGATGGGACCCAGGAAATTATGACTCGGATATAAAAAATATTTTTCCTTACCTCAGAATAGAGGATAGGAAAATCTGACATATTTGAATCATAGTCACCTACAGGTATGATAAGCCCAAAAATATCACAGAAAAAATAGTTGACCTTTGAAAAAATAACGTTGATTATTATCACTAAGTGAATGACTTACTTTTTATACGTAAGCAATACATATGTTAAATGTATAATAGAGTCAATTCAGTTCCAGTGTGTGTCTCTCCTTCTAGGTGTCTATTGAGAAATTTCATTTTCTTTTGTCTTAATTTAATAAGAAAACAAGTGAAATAGAGACTTTTTTTCCTCCCAAGGAAAGAAGAGCTCTGTAAAAAAAAAAAAAAAAACTATATGGAAAAGGAGATGAACAAATAAATATGGCCTCTCCAAAAATTGGAGGGCAGCCGGAAGTGGACCAGGATTAGAACGGACACAGATACTTGGAGAAAGACAAGGATGACAAGAGAGCAGGGTTCAGTCAGCAGACTAAGATCACTCAAACCTTTTACATTCCTAAAAAGAACAAACTTCAAGATTGGCCTTTGGCTGTTTTCTGAGACACAACCTGTAAGCTTTTAGAATATTCTGCCTAATAAGGTTGTTTTCATATACCTGAAACCTTGTGCCATGATGTACTGGTTTGGACAGAAAAGTTTGTCTACCTGATGTGGTTTATAGTGAACATCTATTTGACTAAAGATGGAAGGATTGGAGTCTGAGTCTCTAAGGTTAGTCATGTGGGCTATGCATGCTTAGTACTGACCCCCAATGAAAACCCTGGAAATGAAGGCTCAGGTGAGCTTCCTCAGTAGCAGCACATCACACATGTTGTCACAGATTGCTGTTGGGAGAATTAAATGCATTCCTGTATGACTCCATTGGGGTGAAACACCTGGCCCTTTGTTCCTGATTTCTCCTAGATTTCACCCTCTGTACTGGTCGATTTGTTGGCTTTAAGTGTATCCTTTCACTGCAATAAACCATAAATTAAAGTATAACAACTTTTCTGAGTTCTATGACTCCTTCTAGCAAATCTTTGAGACTAAAGATGGTCTTGGGATCCTGACATAGTAAGATACCTTTAAATATGTCCTCTCTAGGGGCGCCTGGGTGGCTTAGTCGGTTGAGCGTCCGACCTTCGCTTGGGTCATGATCTCGCGGTTTGTGGGTTCGAGCCCCGCGTCGGGCTCTGTGCTGACTGCCAGCTCAGAGCCCGGAGCCTGTTTCAGAGTCTGTGACTCCCTCTCTCTCTGACCCTCCCCTGCTTACGCTGTCTCTCTCTCTCCTGGAAATAAATAAAAATATTAAAAAAAAAAAAAGAGTTTAAATATGTCCTCTCTATACTATACAAGTAACTTCAATTCACTGCCCAAAGCACACCTGGTAACTTCTCAAATAGTCAATGAATGTGAATTGCATCAAGTGGTGAAGGAAGTGAATTAGTCATTTTCATACTTATTTTAGCTATCCGGCCATATATTCAGGTGATATCAGAATTGCTCTCACGGCAGATGGTTGGAATCAGCAAGTAAAGACTCTTTTTTGCAGACGTGGACCTCTGAGGCATCTGCACAGAACTTTTAGAACTCCACGGATCTTACTTTGAAAGTGAATAAAAGATGTAAAAATGACTTTAACACATCAAACCAACATACCTGAAGTTTATACAACCTATAAAAATATAACCAAAAACACATTCCAGTTTATCCTTAATTGGATGGAATTGTATCACACACTGTATACAAGTAATGCAGAAATCCAGAGGGTTGTAAAGTTTAAAAGATCTCCTAAATGTAAAAATGATCTTCTATTAAATCTTTTTATCACCAATAACTTCCAACATTGAAAGAAAAGATCATAAAACTATACATATTTTCCTATATAAAAGAGAAAACCTCCAAAATCTTTTGAATTCATAAAGACTTCAGATATCCATCAGCAAAATTTCTTGATCTGGCATGAAGCAGTGTTGAATTACCCATGAATATTATGATATTTTAGAGGCACTAGAAAGAGAAGAGTCACTGCTCGATATAAACGTTGCAACTAAAATCCTCATGTACCATAAAAATAATGACACATGACTCTGACAACAGCCCCTTTGGCTAAAATACAGTCATGTTTTCTAGGAAACAAAACTGAAAACCAAAGATATGCTATAATAGATTAAATTTGTTATGTGTGCCCTAGGACAAAAAGGCTTTGAGAGTATGTTCATACATAGGCAATATATTTTAAAAGAAAAAAAACTCATCTTTCTCTCCCATGACCAGCGCTGAAATAATTTTGTATATGACATCATTGTTCAAAAATAGACTAGAATTAAATTTTCTTGTCATATGGTTTAATTATAATGAAGCAGATTAAGTTAAAACATGATTACCTGGGGGCGTTTGGGTGGCTCAGTCAGGTTAGCGCTTGACTTCAGCTCAGGTCATGATCTCACAGCCTGTGGGTTCGAACCTCGCATCAGGCTCTGTACTGACAGCCAGCTCAGAGCCTAGAGCCTGTTTTGGATTCTGTGTCTCCCTCTCTCTCTGACCCTCCCCTGCTCATACTGCTTCCCTCTCTCTCTCAGAAAGAAGTAAAACATTTAAAAATTTTAAAAATAAATAAATAAATAAAATATGATTACCTGGTTATGAATAGTGAATTCCAACTTAGACTTAGAAAAATATTTTTAGATAGTTACTACCATTCATACCCTTCCCTGTGTCTCTTAGTTTTTATATATACCAAAGAAAAGGAGAGTAATTTCTTGAACAGACTACTCACTTAGAAAAGTTCCTAAGTGTAAATGGTTATCGAACTGTTTACACAAAAAAATTTTCCTTACATTTTATAAACCTACTACAAAGGGGAAAAAAAAAAAACACCACATGAAGAAATTTGGAGAGTGTTTTTTCCTCATAATTTAGGTGTATTTTTGTTAAGGGATCTTCTGTCTGTAAGTTTCTGGAGATCAATAAACAAACATCTCCTGCTTTCATGAAATTCATATTCATCTAATTTTATTTTAAGATAATTAATCATTTTCTAAATTATATATAAACTCTTCATATAGTTAGATGGCTCTCATAAGTAGAAAACAATAAATGTCACCATAAAAGGGAGAAACTGTTTAATGATAAAAATTATTAGATTACAAGTGAATATTACTGTACAATTCAGATAAATAAGACATCCTTTCATGGTAAAATAGAGATACATAATATCTGTTCATATTTTTAACAATTGTCTCTAGGGTACCTGGGTGGCTCAGTCAGTTATGCAACCAACTCTTTTTTTAAATATAAATGTCAAATTGGTTTCCATACTACACCCAGTGCTCATCCCAACAAGTATGGTCCTCAATGCCCCTCCCCCACTTTCCCCCTCCCCCACCCCGTCCCCATCAACCCTCAGTGGGGAGTCTCTTATAGTTTGCCTCCCTCCTCTGTAACTTTTTCCCCCCTTCTCCTCTCCCATGGTCTTCTGTTAAATTTCTCCTGTTTCACATATAAGTGAAAGCATATGGTAGCTGTCTTTCTCTGACTGAATAATTTCACTTAGCATAATACCCTCCAGTTCCATCCACATTGCTACAAATGGCCAGATTTCATTTTTTCTCATTGCCATGTAGTATTCCATTGTGTAGATAAACCACATCTTCTTGATCTGTTCATCAGCTGTTGGACATTTAGGCTCTTTCCATGATTTGGCTATTGTTGAGAGTGCTGCTATGAACATTGGGATACATGCGCCCTTATGCATTAGCACTCCTGTATCCCTTGGGTAAATTCCTAACAGTGCTATTGCTGGGTCATAGGGGATTTCTACTGTTAATTTTTTGAGGAACCTCCACACTGTTTTCCAGATCAGCTACACCAGTTTGCATTCCCACCAACAGTGTAAGAGGGTGCCCATTTCTCCACATTTTCTCCAGCATCTATATTCTACCAATTTGTTCATTTTAGCCACTCTCACTGGCGTGAGGTGACATCTCAGTGTGATTTTGATTTGTATATCCCTGATGATGAGTGACATTGAACATCATTTCATGTGTCTGTTGGCCATCTGGATGTCTTCTTTGGAAAACTGTCTATTCATGTCTTCTGCCCATTTCTTCACTGGATTATTTGTTTTTTGAATATGGAGTTTGGTGAGTTCTTTATAGATTTTGGATACTAGCCCTTTATCCAATATGTCATTTGTAACTATCTATTCCCATTACAGCAGTTGCCTTTTAGTTTTGTTGTTTGCTTCCTTTGCTGTGCAGAAACTTTTTATCTTGATAAGGTCCCAATAGTTTATTTTTGCTTTTGATTTCGTTGCCTTTGGAGATGTGTTGAGTAAGAAATTACTGCAGTTGAGATCAAAGAGGTTGTTTTCTGCTTCCTCCTCTAGGGTTTTGATGGTTTCCCATCTAACATTCAGATCCTTCTTCTATTTTGAGTTTATTTTTGTGTATGATGTAAGAAAGTAGTCTAGTTTCATTCTTCTGCATGTTGCTGTCCAGTTCTTCCAGCACCATTTGTTAAAGAAGCTGCCTTTTTTTCCATTGGATACTCTTTCTTGCTTTGTCAAAGATTAGTTGGTCAAGTCTGGCTTTTCTATTCTAGTTCATTGGAAGCCAGAAAAGGAAGGGGAATATCATCAATGTTCTAAGATAATATCTTGGGGACAAATGCATAATTAAAAGTGCTTTTTTGTCATCTAATTTGCCATCCTTTTATTTACAAATAATATTAATATTATATTAATGTGATCAAGTATATAATGCATTTTCTAACATAAATTTGCTTGATCTATAAGTTATTACTTGGTCATGGAGTATTTATTTTAATACCATGCTGAATATGATTCAATAAGATCTAGTTTAGAATTGTTATTTTATTCTTCATAAAAATAGTCTATAGAGGTTTTACTATGTCAACTTTTATTACAAAAGTTATAGTTAATGCTAAATTAATACATTTAGTTTTTTCAGAAAACAAACACAACAACAAAGGATTTTATGATTCATTATCTGGTCATTTATTCTCCTGGGACAACTATAAACTCAGTATTGAAAATTAAAATAAGGAAGATCATATAGATATCACAGGATGACATGAAACTATTTAAAAGTATTCAGTGATTATTTACCTCCCTTTACTGAAATTAAAATCTGCTTATTCAAATAATTGTATATTCTATGACCTTAAAAATTAAATTGTACATCACTTGATTCAGCTAATTATCATTCCAGTCATGTGAAGAGATTTGCATATGTTTCTGATTTAGTGTCAGTTATAGGTCATTTCCTAAATCACTAACTGGATTTATATACTTAAAAAAACAATCCCTGCCTTAAACAATATTTTATTATATTTGAAGTTTATAAATATACTACTCTTGAAAAAAACTTTATAGTTTCTTTAACTTCATCAAACTAATATAGAATGTGAATTGAGGGGAATCCATATTTGACCGAATATACATGTTTATCCTCTTCCCCTTCCTAAATCCTTGCTGAAGTGACCAAATCAATATGAAAAGAAATTTCTAAGTCCTAGAACCTGCAAACCCATCCCAAAGATATATCCTGAACTTCAAGTTAACAAAGATGGTACTGGTAGAATAACTTGGATCAAAGACTCAAACCTCTGACATCATAGCAGTAATGACGAAGAGAAGACCACCTGTTGTTAACTTCTAGAATATGGCCAAACCCCATCCTCACCAGCTCTGGAAGCACACCTTCAGAAAGCCCTTCTATCTGTTGCATATGAGGAGGAACTTGACAACAGAAGACCTAAGCTACTTGTTGCACTTCAGACAGACATGGGAAATTGCTCCACGCTCGGTGCCTACATTAAAAGATGTGACTGTGGGGGTCACCACAGTCATGTCTATGCATGCTAATCCTGGACAGAATCTTACTTTCCAAACAAAGGAGAAACTTCCTTGCTGGCCCTTGCAGCCTACCAGTGTGCCTTGTGGAGGATGGTGCCTGCTGATCCACTTATGACCAGTCACTGTGTAGGCAGGCTAACCACTGACTCTACTCATTCCATAGCTTGGGGCCTCTTAATAAGCAGAATAAGAAATGAGAATTACATGGGGCGCCTGGGTGGCTCAGTCTGTTAAGCATCCAACTTGGGCTCAGGTCATGATCTCATGGTTTGTGGGTTCGAGCCCCACGTCGGACTCCGTGTTGACAGCTAGCTCAGGGCCTGGAGCCTATTTTAGATTCTGTGTCTCCCTCTCTCTCTGACCCTTCCCTGCTCATGCTGTCTCTCTCAGAAATAAATTTTTAAAAAATAAAGAAACGAGAATTACATAAATGATCATATCCCATGTTCACGTAAATGTTCTATGATCTGTATCTTCATTTATAAGGCTTATTTTAACAAATTCAACAGTATAAGATATATGAGGAGAACAAATATCTCAAAAGAATGAAGCCAAGCTGAGCAACAATACTAATGATTGACAATAATTGAGTGCTTATAATTTGCCAGCCACTTTATTAAATGCAATTACAGCTATTAGTTCATTTACTCTTTCCAAGAAGGCTAGTTTATAGATTAGTTTAGGGATGCCTGGGTTTGTTAAGTGTCCGACTTCAGCTCAGGTCATGATCTCATGGTTCATAAGTTCGAGCCCCATGTTGGGCTTTGTGCTGACAGCTCACAGCCTGGAACCTGCTTCAGATTCTGTGTCTCCCTCTCTCAGTTCCTTCCCCACTCATGCTCTCTCTCAAAAAATAAACATATATTAAAAGATGTCTAATAAATAAATAAGTTAGTTTAAATAACTTGCCCAATGTCACAAACAGCAAGATATTTAGCTGAAATTTCAATCCATACAGTCTGACTCCAAAACTAAACTCTTAATGACAAAGCTGTATTGGTCTCCTCCTAACTGCACATTATAATTACCAGGGGTAGTAGTTAAAATTTTTAAAAAAGATTTTCATGTAAAAATACCCCCCAAACTCCAACCTCAGACACTCTGTGGACAGGACTTTGAATCAGAAATTTCTTAAGCTTGCAAGATGTTTCTAATGAGAGGCCAATGTTGAGAATCCACTGAATTCATGTCTGTATTGTGCAGATTAAATGGATTTTATTGAAAAAGAAAAACAAGAGAAACAAAGGGAAATAAAGTTGTATCATATCCATATTTTCATCAAGGGTTGAGAATACATTAAGGCAGTAGAAGTTTGTTGTTTTCTTTCTTGGAGTTTATTCTCCTTTCTTAATATTGTGATTGTTTAAAGAAACACTTCTCCTCTAATCAGGCTATAATGATTTAATTATAGAGGATGGTATTCCTTCTCCTAGTCAAGGGGTAGACATCCATTAAGAAAGAGTCCAATCAGGCCCTATTTCTCTTTCAGAATTTTTAATCTTGACTGAATGACATGAAAAGAGAATTAAGTTGGAGCTAATTTAATGTAACAATGGGCCCTATAGAACTTGTGCACGAACCTGTTCTGTGGAGACCCTTGCTTTCCATGTCTTGTTCAGATAATGTTGATTATCTTTCCTTACATGCGCGCACATGTATATGTCTATATTTATGCATATGTATATATGCATTTTTGTCACTTGTGTATTATTCTGAGCCACTTTCTCTTTCTTGGAAACAATACATTTTAGTTCTAACAGATTTTCAGATCATAGAATTGATTGTTGGTCATAAAGTTACAGAGAAACTAAAAATTTAATTAGTTATATTGCAATGGATTATCAGGGGTAGAATGTGATATTAATTTATAAACATTAAGTATGAACAAACACTCACAGCTAGTTGCCTCATGTCAGCCATATACTCATTTAAAATGATTATTTTAAGTAAGATTTAAAAATGATAAGAAATCTTGACCGTGTCTTATGCCGGCTATATTTATAGCATCATATAAATTATAAGAAAAAAAGGAGCTCAGGGGCGCCTGGGTGGTTTAGTCGGTTAAGCGTCCGACTTTAGCTTGGGTCATGATCTCGCGGTTCGTGGGTTCAAGCCCCGCGTCGGGCTCTGTGCTGACTGCCAGCTCAGAGCCTGGAGCCTGTTTCAGTCTGTGACTCCCCTCTCTCTGACCCTCCCCTGCTCACGCTGTCTCTCTCTCTCTCCTAGAAATAAATAAGACATTAAAAAAAAAAAAAAAGAAAGAAAGAAAGAAGAAAAGGAGCTCAACTCTTTTTTGAGCAGGTAATGGGAATGACATAGTAACCTTGTATTACTTTACCCTTAGGGTTGAGATCACCAAAATTAATGTTGTCATTGCATCTAAGAATTGCTAAATTTCAGAGCCCATGAAACTACAGTATGACTAAGTCTGTTATCTAAAGGTTCATACTTAATATCCTATTTTAAAAATGAGATGCTAACAGGGAGGACATGAAAATAATTAATAAATATCATGGAATTGATATTTTAAGTAATGCTTATTGAACTTCCATGAAAGATCACTGAATATTAAAAATATAATATACAAAAGAGATGGGTATAAAATAGCAGAAATTATAAAATGAGATCTGAAAGACAGAGGAGCAAATGATAGAGAAATACAGAAACAATTTCAAGTGCAATGTTGCAAAGATTAATGGAAGAATAAAATAAGTGGAAATCATCAAGAAAGGTCTAGAAAATAAAATAATAAAAAGATTGAAATAGCTATGGGAAAAGAGTTAAAATAAGTTAAAGACAAAATAAGAATATGGAAGTTAGATGGAAAGGATCCAATATGCATCTAGTTAATTTCCCAGGAGAAGATAGAATAGAGCAGAGCAACTACTTAAAGATGTAATAAAAGAAAAATTTTCTAAAATAAAAAGATATGTAACTTCATACTAACGGGAGGAAAAAACTAAGGGAAAATAACCCAGAACATTAAACACCAAAATATACTGTCATAAAATCACTGGTACTGAAGACAAATAGAAACACTTTAATAGCTATTTTTTTAATTAACCATATTCATAATAAGTATACAGTATTGATATCAAAATTGACCAAAGATTACCAAAATTTTAAAATCAAGTTTATAAAATTTAGCAAATTATATAAGCTGTGCAAACCTATATTTAAAACATTTTTTAAAATTCCTAAATAACACTTAAATTTTGAGAAAACTAAGACATTCCATGTTTCTGAAAAAAATTATAAAAATGCCAATTCTCTATAAACTGATTTATAAATTTAAACCCTAAAGTTAATATACATTTTAGTATCAGAACAAAGCATCCTACAAAGCATCATTTAGAAAAGATAAACAAGAAAACTTTTTAGAAAGTAAATCACTGATACAATATTAATGTTATTAGGTGTTAAAATATGATAGAAAGCTTTAGGAATTAAAATATTAGAGGAAGAGGGGCAAAAAAGCTAGAACTTGAAGCTTTTCTCCAAGAAAATGAAAAATTTCTCCTGAATAGAAAGAACAAAAAGTCTTTTCACTTCAAAATATTACTATTATTTTGACTGATTTTGAATTAGATATGCTTATTAGATGTGGGAGATTGAATCGATGCTACATATATTGTTGCTTCCATCTCATAATGTTTCCCCTTTATTCAAGTCTTTTTTAGGTTTTTCATTAAAGTCTTATACATTTCCACATAAAGTTCTTGAGCACATTTTGTAATGTTTATTCCTAATTATTTTATAAGCTCTCTGTTTCAATTGTTTTTTTTTCTATTATATTTTCTAATGGTTTATTGGAGAGATAAAGAAACACTATTAGTACATACGTATCTTGTATCTAGTCAACCTAAGGAAAAAAATGTATGCTTTTTAATACCATTTCAGTCTCATCAAACTAAAGTCTGAACTAGTTGGAAACCATTCAGGTATCAACTCTACCTGAATCTACAGAACAATGAATTCAACATGTACTACCAAATAATTTTCTATCCCATTGATCTGAAAGATTTACCTGGAGCAATGTCACAACCTCAAACTGATGTAAGGGTGGGTGGGGAAGAGATCATTAAATTTTATCTTGTCTAAATTCTACATCCTAGACTCTCATGCAATCAACAGATCTGCAATCCTTGTAAGGAGAGTATTTGCTTTGATTAGGTTCTGTACTTCAAATATGGCACAGAAAATTTCAAAATTGGTTAAAGTCTTTCATAGAAGAGTGTTTTTTCTTGAAGAATCCTTTCCACTTAACCAAGCATGAACCTGTAGAAAATCATTTGGTCAGTAGTTATGGTTTTCAATTCACCTGTTAGTACTGATATTGAGAAGTGGTCCAGGAGACAATGAATTGCATTTGCTCACAAACTAAGATATTGTGTCTCAGCAGATACTAAAATAGGAAATAATTTTCTCATAGGAATTATAAAAATTATATATAAGAAGTAAGCTTGAGATCAAAGACTCCTTGGCATCTGATTGGGAAAAAACATTGTTCCTTTTTCATATAAGAATATTAATTTGGAGAAAAGTTTCAGGATATGCTCTAAGTAGCCCTAAACTATACATTTTGCCCCCAAATATTATAGTCTTGCACAAAAAAATTACTTTGGAGATGTATATCTGTACATTAGTATATATTATATATACAATAAATAAATATTAACCATCCCAAAGTAAAAATAAAGTTTGAAATTTGTTTCACCCTAGCTAAATTAAGCATTCATAATAGAGAAACATCTTAATACATAACTGTAAGTGAATAAGGGAAAATCTATCAACATGTTTATTATTTTCAAAGAAACAAATCAACAAAAATCAAATTAGTTTAAAACCAATCAGTTAAAAATTAGTCAAAAAATGATCCCCTTCTTAAATTTGCCTCATTCATCAAATTTCATTGTTCTGTTACAAAATATAGTTTGTTTGTCCTTGTCATGCTTACGGTGTCATTATGTATTCTCCAAGTAGGTCAAAGCAGAATGTATCTAGAAGGCCAAAATACATTACTTTGAAGAAACTTGGCAATCATCTGTAAAAATGAGCTCATATAGACATAAAACATTAAAAACACATATGATAGTTATCAAAATAGAAGCTTAAGTTAAGACACAACTATAATACATATAAAATGGACCAGGAAAGATCTTCAAATGATGAATTTACCATGGAAATGATTTTTGAAGCAGATCAAAGATATATAAAGGGTCAGACTGTGTTCAAAGAAGAGAATCTCAGTAAAAAGGTTGTGGGTTTGTTGTTGTTGTTGTTATCATTTTAGACAGCATTTGTCAAACAATGAGCCGTCCTCATCACTATAGGGTAGCAGAAAACATTCAATAATACAAGACATGAGAACGCAATCTAAAAAAAATAGTATAAAATAAATGTTTAAAATGATCCAGGAAAAATTTAAGAGAATATAGAAATCATGAAAAAAAGATAGTGTGAAAAATAGAGTGTATTGTAAATGCTAATGACAGAATAATATATGTTATATTCTAATTAAGCATTCAATAATCCACAATTAGCTTTTCCTTATTGGATTTAATGGCAAATGTTAAAATGAAGGAAATAAAAGGTATTTTATGCTAAGGTGCTGTGTTACAAGCATTTAAAAGAAACATCTTAGAAAAATAAAAAATAAATACAAGAAACATCTTTTTTTTAACGTTTTATTTACTTCTGAGAGAGAGAGAGAGACAGTGTGAGCAGGGGAGGATCAGAGAGAGAGGGAGACAGAGAATCTGAAATGGGCTCCAGGCTCTGAGCTGCTGTGAGCACAGAGCCTGACACGGGGCTCAAACCCACGAGCTGTGATTACGTGACCTGAGCCGAAGCTGGACGTGCAACTGACTGAGCCACCCAGGTGCCCCAAGAAACATCTTTTAAAATACGTTATACTTTTGACCAGGAGATTATTTTTTCCACATTTTGTTAGTTATGCAAATAAGAGCCATTTAGATTGAAGGTAGACATGTAGTTTCTAATTTAAGTAAAATCTCTAAATGTGTACCAATTCCAATCATTCTTAGTTCCAACTTTAGTATCTACCAAAACTCACTGTCAATAATGTTAGCTCTCATCCTAGAAGACAACAAAAATTAAATTGCATGAAACTTATATTCTTATTGTTTCCTCAACTTGACAATTTCCAAATACCCAGTGAAAGCAATAGCCTTCGGGAGATGATTTTGACTATTAGCTTTATATACTGTCTTTGGTATATGTTGGCTTGAAAGCAGTTTTATATCAGTTGCATAAATCATAGCCATTCTCATAAACTAGAAGGGAAGAAAATACACCACCTGACTGCACTACAAAAGCAATTGTAAGCCTTCAGAAATACGATCAAATACTTCACAAATTTAACCAAATAATACATGCATAAATCTAAGCTTTCTGAGTTTCCTCAGGGAGTATGTAAAAAGATAAGGCTCAGAATTGTGCATAAGCAGCTTTATTTCATTTTAAAGAGTTCTTTTTAAAATCAACTATTTTATGCCCTGTCAGGAAAATAGTTATAATAAATTTGAAAAGCAGTTTGAAAGTCATTTAAAAGAAGTGCGATTCTTATTAGCATGCTTTAGTATTTGCTAACAAAATAATTAGAGCACAAAATAAACTGATAGAACTTATGTGCATTTTAAATAAATATTGTAAAAAATAGGGGAAAACTACTATAAAAACCATGAATCCCACTATATTTTACCAGATGCTAAGGTCAAGTTTTCATGCTTTTACTCCAACTATTAATTTGAAAAATGTTTACTTCCATTTTCCTAAGTGTCCAAATACAGTTAAGTGATACAGTGATCTGTAACTAGAACATGTTTTCCCGTAGTGGATTTTGTGGACACACGTACCACAAGAAAGCTTGTTGAAAAAGGGTTTTGTGGTCATTTATGGTTTTAAATAGAAATTGGGAGGCAGGAGTGCCTGAGTGGCTCAGTGTGTTAAACTGACTCTTTTTTTTGGCTCAGGTCACGATCTCACGGTTTCGTAGTTTCGAGCCCTGCACTGGGCTCTGCACTAGCAGTGTGGAGCCTGCTTGGGATTCTTTCTCCCTCCCTCTCTCTGCCCCTTCCCCAGTCATGCTGTCTCTCTGTCAAAATAAATAAATAAGCTTAAAAATTTGAGAGGAAAATTAGTGGTTACAAAGACACGTTCTGGAGCCCAATTGCCTGAAATGGAATTGCCACTTCCTAGCTCCTGTCCTTTGTGTAAGTTTTTAAATATCATGAATCTCAGCTTCCTGAGTAAAATAGAGATAATTGTAGAATCCTTAGGGAAGTGTTTGTAGGATTAAATGAATGAATATGTGAACAACTATAACAGATACCTGGTACAATGGCTAATACATGGCTGCCTCGGTGATTCTGTCATGTAATGCCTGAAATGTACTTAAAAATTTCTCAGAGAAAAATATCACCCTGTGTTCAGATGAGGAATATAAACCAGAGTTCTGCCAAGTATATTCCTTCTAAAATAAAAACGGAGACAATGGAGATACATGTATCTCCTCTGATTCTTTCTTAAGTGTTTTAGAATCCCCCATTCCAGAGTTTGTGTTAATACCAATCCTTGAAGGAGACTTTCTATAAGCAAACGTATTATTCATTTCTTGACTATTAATTTTAACAGCTTCTCATATCTTGTTTTCTCTCTCTATTTCTGGAATTGTCATTACCTTATTTTGAAAGTTAACGATAATTTAATAACATAGTTAAAATCAAAAGACTTAGTATTTAATAGACTTGTCACTTTGAATTATAATAATGCAAAATATAGAAAGATATCCAAAATATATTATATGGCCTTACAGTAAGTTACTATGCGATAATACATTTTTCTAATTTATCCCATTTATTGGCCTTAAAGCCTAAACATAAATTTCAAAGTAATCTATAGTCAATGTCCTTTATGGAGATAAACGCTGGACAAAGTGACTCAAAAAAATCTGATAATTGACAGCAACAACCTATTGCGGGTAAGAGGCTGCTATTTGTCTAAGAATGAATTCACTTTTGTAACCAATTGATTTCAAAATATAATGTATATAATACAAAATATAAGGTCCATTTATGCTTAGTTTCCTTCAGATAGGTAGTATAGGACAACTAAGAGACAACTTTCCTTTTGACTCTCTCTTCAGGCCCTAAGACAAAAAACTGCACTGGCCCGAAATCTCAGAACCTAGTCCAAAACTACAAATCATTCAGGGTGTGCAGGCAAGAGAACAAAGGTGAAGGATCCTTGTCATCTGTTCTCCCCCAAAGGTGTGTTTCTTCTACTCACATAGCCCATTGAGACAACAGAGTGGATTTATTTCAACAGATGTGGATCAGGTATATTATTACAAAAAGAAAAAATGCTAGAATGGTCTGCTAGCACACTTGAGTTTATAAAAACTCATATTGGGGTGCCTGGGTGGCCCAATCAGTTAAGTGTCCAACTTCAGCTCCAGTCATGATCTCCCAGTTCATGAGTTCGAGCCCCACGTTGGGTTCTGTGCTGACAGCTCAGAGCCTTGAGCCTGCTTCGGATTCTGTGTCTCCCTTCCTCTCTGTCTCTCCCCTGATCATGCTCTGTCTCTCTTTGTCTCTCAAAAATAAATAAACATTAAAAAATAAAATTTAAAACCTCTTATCAAGAAATCCAGTAAGGTAAAATTGTAGAAAAAAATTATCTTTACTCAAGGTAATTAGAATTTTTGGAAATCGGTGGAAAAGATAAAAATTAAGGCACCAGAGGGGCGCCTGGGTGGCTTAGTCGGTTAAGCGTCTGACTTTCTCTTGGGTCATGATCTCACGGTTCGTGGGTTCGAGCCCCGCGTCGGGCTCTGTGCTGACTGCCAGCTCAGAGCCTGGAGGCTGTTTCAGAGTCTGTCACTCCCTCTTTCTCTGACCCTCCCCTGCTCATGCTGTCTCTCTCTCTCCTAGAAATAAATTTAAAAAAAAAGTTTAAAAAAAATTAAAAAAAAAATTTAAGGCACCAGAAGCAGGAAAACCACTTGACATAGCTCAAAAGTGTTAATATTGTCCATGTGGCAAACATTTTATTTCAATTAGGATTCTTAACTTATAATCTCTTATTCTTCTCTGGTATGTGAAAATGAATGATATATGACTTTTTAAAAGGAAGATACAGGAAAGAGAGCTGATTTATTTACCTTATTCCTTCCTCCCTTCTGTGCTTGAGTTTTGATCTGGAAAAATATAATCATGTTCAATCTGACATAAAATTTAGAAGTAAAATACAATGCAAAAGACTGTAACTATTAATGATAGAATTTTAAGCTATTATGTGTTATATATTCCTAAATTATGGAGTGATTTTAGATTTGCAATTTTAGATTTAGATTTTAGATTTTAGATTTAGAATATGTGTAACTTTTTATACTTTTATTTTCTCACATATTTCAAAAATTAGATGTTTAATTACAAAATGGTTTGAAATTCTTAGTGTTGAAAATGAGTGATGAAAAATTAGAAAATTACCTTATCACTTGATTATTGTTCCATACGTAGATTTATTTTTCATTTACAAAAGCAATACCTAGATACCCAGTTGGAGATTTTTGGGGACCATCATTTTCAGTCAAAAACAAGCAAACAAAACAAACCCTCCAAAAGTTTTGTTTTACTTTAAGCAGAAATCAGTGACACATTTTAAATAAATAATTTTAGCTTTGCAAAAGAATTTTATCATTTTTAAAATTTTCCAGTAGTTAAGTTCCTTAAGAACATTATAATATAATTATGTCTATAGAAAAATTACATATAACATTTCACACAAGGGTAAAAACTGTAGGCTCATAGCATATGAAAGCATAAAGGGTATAACAAAGCATACAGTTCAACTTTTTTATCTGTCGTATCCATGGTCATGTAGCATATAAGTATTAAATTGAATCTCCATCCTACAGCTTTCTGCTAAACTGCATAACAGATCTTTTGATGATGATTCATGAAGTTAAAGAAATTATACATATCAAAATTTATGTAAAATTAATCTAGGAAGTTTCAAAAAAAAACCTTATTTGAGCACAAGACGAAATTCCTTGAAATCAAAGCTTGCACTTTGTCTGTTTTCTTAAATAAATATCCCTTTATAGTGTCTAAGATAAAACAATTACCCCAGGAAATGACCATACAGTTTCCAAGCCTCCTAATGTAAAATAAGTTAAGTATTCAGTCAACCAAGACATATAGTTAGAATAAGGAATGTTTGTATTTCAGATATAACCAATTGGATTTTCTTTAAATTGTTCTTAAGATCTTTAACTATTATCTTTTGGTACTTTGGAATTTATTCTCACCGCTTGCATATTTAAATACATTCTTTTGCCACAGTCAAATTTAAAATTCATTGGATTCAATACACTTACTACCTATGTCTTCCACAATACTGAACTACTTAGTTGAACAAGAACATTTTAAAGGAGTTCAATTTTGTTCATTGGATCTTGAGGTATAATTATGCAAGTCACTGAATTTTATAGTTTGTCTGTTTTACAATAAGACTCAATGGTCTGGCAAAAACACTGATATAAAAGGGCCATTAATTATCTCCTTTATTACAAACTACATTTTTAGTGTTCTGAGAGTTAACTATGAAATGTCAGAATTCACTGAGTTTTGCTTTTTTATGCTGAATAATGATGATCATCAAAGAATCTGATCTATCTTAAGAATTAGATTTTCCAAAGGGAAGCAAGAGAAAACTAAGATGACCTTTGATAAGACCACTGATGGATGGAGGAATCAAAATACTGGGTATGGCACTTATACTTTCTAAAAAAACAAAACCTAAGTGCTTTAAATACACTCAGAACTGATCTCACTTTATTTAATGGTCACTTTCCTAAATAATAATATTCTTAGTGTTTCCCATATTTATAAATTAAATAGAGAATATCAGTGCTTTGATCTGAAACACTTCAAATCACAAAATTGTTGTAAACATTGTTAAAAAGATAATATGGACATTAATTTCAGTCCTGGTCAAATTTCTCTCAAAAAAGCCATTAGTCTGTGAAATAAACAAAATATATTTCAGAGTTAGCAAATATTCTAAACATCTTAATTTCAACAATTATAATCATCTTAAAGCAAAATGATTTACTTAATATTTAAATTATGTCAAGTTCTATATCAAAGACAAATTTTGAAGATCATAGTTTAACAATCAAAAAATAAGTGTCACATAAAAGGGATTAAGATCGACATAAAAACCATTGTGATTATGATTATGGTTGGAGATTGAAAATTTACTTTGAAGCCCCTCTATTATCCTTTTTCTCCCATTATGGTAGAACAACCTCCATTCAGCTGACTTTTTCAGATGACCTGGAAATTAATTGCCAGCACTTCTCTTCTCCATTTTAACTATTTCAACAGATTAATACATTCTAATAGGATTTATTATCTCAGGCACTTGTGAAGAATCCAAAGGCTGGTTTAGGCTTCTCATGATTTTCAACTGGCGTTTTCTAATTCAATAACATCTTTAATTCATAATCTCTGTATGATTTGTTCTTTTACTCCCCATACTTTTCCTTCATCTATTCACTATTTTTCACTATTTCAATATTTTTCTGATTTTTTTCTCCCTATTTTTCTCTGCCTATTAAACAAGCATATTGAGTTGCCCTTCCAAACATAGTTGCTAACCTATTTTTTAGCTAGTGGTTAAGAGTAAAAGGCTATTTGACTTTGGATATGTATTTCAGTAACTGTAACCTGAGTCTATTTCTTCCTAAACTGATTTACAATTTTTGTGAATATTAGCAAAATATGTAAATTCTGCGCCAAATAGATGGCAGATTATAAATGCTCAAAAAAAATAGAGAGACATTATTACTAGTGGAAATAGTGATGGGCAGGAACAATAATGCAGTGAAATACTATTTCACTACTTCCTGATGATTCTTATTCTAAGTGTTTTACATATATTAACTCATTTAGTACAATAATAACTGTATGATATAGATGCTACTTTTCTTTTTAATATTTATTTATTTGGAGAGAGAATATGAGCAAGTGGGAGAGAGTCAGAAAGAAAGGGAGAGAGAGAATCCCAAGCAGGCTTCATGCTATCAATGCAGAGCCCAAGGCAGGGCTCAATCCCACAAACCATGAAAGCCTGACCTGAGCCAAAATTAAGAGTTGGATGCCTAACTAGCTGAGCCATCTAGACACCCTCATAGCTGTTATTCTTATAATCCATTTTATATATGGTAAAAACTGAGGCTCAGAAATGTTATATAAGTTATCACAGCAGCTGGGAGGATTTTTGAACCCAGGTATTTTTGTTAAGGGTATGTGACCTTAACCACCACACTATATTAACAATAGCAAATGACATTTTATCCAATGTGATGTATCCTATTTTGTTTTTTGTTTTGAGTATTGTTTTCTCTTTGTATTTTCTTGAGTGATATTGTTATTTGTAATGGCTAAAATACAGTATTTTTATTTGATATATATATTTCATTTAATCATTTGCATATAAAAAATGTGTCTTGAAATACACACCATTGATTAAAAAAAAAGAACTTTTGTATATGTAGTGTGAAATTCTGGATTTCTCTCTCATATTTTAGAAGAATGTGAAATTTCTCTCTCATATTTTAGAAGATGTAGAACAAAACTCAAAGCTTTTCTCTTGGACTTATGGAGATACTTGATCTAAGCCAACACAGTCTCCACCTAGCTTATGGCTAAAAGCCTACAGCCTCTCTGGAAGGGGCCAAGATGGCAGAACAGTATGGAATTCTTCTTGTTGTTGCATCCCTTATCCTTGAAATGCAGGCAGATCAACACTAAACCATCCTGCACACCTAGAAACTGATTTGAGGATTAACACAACAATCTGCACAACCTGAACCACAGAACTCATTAGGTACCTGGTGCAGAGAGGTGAACTGGGGGAGAGAGAAGCTGCAGAGGGCAGGGAGCTGTTTTTTCTTGTGGAAAGAGAATGGATATGGGGAAATAATACAAAAATGGCACCCCTCTTCAAAAGCAGGTGGAGAGAAAGTGGAAGAGTGGAAACAGCCACAAGGGACTGAACAAAAAAGGGAGAAAGGAGAAAGGAGAGGGTTTAAATTCCATTAAGACTATAAACAGGGAAAGCACAGAGTCTGAAACTCCATAGCTTGATGTGGTGCTCTCGTGGGTAGGGTGAATCCCCAGGAACAGAGAGTGTCTCACAGGGTATGGTGATTCCCTTGATGGGAGGACATTTGGTAGAGGCTATGTGGCTTCTCCATAGCCACAGGTCTCAGTGGATCCCAGAGAACAGTCATATTCCCTGGTGTTGGAACAAGGACATTAAGAGTGAAGTCTAGTGCCAGATGTGTGTTGTGATTCAACATAATCCCTGACATGCTACTGCTACTCTATTGCACAAATTTTTCTGGGTTGGGTTGGCACCCAGATGCAATCTCTGGGCATCAGCTGCAGCACGGTCTCCTGAACATTCCTCAGGGCAGATTGGCACCCAGCCATTGCTCAGTGAGGCTCACCCCCAGAGAGTCTCAGTGAGTCAAAGCTGCAGTCATTTATAAGTGAGGTTAGGAAACACAGCCCCATCTGAGATAAAATTCAGGAGGGAGGTACTGCCTGGCAACCTGAGGACTTAGTCATGGACAATGTAGAAGCGAGGAGTGGACGGAAGCCAAAGATGGATGGGTGCTTGATTGCCTTTGAGAAGAGTACAGAGTTCTGATACTTGACACTGGGTAGCTGGGTGAAGCCATTTCACTCCTTCTGCACATGCACATACAAGCCTACACAAGCCGGGGCAATCCTCCCAGGAAGCTAAGCAGTGCCATCTAGTAGAGAACAGAGCTATCGGAGCTATTATACTAAGCCCCACCCAACTGGGCCAAAAAGCAGCAGAATTCACATGGAACATTATTCAGAATAGATTACATACTGGAAAATAGATCGACCCTCACTAAGTACAAAAAGATCACGAACATACCGTGTACATTTTCAGACCACAGTGCTATGATACTCAACATCAACCACAAGAAAAAAATTGGAAAGATAACAAATATTGGAGACTAAAGAACATCCTACTAATGAATGAATGGGCTAACCAAGAAGTTAAAAAGAAAATTAAAAAGTACATGGAAGCCAATAAAACTGATAACACCACAACCCAAAACTTCTGGGACATAGCAAAGGTGGTCACAAGAAGGAAGTATATAGCCCCAGGCCTTCCTAAAGAAGGAAGAAAGGTCTCAGATAGGCAACCTAAGCTTACACCTCAAAGAGCAGGCAAAACAGCAGCAAATAAAACCCAAAACCAGCAGAAGACAGGAAATAATAAAGATGAGATCAGAAATCAACACTATTGAAACCAAAAAAATAAACAAAAACAAACAAACAAACAAAAACAGTAAAAACAGATCATTGAAACCAGGAGCTGGTTCTTTGAAAGAATTGACAAAATTGATAAACCCCTAGCCAGTCTGACTGAAAAGAAAAAGGAAAGGACACAAATAAATAAAATCAAGAATGAAAGAGATAACAACCAACACAGCCAAAATACAAACAATAATAGGAGAATATTATGAGCAATTATATGTCAATAAATTGGGCAATCTGGAAGAAACGGACAAATTCTTAACAACATATAAACTACCAAAACTAAGACAGGAAGAAATAGAAAATTTTAACGGACCCATAACCAGCGAAGAAATTGAATTAGTAATCAAAAATCTCCCCAAAACCAAGAGTCCAAGACTGAATGGCTTTCCAGGGGTATTTTTACCAAACATTTAAAGACTTAACACCTATTCTCTTGAAGCTGTTCCAAAAAAAAAAAAAGGAAGAAAAACTCCCAAACTCATTCTGTGAAGTCAGCATTACCTTGATTCTAAAACCAGACAAAGACCTCACTTAAAAGGAGAACTACAGACCAATTTCCCTGATGGACATGGAAAATGGATGCAAAATCCTCAACAAGATACTAGCCACCCAGATCCAATAATATTCACTGCAACCAAATGGAATTTATACCTTGGATGCAAGACTAGTTTAATATCCACAAAACAATCAATGTGATACATCACATCAATAAAAGAAAGGACAAGAACCATATGACTTCTCAATAGTTGCAGAGAAATCATTTAACAAAATACAGTATCCTTTCTTGATAGAAACCCTCAAAAAAGTAGGATAGAAGCATCATACTTCAGAATCATAAAGGGCATATACAAAAGACCCACCACTAATATCTTCAATGGCGAAAAACTGAGAGCTTTCCCCTTAAGGTCAGGAACACGATAGGGATGTCACTCTTACTACCATTATTCAACATAGTATTTGAATTCTTAGCCTCAGCAATAAGACAACACAAAGGAATAAAAGGCATCCAAGGCAGCAAGTGGAAAGTCAAACTTTCACTCTTTGCAGATGACATGATACTTTATATGGAAAATCCAAAATATTCCACCAAAACACTTCCAGAACTGATCTGGCAAATTCAGCAAAGTTGCAGGATATAAAAATCAATGCACAGACATTGGGTGCATTCCTATTCACCAATAATGAAGCAACAGAGAGGGAAATCAAGGAATCAATCCCATTTACAATTGCACCAAAACCATAAAATATCTAGGAATAAACCTAACCAAAGAGGTGAAAAATCTATACACTGAAAACTATAGAAAGCATATGAAAGAAATTGAAGAAGACGCACACAAAAAAAGGAAAAATATTCCATGCTCATGGATTGGAAGGAAAAATATTGTTAAAATGATACTACCCAAAGCAAACTACATATTCAATGAAATCCCTATCAAAATGACACCAGCATTCTTCACAGAGCTAAAACAAACAATCCTAAAATTTGTGTGAAACCAGGAAAGACTCTGAATAGCCACGGCAATCTTGAAAAAGAAAACCAAAGCTAGAGGAATCACATTTCCAGACTTCAAGCTGTATTACAAATCTGTAATCATCAAGGCAATATGGTACTGGTGCAAAAACAGACACTCAGATCAATGTAACAGAATAGAAAACCCAGAAATGGATCCACAAACATATGGCCAACTACTCTTTGACAAAGCAGGAAAGAATATCCAGTGGAATAAAGGCAGTC
This sequence comes from Proteles cristata cristata, assembly GCA_017311185.1. Lineage (NCBI taxonomy): Eukaryota > Metazoa > Chordata > Mammalia > Carnivora > Hyaenidae > Proteles > Proteles cristata. Next base: position 974,717 of record JAESUZ010002548.1, on the reverse strand, counting down.
TCTTCAGCAAATGGTGCTGGGAATACTGGACAAGGACATGTAGGAAAATGAACCTGAACCACTTTCTTACGCCATACACATAAATAAACTTAAAATGGATGAAAGACTGAAACATAAGATGGGAAGCCATCAAAATCCTAGAAGAGAAAACATGCAAAAACCTCTTTGACTTCAGCCACAGCAGCTTCTTACTCAACATATCTCTGGAGACGAGGGGAAAAAAAAAAGAAACAAAAATGAACTATTGGGACCTCATCAAAATAAAAAGCTTCACTGAAGGAAACAGTCAGCAAAACTAAAAGACAATCAATGGAATGGGAGAAGATATTTACAAATGACATATCAGATAAAAGGTTAGTATCCAAAATCAATAAAGAACAAATCAAACTCAACACCCAAAAAAACAAATAATCCAGTAAAGAATTGGGCAAAAGGCATGAGTAGACACTTCTCCAAAAAGCATGAGTAGACATCCAGATGGCCAACTGACGCATGAAAAAAATACTCAAGATCATTCATCATCAGGGAAATACAAATCAAAACCACAATGAGGTACCACTTCACACCTATAAGAATGGCAAAGATTAACTCAGGCAACAATAGATGTTGGCAAGGATGCAGAGAAAGAGGATCTGTTTTGCACTGCTGGTGGGAATGCAAACTAGTGTAGGCACTTTGGAAAACAGTATGGAGGTTCTTCAAAAATTTAAAAATAGAATCACCGTATGACTCAGCAGTTGCACTACTAGGTTTTTATCCAAGGGATACAGGTGTGCTGTTTCAAAGGCACATGCACCCCAATGTTTATAGCAGTGCTATTAACAATAGCTAAAGTATGGAAGAGTCCAAATGTGCATCAATGGATGAGTAGATAAAGAAGATGTGGTATATATATACAATGGAGTATTACTTGGCAAGCAAAAAGAATGAAATCTTGCCATTTACAAACGACTTGGATAGAACTAGAGGGTATTATGCTAAGTGAAATTATTCAGTCAGAGAAAAACATATATCATATGACTTTACTCTTGTGAGGAATTTAAGATACAAAAGAGATGAACGTAAAGGAGAGGAAGCAAAAATATAAAAACAGGGTGGGAGACAAAACATAAGAGACTCTTAAATATAGAGAACAAATGGAGGGTTTCAGGGGGTTGGGGGGGATGCACTAAATAGGTAAGGGCATCAAGGGATCTACTTCTGAAATCATTGTTGCACTAGCTAACTAACTTAGATGTAAATGAAAAATTAGTTACTTTTAAAAATATAAAAATATTAAACAAAATACTGTGTTAAAAAAGACTATGCATAAGTCAGTAGTCTGTTTTATAATGTACATTGATATGTAGATGGTGCAACGATTCCTTCCAGCTTTGATATACATCTATAATTATTTAGAAAATTATTGTGTGTGTGCGTGTGTTCCTGTGTATGTGTGTAATAAATATGGAAGGCAATCAAAACTATGACTAGAAATAAACTTTACATTAAAGTAAAATAGATTTGTGACCAAATTTGTGTTTAATATTTGCAAAATAGTAAATGTTTTAAGATATTTGAAACAAGTAAAAGCTGGCTAAATCACTTGTTGGAAATTAAATCATGAAATTCAAACATATTGATACCTAAAAAATGTAAGTACAGACATGCATTATTTCTCAGGCATGAGGGACAGGTACAGAATGAAAAATATCACATAGAGACAAAAAAGAAGACAGTGAGAAAGATTATACATGTTAACTAAAATAATGGTCAAAATAATGTTTTTCCATATTCAGTACAAAAGTACAACGAGTAAAGGAATTTTAGGGTTTTGTCACTATTATTTCCTATTTAATAATCTAGTTTAATATGTTAAAACCACTTTGGCTGGAAAAATTTTAAAGACATATTATGAAAAATGTTAAAACTTAGAAACTGACATTTGTTAAGCAATTATGTGCTAGATATTGTACCAGATATTTTACATATTTGATACATTTTCATGAAAAACTCTGCATTTTATTTCAATGACACTCTTAAAGCATATTTGACACCCAGAATAAACATTTTAACATCTGTTCCTCATTATGACATTAATTTCCACCTTGCTAACCTATATAGCTAAATATATCGGCATGTTAATGCTGGGGGATTTTTTTACCTCAATACTCATGATTGGCGGTCTCACTGCTTCAAAGAATGAAGAGGTGGACACAAAATGTGTAGCAGTCAAAAGTTCATTAAAGTATAAGATTGTAAGGCCACAAGTCTCAATGCCTAAACCAAACTGACTCCATGACAGGCTTTAAGTTTCCCCTCTAAACTAGAAGGCCTAAGTTTCAGCTTCCCCGAAACTATCAGGCAGTTACACACTACCCAAGGCAGGAGAAACCACCCTTGCAACACCCAGTCAGGAAAGGCCAGCGACCACCCTCTACATTACTAAGGGAGAGGCCTGGAGATAGAAACTATAGATAGGACCCTGTTACCTAATGTTAAAGTTAACCAGTTAGTCCCCAAGTAAGACCCTAGGCTCGCTCTGTGATTGGTTAGATTTAAAGGTACTCTAAATGTTGTAATTGGATCCCGCCAAAAGTAACGAATACTCTAGACAATGTGTATGGTCAAACCAGCTGTCAATGATGTTGAATAATTATGATTGGATCACTGTTCCCATGTCACAACTTCTGTAACTCCCCTGTCTCAAACCCCATTAAAACCCTACTCTGCCCTTGTTCGGGGCTCTCAGCATGGATTCATTGCGTTGATGAGGTCTGTGAGCCCGAGCTTAAGCCCGTAATAAAGGCCTTTGCCTTTGCATATGTGACTCGGACTCCTTGGTGGTCTTGGGATTTTGGGGAGATCGCGATCTGGGCATAACAAGATAAGAAAGTAAGAATAGTACAAAAGCTCTCTTTACAGAGACGGGACATTGGAAAGTGAATGCCTGAGGACTATAGGCCAGGGTTCTTGTTCTAGAAGGTTCTGGTCAGCCCCCCTCCTTCCCTTCCTCCTCATTCCTTCTCAGGTCTCGAGCTTATTGGCTTGATAGCTCTAGGTATTTTTAGTCAGGTCTTCTGTCAAATTCCTGAGGGGATTCTGAAGGGGATTCCGGTGGGGTCTGTTACATTCTTAAGAGGAACCTTACCCCTGAAAGAGTTTGCTGTGGTCAGACACTCCCAGCATTGTTCCAAAATTTGTGTTTTTCCCCATTCAGGGATCTCAGGTCCTAATCTTTCCCTCTCCACCTACTGAATCCTATCTTTTCCTATCATATTCCTCCCTTCCAAACAGGTGACTCCTAACTGCCCTTAGGAATTCCAATCTGATCTTATCTGCTTCCTGCTGAAGGGGGACAATGACAAGGGAATGGCAGTCAGGGCAGGTTCAAGGTCAGTCCAGAGGTCTGATATAACAGGAGGCTGTTTGGAACATCTGGGCTAGCAAAACTTTCTTGGATGTCACTTTTCTAGCATATGTGATGACATCCATGAATGACGTGTAAGAAAAGTATCAGACCAACAAGCATTAATATTCCACATGCAACGCCTCCTAGAGAAGGAGCCATACCACAGGAAGGAAAGTCACACTGTAGCCATCCAAAATATCCCTGGCATTTTTGGTCATTTTTAAAAAATCAATTTAACTATAATTTTCCCTCCCTTTTCCTTATGTATTTCAATCTGGTGATAGTGTGTATTAGAATAATTAAACATCTGAACTAGTTTTTGATTCTCAATCCTCAATTTTTCCTTTGACCATCCAATTTCCATAAGAACAATTCCATGAGGCAGTACTACCTCAAGGAAAGGTTAATCTTCTATGTCCATATGACTATAGCTTTTGTTAATCTGTCCTAGAGCTAATAGCATTATAGTCCCTAATTCGGTCATCATGTCCCTTTCTAGCAAGGGAGCAGGACTTTATGGCGTTATGAAAAAAGAACATGAAAGATCAAGTCATCCCATATGCTCCCCAGTGGCTGAGAGAAAAATTTAGTCTCAAGTTTTCCAGATATGCCACTAATTACACTGTGTTTTGATCGTTGGCTGGGAGTTGAAAGGACAGGAAAAGTGTCTCTGGCGTCAAGAAGGAAATCAACTGGTTTTCCTTCTATATCCAGAGTTACCCAGGGCTCTGGGTTTCCAACAGGCAGTTGGTTCGGGGAGCCACTGAAAAGATTCCCAGGCCCCATCAGTCCGTTTCAGGGACATTGATTATCTGAGCCTTCCCAGACTGAGGTCCCCGAAGGCATTCAGATTTCCAGTGATTATCTCCACAGAAGAGGTATGATTTACCAGATTTCAACTTCATATGTACCCTCTGAGGCCATTCTCATTTCAGTGTCCTGAATGGCCTCATAAACAGCACTTGGTGCCGGGACCTCAGGAAATCTGTTCTGACATCTTATGTAAGGTTGCAACTGAGGCCTCGGGTTTTTTTTTTTTTTCCTTAAGCCTCCTTTTCTGTTCCCTATTTTCCTCTTGATCCCAGATGCAATATATCCAAGTGGCAGCTTGTAAGAGCTCCTCCAGGATCCCTTCGGGGCCAACAGCTAATCTCTCTGAATATCTGGGGACAATTCAGTGACAAATTTGTCCTTTAGAATTGTCTCAACTTCAGGGGCATTAGGAGAGATAGCCATATATTTAATAAGAGCTTCCCTTAACCTTTCTAGGAAGGCCACAGTTGCTTCATCCTGTGTCTAGTAAATACTGGCTAATTTAGTGTAATTTAAGGGCTTGACCTTAGTTCTTTTTAATCCTTCCAAAATACAGGGTTGGAAATGATGGTGACACCATTCCCCAATGCGATGATCATAGTCCCAGCTAGGATCTTAGGGTGGGACTGCCTGGGCCACAAGTTCCCTATAGGACCTCCAGTTTCGTGATAATGAGTTTGTTGCTTGTCCCATATCTGTCCTTCCTTGCAGAACCCCAAACTTCTCTGTCTCATTAAGAATTTGATTCAACAAAAGCATTATACCTTTCTAGGTCAATTCAGAAACATATAATATTCTGAAAAGCATCTAAATACTAATCTAGATCATCAGAAAATTTTCCTAGATCTTCTTTTATCTTAAATATTGTAATGAAAATATACTTGTAGGGGTGCCTCAGTGGCTCACTTGGTTAAGCGTCTGACATTGGCTCAGGTCATGATCTCATTGTTTGTGAGTTCAAGTCCCGCATTAGGCTCTGTGCTGACAGCTCAGGACCTGGAGCCTGCTTCGCATTCTGTGTCTCCCTCTCTCTGTCTCTCCCCTGCTCACACTTTGTCTCTCAAAAAATGAATAAACATTAAAAAAAAAAAAGAAAAAGTAGTCGTAATCTTATCATAGTGGTGCTTCCTTGCATGCCTCCTCTGGGCACTCCAGCTTCTTGTAGGGCAAACAAGTACATTACAGGGAAGGCCTGGATAAGGTGGCCAGCAATGAGCAAAAGTGCATCTTCTTAAGTCTGGATACAGAGAGAGAGGACCTGAGAAGGAGGAGGTGGAGGTGGAAGATTTCCCTTCTTCCTTCTCTAGGTCTGTTTTGTCCCCTGTACAGGCAGGGGACCTTAATTGTTTCCCCTCCTGATGGCAGGACTTTCGAAAAGGTTGCCATTAAATCAGGGTTGACCTTACATTGCTTACACATATCTTTATTTTTTCATAAGGGCCAAAAACACTGACCATAAGAGACTTCTCCCCATTTCTCTCATGTTTGCAAAACAAGCCCAATTGTAGGGTAGTATCATAATTGATATTTTGTCGGAGACTGGCTCTGGCCAGGGTCTAGGGGGTCCCTGAAGGATGGATGGTGTCAGTGAGGGAGGGATGAGAGAGGCCTGAGAGTCTTTCTGATCACCAGGCAGGCATCTCCTCCCTGATTGGAACTCAACTTTATTTTATAATTAAGTGTTTGGGGGACAGCACAGAAGTGGCATTTGCCTTAAACAAGGATTTCTGATGATAAACTTCTTTGATATGTAAGAATTTCCCAGAACATTGATTTGCAGAGGACTCCTGCATAACCTTTATCAATAGTGATTTAGGTAGGTGATTTAGATGCTTATCCTATGGGGAAGGAAGGCATCTTTAGCATATCAGACAAAGTTTTTAGCATGAAAAGGGTGAAGTTACTTCTTTGTGGGCAGGGGTCAAACAGGTCTTTCAGGAAACACCTTTGCTCCCATAACCACAAAAGAAGTTCCTCAATAGGTTCCTCCACAGGAAGCAATCAGCTTATTCAAGGCCAGAATAAGTCACTCCAAATACCGATAACAAATGCCTTGGGGGTGAGAGGGGAGGCAGTTTCCAAGCAGAAACAATTGGGTGGTGTGGATATCTGCCCTTAACTCTAAATTAGGCTCTTTGTCTCAGGGCTAGACTCAAGCTCCCTTTATTCTGTAGGTCTTGGATATGCAAGACCCATAGAAAGAGCTTTTTGACAATCCATAATGCTTTCATCTGAAGTCTCTTTGGAAAAGGCAGGGATATGCTTTTCCTTATGAACAACCTGTGTGGGGAATATCGGTCTGATCTGGAATATTGTGAGGCCTGGTCAATACCAGCAGCCTCACTTCCAACATGAGCCAGTAGTAGCAGAAGGAGATACCAGTTTTCATTTCTCATGGCAGGAGCTGTGCAAGCACTGCCATTTCCTCACTGTGACTGTCATCCAGTGAAGCCAGTGTGGCTCCCAGCAATATTTCCCTCTGGTGGCCAGGTTTTCTCCTCCAATTTGTATTGGGGACAAGCCTCTTTAAGGTTTGTGGATCAAAATCATCCCAATTTTTTAGGATGCATCCCAAAGGAGCCTTGGATGGGGAATTGCTCATCTATAGAATAAAAAGGAAAAGGTGTCTCTTATCTCAATTTCCTATAGCTGTCCAGGAGAAATCTCATCTCCTGATCCCAATTGTTGGCCAGGAGAAGCCTCATCTTGTCTGGGTATGCTGCTGACAGCCAAAAGCTCTGTAATCTCAGGAGGTGCTAGGAGTAGTTGCTATTACCCAGGTTTGACTCCACCTCCAAGAGCTGACCTTGTCTTCTCCGATTTCTCCTACCCTTTCTGGTTCCTGCCTGTGGGACTTTGGGAGTATCTACTGGGACCAAGCAAGATACCCCTAGTTGTCAAGGAATGTACTAGGTTTATTTTGGCTTGATAATAATTTACATATTGATCATTGGCCACATTGAGGAGGGCTAAAAGGGCCAAATTCAAGGTCTATTTCCCTGCCTTTTTCAGCAATGCCCACATAAATATATTCCAGCTATGTGGGTGTCCATTTTGAGATTTCTAGATTGGTACAAGTCAGCATACATTGGGTTATGTGTAGCAAAATGGACCCCATGTATTCTGATAAAAGCCCTTCATCTATCATAGTCATATATCCCTTATGGGCACAGGCATGCATTCCTCTGCCTTACGGAAACAACACAAATGTGGAGCATCTGGAGCCTGGCAGCAAAAGATATTGCCATTGTTTTCCCAGCCTTTGGATCAAAGGAAGGGCAATTTTAATCATAGCTTGAGCAAAACAACTCAAAAGGGCATGCTGTCCTCTCTTTTTGGTTAAAATCATACTTCTTTCCATCTTTCTTTCCCAAGACCATTAAGAACAAGAAGGGGTACTGTATATTCTCTCCTATACATCCATTAAACATACAGTAAACCAGCATCCTAAAGTTGATACTAAAACACAAATTAAGAGACAGAAAGAGGGGAATTCTGGTGAGTACCCAAAGGGGAGGTCAAGCATCAGTTACTGTCAATAGCCTTCAAGTGTCCACCAAAGAGTAGCCATGGTCAGGACCTTTCAATAGCTGTTTGGTCTGTCTGAGTCCTGGATACCTGGGAGTTCTTCTTGAAAGGAAATTGGGACTCCATCACACCAAGTTCCCAACTACCATGGAGGATCAGATGGGAAGAAACACAAGGAGCCTGTCACCTGAGACTTGATAATGGCAGCCACACTATTCACTCTTAATTGGCTGATGAGTTCCCATTGTTTGGTCTGGGAGTTTTATTTAGGATAGAAAGAAAAGAGGGGATGTTGGCTGTTCTTTAGAAGATGTTGATATCCTCGGACCAGCACCCAAAGAAATGCTGTAGGATATTTTACCCCAGTACTTGGGGTCCCTTGTCTCACTGCTTTGAAAAATGAAGAGATGGACACAAAATAAGCAGCAGGCAAAAGTTTAGTAGAGTATAAGAAAGGGGGAGTAGGATGAAAGCTCTCTTTGCAGAGAGGAGGGATTTGAAGGTGAAAGCCTGCAAACAAAGGCAAAGGCCTTTGTTTTATAAGGTTTATTTGCCGACCCCTCCCCCCTTCTCCTTGTTCCTTGATAACTCTAGGTGCTGGGTTGTCCATTTCTGATTGGCTCAATTCCATTGTGTGAGGAGTTGACTATTGGTCATATTGTCCTTTGTATAACCTAAGTTTTATGGTTTACTTCTTTCAGTTAGGTATTCTGATTGTTGAATTCCTGAGGGGAGCCTGAGGATGAGTAGATGGTGCTTGTTACATTCTTACACCCTAGGGGGTTTGCTGTGGTCAACTGCTCCCAGCATTGTTCCAAAATATGAATTTTTTTCCCCACCCCAGGACCTCAGGTCCTAACTTTTTCCCCTCTGCCTATTTTATTCTGTCTTTTCCCTATCATATTAATAGGATAACCTTGCATCCAGTATTTGTTATTTCAAGAACCACCTATGGCAGACCCTTCTGGTAGTTACTCACAGTTTTCCCTACCCTACTGTTTTCTTATTTCTCTCTCTTTAGAGAGGCTAAACATGTCTGATACTTTATTTCTCAAATGCCTTTGCAGCTAAAGGCACCCATGTGATTCAGTTCTGGACAATGAGACATGCCAGAAAGTCTCCTGGAATAGTAAGAAAAAAAAGAAACATTTTCTTCTTTGATGAATTAAAGGAAGGAAGAGGGGAGGAAGGAAAAGAGAGAAAACCCTGCCCACATTCTTTAATTTTTACATGGTTGTGAGAGAATATGATGCAGATTGCTCAAGTGGTCAAATTGTGACCATTAGAGCAAAAGTCAGTAGATTTGAGCAGACCCCAATACTACCAGAACCCTCTGAAGTTATGTTACACAAAACACTTTCTATAGTGATGCTTGTGGCTAGTTGTACCTGAGGCACTCACCTGGGCCCATATTGACCCATAGCAACCTGCATGGACACCCACCACCACCACCACCTATCACCATTAATGTAGTAGGATTCTCACACAGAGAATCAGGACACCAAGACTTTTCTTTCCAGAAAGTAACTTTACCTGTGCCAGCACAGGTTCAGTTAGGTTCATACCTGTAAAACTGAAACTCAAAGGTCACATAGTGCAGACTTTTATGCATTTCCTACTTTGTTTCCCATATATGAGTAACATATAGACAAACAGGGGCACCTGAGTGGCTTAGTCGGTTAAGCGTCTGACTTTCGCTCAAGTCATGATCTCGGTTCGTGGGTTCGAGCCCCGCGTCAGGCTCTGTGCTGACTGCCAGCTCAGAGCCTGGAGCCTGTTTCGGTCTGTGACTCCCTCTCTCTCTGACCCTCCCCTGCTCATGCTGTCTCTCTCTCTCCTAGAAATAAACATAACATAAAAAAAATAAAACATATAGACATACAGTCAGACTAGGTGGTCTCTTGTTACACGGTCGTGATGGATGTCACGTACAGACACACAGAGTAATAAAGGATGTTGCATAGCATATAGCTAGGTTGCCTTCACTTACCTTGAGGTCTTTTTCTCCCACATTCCTTAGGGAAGGAACCCCTAATACATTAGGGACAATGTTATGGCCAGATAGGCCCCTGTGGTTCTCATGATTGCAGGACACACCTCAACAAAAGCATCATAGATCTTTGAAGAATAAGATTTATTACTCACAAGTCCTAGAGGGTGCACAGCATAACTGAGGGCCACACAGCAGGGTCCCACGTGGGTAAAGAGAGAGAGAAAGAGAGTATGGACCTGGAGCTCTGCCCTTCATTGGGTCTAATGATGATGTGCTTAGGTTTCACAGATTCCTTGTGCTTTGGCAAATTTAATGTGTGAGACAGGGAATTAGTGGGAAAGGAGAAACAGAGTCACTAAAACAGTCAGTTATCCATGTTACCCCAGGTTTTCTAAAAGAAGAACTTCATCGGTGGGGCTGGCCTAGTTGATTACCTAATTGTTTTCCTAGTAGGTGTGTCATACAGCTGGCAATTTATTTATTCCAGATGGATGTCTTTGAGATGAATGTGTCAGCAATCAACAACTTAATGCCTGTCAATGACATTATAATCAAAAAGCTTAATGTCAGTCTCTTATATAACACTGGGCAACAGTTGTGGTATCCATCACTAGGACATGTGACTTTCTCCTCAAATTGGGTCAAGGTCTTCCTGGAATATTCCACTGTCTAAAACCCACATTGTAAAGTTAATAACCAATAACAGTATGTACATTAATCAGGGGAAGGAGGAGAGAGGAAATAATAAATTAATTGAGATATATGTATGATGTGAATATGTGATAATTCAGAAATAAAATGCACAAAGCCATCATAGTCTTTGTTCATGTAATTAGCCATGAGGCCTTGGTTGATATTTATAACTTATTTTTTGTTCCTAAACTTCACACATTTCCTTTTGCCATAACCCGTTTACACATAAATATTTCTGCAAAAATGCAAGTCACCCATTTCTGGTTCATTATAAGATTTTTTCCTTCGAATTCTTTTGTTATTCCTGTGCATTACTTTAGCGTTCAAAAAAATTTCATATTTTTATAGACATGATAACAAGAATGTTTCTATAGATAACCAAAATAAGTTTTTGATGCATAAGTACACTAATATTAACATTGTATTTCATTGTGTTCTGTTAAGAATCAAGAATGCAGGGGTGCCTGGGTGACTTAGTCGGTTAGGCAGCTGACTTTGGCTCAGGTCATGATCTCACAGTTCGTGGGTTCAAGCCCAGTGTCAGGCTCTGTGCTGATGGTTAGCTCAGAGCCTGGAGCCTGTTTCAGATTCTGTATCTCCCTCCCTCTCTCTCTGACCCTTCCCTGCTCCCACTGTCTCTCTCTTTCTTTCAGAAATAAAGCATAAAAAAATATAAAAAAAGAATCAAGAATGCAAAATATTTTTTCCAAAGCCATATTTAAGAGATGATTCTGGGAATTTTTGTTTAATAATTATAGTTAATAGTATAATAACTATTGTATTTTAAGTATGATAATATATCAGGCCATATGTAAAACTATTAAACTTGATGGTTCTGGCTACAAAAATGAGTTAAGAAAAAATTAAATACATACACTGGATAGAAAGAAATAAAACTGTCTCTTTCACAGATGACATCTTAGAAAAACCTAAGCAATCCACTAAAAATTATTAGAACAAAAAACTAGCTCAGCAAATTACAGGATCCAATATGACTATACAAAAATCAATTGTATTTCTATACACTAGCAATAAATAATCCAAATTCAAGAAACAATTCATTTAATACAGCATAAAGAAAAATAAAATATTCAGTAATAAATTAAAAAGAAGTAAAAGTCTGTACACTAAAAAGTATAAAATATTGTTGAAAATAACTAAAGACTTAAATGAATGGTAAGTCGTACTGAAGAAGCAATATTGTTAAAATTTTCTATATAGATCTATGGATTTAATACAACATTTATTAAAATTCCAGCTGACTTCTTTGCAGAAACTGACAAGCTGATCTTAAAATTCATATGGACATCTGAAGGATCTGAAATAGCCAAAAATATACTGAAAAACAACAAAACAAAACAAAAGAAATTAGAAGATCACAATTTCCTGTTTCAAAACATACTACAATTATCAAGACTGCATGGTATTGACATAAGGTAGTTATATAGATCAGTAAAATTGAACTGAAAGTCCAGAAATAGGCCTTTACTGTATTTTTGACAAGATTGCCAAGATATTTAATAGTGAAAGAACACTTTTTAAAAAATGGTGCAGGGACTACTGAATATCTACTTGTAAAGGAATAAAGTCAGGCCCCTTCTTCACACTACAATTTGCTCACAATGGAACACAGAGTTAAATGTAAATGCTAAAACTAGGTGCTTTTGTGTGGCTCAGACATTTGAGCATTTAATGGCTCAGGGATCATGATTCCAGAGTCCTGGGATTGAGCCCTGGTTGAGGGTCCATGCTGAGTGTGGAGCATGCTTAAGATTCTCTCTCTCTCTTCCTCTGACCCTCTGTCCAGCTCTCTCTCTCTTTCTCTCTCTCTCAAAAAAGAAAAAAAAACCCACTGAGAACTATAACATTTGGAAGAAAGATAATAGTAAACATATATAATCTTTGTCTCTTAGAAATGACACTGAAGTACAAAGAAGAAAAGAAAAAAATATGAATTGGACTTCACCCAAAGTAAGATCTATGGGGGTTCAAAGACTAGTGTCAAAAAAAATGAAAAGAAAATATTCAGAATGGAAGAAAACACTTGAAAATCTTATGTATGATAAGGGATTATATTAGAATATCCAAAGAAGTCTTACAACTCAGCAATTAAAGAAAAATAACCTTATTAAAGATTGACAAAAGACTTGAATGTATATTTCTCCAAAGAAGATACATACATGTCCAATAAATGCATGTAAAGATGTTCAACATTTTAGTCATTAGGAAAATGCAAATCAAAATCACAATGAAATACCTCTTCACATTTACTAGGGTTGCTAAAATAAAATGTCAGACAATAACAAAAGTTAAAAAGGATGTGGAGAGGGGCACCTGGGTGGCTCAGTTGGTTAAGCTTCCGACTTTGGCTTAGGTCATGATTTTGTAGTTCCTGGGCTTGAGCCCCACATCAGGCTTTATGCTGACAGCTCAGAGCCTGGAACCTGCTTCAGATTTTGTGTCTCCCTCTCTCTCTGTCCCTTCCCTGCCCATGCTCTGTCTCTGTCTCTCAAAAATGAATAAAGGGTTAAAATATTTTTGAAAACAGAAAAGGATATGGAGAAATTGAAAGTATCCTACATTGTTGATGAGCCTGCAATATGGTGCCACCATTTTGGAAAACAATCTGTTAGTTCTTCAAAATGTTAAACATACACTTTACTATATGACCCAGAAAGCCCACTGTTAGTTAGCTATGCAAAAAGTGAAAACACATACCCCACAAAAGATAATACATGAATATCAGCATTATTAATAGTAACCAATAAGTAGAAATAATCCAAACATCTATTGATTCATGAGTGATAATCAAAATGTGATATATCCATACAGTGAACTACTTGTTTGGCAATAAAAAAGAATAATGTCCTGACAGCAGTTTTAATATGGATGAACCTTAAAATATTAAGTGAATGATGCCAGTCAAAAAAGTTGACATACTGTATGATTCCATTTATATTAATTAACTAGAATAGACAAAAGCCTAGAGGCAGAAAGGAGATTCATATTTGTCACAGATTTGGGTTGGGAGGGCAAGAAAAACATAAAGAGTCTGAAAGAGTATGTAGTTTTTATTTGGGGTGATGAAAATATTTTCAAATTTGGGTTGATGTTTACACAACTCTAGGAATATACTAAAAACCACTGAATTTCACATTCTAAAATAAGTATGGGGCACCTGGGTGGTCCAGTCAGTTAAGAATCTGACTTTTGACTTCTCCCTAGGTCATGATCTCAGGGTTCATGAGATCTGTGCTGACAGCACAGAGCCAGCTTAGAATTTTCTCTCTCCCTCTCTCCTCTCTGCCTCTATCCTGCTCGCACATGTACATTCTCTCTGTCTTTCAAAATAAATAAATGAATAAATTATTAAAAGTTTTAAATGTTATGTTGTAAATGTCAATTATATCCCAACAAATATGCTTTAAATTTTAAAAAATGATTATTATTCCATCTAATGGAGGCAGATCTTAATGAATTCCAGGGCAGTAAGTAAAAGGAAATTTTAACAACTTCCACCCTTCTAGCTATGGAGCTTGTTAGAAAGGAAGCATGATAATTCCCTTCATCTCTGTGATGACTTGCTTTGCCAGAATGATACACTGAGCTTATACTACATGAAACTGGAGAGAATGAACCTTGAGTTTAAGTTTGAAATCACATACATTTTTTAATCTATTCAGTTGGTTAGATCTTTAATTCCTATTTACCTTGTCAGGTAGCAAAACCAAACCATGTTTTCCCACTACTTACCAAGTATTAATGGAAGCAAGTAATGGTTTTATTACATTTCATTATCTGTGCCGTTTTACTGATGTGTAAAATAGAATTAATGGTAGTTTTAAACATAGGATTTTTAATGGCTTTGCGGAATGAAGACAGTTTGCAACATTAAGTTTTTTACATTAGGATTTGCTATATGATTTCATTATGATTAGATTCAATGCTTTCTAAGGAAGCATTTGTATCTGTAAAACACCCTTAGAGGTAAAAACTGTTTTCTAAATGTATTAAAACTCAGAGAATTAGCTCTGTTTAAATGAAAAAAAAAAAAGCAAATATAAAGTAGTGACAGGTTTGCAATAGATTCAGTTAATATATATTCCACAAAACTATCCACAACTCATGTTGTATTGTTAGTTTTTGGATCATCTGTTGTTACAGAATTATCTGAATAGTGAACTCATTTCTCTACTTTGTATATCAGAAAAAAGACAGGGTAAGTGTAATAGTAACCAGCTTTTATTTTGAAAATCTTGTCCAACTTTATTTTTTCAAGGTAATATAAGTATGATAATATAATGTTTTTTAGAAAAGATTCAATATGTATTCAATATCTAATTCATTATTTTAAGCCAATTCATATATTAAATCCCCTTAAAATTTTAGTATTCTTAACAGCTTTAATAGACTAATAGACTGTATGGTTTTTTCCCCCTTTTTCTTCAAAGATCACAGTTTCAAAAAGGCAAATAAACTACAAAAAGTTGATTTTATGAAATATATAGTCATAAGTAGATAGTGAATCACATACCAATTTTTCAATATCCCTTGGTATTTAGAATATCTACTAACTTTTTTATTCTCCCTCCCATCAGTGTCCCTAAGTCACTCAAGTTTATTTTGTAACAGAAGCCACAAGGACCAGTTTTGTATGAGGTTATATTCTATGAACAATATTTTATGCACATATACACAGTCTTTTAAAAATATTCAATGGTGGAAAATGTACACACAGTTCTAATTCTTTACTTTTTCTAATTCTTTACCTTTTTCATCTAACAGTATCTTCTAATGTATCCATACACACAAAAATCTCAATTTTATGAGCATTATTATTTTATGTATGATGTGTAACAATTTATTTTTAAGTACATCCTACCAATGAACACTTTGTTTCCTATATTTTGGTATTACAAAACAATTGTATTTCACAAATATGTGTATGAAACTGAAGAAAAAACTCTTAGAAGGGAAATTTCCAGGTCAAAGTATATTTGACTCAAATGTTTTTAACATCTTTTAAGTGAAATTTTTTTTCAAATTTGAAACGTTCATGAATAACTCCAAGTTTACCAATTTACTTTCCATTCTAATAAAAAATGAACAAATGCTATTTTCCATTAACTTTGTGACTATAATGTGTTCTCAAATTTTTTTATTTTATCAAATTAATACAAAAATAGCATTGTCATACTTTTCATTTGTATTTTTCTCCTAATATGAGATATTAAAAGCCATAATATTACTCTTCACATAATACATTTTGCTTATTTCTTGTGCTTACTAATATATGTTTTATTAATTTTTTATTAATTAATGTATTGATGGATTAGCATTCTGTCCATGACAAGTTGAAAATATATATTGGTCACTCCATTCCTCTTTATTTATGGTATTTTCTGCCAAAGAGAAAATTTGATTTTCATGAAGTAAAATTCATCATACTTTTACGGCTGCTGAGTGTGGCTTCAAACTTTTCCCATACTGAAATATTGTGAAACGATGAACATTTTGTCCACATTTTCACATTCATATCATTTATTGATCAGAATTTAGTTCTGTTATATGGGGTAGGTATCCAACTTTTTTCATGTGCTTGCTGAAATCTGTATTTATTTATTTATTTATTTATTTATTTATTTATTAAATATTTTTATTTATTTATTTCTAGGAGAGAGAGAGACAGAGAGAGAGAGAGCGTGAGCAGGGGAGGGTCAGAGAGAGAGGGAGTCACAGACTGAAACAGGCTCCAGGCTCTGAGCTGGCAGTCAGCACAGAGCCCGACGCGGGGCTCGAACTCACGAACCGCGAGATCATGACCTAAGCGAAAGTCGGACGCTTAACCGACTAAGCCACCCAGGCGCCCCTGAAATCTGTATTTAAAATTAGTTTGAAAAGCCATACTTTGCATTTATAAATTCTTATATACATCTGATTTTATACTTTTTGGGACTTTTTGGGACTTTTTAGTTTGTCCCAATTGGTTCTTCAGGGAATGAGTGCTATAAAGTACCACTGAGCTATTTATATTGCGTGGAATTTTCACCAATAAAGGAGAGGAGGCCTAAGGAAGAAGAAAAGCAGGAAGGAGGCAGCATAGAGGAGGAAATAAAGGTAACACTAAACCATGTCCCTACCGGGTGGCTCAGAGGCAATAAGGCACAGCCTTACCATAGATTCCTCTACACACACACATGCTACTAATCACTAGAAAATGTTATATAAGTTTCACCAGATCAGCAGAAATCAAAGGAGACATTTCTAAGGAGAATTTTCCATTATGAATATTGGATATATTATGTCAGAATGAAAAGAAAATAAAGATTATTTTCTTTATACCTACTGTGTTGTTGACTTATAAAATATAGTCTTTGGATTTTGAAGTATAAGCCAAGTAAAAAGAAAAAGAAAGGGAAAGACAGAAAGATAAATGTTTAGGGGATGGGAATCTAGGGAATGGTAAATAAGCAAGAGAGAAAACAACTTTGGAAAATGCCAGACCAGCATAAAAATACAAAATAATAAGAAGACATAAACCTGTTGTTCCTTCAGACAAAAAAAATGAATGCAACAAATCAGAAGAAACCGAATGTAAAAATAAAAATAAATATATGTACAGCTACTTGCTGTCAATTGAGACTCTGGAAAAGGTCACCAGAATAAGGTAACAGTGACATCCTGATGCTTATTGTCTGAGATGGCTCACCCTGTGATCACATCACTCTTTACACTGCTCTGGGACTCACTGGGCAATGACCCATGCATGTAATAATAATTCAGAGGATGGAATTTTCTTCCAAGAAACAATTTGTGAACTAGACTCAGAGTTGTGCTGCAAATATCCCTATATTATTGAGATATTCAGTGTAACATCTTCTGGGAATTGCTAGTAATGGCTAAGAATTTGAATGACTTATACTTAAATGAGTGATGACTAAGGCAATATACATACAGATGCCTTAGTCTTCTATCACCCTCTTCTTTATGTTGATCAAGAACTTTGACAACTTGCCTCCATCTTCTTTTGTGGTCCAGTCCATCTGACATCTATCAGAATTCACATAGACAGACCTACCAGGAAGCTAATCTCTGATTTCTTGAACACTTTCACTATACTGAATTTAACCTTCACTTCACTAATTTTTACATGCTCAGGCAACCGGAGACCTTGTATCAGCTAGAACTGTTCTACTTGGTCTATCTCAAACTCTGAACTCCAATTGTATGAATAAAACTTCTTAGTTATGCATTGCTCTCATTCAGTAATTCCCAAAACACATATTTAACCATGGTCAAGTCCCCCTTTAACCTTCACTACATATGTATCTATAATTCTACTTTGATTTTCACTTTTACAGCTTTGACTCCAGATTTCTTTACTTCAGCCCTTTGCTTGTCAATACCCTTGTTCAGCTCCTTCCTATCCCTATTCTCCTTGTCAAACAAGCTAAAAATAAAAAATAAAAAAAAATAAATAAAAAACACCAAAGCCAAACAAACAACAACAACAACAACAGAAGCAAAAACAAAAGTTCAATGCTGGAAGAATTCAATTTCTATGCCCTCTTCTTTTGTACTCAGGTGACTTTCATAGTATATTCATTAAATTCAGTCTGAAAGTCCCTAAAATTTGTCTGCATGTCTCTAATTATTTTCGTTCCATTATCCATAATAACTATATTAATTTCATTTGAATAATCAGAGAATTTCAACTACATCCCTTCCCTGGATTACCAACTTTCCTACTTATGAGAGAAAATAGAGGCTTTCTGATGAAATATTATAAGCTTCCTGTCTTTTCCCAAACTCATGGGCTACTCTACTATCATGTTTCATATCCTATTTTGATTAGGGTAAAGGTATATTTATATTTCTCCCATTTGGGGAGAAAAGGCAATCTGCATGTAAAATATATCACTTCATTCATCACCAGGATTTTGATTTGACCAATTATTCAGGTATCATTTTCCTCTTTCTTTAGAGTCAATGCTCGCCTAGTGGTATTCAAACTTGGCTGCAGATTAGAATTATCTGAAAGCTTAATTTTTAAAAAATTTTTAATGTTTATTTATTTTTGAGAGAAAGAGAGCATGAAGACGGGGAGGGCCAGAAAGGGGGGTACAGAGGACCCAAAGCAGGCTCTGCACTGTCAGCACAGGGCCCAGCATGGGGCTTGAACTCATGAACCATGTGATAATGACTTGAGTTGAAGTCAGACACTTAACCGACTGAGCCACCCAGATCCTCCTTACCTGAAAGTTATAAAAAATTTCAGGAGAAGCCCAGACCACACTGCTAGAAATTCTGATTCAATTGGCCTGGGATGACCGATGCCTTGGTATATTTTTATAGCTCCCAGTGATTCTAAAGTGCAGGCAGAATTGAGAACACATGCATACTAATCTTGATCAGATTATGTGTAATCTGTGTTTTTGCAAAATTCTCTTCTCCTCATCTTTTAATGCAACCTACACATCTTTACAGTATAAATCTTCTTGAAGTTTTCAGAACATAAGTCTCATTCAGAATCTCTTCATTTTTCTTCATTTTAGTAGATACAATTATCAGATTCTCATCAGTCAAGATCTAGTTCCACCATACGTCAAGAATCTTCTCAGAAAAATTTTTTGTTCATGTAACATCTTCATCTATTGAGGTTGCTATAACAAAATACCACAGGAAGTAGATTATAAGAAACAGAGACAGTTATTTCTCCCAGTTCTAGAGGCTGGAAATCAGTGGTCAGGGTGTCAGCTTGGCTGGGTTGAAAGACGTTTCCCTGGCCTATCCTTTAGTGGAGGTGAAGACAAGGGAGCCCTCTAGGGCCTCTTAGATAGGGCCTTAACCTCACTCATGAGTGCTCCACCCTCACGACCTAATCACCTTTTACAGGCTCTACTTCCTAATGCCATCACATTGGGCTTTGGGATTTCAGTATATGAATTTTGGGAAGATGTGAACTTAAAGACCGTAGCAAGTGCCTATAAGCTGTATCTCAGCTTAGTTTCCTGTAAATACTTTCTTATTTTTATCACTTGTCTTATATCCTTTCTCATGAGGGCATATGTTCAAATCAAGGATAGAGGCTTCTGGAGTAAGAGAGAGACAGAGAATTGCAGTCTTTCCTAGATATATAAGGCAAAGGGCCAGCCAGTGATGTACAGATTCACTGAAGGAAAACAAAGACTCCTTACCAGAAAGAAAGAAAGAAAGAAAGAAAGAAAGAAAGAAAGAAAGAAAGAAGAAAAGAAAAGGTTCAAGACTTTCTGCAAAAAGTGATAAGGTATTTTTTGCAAGCACGTGAGGAAAAATATGAGACATGCTGAATAGGATCAACAGATTACACTGAGCGTTAAGATATATATTTTTAAAGAAATATGTAATCTAGATGAGGAAAAATAATTTTGTGACCATATCCAGCTACCATCTTTTTAAAATAATTATCTAGTAATCCTTGTGAAGGACAAGGTAGGTGGAAAAGGGGTATACTGGACATAAATATGAGCACACCAGTGTAAAGTACCTATAGTCTGCTGAACATGAATTGTATTTAAATTACTCATAAAGTAAAATGCACATACTTCTCAATGCAGACGTTAGGATTATCCATTCTCTACAACTCCTTTTCTTTTATTCATAAAATCCCAACTAAAGGATCCCTGGATATTTTTTTATTTGAAAAGCATGAATCAATCCCTTGTACTAAAGTCAAGAGTTTAGTTTCCAGAGTACTAAAATTCATATGACTTTTCCAGTAGAATGTTGCAATAAGATATATTTCTGCCTATGTGTTATTTATTACATATATATTTAGTGGTTAATAATCCAAACTATGAAAATACGTGTAACCTATGTAACATATTTATATGTTGCATGTAATTAACTAATCCAATAAGGTATTTCTTTTTTTCTTTTGAATATTCCAATTGCTTTATACTTTTAGTTGAAAAGTGTTTTTGCTTATTTTAAAAATACAGATGTTTTAATTTTAAGAATCATCTGCGCTTTTCAAAATGCAAAGTTACAAAATTTAACAGAGAGTACAGGGCATAAGTGTGGTATATGAAGGAAGGAAAGTTTGAAACAAAATATGATTCAAGAGGAATTTAGAAATAGAAACTAAAATGGTTAATTTTAATACACAAGAAAAGTTGACAGTTTTATGTATCTTAAAATATATTATCACCAGAAAACTCCTATATCCCAAGAGCAAATTTAGTTTCTTGTGCAAGGCTTGCATTTCCAAACCTCACATAGCTTATTTTCATAGTCTGTTACCCTACACATAAATTATTACAAAATGACAATATAAAAAAGGAAAATTGGTATATAATAAATTGGCAATTGTCATCCTAAATAGCTCACAATCTCAGGCTTCATACGTTTATATGCTTCTCCAATAAAATCTAACTGAAATGTATGTATGTATTTTTTTCTCCTCCTCCCTCTTAAGTGGCACTTATTCTTCTGCCTGATATAGTCTGCTTTGTCTGATTGACAAAAAAGTTAGCTACTCCAGTGATATAAGGCAAGATCTAATTTCCAGATATTTTTAATAAATGAGAGCTTTTAGGCATTAAGAAAGGGCTAACACAGACATCCTGCCCAATATTATTGTGTTAATAACATTTCTCAATCACAATTTTCAAACTCTCTCTCTCTGTATATAAGAGCTTTCTAAGATCCTTATCATATTCCATCTGTTTTAAATACTAGCACAAATTCTGCTTCCTTCTAAAAAACTTTTTATCAAATATCTGCATTCTTTAAGCTTCCAATAAATTCTAGAATCATCCTTTGCCCTCTCTGAGCATTTATATTTTAGTTGGTTTCAACTATGAAAGCATGTTTCTTTGCAGCATGGGAAAACTTTAACATTATGTTTTCTTTAGTGCCACATAAATAGCTTTGAAGATAAATTTTCTTTATAGTTAGAGCTTATCTTTAATGTAGCCATGCATGTACAGCTGACCGTCAAACTAGGAGGGGTGAGAGATGCCAACCTTTGAAAGCCAAAAATCTATGTACAATTTTTGACTGCCCAAAGATTTAACTATTAATAGCCTACTGTTGACCAAAAGCCTTACCTGTAACATAAACAGTCAGTTAACACATATTTTGTATGCTGTATGTATTATATACTGTGTTCTTACAAAAAAAAAAGTCAGCTAGAGAAAAGAAAATGTTATTAAGAAAGTCATAAGGAAGAGAAAATACATTTACAGTACTGCACTATAAAAATTCCTTGTATAGACAGTGCACCCAGAAGCCCTGTGGGTTCTTCAAGGGTGTTTGGATAAAACAGACCCAAGGATACCTCTTTTTCCCACCTCCCACCATCCTCCAATTTCCTTTCCAGTAGAAACCTTGGGATCCATCATCTCAGTCATGCCTGCCCTGCGTCAGGCACCAACCGCACCAGGTTTTTGAGATTAGCTCCATATTATGGATCAACCATAATGCCCCAGATTCTTCAGAATTATTCCACTGAGGTGGAAGCTGCAAAACTTTTCACAGGAAAGAAAAACATCCACATTTGACTGGACCTGTGCCGTTCAAACCCATGCCATTCCAGGGTCAAATGCATATACATATACATATACATCATATACATATACATATACATATACATATACATATACATATATAATATATAATATAGGCACATTATATACATATATGTCATTACATTTAATATATAATATATATAAAGGTCATTATATACATCTAAAAGACTTTACATATTCTAAGCATTTGCTACGGTAAAGATGGCACAAGATACACACGTTCAGAAACATTATCTTAAAATTGCTTCATCATAAGCTGTGATATATTTAATTTTTGTCCTCAAAAGCATATTCTGGTAATTTCTCCCATCTTCATTTTTCTACTTTAAATGTGGCTGAGAATGCCAATTGGGTGGGAGTTGACTCATGTAAACACCATCTGGCTCCTGAGTTAGAGGAAGTTTTATAAAGCAGAGATTTCCCAGATTCATTGTCCTTTCTACCAATCCTGCTGACTTCTTTCAGAATTCTCTGGGAGAGAAGGAGAGTACCTTTCTGAGTACTACACTAAATTATAAGATCAAACTGTCTCCCGTTTTGGATTTTTCTTTGGGATGAAAATAGTCAAACAGTGTGAAGTTCCACAAACAGAAGGATCTTGTTCTTCAGAAATGTGTCACCACATGGCATCTTTGATTTTAAGCAGAAGCAGCCCAGGCAAGCGGTTTCCAACTGTCCTTAGAAATGGGTTTCCTCTGTTCATGAGATTCTCATTTCATGGATATTAGAACCTGCTGTGTTGTTTCAAACTATGCAACCTGAAGAGAAAGAGAAAACTTGAACATTTTGGGATGAACTTCCCTTAGTTTATTTGACCCTAGTTTTACAAATCATCATTATTGTGTTTTTAAGCTAACTACAAAGGATGAATCACAAAGCAAAAACCTAGCAGACAGAAACAGAAATAAGAAATCTTATGATCTTTAGCTCTTGTTTATGTCCTCCATGAGATAAGAAATAGTCCAACTGCCTGAAATAAGGTATTTTTCTGATGCTGCTAACCTGCAGCTGAGTGACAGTAGAAAAGAAGGAAAAAAGAATTTAATTTGCTGAAGCTAGTTATTGTTTAAAATAATTGCTACAGTAGAATAATACCTTTCAGCAGTTTCTATGTGTGCAGAGGGCAAGATAGCTGTTGGCTTCTCACCAGAAATATGATTTCCAGGCTTATCCATTTCAGTGTAAGAAGGAAAATAGCCTATCTCATAAGTCTGCATCAGGAAAGTCACAGCAAAAAAGAAGTATTCCAAACCAAAGAAACGACCACATGATATGAAGAGAATTGAAGTTAAATGTCACATCAAAATATTCCGTAGAAGGATTTTTGCTTCTTTTAAACATATGAATGTTTATTTTTCACACATTCATATAGTCCTAGAATTCCATTTTATGCCTGATAGAAAAAATAATGGCCTTCCCCGTACACAAATATTATAACTTCCTACATTACATGTTAACCGTATGTATAGCCCCAAGATGTTGTCAGCCACACTAATAAATTTTATTCACTGGATAGGTTCAGCCAGATTCAGGGTTATTCTAATACAAATCATCTTCTTCACACAAGGGCACATTGGCTACATGGTTCACCCTCACCTCAGGGAAGAGCATAAAGCTCGCCAACCACTGGACCTCCTCTCCATGTGCTGAGGTACTACAATTAGTGATGGGCAAGCCTGAGGAAGCCACCTTGTGAGTAAATGGCAACCAATTTTTATGGATACATGGGAGTTAATTTGAGAATGACTGATAATAGTATAAGAAACACATAACAATAGAAATGATTGAAAAAAACCCCACAATCCTAGAACCGTTGGTTGCCATTGACCAATACATTATTAGCAGCAATAGAAGCTATAAGTCAGAGGCAATCAGCACAGAAAAGTAGGAGAAAAAAAATCATTCTAACATAATTCTGAAGGGTAATCAGTGACAAGTAGCAGAGACTTAAAGCAACAAGTTTAAATCCATCCCTGAGGATCAGTAGAGATTATCCAATAGACACAATTGGGTATTCTTTCAGTTCTTTTCTTTGCTTGCTACTCTTACATGGGCTAGTTCTCCAAATAAAGGATATTGATTTAGTTTTCACCTGAAGATCCAGAGAATTTTTAAAAATGAATTCACATTTTAAATAACAAAATTTATTTAGCTTCATGTTTTTTTACAGATTATTGATTTTATTGAATTTGTTGACAATAACCTACCATAGTTTGAAAACAGCTGTAAACTGCCTGTAAGAATTCTTATATTTTTGAACTATGTGCTTTTTGAAGTATTCAAATGTGATCTTATTTCACGGAGGTAAGCCAAACACAACCAACTCAGACACAATTCCATATCCAAATTTACTTTTGTTCCTCTACAAAAGAACCAAGCTATTAATTAACAAATTTATAAATAAACTATTAAAAATAATAGCTAATACATATGCGTGCTTCTCACGTGTCAGATGTTAAGTGCTTGCATTATATAGCTCATTTAGTACAGCAATCTTATGAGATGGGTACTGTTACTGTTTCCATTTTTCAGGAGACGAAATAGAAGCACAAGGAAGCAAAGTAACTGACCCAAATATCATCTAACTGGTAAGGAATAGAATCAGGATTCAAACTCTGGACAGTCTGGCTCCAGAGCCCACACTTTTAACTCCTTCCCTTAGTGCTTTTTCAGATTAACCTCACCAATCCAAAGAGTGGGCAATACTAGTATAGAAATCCACTAAATTTAATATCATCTCTTCATCAATCCCATAAGAATGGCCACATACCAGTAGTTTGTAGATTAATGCTTTGGAAGACTAGGAGGCTGAATATGTAACTATTTTATGGCCAGTGGATTGGACAATAAGAAGCACATATACCCAGTTTTTCAACTAAAGTCTAGAATTTTATTGGTTACATCTGGTCATCGTAGCAGAATATTCTAATTTATTTTTTTAAATGAAAATCAAATGTGAAAATCTGGCTTAGTATCTGGCACTTCATTTAGGAAAATTGAAGGCTAGGCTGAGTCAATAGCCCCAGGCTGGTATTCAGGGGAGGTTTCTTCACTCTTATATCTGGCCACTAACACTTACTGTCATCTGGGATCTCAAATAGGCTGTTAAACAGATCATTGGTTAGGGGACTGTCTATGTGGGTACGTGACCTGATCAGTTGCATGGGTCTCCATATTCTCAAGGGTTTTCTGCTTGGTTTAATGCTCTGCTGTTGCTGTCTAAAAACTCCTAACAATTTAATCTCTTATTAAAATTCCAGTATAGTTAACATAAATGTGATATTAGTTTCAGGTATACAATATAGTGATTCAACAGTTCCATATATTACTCAGTGTTCATCAAGATAAGTGTACTTTTAATCCCCTTCACTTTTTTCACCCATCTGCTTACCCCACTCCCCTCTGGTAACCCTCTGTCCTCTATAGTTAAAGTGTTTTTTTAGTTTGCTTATTTTTTTTATTTGTTCATTTGCTTTGTTTCTTAAATTCCATATAAGAGTGAAATCATATGATATTGATATTTCTCTGACTGGTTTATTTTGCTTTGCATAATACTCTCTGGCTCCACCCATGTCACTGTAAATGGCAAGATTTCATAAAAATCTTAGAAGAGAGCACAGGCAGTAATTTCTCAGACATTGGTCATAGCAACACCCTTCTAGATATATTTCCCAAAGCAAATGCACTATTGAGACTACATCAAAATAAAAAGCTTCTGCACAGCAAAGGAAACAACAACCAAAACTGAAGCATTACCTACTGAATGGGAAAAGATATTTGCAAATGGCATGTTCAATGAATGGTTAGTACCCAAAATATATAAAGAACTTCTACAACTCAACTCAACACACACACACTGCAATTAAAAAAATGGGCCAAAGACATGAGCAGATATTTCTCCAAAGAAGACATCCAGATGACCAACAGACACATGAAAAGATGTTCAACATCACTCATCATCAGGGAAATGCAAATTAAAAACACAATGAGATATCATCTCACATCTGTCAAGATGGCTAAAATCAAAAACTCAAAAAACAACAAGTGTTGTCAAGGACGTGGTGAAAAGGGAACTGTCATCCACTCTGGGTGTGAATGAAAGCTGCGGCAGCCACTGTGGAAGACAGTATGAAGTTTCCTCAAAAAATTAAAAATAGAACTACCTTATGATCCAGTAATTGCACTACTGGGTATTTACTCAGAGAATATGAAAACACTACTTGGAAGAGCTTTGTGCACCCCTATGTTTATTACAGCATTATTTATAATAGCCACACAATTGAGGCAACTCAAGTGTCCACCGATAGATGAGTAGAAAAGAAGATGTGGTATATATTTGCAATGGAATATTATTGAGCCATACAAAAATAATTTATCTTTGCATTTGTGTTTTATATCACCAAAGGATTAATAGAGCCTGAGGGTAAGCATAACAGATATCTGTAATACACATGTCCACCATCCCTTGCCCCCCATTTACATATAGCATCTGTGATGCCCATGAACACAGTGGACCATGTTGTGTGGGAGTTTAGTAAGACTCAAAAGAAGTACAAGTTAAGAATTTTACATCTACAACTGAGTAACGGAGGTAAGGAGGAGGTGCTAACAGCCCCAGGGGGCCATGCTTTCTTTTGAATCATTATTTGTTTCCAAAGCAAGAAGGCAATGACATTCGAAGAATCATGAATCAGCAAGGAACTTCACACGTCCTTTCTTCCTCATGTTATGTTCTTGTATTAGATTGAAATGATGATGTGGAAGGAAAAGGAAACAGGGAGAAACTCACAGTTTCTTTTCCACTCAGTCCTTCATTGCTCATCAGTAAGCTGAAGGTAAAGTTGTGGTTGAATGCCTGTGTACCAAGAAGTGAAATAAAAGTCAGTGAGGTGGTTGCTCACAGTGTCTCCATTCTTCTGGTAAGAACTCAATCCATATGCATGTATGAGCTACAGAATGTGAATTGTATAATTTTGGTGTTTCCACATGTGAATTAAATGCCCTTATATTTGCATTTACAAGCAGTATTGCACAACTTAAAGAAGACCAGTAAAACTCACAGTATTAATTTAAATTTTTAATTTTTCCTTACTTAGCACATCAAACAGCAAATACCAAATAGTATAACAAAGAGAAAGAAAACTTGCACAAGAAAATAAAAGGCTTTTTGGTTTAGTATTTTAACCACACACTTTCAGTTTTGTATTGAGTCACACCAATTATATAGAGAGTCTCAAAAAACTGTACACAGTCTCCCCATTATATTGTATTTTATGAAATATTTGTCAGCATAATTGTAGGCTCATGTGCTTTGTTCCATTCTTCTGATCATATAATGAATCGTATTAAAAAGTGGTATAATTCAGTGGTGAAAAGTATTGCTTCTCCTTCTGCTTGTCTCGTTTTCTCCAGCTTGAGAAATTTTCTTAAAAAAATTTTTTTTAAATGTTTTTATTTATTTCTGAAAGAGAGAGAGAAAGAGAGAGAGGGAGAGGGAGAGAGAGAGGGAGAGCAGAAGAGGGTCAGAGAAAGAGGGAGACACAGAATCTGAAACAGGCTCCAGGCTCTGAGCTGTCAGCACAGAGCCCTTCGTGGGGCTCAAACCCACGAACCGTGAGATCATGACCTGAGCTGAAGTCAGACACTGAAACAACTGAGCCACCCAGGGACCCCAAGAAATTTTCTTCTAGTATGTTCTGGGAGGGGCAGGTAGGAAATGGCAGCAGGGAAGAAGTAAAATAACCCACCATTTTCAAATGCCTCCTCTCAAATATTTTATGTATTGCAAGACTTCTCACTGTCCCCCGTGAGATTTGCATTTTAATGAGCCAGAGCCAGGAATCAGTTCTTTTATTGTTTTGTTTTTGTTTTTGTTTTTGTTTTCTATTTTCAGCTCACATAATTGTCCCTCAAGGTAAGATCACAGAAAGATTCTAACGCTTGAGTCGAAGAAAGAGCAATAGAAAATAAAAAATAAGGGGCCTATAGAAGTGAATATTTAAAAAAATACCATCATGGCACACCATAATAAAACAATGCATCGTGTCTTAAGTTGACTTAATTTTCTAAACTTAAAATATCGCTCTTCTCTCAGACAAGCTACCACATAAATATGTAACTATTTTGAAACTTACTGTTCTTTTTCTTAGCTGCTTATGCTTTATTCTTGCAACAAACTGTGACCACATGATGATTTTAGTAAATTTTTGAACCACTGTTTCTATATGGGAATTTTTTTTCTCTTTTTTTGGTCATTGCTGGCATAAAGGTGTTTAACTCCTTGTCAATTTATTCGATAGTCTCTTAACAATTCCTCTAAAATATTTTAAAAGTCCCTTGTTTTGAACATGAAAGAGACTGCAAAGTCAAACTTTCCCTGTTGCCCTAGAAGGGGCAGATGAGGTTTAAACCAGAGGGAAGAATATTAAGAAATCCACCTTGTAAAGAAAAATCTCCAGCAATAAGGACCAAGGGATGTCCTCAGGTCTTAAGTTTAGGGAACCAGGCATCATCTCAGTAGATCACAGCTGCCAATCCCAAGTCTATAGACTATATTTTATTGATTCTCAGACACACAATTCTTCCGTTTTAACAATTCTGAACTCAAGTGTCCTTACAAATCAATACTGTTTTACAGTCACAGGACTGGCAGAAGTTCAAATATAGTTTCCACTGTCATTCATGTGAGACGATGTGTACAAAAGAGGCAGCATCAAAACTGACAGAATGAGTGCTAATGCCATAGAAGAAGGTCCTGGGGACAGTGGAGGGTATTGTTAACTCTGGAAACTGTACAGGAGAGACAGAGGCAGACACTCATTAGACGCAGTTAAAAACAGTTTTCAAGGGAAGTGTACAGGTCCCTAAATCTACATAATTGCAAAACTAATCTGAGGACACTGGCTATTTGGTTATTGATAGATTTTATTCAAACTCCCACAACTCTCCATGACATGAAGTATGATACTGAGGTAAAAAAAAAAAAACCATAGACATTGATGACTGTAAATCCAAAATGATTTAGAAGACTCAGGGTCTGATTATGAAGTAGTTCTAGAAATATATTAATCAATTTTATTTTGCTTACATTTTTCAGTTCTTGTATGCATAAAAATGATACATGATAAAGTCTGTCTGGAGAGCTCTTTACAATAAGATGCTTTTTTTTTTTTCAAAAAATGTGCAACAATATTACCTGTGGCATAGTTTAATTGGTAGTTTTGATTCTCACTTAGTGAGTGATACATAAAATAGTGTTGCAGCTAGCAGCTGATGGTGTCTTAGAAAACCAGGAAAATGAGAACCTGAGGTTCTTACTTAGGATAATAGCCATGGAGAAGAGGTCTGTGCTGAAGTCCCATGGAGCTACATTAAGGCAGCTTCAAAAGAAAAGTTCATATTGATGAGGAGGGATTCATGAAGAGGGCATGAATATATCCCAAGAAGTATTGGATGTCTACTTGGACAACTTACTTGTTGATCGGCCCCGAATCTACTTGGAGAGAGAAACAGAAAACTGGAAGGGAAAGTAGAACAACTGTGGAAGAGTCCACATGCTCACCATTTGCTTTTGCCAAGAAGTGTTATTTCAAAGAGGTAAAATTACATCTCAAAAGTAGCTCTCTTTTGCTCATATTCCACACAAGAAAGTGATCTCCAGTTGAGGAGATCAAAGTTTGTGTGGCTTGAAGTCTGTAGAGGTTGAAAGGTGCTGACTGGATGATGGGAAGAAATTAAGTCAGACCTGGTCTCTAAGTCAGGGAAGTGAGCACTGGAAAAGTTCCAAGTTTCTGCATGAAAGAGCAATGGATTCCTGCCTCTCAGAACATACCCTTGCTGACACTGTATTTGCCAGTGAAGCACCCATTTTGACACAGTACAGGGCACTGAAGCAGGAATATTAGAGAAATAAAATCACATACACATTTATATGAAGAGATTTTGCCCATCTACGCTACTGCCTGCCTGTCTCTATAGTAGCTTGAATTTAATAAAGGATGGAGAAGGGACTTAAAAAAGCAGACGCCTCTCCACTCAAGTCCCTCTAGCAAAGGGTTAAGCCATTGCCTGAGGATAGAGGAAGAGATGAAATTGGAGTTTTCAACTGGATTAAATTTATGAAAACCAGAAATGAAAGGATGGCTATGGGGTCTGCCTAAACATTGTTAAGGGACTTTGAATTAGAAATTCGACAGCTCACAACGGAAGAATGTGATTAGAAAAGATAAAAGCTCAAACTGCTCTTTATCTAGTTACCTTTACGTGTCAAACATTTTGAAATGTAATAAGTCTTCTTCATATTCTCCTGCCTGAAAAAGCCACACAAAGCAAACATAAAGGAAAGTTTGCAAAATATATACTCTCATCCAGTTGAACTCTAAAGATTTCACATAATCTCTGCCTCCAAACTAATTCAAGTACTTTGGATACAATGCTAGAATTCTTTTCTGGGCTGTATTTTCAGAAAATGCTCTTAATTGTATTAACAGCCCACTAAGATTGTAGCTGCAATGTCAATAGCAAGGCTTTCAATCTTTTTGTTTGTTTCCCCAATAGCTTGTGCTTCTCTCTTAGCTTACTTTGAATGATATTAAAATGCATTCTTATTTGTTAGAATTAAGTACTTTTTACATAAGGTTTTTTCTTCAGTATCATGTTAAGCAGCTCATTTTATGTTAAAAGAAGTTGAGAACTACGCATATGTTTAATCTGATTTGTTTGAATGTGATATAGTAACTCATCAGTACCCATAAAATTATTTTATAAATTTTACATTATAAAACTATTGACAAAATTCAATATCCATTTATGATTAAAAACTTTCAACAAAGCATGTGTATAGAGAACATACCTCAAATAATAAAGACCATATATGACAGATTAAGCAGCAGATTAATGAGCTAGGTAATATTTTTATCTTCTCCAGTTGACCCTGAACTCTATGATTGTATCATTTTATTTAAAATACCATGATATAAGAAATCATGAACAAATATAAAAGATGTGTTCTGAAGTCAAACAAAAATGCTTGTATTATCTTCATTGCTCTTCCTCCAAACTCATATGAAGAATGAATTCCAAAATTCATTTGGCAAAAAATCACTGTATTACTTATGAAATAGAATTACATGTAGACTTTCAAAGCTCTCATCTTACAGATTTATCCCATTACCTTTGAAGAAATGACTCTTCTCTAAGAATAAGATTGATTTAATTCTTTAAGATAGGAATCACCTCTCCCTGTGGCCAAGTATTTTTCAGTAAATTATAATTTTATCTGGAATAGATATTTAGTTCTGGTATTCAGAATGACTGACACAAATGTGGGCCAATGTTAATCATTCTAATTAATAGATGTCTGGAGTTAATATTTCTCTCCCACCCTCTAGATTGGAAAGAGCATGCAGAGTGTGTGTAAAACCCCTTTACTGATGTTTGTCTCCTGTTCTGCAATTTCCAAATCATCATAATAAAAGTAATAAATCAAGTTAAAATCTAGTTCAGATGTTGTAAACATCCTGAAATTTGGCTAACACTTGAAGGTTTTATTTTGAGAGAATTTTAAATAATAACAATGAAACATTTAATGTCTTTCCAGGTAATATATCCTAAATACACGTGTCAAAATACAAAATATGGTTGGTTTAACAAAATATAGCAATTATTACTTAGCTATATTGCTCTAAATGATGTGCAAGAATAAACGCATGTAATATTCAGTTTTATAGACAAGGTCCTCAACGTCCAGAGAAGTTTAACAACCTGCCCTAGATCGCACAGCTAGTTAAGGGCGGAACCAGTATTTGGACTGGACAAAGACAGCCTCAAAGTGTGACCTCTTTCACATCCTAATAGGCCCCTTTCAGGACAAATATATGATAGCAAAACATTCTATCATAATCAGAATATAATGACCTTCATATGTTTCCTCTAAAAAATTAATGTGACCATGTGCTATCCCAGAATTTCTGAAAAGGAATCGGAGCCTTTTGTACATGTTCATGTAGATTGTTCTCACTTTATATAGATGTCTGTTGGGATCTTTACACTTTACAGTTGGACCTGGATATCTCATTACAAAGTCCTAACCCAGCCTAGCAGATTATGTAGTGACTGATACAGTAAGAGTGTGGACAAGTAGAGACCTCTTTCTCCATCTGAAGGAATTCATCCATTGCAGAATTATCGGTGACCAACTGGCTTGAAGAATATAAGATTGATACTGCTAAATCTTTGTATTTTTAATTAAAACCATATATCCATAATTTTACATGACATGTTTTAACTTCAAGGGTTTTAAATTAATTTATTTATTTTATGGGCAACTGGGTGGCTCAGTCAGTTAAGTGTTGGACTCAATATCAGCTCAGGTTGTGATCTCAGGGTCCTGAGATCAAGCCCCATGTCAGCACTCAGGGCTGAGCCTGCTTGGGGTCTCTGTCTCTCTGCCCCTTCCCCGTGTGTGTGTGTGTGTGTGTGTGTGTGTGTGTGTGTGTGTATGTGAGCGCGCATGCGCGCGCGTGTGGTCTCCTCTCAAAATCAATAAGTAAACAATAAAAAAACTAATTCAATTTATTTTAACAAAAATAGCAACACTGTAAGGTTCAGAAAAACACATACAGAGAAGTATAACCATCTTCAAGATGACCAATCTGTGAGCTCTGGCCCATATTTTCATGCTTATTTTGTAGATGAGGAAACTGGAAAGTAACAGACAAGTAAGTGAGTAAGATTAAGAGCTGAAATAAGAACTCGTTATTCCTCACCTTTAATTTTAGTGTCTATTCTTTTTTAAAAAAAATTTTAATGTTTTATTTATTTCTGAGAGAGAGAGAGAGAGAGGTAACGTGAGCAGGGGAGGATCAGAGAGAGAGGGAGAAACAGAATTCGAAGCAGACTCCAGGCTCTGGGCTAGCTGTCAGCACAGAGCCCGACATGGGGCTCAAACACACGAACCGTGAGATCATGACCTGAGCCAAGGCCGGACGCTTAACCTACTGAGCCACCCAGGTACCCCAGTGTCTATTCTTACACCTTATGGCATCAGCTACTTCTTTGCTGCAGTAGAAACACAGAGTATACTTAGAGACTAAAAAAGTTGACTTCTCACAATAGCTTAGGAGTTGAGTATACAGGCTCTAATGTCAAAATGGCTATATTTCCCATAGCTACACTAGCTTCCAACTCTGTCAACTTAAGGAAGTTACGTAAACTCCTATAACCTAATTCTGTCATTTGTAAAATAGGAGACTATGCTGTCCTTTTCTCTGGGTTGATGTGAAAATTAAGCAGTATAATAAATGTAAAGTTTTTCCAAGTCTCAAGAATTTTTAGCTCTTTTATCATCCAGAGCATGATCACCATTATTATCATCACAAACTCTCCGTGAGCTCTGAAATGCTCCCAAACTGATCTTTTGCAACTTTATTCTAATTAATGACACTGATGGTTCAAAGGACTCCTGAATTATAGCAGGTTTATCTCTGTTGCAGACTATACTATATTTGCCGTGCTCTGGGTTGTACTGAATGCCTCACTGGCCCATTTCATTCAGGTCTAGGCTCAGATATCATCTTTTTTTTTTAATCTTTAATGTTTATTTTTGAGAGAGAGACAGAGACAGAGTACAAGCTGGGGAGAGGCACAGAAAAAGGGAGACACAGACTCCAAAGCACGATCAAGGCTCTGCGCTGTCAGCACAGAGGCCGACATGGGGCTGCAACTTGTGACCCGCGAGATCATGACCTGAGCTGAAGTTGGGCACTCAACCGCCTGAGCCTCCGAGGCGCCCCTCAAATGTCATGTTTACATTTATGTCTTCAAAGACTATTCTTGGTAAACCAATCCTACCGTTTGCTATTCCATCCTTCTGCTTTTCCTTTCTTAATAGAATTTAAAATTGCTGAGGTTATATGATATGCATTTTTGCATATTATTGTCAGTCTCGATCCTCACCCTTGAATACAGGCTCCACAAAGACAACTGTGTGGTTTGCCTTGTTTACTCCAGTGGTCCCAGGGCCTTAACACTACCAAAAACTAAAATAAATAAATAGTAGGCACTCAATAAACTATGTGCTGAATAAACTGACAAGTGAATGAAAGGTTAAATGAGTAAGTGCCCAAGGACAATCTGCTGGTAGAAGCAAGTGGATGACACAGCCCTAGATAAATTTAGCCCCTTAGCAAGTCATGCCGATATGAAAAGCTGGATCTGCGGGTTGAGACTGACCATGTGGCTTCAGCTACAAATGTCCTGGTAATTTTGCTTCAAGACATTTTGGTATTGCTTTCACTTCCTGAGGAAGACAAATGCTTAAATATAGCTTTCTAATTAAGTGTTCTTAAACAGTCATAGTATAAATGAGACAATATCAACAAAAAATATGTACAATTTTTGAAATATTTGACACACAGTGCTTTCCTGAGTTCCATTACTTGTATTAAAGCTGCTTTTTATTCGCCAATTTTTCAAAGATGCTCAGCAGTTTTAGCTATCTTTGGCAGTGATTAGAGCTACCTGCAGTTTAGAATATTAATATTATTAAAGGGGTTTTGACACAAATATCCTCTGATTTTTAAATTCTTTTCTTTTTGCCTTTAATTCTTCCATAAAAATGTTGCTCTCTAAATAAGAAAAGTAGTGATCATGGTAAGTTGGAACAGGAGAAACCATGTCATAGTGAACAAGAGAGTACATGGAAAGTTCCACCTGAGTAAAAGATTTTATGACTGCGAAATTTTCTCTGAAGAAAGTTCTTTCTGAAAGACAGAACAAACTATGACATCATTCATGAAGCCCATTTGTTTGGTAGAAAAAGAGCAATGCTGACATCTAGTGTTTATGAGTTAAAAGACAAAGGCTGATACTTTTCTTTATGGGCAGGAATTCTTAGGAACAGAATCACATGGGGGAGGAAGATAATGAATGGCCCCTGGGCTACAGACAAGTAAACAATCAGCTTCAATTCATAGCACAATCTTTGAGTTACCTAACAGAGTGTTTCTGTTTGTGAATAAGACCAGAGTTTCACTGATAACAGTAAAATAACTAGATTTCCATAATCACTTTACATGGACTCTGATTTCCTCCCAAGTGAAGACAGCTAGCCGAAAGAAAGAAAGAAAGAAAGAAAGAAAGAAAGAAAGAAAGAAAGAGAGAGAGAGAGAGAAGAAAGAGAGAAAGAAAGAAGGAAGGAAGGAAGGAAGGAAGGAAGGAAGGAAGGAAGGAAGGAAGGAAGGAAGAAAAAGAGAGTCTGTGATATAGGCATTCATTTAAAAGTGCTGTAATGGTCAGGTGCCTGGATGGCTCAGTTGGTTGAGCATTTGACTCTTGGTTTTGGCTCAATTCATGATCTCATGGTTTGTGAGTCTGAGCCCCATGTACGGCTCTGTGCTGACAGAGCAGATTATGCTTGGGATTCTCTCTCTTTCCTTTTCTCTCTTCCCCTCCCAAACTCTCTCTCTCTCTCTCCATAAATAAACAAACATTAAAAAATTATTAAAAAGCCCTGGAGTGATTAACATCCCTACAATGTTAACTGCTGGTGCCACTGAGGTTAAAATAATCCAACAGCCCACAAATGGCAACAAGACTACTCCCCTACTCATTGTAGCTGGTTCCCAACTCCCTCAAAGAATCAAAGCATCCCACTACCCTTAGAAGTAATATTTTCTGCAGGAAATACTTCAAGCAGAAGTTAGCCCTGACTTCCAGACTCTATTCCATAGCAGCACATCTGTACAAAACTTCAGAACTCATAAGGAGGCATTTAGATATTTTTCATCTACCATAACTGCCTCGGTCAGCCATCAAAGGAAAACCAGTAGCCAAGTTATCATAAATGGGGCCATAAAACTGTGTAGTTTGAGAATACTCAATAATGTCTGCCTCATCCTTTCAAGTACATAAACCTTGGATTGCTAGTAACTTGTTCTGTGAATGTTCTACGAGACAAGCAAAGATTTCAAGCACTATTTAACTTGATAAATGAGTGATGTCTTGCAATACGAGTAGTACAGAATGTCAAATGTCACATGATCACAACTGAGCTGATGATTCTTCTCTCTCTCTCTCTCTCTCTCTGCAGGATTATGGGTGATTGTTTCCCATGCTCAGATGCTTGCTCTCAGGCCACAGTGTTTGACAGAAATCATTGATTTTTCAGAACATTGGAAGGTGCCCACAACTGGCACTAATGCATTTTTTTCACTCCAAACTACCAAACTACCTATGGCCAGTCCTTTGCTTTTCATACAAGAATAAGCTTAGGGATTCTTTGCTTTATTCTAGGTCAGGCTTCCTGAAGATATAGACCTATCCCCCTGCCAGTTATATTAAATACAGTACATGACAAGAGTTTATTAACACTGTACTGTAGTCAACATCTATGAAAGTATATACAATGGCTCCCATGTGGAAAAAGAATCCACTGCCAATTGATAGCAGTGATTCCATTGGTTGTCCTACACAATAACCCTCCTCTCTCTTGTCTCCCTCACACCAGCCATGAAGGTTTTCAAAGGTAAGTGTAGGTTAATTTGTTTATTTTTCTTTATATTTTCTTTATATTTTGCATTTTATTTATTATTTTTATTAGATTACAGTATTGTAATCATTTTTATATGAATATTTTTGGGTTTTGGAATAAATCACCTGAGCTTCCATCATTTCTTATGGGGAAATTCACTTTGATATCCAAGTGCTTTGAATTACAAACATGTTTCCAGGATGAATTATGTTCACAAACCAAGGTTTCACTGTGTTTCTAGAGATAACTACAGAAGATTCATACAATTGAAGGAGAAAACGTTCTGTAAACCCACTGACTCTAGCTCTGGTTTTATGGAGTTATATATCTATAGTGAGTGTCAGATGTCACGAAGTGTACCAGGAGGAACACTTAGTGTTAACACTTAGTGTGAACACTTAGAGGAAGCTTCAGAATCAAAACAATGCTCCATGATTCCATAGAATGCTCAAATCCCCATGTTAGGTTACACTGATTTTGAAAACATATACAGGGAGGTTTCCAACCTAACTCAAGCAGCCCTAAAACAAATGACAAATGAGAACTACATATGGAAAAAGAAAATAACAAACTTCTCTGTAGTGGGTAAAGTCTTATATGTTTTCTTAATAACTTTACTTATTTTATCATAATGAACATGGGTAATTCTTACCTTGCAAACATTTTTCTTCCTTGAGATGGGAGGTGCCTCCATGGTTACAATTTAATAAACAACCATTACATTGTGAATCAGATAACATTTAGAAAGTAGTCTCTACCAATTCCTCACAAAGATTCCATTCAGGAATTCCTCCTAACTGGTGAGGTGAAGAGGACTCTGTATCAAAAGACCTACAGCATATCTAACCACAGGTGTAGAAAATACATATCTGGACAGAAAGGTATGATTTGGAGTTCAATCCAATATCCTTCATTATATATTTTGGATCATCAAAAAGCAGCATGGCACACCAGCCAGTAACTTAGGATCTGGTTCAAAGCTCAAAACGTATTTTTGCCATTCACTGACACATTACCAATACTTACTCTTACTGTGTCTTCATTTCCTCATCTGTTGTGCCAATTACTTGGGGCTGCTGTAACAAAGTAACATAGCTGAGGTAGCTAGTAAACAACAGGAATTTATTTCTCACAGTTCTGGAGGCTAGAAGTCCAAGATCAGGGGACAAGCTAGATCAGATTCTGTTTCAGCATAAGAATTTTGAAGGGACACAAACATTCAGGTCATGACATCTGCATAGGAGAATGATGGTAGTGACTACTTCACAGGTGGAGAAGAAAAATTAATTCTCATAATACATGAAAAATAGTCCTTGATGTACTATAAATATCGCTTAATACCGTGGCTTCATTTAAAAGTTGAATCCCAGGCACAAAGAATGCTCTCAATAAATGTTAATCGTTATCATTTCAGAGACCTTCCTTGATTAATAAAATATTAAAAAGTTACAATGATGATATGTTTTTATAAAAAAGGAGCACAAAAATAGAAAGCCTCTAAGAAAATATGAATTAAAAGAATACCTGTGTTCCCAAGGATAGAGTCACACATTGCTACTGATTTTTGCTGTTCTACTAATAAAGTCTTGGAAAGAAGTATTTATTATCTCAACCAAAAGGATAGGTCCACCTGGCTTATTCTTCTATAGGATAATGCAAGGCATGAAGGACAGTCCATGAATGCTTAGGACAATCTACTAGAGAAGTAACATCCTATTGGGGGATAAAGGGCTAGACAGATTGCCATATAAAGGACATTTTAGAGGCAAGATGTTGGGGGAACATTTCAAAGATGGGAAGACACACACGCACAGACACTCACCCAGGAAGCCCAGGTATGGTGTTTACTACTTGCAACGCTCCTTTGGCCAATGTGTGTTAAGTAAAGTTAAAGTGGGAAATCAGGACTGTAGGTTCATAAAACTAGGCAAAATTTGCCATGAAAGGGCAGAAAATACTGAGATAAAAATATTCAAATGTCAAAATCTAGGTGGAATTATGTTTTTAGGGCTCAAGATAAACATAACATTAAGTACTTGCATTGAATTTACGTTTATATGTAATTTCACCAGCAAATCTGGGTACATGGGGAAAAGAATTGGAGTCAAAGGCAAGAGGAAGAAATAGGCTTTCCCATGCATTCTGAGTGAAAAGCACACAGCTTCTCTGCAAAGCTTAACTGCAACCCCTTTGCCCACTTCATTAAAATGAAGCTAACCGCGAAACACATACAGCATAATGACTACATCCTATTTGCACAGGTTCAAAGTGTCTGTTTTGTAATTTGTGTTCTATCTCCAATTAGCTGAGAGTTGGTAGAAATAAGTATTAAATTAATGAAAAGTTCAGGCTGAGTCTATTTATACTGAACAATGCCTAGCACCTTCTTGGGTAAAATTAACTACATAATAATGTTTGATGACAATTACAAAGAAAAATGCACAGTTCCGTGTCTCAAATACAAGTAGTGATATCACACTTTTAAAAAATGTATTTAAATTAAAGCTTTTACAAGTGAAATTTTATCTTCAAATATTAAAAGAAACTGCCTATTGTATTTTTCATACCTGGAAGTAAGAACAGCTCCTAGTTTCCTTTTCCATTTTAAATCAGACACATATCCATTTTTATAATCCACAAGGAATACAAGGTTTATAAAATCATAACATGGTAGGCAACAGTGCTCTACTCTGAGAACAGTTAAACGGTAGCACTGTAGATATCTGATCCTTCATTAGGAGAGCTTGTTAAGCAAGTCTGAATGGGCAGCATGGATTTGCAGAGGTTCATCCTAGAATATACGAATCTATGAATGGAAGGACATGTTCATAAAAGCTTGTTACTATCCTTGTTATGAGTTACATTGTGTCCCCCCGCCCCCAATATATGTTTAAGTCCTAAGCTCTAGTAGCTCAAAAGCAACCTTATTTGGAAATAGGGTCATTACATACATAATTAAATAAGATGAGACCATACTGGAATGGGTGGGCCTTTAATCCAATATAATCAATGTCCTTTTAAGAAGGGAAGGAAGGGCACAGGCACAGAAAGGGAAGAACACTGTGTGACAGCAGAGGCAGGGTCTAAAGGTCTATAGCTGCAAGCCAAAGAAGCCCAGGATTGCCAGCAAATAGCCAGAGGCTAGAAGAAGGAAGGATTCTCTCCTACAGGTTTTTGTATGACCTTGCTTATTCCTTGATTTTGGACTTCTGGCCTCCAGAGGTACGATACAATGGATTTCTATTGTTCTGAGCCCCTCTATTACCAGCACTTTGTCACAGCAACTTTAGGAACTAATAAAACGCTTAATACTAAAAGATGTAAAATTTGGAAGACCCCAAAGGACTTTTCATGAAACGATTATAATGTTATCACACAAGAAGGAAAACTAGGACTAAAAATTGCTGTGAAAGAATTGCCGGTAGAGAGCAACATTTAGTGGCAGGATCCCAGTTCAGTGGAAGGCATGGATGACTCCTTAATAAATATAATCAAGTCACTGAA
The DNA here is from genome assembly GCA_017311185.1 of Proteles cristata cristata. NCBI lineage: Eukaryota > Metazoa > Chordata > Mammalia > Carnivora > Hyaenidae > Proteles > Proteles cristata. Next base: position 934,695 of record JAESUZ010002548.1, on the reverse strand, counting down.
TCCATTTGTGCTTTAAGTAGATAGACTTGAAGTCTTAGCACTTGTTTATAATACATTCAGATAATTATTTGTACACCTTAGTTATTAGAAATGATCTTTGATTTTACCTATCTTATGTGCACGTAGATTGCTTAAATCAATGAAAGAAAAATCTAATACAAAGATAGTACACCTCGAAATGTTTCACATTTGAGTAACTAACATTTATTGAATTTTCACTGTGAGCTACGTATTTTTCCAAGAGCTTTGTTCACATTATTCACTCAATCCTCTCTGTTATGAGGTGGGTTTATTAACATTATTCCCATTTTCCTGAGGGCAAACCAAAGCCTGGAAGATTCAAATGAACTGTTTAAAATGACACAATTGACAAATCCCAGAGGTGGGATTTGAGCATAATCCATGAAGACCCTGGGGTTTTAATACCTTTGTTATATTGCTCCCTATGTGGAAACAATTTTATGTAAGCCTGCTTCCCAGCCACTTATAGATTGTAAATCATATCAGTAAAGTAGTAATAAGTCAGTGTGGCTGTTTTGACTAATAAACTAATAAAGTCTGGTTGTTCTAGACCTTAGAAAGATTCAACATGAAGTTAAAATATAAAGGGGGCACCAGGGTGGCTCAGTCAGTCGAGCATTCTACTTGAGCTCACGTCATGATCTCTCAGTTCATAAGTTCAAGCCCCACATTGGGCTTAGTGCTGTCAGCCTGTTTCAGATCCTCTTCTCCCCTCTCTCTCTGCCCCTCCCCTGCTTGGGCTCTCTCAAAAATAATTTAAACATTAAAAAATAACAATAAAAATATAAGGTAATCTCTGGTTTTTACATCAGAAAATTATCAGAGGAAACAGCTAAAAGATGTTTACATCTAGTACATTATTTGAGTCATGTTCCACATCCATTTCTTCTGCTTGCTGACCTTGGAGCCAGGAAGAGCTGGGGTTTTACTGCTAGATCCTAGCTAGATATGACATTGATTTAATTAATTAATTAATTAATTTGTATCTAAGTTTTTCATTTATAAAGTGGGGATAATAAAACCTACTTCTTAGGGCGCCTGGGTGGCTCAGTCGGTTAAGTGTCCTGCTTCAGCTCAGGCCATGATCTCACGGTTCCTTGGTTCAAGCCCCGCGTCAGACTCTGTGCTGACAGCCAGCTCAGAGCCTGGAGCCTGCTTCAGATTCTGTGTCTCCCACTCTCTCTGACCCTCCCCTGCTCACGCTGTCTCTCTCTCTCTCTCTCAAAAATAAATAAGATATTAAAAAAAAAAACCTACTTCTTAGTGCTTTACATATATAGGCTGTCAATGAAAAACCTTCAATATGCTATACTGCACATAACAAATGTTTAGCAAATGGCAGTTCATAATGATAATCCTACTGACTTGGTCTTTATACCATTAAAAAAAATCCTGTTGTGGGGCATCTGGGTGGTTCAGTCAACCCAGCTGCCTGGCATAGGCAACTGACTTTGGCTCAGGTCATGATCTCATGGCTCGTGAGTCTGAACCCTGCATAAGGCTCTGTGCTGACAGCTCAGATTCTCCAGCCAGCTTTCTCTGCTCCTCCCCCACTTATGCTCTGTTTCTCCCTGCCTCTGTCTCAAAAATAAATAAAGTTAAAAACTTTGTAAAAAACAATTCTATTGAAAGCAAGAATATATCATTCTATTATAAGGTCAATCAGAACAAAAATATACAGTGGAAGAATTAACAGAGTTGAATAAAGTAAGAGAGTAGTGGCTATTTATCCCATTGGCCAAATTAGCATATGGATACAAATTTCATATTTATAATCATGTAGGTTGAGGTAATATATGTATACATATGCAGTAGCTTCTTCCTTTCACTCTTTTATTCTTTCAGCTTTTCTTCATTGTTTTCTCCTCTTTTTCCTACAAATTAAATAGAATTCACATGTATTTTTAAGGTGGCCATATTTTAAGCAATATTTTAGCATAATGATCATTCTGTAAATAGAAATTTGTTTTCTGGTTATACAGTATACTATCTAGCATTAAAAGATGAGTAAGATGCTCAGATTTTTTTAACTTTTTTGTATATAAATTCAAAAATGAAAAAGGAATCACATGTATAGCAGCTTTTCTCAAAATCACCCAAAACTGGAAAGAATCATCCACCTAAAGATGAATGAATAAGCAATAGAATACTGTTCAGCAATAAAAAGGATCAACTACAGACACAGACATCAAGACAAATAAATCTTAAAGTGTAAATGATGAGTGAAAGAAGCCAGACTCAAAAGGCTACTTCCTATATGACTCCATTCCTTCTGGAAAGAGCAAAACCACAGGGACAGAGAACAAACCAATTAGTGTTTGCCAGGTATAACGCAAGGCAGAGTAACTGTACAGAAGATGAGCCACTGAGGGTGATGGAGTTGTTCTATATCATGACGTAGTGATGGTTGCATGGCTCTGTGTTTGTCATAGTCCATGAAATTCACATCTCCAGGGGATGTATTTCACTATAATAATTATACTTTAATCAACCCGATCTTTAAGTAAAAAAGAAATTGCAGAAAACATATACCCTGAATCGTTATAGGGTAAATACTGACCCTCAACATCCAGGCCAAAAAGTATTACTTTTTGATAAGATTCCAACAACACCAGAAGCTCCTACCTCTGCCCCAACTCAGATGCAGCCTCCCCTCTCTTCCAAATGTAGCTTCTCCCTGACTTTTCTTTTTCTAATTAATAGATCACATTTTGGGGGACAGTTTTAGGTTTACAGAAACATTGAATGGAAAGTAGAGGTCCTATATTACTCCCTCAGACTCCCCTCATATGAACATCCTGTTTTCATTATTATTAATATTACATTATGCATTTTGCTATCTACATACCAATGGTTCAATTTAACATGTTCCTCTGCTCTCTGTATTTCCTGCAAATACAGTAAAACTTTGGTTTGTCAGCATAGTTCATTCCAGAAGATGCTTGTAATCCAAAGCACCTGTATATCAAAGTGAGTTGCCCCATAAAAAATAATGGAAGCTTAGATGATTTGTTGTACAAAGCTAAAATATTTATATATGATTTCAATACTGTAATATAACATAAAATGATAAAGAACATACAATATATAAAGGAAAATAAACAAATTAACCTGCACATACCTTTGAAAATCTCCATGGCTCGTATGAAGAAGACAAGAGAGAGGAGAGTTATGGTGTAGGACATCTTTCAGTATCACTAACAGAATCACTGCTGTCTATTGGCTCAATGGATTCCTTCTTTTTGTGCAACTTTAACAAGGAAACTTTCCAATGACCTAGAATGAAGCAAAGCATTCCTAAGCTTATTCTTGTATAGAAAAGCAAACTTTTGCCCATAGGTGCTTTGAAATGACAAAAACTGCATGAGTGCCAATTGTGGGCACCTTCCAATGTTCTAAAAATTCACTGATTACTGCCAAACATGGTGGTCTGAGACTGAGCATCTGAGCACGGGAGATGAATACTCACAATCCTACAGCAAGAGAGAGGAGAGACAGATGGACAGAGAGAGAGAGAGAGAGAGAGAGAGGAAGAAACAGAGAGTGAAATAAAAAACCATTGGCTCAGTTGGGATCATGTGACGTTCAACTCCACATACTACTCGTATTACTAGATGCTGCTCATTTATCAAGTTAAAGTTTATTAGAAATGTTTGCCTATCTTGTAGAACATTTGAAGAACAAATTACTTATAATCCAAGGTTTTATTGTATATGGGTAGACTTAGAGACTCAATTAGATATGTACTTTATCCTTTTGGGAAGACTATTGGTACTCTTTGTTTTGTTCTTTCAGCAGGAGGTATGTAATATCTGGTTTTCACACTTTATGGATGTTAGCATCCATTGTTTCTCAAAGCTTAGAGTCATTAGTTTATTGGAGACTTCATAATGGTGATATATTAATTCTATCATTTTGCTAACATACATTAGCAATATGTTTATAAGGACATTCTTTATATCTGTAGTACTTGAATATAGCAAAGGAAGGATAAATGCCTGATTCTTTCCCTTTTATATAATATAACCGGTTTTCAAGTTAATGACTTGGTTGCTTGTCTTCTCAGGCAATCACTTATTGATGTGTTTTAATATCATTAAAAACTCATAAATTTATATATATTTTATGAGTTTCCATTAATTATAATTTTTATCACAGAGGCAACTTAAATTGTCCCACTTCTGGCCAGTGAGCACATCTTCAAAGGGATTCCCAATTCTTTCTAAGATGATCTGTTGTCGGATCACTCGCTTTCTGTCTAGTACAATAAGATGCTCCAGGTTCCTCTTCTACATTTCCTGCCCAGATCTGTCATCAGAAACCACTATTTCTCTAAAAATTGCTTTTCTTTTCATGGGAAATAGTACATAAAGGCCCCAATCTGTATACTACCAGTGTTCCTTACTGCACTGTTGGCTCATTATGTCCAGGTCCTTTTAGTAGACAGAATTAGAAGATCACTCATGAGATTATACTCTTATTTCCAGTTCAAATATAACACTATAACTTCTTTTACTACTTCACTTCTTCTGTATTAGATCTGTATTTTCTCTTTTCACAACAAGAATCCTCATTATTAACACAAATGGAATGACAATTAGAATATTCCATATGCATTGATTGGCTTTAAATTGCAATAAATATAGAAGAGCCTCGGAGTAACAATTCCAATAGTAACAATATTTGATTAATAAAAAACATTTACTTCTTGAATATGCAGCTCAATTTCTAATGCTTATTTTATATTTGCATCATCAGATATACTGCTATTATGTTCTATAGTCTCTCCCTTTACCCTTCATTCATTCTTAACTCTTAAGTATCTATATAATACAGCAAGGCAAACCACTTGTCAAAATTTGATGACACTCTAGTCGTTTTGGTTATGGAAGTTCATTTTCCACTGGTTTCCTTAGAAAAGTCCTAGTACTGTGGGGCGTCTGGATAGCTCAGTCAGTTAAGCATCTGACTTTGGCCCAGGTCATGATCTCACAGTTCGTGGGTTCGAGCCCCACGTTGGGCTCTGTGCTGACAGCTCAGAGCCTGGAGCCTGTTTCAGATTCTGAATGTCCCTCTTTCTCTGACCCTCCCCTGCTCATGTTGGCTGTCGGTCTTTCAACAGGACCGGGAAAATTTATTTTCCTTATAAATCACATATTCTGTCTTCCTAGACACTCAAAGAAGTTTTCGGGTTTTTGCTTAAAGTCCAGTAATTTTAGTAGCTTCAGTCTTGGAATTAATCTTTCTGTAGGCTCTATTAGAATGTTTTCTCAAATCCTTTTGTCATTCTTGTGTTTTCAGGACAGATTTTTTTTTCCTTAATGGTGATTTGTGGTTTTGTTGCTGTTGTTCTGTTATTTTGGTTTTCTTCAGAATTCACCTTTCTCCATATCCTAGCTCTTCTTTGACCATTTTCAATGGTCACTTGCTGCTTTCCTTTGATGCCTTTGTGTCTCTTCCTTTATTTTGAATGTGAAAAGTTTTCCTTTTCAACTTCTATTTCTTCGAAGGCATTTTTCACTTGCTCTTTAGTTTTTTCTATGGTATTCTTGATTTCTAAAACATTTTAAATTCTGATTCTTCCTTGAATTTCATTATTACATGTTTGAGTTCATAATTCTGACTTATGAGGTTCTTTCATATCTTGTTTGAGCATCTGAGCTTGAAGTGTCTAAAGAGATTGTCTTCTTAAAGCTTCTTTATTCTATAGGAAAGTAGTTTCCCTGTTTTATATTTTTCTATTGTAGTAATTTAAATGGAGTTTTATCTTGGATTTCTCATCTTTTTTGTTATTTTTTAATCTGAATTTCTTTTTATTGAACTTTAGAGGGAGGTTTGGTTCAGATAGCTTCACAAATCTCTCTCTCTCCTTTTCATGTAGTGTTAAAAAGTATGAAATATTGCATTCCTTTTTTTAAAATGTCTATTTATTTTTGAAAGGGAGGGGTAGGCAGAGAGAGAGGTAAACAGAGAATCCCAAGCAGACTCTGCACTGTCAGCACAGAGTCCGATGCCAGGCTCAAACTCACAAACCCTGTAATCATGACCTGAGCTGAAACCAAGAGTCAGAGGCCTAACCAACTAAGCCACACAGGTGCCCCTGAAATATTGCATTCTGAGATTCCCTTGCTCTCTAACCTGCTTCTACTTTAATCTGGACCTTCTATCCTTTGGTCTCTATCTTCTCTGCAGAGTGGACTACCTGCTCTGAAAGGAATGTCTGGTAACTCACAGTCATCTGTTCATGACAGCCATGTAGTCCTTGCCCCTGTAGATCTAATATGCCTTTTCATTTACCCACTAACACAGTGAGCAAAATTCCTCCTGGTTTCATTAGCTTTTCTACATTGGACCACCTGAACTGCAGTGAATGGATTTTTAGGGATTCCCCACTTATCATGATCTGTCAGATGCCTAATTGTTTTCCTTTGCTTTCCCCAGAGCAGATGTTAAAAACATATTGGTCTTGTGGTTGTTGGTGGTTTTCCCCTCCCATTAATGTTTTGGGGGATATCTTGTTACCCAGATTTATTGCAAATATTCTCCATATGTCTTTGGGTTCTTTGCTTTCTGTTTTATTGTCTTGTTTGTCTGTTTGCTTGTTTGTTTTTTCTTTGGGTTTTACCCTAGAGTTGTTCTGCATATTTTACTTCTTTAAATTTTTTTTATGTTTATTATTATTATTGAGAGAGACAGACAGAAGGCAAGCAGGGGAGGGGCAGAGAGAGAGGGAGACACAGAATCAGAAGCAGACTCCAGGCTCTGAGCTGTCAGCACAGAGCCTGATGCGGGGCTCTAACTCACAGACTGGGAGATCATGACCTGAGCCAAAATCGGACCCCCAACCGCCCAACTGACTGAGCCACCGAGGCGCCTCTATTCTGCATATTTTAACAAGAACATTCAGAAAGATTCAAAATTATGCAACCAATGCCACTGTGCTCTTACCACTTTCTCTCAGATTTTTTTAAAACAGTGTTAATTTGTTTTTTGCCCTCCAAATCCCCTTTGGTTTATCTGTTTAATTTTACTTCATTTAGTGTTTATGCAAAGGTTGAATGATGTTTGACAGGGTTTGCACTTAGTCAATTTACTAAGATATCAAATTCTGTTTAAGTGTATCCCTAAGAACTCAGATTTTATCTCCTGCTAAATAATTTTATGTTTTCTCTTATTTTTAGCAATGGATCTACTGAAGTATGTGCCTGTCCTGAATCAGCATCAGTGTTTGTATCTGTGAATTCTTATACGTGTATATTCTCCTTACTTCCCTATATTATCTTCCTGTTACTTTGAATGGAATTGTTTATATTAGAAAAAAAATCAAGCTTTTGGGGGAATTTCTTCATTCCTTTCCTAAGTCATATGAAACACTAGTCTTTAAGTTTTGAACTTAAAGTTTTTGGACATGACTGACATTTTTAATTTTCGTGTTTATTTGTCACATGGTGAAGCTGTCATTGTAAGGCATACATGTAAAAAACTAAAACCAAAAGATAGAAAAATAAAAATGGAGAGATTGACATTAAAAGGAAAAGGTAAAGGAAGAAAAGAAAAATGTATGAATAGGATAAAATTTTTTGTGATTTTATCAGTAGTAATCTGATGATGATACAATAAATCAATAATCCCTTTTTTCACAGACAGTACCATTCCCTGTAAAACACGCTTCCATAAATATTTAATAATTTCTTATGGTAAAGCATAACTTATTAGGTCAGCTGATAAATTTAGGACAAAATTTCCTCAAGGGGAAGACCATCCCTAATGTGATGTTTTATTTGTGCTGACCTAGAAAAGCTCTAAAAAGCCAGTGGGGTTTCTAATTTGTGCAAACATCTGTAATAGCTATCATATGCTTTATTGCTTTTTGATTTTCAAATCATGTAATTTTTGGCTTCTCTTGGTTCAATTCATTTCCTTCCTTCAAAATGCACAGTATATGAATCTTTAACAGTGGGACTTAAAAAAAAAAGAGTTTGCAGCTTAGAAACCTATTAAATTTTGTTTTTCATAAATGTACTAACAAGATACCCAGGGTAAAATTCTAAAGCCTCAGAGATGTGAGAGATTGGGAACTTTTGAGCTGCATTGGCACCTGCCTTTATCACAGCCCTCCATTTGCAAATCCTCTACCTCTTCCACTTGTCTGTGATTATTTCCACTTGAAGCAGTAAGTACTCCCTTAGGGCATTTCCCTAAGAGTTATTGTACAATCTGACTGCTTCACTGATTCTTTAGAAAAAATTCCGTGCATTTTACTTTGCATTATAACTTTTTTTTTTTTTTACTGGAAGAAGCATGAATGTACATGATTTGGGGGAAAGGAAAGCAATGTACAAATGACAAAACACATTGACAAAGAGCTGGAGAATTACAAGTGAACAGAAAAATCCAAATTTGGATGTGGTTTTAAATAAAACTCTCCAGATCCCTACATAATTCAGGGTTATTCAATAGTCTTCTTGTTTCATGTCTTACGTGGCTGGATTTGTTTAGGTAAATTAGGCTCATGTTTATTGATCATTCTAAATTAATTATGTTTTGCTTCTCTTAATTTTTTCCAGGTGAATCAAGATAAATGCACAGTGTTTTGCCAGAGGTGGCATGCAGTTTTCCCATTCTCTCATGCACTTAGAATTTTTAAGCCAGTTAATACTTTAAATGTTCATGATTTTGTATCATGATTCACTCAATGTCTACCAACCGTATGAGAGGTGAAATTGAGAAAGAGGTTATAATTAGGTCATAATTAGAACTTCTGAAAATAATATTAGAGTAATCCCAACACATGATACAAAGCTATTTATTACAGACACTAGTGGAAGACTTACATTTCAACCATTACCACAAGGATTCTTATCTTCCTGTAGTATCAATCCAATCTTCCTACATATCTAAAGCTACCACTGGAGCTGTGAACTCTTGTCGGCTGTCAGCAAAATAGTCTCCATCTTCAGATTACTCTTAGAACAGTTTATGACTCTATCTGAAACTAGATTACTTCCTGAGAGCATAACTTACCCTGCATTACTGTTAAGATGTGGCACAATTCTTTCTTCCACAGGCTGCAAGTAGGTAATATCCAAATTTATTGAGCAATGTCTATGTGTTATGCATCTATATTAATTTAACTCACTTAACCCTTAAAACAACCCTATGAGATAGAAAATATGCCCAATTTACTGATGTGTCAAGTGAGCTCCCCAGGACTTAAGTTATTTACGTAAAGATACCGCATGTACTAAAGGGTAAAAGTTAATTTGATTTCAAACTCATTCTGATAATTGCTGTGGTGTGATGTTTTTCCAAGATAGTAGATACCTTCAATGAACTTCATTGCATCTTCCAAAACATTTATTTTCCCTTGTCCTCAAGAAGCATTACTTCTTGAATTCCAAACTACCAGATAATATCATTCACTTTTAAAGTCAACCATTTATCTCCCTGGCACTCTCTCTCTCTCTCATGTTCTGCCGTCCTAGAGTGTGATTTTCCTCTTCACTGACACTCATGCTGCCATTCTGGGTGATTTCTATACCCATGTAAAAGACCAATTCCAAACCCACTCAGTGGCCATTCCATAGCTTTGTCCTTCCCGATTTCTCCATGCCTTCCATTTTCTGATGATAACCTCCTATCTTCTTAGCTAGCTTGCTTTAGTAATCCCCTGGAATGATTTCTCAATCTCATAAGCATCATCAGTTCATTAACCTGGCGTTTCTGATTTCTCACCCCCTGAATCTCCACTTGACCTTTAGCACTAGCCAGGGACGCTACTATAATTTTCCTAGTCAATTCAATCTTACTTTCTTTTGGATGATTATTTCATTATTATCCTCTTTTTTCAAGTTTTCAACACCCAAATTTCTTTATCTCTTTCACCCGATAACTTTGCTTCTTATTTCACTCAGAAAATAGAATCTCTCTGAATACATTTCTTCATCTTCCCACCACCACATCCATGAATTGATCTGCATTTATATTCATTTATGGTCATTTCCTGATGGTTAGAAATAGATTATGCATTAACCTACTCTTATGCAACCTACTTTTATCTTAGCCAATCCTTTTGTTGATGCAGAAGACCTCCCCATCTCCTTTTGACAATTCCACCGAGGACTCTGTGCCCACCAGGATAGTGCCTACCTGCTCTAACTAGGGTCCAGTGACTTCTATCTTTCCAGCCCCAGTGATCATCTCTTAGTTCCCATTTGATTCCATATGGCCGTAGCTTTGGGCAAATTAAATCAATGCCTCTTTTAAAGCATTTCATTTCTCAGGAAAGGAAAAAAAATAGAAACCATTTTCATGGAAGCTGTAGAAGAAACAAAATGCCATCACATTTTAGACAACCATGGAAAATTATGTCATTCCACGTACTTAAGCTTCCAAGAATTCAAGTCAAAATCTGTGGGAAATATGCAGTGTCTGCATGTGAGAAGGGCATGGAAGAAATGTGAAAGAGCTGGAGGGTGCTCTTCCAAGATATTTGAAAAGGTCTAAAACCTACTCCACTTATTTGAAAGACACTTCCCCTGTTGCAAAGTTCATTTAAAATATTCGGCACTTATTTCTGAGAGCCATGATGGAAGATTCCTTTTAAGTGCATGAGTGAAAGCCCATATTCCCAAGGCCATGCTATTTCTGTCTAAGGAAGGGTTTGCTGTAAAATCAGCATATAGTATTTAAAAATTAGATTTGATTTTGAAAAGCTACAAACATAAAAGTGATTCTCCTACTGTCCTCATCTTCCTGTGTATTTCTCTCATAGGAGCTGGCCTCTCACTGAAAAACTCTGGCAAGGCAGACGGAAGTTGTGCCAGCAGCTTTTTTTTGCCGCCCACACACCGACACAGAGTCCTGTATATTAAGTCCATGTTTAATAGCTCATTCCCAAGGCAGACTCATGAGCCAAACCAAAAAGGAGGAGCACATATTCATGCTGTAAATAGCTTTAGGCAGATTGCTCTTGAGTAAAGCATCAAGGTCAGCCTGTCCTTGCTAACTCTGTTCTCTATTTTCTGGGAAAAATTCATTGTGATACTAATTGCTTTTTAAATTACTCAGAGCTGTCCCACCACTGAGATCAGAATTGTACCTGCTCAGATTCTCTTGCATGAGCTGGTACAAGTGTTTTCCATTGTCATATAGAACCTAAATACTAGAAGCAACTACTGTATTAGATTGTAATGACAGATTTCTTGTCCATGCTGCATTATTTGAGCTGATATTCCATCTGGCTGGCAACAGTCACATTTCCTACTTTACTGTGTGTGTTCTTTACTTCAGCCACTTACCTCTCCCTACAAATACATCCCATTCCCTCCAGGCTTAGCTAATTAGATTAGCATCATTGTTCCAGAAACTTTTAAATTTCCTCCATTAAATAGTTTCCTCCAGGGGTGCCTGGGTGGCTCAGTAGGTTAAGTGTCCAACTTCAGTTCAGGTCATGATCTCCTAGTCTGTGAGTTCCATCCCCATGTCAGACTCTACTGACAGCTTAGAGCCTGGAGCCTGCTTTGAATTCTGTGTCTCCCCCTCTCTGCTCCTCCCCTGCTTGCGCTCTGTCTTTCTTTGTCTCTCTCTCTCTCTCTTTCTCAAAAGTAAATAAAGATTTAAAAATTTTTTTTAAAAAGTTTCCTTAACTATTTGAAAGAGGCTGGGCCATGTTACGTATGTCTATGTACCCAGGCCATGTATCCTATACTAACATATGTATATCAGACATAAGAAGAAATGGTCATTTCACTTCAACATTCATTTTTTAAAATATACTGAATCTTCCTATCCCAATTCTGAGTGTTTAAAATGGTAAAAATTAGGGTGCCTGGGTGGCTCAGTAGGTTAAGCATCTGAGTTTTGATTTTGATTCAGGTCATGATCTCATGGTTCATGGGTTCAAGTCCTGGGACAGGCTTTGCATTGACAGTGTGGAGCCTGCTTGGGATTCTCTCTTCTCTGCCCCTGCTTGGCTGTGTTCTCTCTCTCTGAAAATAAATAAATAAATATTAAAACAATTGATAATGTAAAATTAATATTTTCATTTCTAAGTGAGACTCTATATTAATTCATCTTGAATATATTATTTTCCTCAAACAAGTTTTCAAAGAAATATTGTTTTTTTCCTATTGCTATACATCTTCCCCAGGACTTGGTCTGGTAAGATTTTTATTTTTGATAATATATGGATGTGAAATGGTATCTTATAACTTAATATTATCTTCCCCAAGGACTAATGGGTCTTTTTTTTTTTTAAAGTAGGTGTGAGCTATTTGAGCTTTGCCCTTTTGTGAAATGCCTATTTATGTCTTTTGCTCATTTTTCTGATAGATTTCTTACTGCTCTTGAGTAATTTATATGCTCTGAATATGCATTTTTTGTTGTTTATATGTGTTGCAACCATCTTCTCCCAGTTTTTGGCTTGTCTTTTCATTTGCTTTATGATATTTTTTTGAAGGACAGAAATTCCAATTCTATTTGGTAAAATCGATCAGACTTTTAAACAATTATTGGAACGTTTCTGTCTTATTTAAGAAAACATTCCCTTTTGCAAGGTCATAAATCTTTCCCCCAATTTTTATTAAAGTTTAAAATGCTGGCCTTTTCTATATAAACTGCAAGTCTGTCAAAAACTTGTTTTTGTGCACGGGATAAAGTAATCAATTGTCCCCACCATTTACTAAATATCCTCCCATACTCATCCTATCCCTTCTAATGTGCATTTCATCAGTGTCATACACACAAGTACATCTCTATTTCTGTTTTCTATTCAATTGCATTAGCCTGTCTAGCTCTGTATGAATAGCAACAATAGCAATAGAGCTTTTTCAAATATCTTGGTATTTTCTAAGTTCCTCAAGCATTCTACCTGAGGACACTCTTAATACATTTTGGACCTTCACTTTCTCTGTGGATTGTAGAATCCACTTATCAAATTCCTTGCCAATAGATAGATATTGAGGCACAACTGCCATATGACATTATATTAGCTCCAAGTGTACAACATAGTGGTTCAATGCATGTATATATTGCAAAATGATCACCACAATAAGTCTAGTTAACATGATTATACTTAATATACTGCATTGCATATTTAAGAGTTGCTAGGTGAGGAGATCTTAAAAGTTCTCCTCACAAGGAAATAGATTTCTTGTGGTATGACAATGAATGTTAACTAGAAATAATTTACAATACAATTTTCTTGATTTACCACTTACTCTACATTTCATAGTAGAGGAAAAGTTCTTTTAGAAAGGCAGCTGATACAAAAACAAACCCAATCATATTGTAAAAGACCAGTTTTTATGCCATCTGGTACTTAAAAAAATTCTAATGCAACTTTTTAAAACTATTTTGTGAAACTCAAAATGTATGAGGTAATACAAAGAGATTCTAGGGAGAAATGTTCCATGATGGAATAATACCAGAAAACAGCAGACCTGTAAGCTACCTGAATATTTACAATGCAGATTAGTATATTAAGTACTCATATTGATCCATAAAGAAGAAATAAACTAACTGATGTCTCTAAAGCAATTGACTGCAATTCTTAGTAATCTGTTAATATTTATTAAAATACAATTTGGCCAAGAATCTAATGAGACAGGAATATATGCCATATATTCTTTATTTTTCTCAAATAATTAATAAGATAAGTCATTTCTAATGACGTAGTAGTAAATTGAGAGGGAACTATGGAAAGCTATTTCTTCAGACTCCAACAATTACTTAAGAAAAAACTCCAGAAGTATTTTAAATAGACCCATGGAAGTAGATTAGTCTTTAGATGACTGATTAACCACACCATCAGGTAAAACTATCTTGTATAAAACAGAAAAGGAATAATAATATTTGACTCAAAGAGTGTCATACAGCTATTGCTTATTTCTTTTACACACCTAATAACTTTAGTTTTTCTCTCATTAATCCACACATATTCCAAAAATTCAGTAAAAGTTATTGGACATAAAACCTCTACGATGATTTCCATTATAAACAAGGCTTGCTTTCTGGGAATCAGGTGTATCTGAAGACATGGGCTCCTCCCAGTTGTCAGTGAAGACTTCTCACTACCAGTCAGGACTGTCGTATCGGTGGCCAGCCCAAGTAGCCTCGAGGCTTCAGGTGGCATGCCTTTTCAGTTAGACCTAGTTGAGAGTGAGGTATACTGTGCAATTTGCCCAATTTGGGGATATAGATCATATCAATGTTTGTGTTTAATGAAATATCCCACTCCTCATTTTCTCCCCAGTGGATATTTATTGTGTTCCTCTGAGAATATTTTACCTTTTCACCCTTTTTGGAATATTCTTCCCCTAACACAGTATCTTATTATTTCTGGTGTATGCAAGGCATTCAATCTTATTTTAACATTAATACTGAATTATCATTTTTTTAACTTTCCTTTTACCCTTTGAGTCATTTCATTGGAGTTTGGAAGAGGACAAGATATAAGCACATATGCCTGTAACATCTTGAGCTACAAATATGTTCCATTTAGTAGCTGTTTTTATTTGTTTTGGATTTTACAAATAAATGATTTAGTTTTGTTTATTCCCAGGAAGTGAGACTAGTAGCAACTACCAAATACTTTGCATCTGTTAGCAATGAAACCAGAATTTATAGTCACATTTCTACTATGAATATTAAAGCTAAGGTATAGGGGCACATGGGTGGCTCAGTCAGTTAAGCCTCTGACTTTTGATTTCAGATCAAGTCATGATCTCACGGTTTGTGAGTTCAAGCCCCAAGTTGGGTTCTGTGCTGACAGTGTGAGAATCCCTGCTTGGGATTCTCTTTCTCCCTTTCTCTCTGACCTTCCCCTGCTGGCTCTCTCTCTCTCAGTCTCACTCTCTCTCAAAATAGATACATAAACTTTAAAAAATAAAAAGCTAAGGTATAAATCATTTTAAAAATCCTAAAAATATACAAATTACCATGGATGAATTTTTAAGTTACACAGTACTATATGATAGTCATAACAAATGTGAACAACCCAATATGTAATATAAAAGGTCTGCCCCTCGTTTGCCCTATTCATATTAAACAACAGCTGTTTAAAAGCTTAGTTATTCAAATCTTTTTTTTTTTAATTTCTCACATCTATCCATCTGTCTCAGTTTTTAAAAACTTTAAAAATTACATTCCTTTCTATGTGTAACTGGGTATGATCCAGGGGGCGGTACAAGTTTGTAATTGTTTTATAGCTTGCTTGTTCACTTTAATATACCAAGGGTATTTTATTGTGGTAGGAAATGTCAGTGTACTTCATTTAGACTGCTGCATATCTTGGTCTTGTTCTGGATAAACTATTTTGCCTATTTATAGATGTTTAGCTCTTTTCAATAGTTTGTTTACAATTTTTCTGCAAGGGGCTGAGGCTCCTGTGTGGCTTGATCAGTTAAGCAACCAACTCTTGGTTTTGTCTCAGGTCATGATCTTATAGTTGGTGAGATTGAAAGAGTTTACCGAGCAGTCAGGTTCTGCACTGACAGTGTAGAGCCTGCTTGGGATTCTCTCTCTCCCTCTCCCTGCACTCCTACCTTACTCTTGCTCACTCTCTCCCCCTCTCTCAAAATAAATAACATAAGCATTAAAAAAAACTTTCTGCATAGGCATCTTTCTTCACCTCTGTCAAAATATCTTCATAAGATAGAGCCATAGAAAGGAAATTGTTGATTAACTGGCATGCAAATTATGTTTTGATACAAATTACCAATGTCTCCTTGAAAAGAATGGACCAATTTACACTCTTATCAGCAGTTGGTGCCCATTTCTCCACACAGCTACCACCAGTGGATGTCACCATTTAATTTTTATATCAGCCAAAATAATGTTTTGGTGCCAAGAAAAATTAAACACATACATGACTCCTAAATCAATGTGGTTTAACACAAACAAAATTTTGTCTATCATCAACATTTTCTCTTCTAACCTTGTCACTAAGCCATCTGGAACAAATATTCTTGCAGGTTGTCAGAGAAGGAGAAGAGAGACTATTTGTATGTCGAGATCCAATAATAACACATTTTACTTCTTCTTGCCACCCACCAGTACTCATCATGTGCCCCATTTAATACCAAAGAGGTTGAGAAATATAATTCTTTCATGTGCTAAGAAGGAAAGAGCTTTGGTTATGGGTGAGTACTGAGAGTTACAACCCTGATCCTGCCAAAATGACGTGTGAAAAGTGTTATCTCTTTATGATTTTAGTTTTCTTTCTCTTTTGTGATCCTTCTACTGTGCTGTTACTTATTTCATTAATGACTTTTAAATTTTTATTATTGATTTATAAGAACTTATAATGTATTATGCGTAATATATTTTCCTCCTATATATTACAAATATTTTCCCTCAAACTTTCTGCTTTTAATTATAATTACAACATGTTTGGTAAGTGACCGTCCCTGTGAAAAATCATCAGTTACATCAGTGACATAGCACATCATTTGGGTCTTTTACTTGCATAAACCAAATCTCTTTCCAGACTAAGAAGACACACACATTTAAAAGCGTCGTAATTCCTATGTAAAAGTGAAGATGGTGATACTGCATTACCTCAGCACAGCTTCTGGGTTATTTCCTAATCTTCCCAACAGCATATTTTTTTTAACCGAGACTCAGAATTTGTGAGATGTTGCCTATGTCTTCCCAAGTGTAAGTAGCACAATAAGAGGCCTAATTCAGAAAAGCAGGCTTTCAAGTCTAAAGAACAAAAATAATGCCATGTGTACAGTAGTTTTCAATAAGCAGGAGAGGCCTGTCAGCAGTTACACTTCAAAAGCATTCATAAAAAATGCAAATATGTATTTGGTGGCATATGCCCAAATTTTGAAAGCTAGCAAAAAGAGTAAAAAATGCAATATTTTTTAAATCAATAACTCAGACTCAGTCCAGGAAATCCATGTACAAAGGTCAGTAGCAAGCAGATTTTTTAAACTCACTTCAAGGCAAAGGCTACCCGTTTGGCACCCTGGTTTTACATGCCTTGCTGAGGGGGATTGGAAAGAGTTTCTGTAAGGCCTGATTTTGATGGGCTCGAGTGACCTCTAAACACATGTACAAGACTGCCAATTTTCTCTATATGGTTTCAAATGCCTTTGTCCTTCAGAAAAATCTTTCTGTAGGGCAAGAAATAATGTGCCTTTTCAAATGAGTACTTCTGGCCTTTTGAAAGCAAGAATGAGTAGTAGAGGAGAAGGTTCTGAAGGGGAAATTCCTTATCATGGCTCCCACAGCGGATGCCAACATAGCAACTCTTCCTTCAGGAAATGGGCTACAAGGTATTGTGCAGGTATTCTTCCTGCCTCGAACACCCTGAAACAGACATCCTATCAGAGACAACAAATGATGACAAATATAATAGGACAGTGAATTCACTCAGTACTCCACTGTGACCATGGCTGTGTTATCATCACTTCTGCTATGAAACACATTTCTCCAGACTAAATCACATTAGCTGTAAACTATGGCTGGAACTTGGAATACGAATCATGACTGGGAGTGATATTTTTTAAGTCAAGTGTCAAAGAATTGGGGTTACACTGTTGTAAACAAAACAGAAATCCAGCAGCCTTCAGATTACCATAGTAATTTAATTCCGTAAGCATTTTCTATTTTTAAAACATCTTCTTGGACACATTAGCCTAGGACATAGAATTTACAGTCACTACTTTATTTAACTCATTGACCATCGTATTGCCAGATGCTAAAAATTTTCTGATGAGAGTATTAAAAACTTAATTTAAGTTTTATTTATTTAAAAGAATGAAACCAAAACTTACTGGGATGAAGGCATACTAAAATGTAATTTAAACTATAAGTGTCCTACAAATTCAAGTTCTCTTTTCTTTCAGTAACATTACAAACTAAAGTTTTGAAAACTATTTTTTTACTTATATGCATCAAGTTTTCATAAGAATAAACTGGGTGGCCTGAGATATGGTCCTGAGAAAGAGTAGGAAGGCCTTAGAGACTTGATCCCTAACATTTTCTATCTGATCACACCATCACACCACTGTAGTGAATAAATAAGTACATGGCATTATTTGTTTACATTATGCCATGCCAGGGTCACAAATTATGTTTACTTCAGTGGTCATCAGTAAACAAACAAGTAAACAAATTATGTTTACTTCAGGGTGACATAAGTAAGCAAAAAGGCCACATGAAATACAGTGGGCAGCCCTTAATCATAAGAAGAATAATACCAAAGTAGACTTAGGCTGACTAAAGACATTCATATTTTTAAAAAAATAATTAAGAGTCCCTATTAAAATTATAAAATATACATAAATGTTTCTGAATTACATCTGTTAAAATATGTACTTGGCAAAATGAGGCAAAGCAATCTTGGGGCTCTGTATCCTAGAACTAGGGCAAAATCTAATGCTGACTTTTGTGATGACTGCTTGTTTAGTCTAATTGAAGGATTTTTCTTGAAAGAGTTGTGATTAGAGAGGACATTCATGTTCCCATGTCATCCCCTCCCAGCCAGATGGGGACAATGGGAAGGTTTAGAGAGACTATTGGACAAGCAGAACACATGGTATGACCATGTCATGAAAGAGAAAAATGCAGAACATGAGAAACACTGGGCATCTTCTTCTGGACCCCCAAACATCTCTGGGGTGCCCTCCTGTGGTATCTCTTCCTTGCTTAGTGCCTTTCAGTTGCTCTATCAGGAAATCCAAAGGCCATTTGCAATTTATTTTTTTAATGTTTTTATGTTTATTTATTTTTGAGAAAGAGTGAGCAGGGGAGGGGCAAAGAGAGAGGGAGATACAGAATCTGAAGCAGGCTCCAAGCTCTGAGCTGTCAGCACAGAGTCCGACATGGAGTCTGAACCCACAGACAGTGAGATCATGACCTGAACTGAAGTTGGATGCTTAACTGACTGAGCCACCCAGGTGCCCCTGCATTTTAAACAAATAACCTGTTTACCTAAAATAAATGGGCTAATGATATAAGTTTAATAAATAGTCTGGGGCTGTGTAAAACTGAAAATGCTACCAGAATTATTAAAACCAGCCTATAGAAATAACTCCTCCAAGAACTACAGAGAAAATGAGATATGTTCCTGGAATTCAGTTGTACTACAATCAGAAAAGAATACAAAAGCCATTCAATTCTGTATTACTCTTTCACAGATAGAATAACTGAGATCCAAAGAGTCATGTCCTTTTTACAAAACACATAGTACATAGTATCTCACTAACGGAGCCAGTTACTTGATTAAGAATCAAGTACTTTGATTCCTAATCCAATCCTGGCTCCTTCTATCAAATTACATGGTCTCCTTGCCAAAACAAATCTATCTCATTTGACTATTCCATTTCAATAGTGGCAGGTGGACAGGGTAGTAAAATGTAGCCTGCAATTACGGAAGCCATCTGAGGTCTCCTGGGGAGGGGTTGGGGCAAGACAAATCTCCCTATCCTTTTGTGGAGAATCAAACAAACCTCAAATGGGTCAAGGCACAGCAAATCTATAAGTGTCATTGTATTAAAAACAGTAAATCTAGTAATTCAAACAAAAAATAAAAACTGTAGATGGCATAAATTATATACTTTATCAAAATTGCAAATCAAGCTTTGATTTATTTAAGTCAGCGTTTTCAAAAATTTGCTAGGTTCTGCCTAGTGTGGAAGCAATAGGACCCAGTTAAAAAATTTTAAGTAAAAATTGAGAGGCCAATATTCTCTACCTTTCCACTAAATGTAGTTTATTTCAGAGAACTTTCATTTGAAATAAATGCTGAAAACATCTTTTTCTCATTTAAAAAAATGTTTATATAATTTTGCTTATACTCTGTGCTTTCTCTCCTATTTTTGATAGTGGTATATATCTTTGATGTTGATCAATAGATATATACATTTATTCTTATTTAATTAATTTCTTATTTAAGTATTCCTTATTTAATTAATTGATGTTTTGCCCAGACCCAAAGTGGCTCACAAGACACCCACATTTTATGCCTGGCTCCATGAGCTTCTGACTTAGCATTTAAAGGTGGAGAATAGTTTGAAATCATTTCAACCTCCAGACAATCTCTATTGATTCCCTTTACCAGATAAAGGTTTACAGATGTCCTGATAATTTGTAGGGAATCAAGTACCAGATAGTTCAATTGGCCTTTTTCCCCTGTACTGAGGTAGGATGTCAAATCTATGTTTCAGAATCAATACAGATCTTCACAGGAGAATCCCCTGGTTTGCGCTGCCCAGGCATAGCTCTCCATCTTTTGGGTTCAATTCATATGCTCCCATTGTGTCTCCACCTCAAGGTACACTTGGCTGGTTAGGATCCCACCTTGGCCTTCACCTTGATTGCACCAGGAGCTCCTGAACAGCATTTGCCCATCTCTCAGGACAGATGGACTCCTGTTCGATTGTTCTTTTCATGCAACCCAGCTCCACTTCAGCCTTCAAAATTCTCATGTGTATATTTGCTCAACTACTAAGATCTGTACCTGAACCTGTGTGGGCTCCAACACCATGGCCTTTGTATTTAAGAGTCTTAGAGAACATGAGGATTGTTCCTGCTCCCTTTCTTCTCAGGTATCCATTGCCTTCAAGGCCAGGTATGAGTCTGAAGTCATAGCCCCACCCATTCTCAGAAACACATTTGTCATTCCACATGGACCAAATTAGTTAATATGTTATCTCATAAAAAAATATCTATTGAATGTTACCACGTTTCACTCATCACTTATATTGGTAACATGTCTCTAAACATAACAGACGCTGTCCCCTTCTTCAGAGAGTTTATGGTCTCAGAAGAAACTCCTCATATCTTCCCAATGCTTATTACCTCAACACCACTCAGTCCCTCATCAAAATCTTGTTTATCACTAAGTCCTTATTATTTTATAGGGACTTGAGCAGCCATTCATTTTCTCAGTTTATAAATTCCTTTTGAACTTATGTTTACCACTTTAGAGAAAGTACCCTCTTATTCCTCCTAAAGAACAATCCTGTGGGAAAAAAAGACCCACTTCACTGATCAAATAAAATTAGAACAAAGTTACATACGAATGAACAGAGACTCAGTGGCAAGATACAGAAAGACACAGGCAGCCATGCGGAGCTGCTGGAGAATGACAGTTTTCCTGTATCCAGTACCAGACCTTGTGAGCCTCTAAGTTCTACAGACTCAATCTGCTTTCTTATAAGAATTCTAGTTAATTTACTCCTTGGTAACCAGAAGTGGGTTTCTGTGTCCTGCCACCAAACTATGCTCAACAAAATACTTTCCTTTCCATGCTCAAAATCATGATCATCATTCAGGCCACCATCATCTTTTATTGGGCCTACTGCAATTGTGCTCCTAGTAGTTTCTAGCCCAATACATTGCTAACATGATCTATAGTGCTACCTGGCTAAAATATATACTATTCATGGCATGCTTTATTACAGCTTTTAAAATGCCCCCATTGTCTACAAAATGATGTCCATATGCCTTAGCATAAGCATTACAGGCCCTGTGTAATCTGCACCCACACACACAACATTCCCCAGTAGTATATTTGCCATTTTCCTAAAAACACATACATTGGTGTGCGTACTTACCTTATGTACCTTTTTCCATGATGCTCTTCTCTCCATAGGCAATTATCTAAGTCTATTCATCCTTCTCGTTCAACTCAGCTGATACTTCTTTGATAAATACTTCCACAATGAACATTTTCATTACTTTCCTCAGACCTTGAAAGACTAAAAATTGATGGGGCACCTGGGTCGCTCAGTCGGTTAAGTTCCCGACTTCAGCTCAGGGCACAATCTCATGGTTCGTGGGTTCGAGCCCCACAGTGGGCTCTGTGATGACAGCCAGCTCAGAGCCTGGAGCCTGTTTCAGATTCTGTGTCTCCCTCTCTCTCTGCCCCTCCCCTGCTCGTGCTCTGTCTCTCTCTGTCTCAAAAATAAAAAAGAAAAAACTATAAAAAAAAGAAAGACTAAAAACTGATATCCCATCTTTACAATAGTCCCATAAAGTTTAATCAACCCTGAAAACCTCAATGGAATTATTATATTCATAATCATACAGTGTCTAATCACAAAGTAATAGTTAATAAATAGACAAGCAAGATCAGATTCCATTAATCTTGCTCCTCCCACTGCAATAATTTTCCCAGTGTTACCTATCACCATGAAAGTTGTATTTTCTAGGTCAATAATTGCCATACCATTCCATATGATATGCCATACCATACAACTTAAGAGAAACGAATTTTTATTTCCCCAGGATCCAGACTAATTTTATATATTTTAGATTTTAATAATTTTTTTGAAGTTCTGACACACAAATCCAAGTTCTGAAGCTGAATTCAGTAGAAAAATAGCTATAGGCCTGTTTTTTTTTCTTTTAAAAGAAAAGCTTTTAGAAGAGAGGAAAGCTATGTTAAGACTTAAAGAAGGTTGATTGTTACAATAGACTCAGCAGGGAATGTTTAAGAAGAGATTTTTCCTGAATTCATTTCTTTTTCAAGATTTATTTTTAAGCCTAAGAAAAGAACATTAATTTTAGATTAACATCTATAGGAAACATAAGCTTTTTTGTGACATAATCCAATTGTCTTTTGATGTTAAATGTAAATGTTTTTAGAAAAATCTCTAGTTTATAGATTAACATTTTTTTCCAAAACACTAAAATATATATAATTTCAACACAAAAGCAATTATGTTAAATTGCCTTAATTATTTAATTCAACTATATCTCAAATTTGCATCATATGAGGACAGCTTTTTTACAGAATTAAACAAATGATTGGAATTATGTACTGGGTAAACCTGGAATTAATATTGATTCAGGAAACCTTAAGCATTAATTATGACTTGCATTTGAAATTTGAAGCCAGCTATATAGAGCTAAGCCAGGAGGGTTGATGAAGAAACTTTTATTTGAAAACCTTTTTAAATTATAAAATGATGTATAAAGTATACTCTGTTAAAGTATCTTATCTCTTTTGATGATTTAAATGTTTTCCATATTGCTTAATCTTTTAGTCTTTATTTATCCTCACATGAGATTCAGGTTTTGCTTTGAACAACTTTTCTTAAAGCATGTTCTGCAGTACAGTAATCAAATAGATATAAAACCATTCCTTAATATATCTCTGCCTTGAAGACTCACAATACATAAATCACAATGAAAGCTCTATAGAGAATTACAATGAGGTAAGCTAATCTTATTTAGCTCATCATTTCCTCGTCTCTTTTGAACATAAGGACAGTTATTTAATATGATATATATTTTTCAAACAGTGAGAAATTTTTTCCTTGGCACATCTTTGGGAATTTCCCTGTTATGCTGAGGGAATTGGTGTAGTTCTTGTGATTGTGCATAATGCAGCATAGAGGATCACCCCTGCAGAGGGTACTCAACTTTCCAGGTAAGAGAATGCCCTAAATGGAGATCATAGAACCCTGTGTGAAGGAAGACATATTTGCCCTCTCTGAAGGGGTATTTAATGAATAAGTAGG
The DNA here is from genome assembly GCA_017311185.1 of Proteles cristata cristata. Classification (NCBI taxonomy): domain Eukaryota; kingdom Metazoa; phylum Chordata; class Mammalia; order Carnivora; family Hyaenidae; genus Proteles; species Proteles cristata. The sequence goes on along the minus strand of JAESUZ010002548.1, from coordinate 911,191 downwards.
TTAAAATGAAACAGAACAAAGCCCTCAAGAAAGCCGTAGACATCACCAATCAGGAGATTACCACCAACAAGTTCTTCAGGGGCAGAATGAACCAGCTGGAACCAGACTAAGACCAAGGATATGAAACCCCAATCAGTTCTCGGCCTTTTGGCTAAGATCAAGTGGATATGTAGCCCCATGGCAAGTGTGGCCTCCCCACCCCACCCAATTTTCATCTTCAAATACCTAAAACTAGATGAGGGAAGCTCAAAGCCCATTACAATATTCTTCCTTCAAACTACCAGGTAACAAATCAATCTTATGGCTGGTAGATACGAAAATATGAAATTCAAAATGTATGAGGTTAGATTTTAAATGAACCATTTATAACAAAGTTATCAGAAATTTTTGAGATCTTCTCATGTCATTTTTAGGAGTTCAGAAAGAGGGATTTAACATAGTGTGGTGAGGAGTGCTAACTGGAAAAAAAAGAAGTTTATATTTATGACATACTGATTTGAGAATCCTCAAAAGATATTTACATCTTTCTCCCTCACTGCTCCTTGAAGAGAGGTACTGAACATCATGTCACATTTATCTTAATATCAAGCATATGGTAACTGCTAAAAGTGTGGATTTTAAACCAAGAACCGTTATACAGAAATTGATAGAACATAAAATCTAAACTCTCCATACCCAAAAGCTTTCACGTTCAAACAATTCTCCTATGTATGTATACTATCTATATTTCTTTATGTTAAAAAATGTTATGTGTATACTATAGAAAGAGAGTGTCTTCATTATGGTTTTAAAGATGGATCTGGGGCACTTGGGTGGCTCAGTTGTTTGAGTATCTGACTTCAATTCAAGTCATGATCTCATGGTTCATGAATTCGAGACCCACATCAGGCTTGCCAGTATCAGTGCATACATAGCCTGCTTCAGATTTTCTATCCCCTCTCTCTCTTTGTCCTTCCCCCACTTGTGCTCTCTCTCTCAAAAATAAAGAAAACATTAAAAATCTTGGGGATGCCTGGGTTGCTTAGTTGCTTAAGCCTCCTACTGATTTCAGCTCAGGTCATGATCTCATAGTTTCATGAGTTCAAGCCTCTCCTTGGACTCTGTGTTGACAGCACGGACCCTGCTTGGTATTCTCTGTCTTCCTCTCTCTCTGCACCTTCCCTACTCACGTTGTCTACGTCTCTCTCAAAATATATAAATACAATTTAAAAAAAGAAATAATAAAAATATAAACAATAAAGATGGATCTATGCAGGTAGCCACCTGGGTAGAAGATCAGTAGGAATAGTCTTTGCATTATGTTTTTTCTTCTTATAACCAAAGCTATGGATTACTTAGTTTTTCAGTATGACAATATTCACGTAACTGAATAATGTCTTCTATCCAATTACTTAACTTATGTACATCTGCAACTGGACTAAGATTTAAAGAGGCATTCATATACATAGATACATCCATCATGATAGATAGTGTAGCCTTCAACAATGATAAGAAATAATGCTGAGAAAAGTAAAATTTTGTGCAAAAGGCAATGAGTGTTAACTGTTTGCCATAAAATACATGGCCTATCTGGTGCACCTGGGTGGCCCAGTCGGTTAAGCGTTCAGCTCAGGTCATGATCTCATGGTCATGAGAGAGAATCCCTGTTTGGGGGTCTCTCCTTCTCTCTCTGCCTCTTCCCTGTGCATGCTCTGTCTCTCAAAATAAATAAGCATTAAAAAGATACACTGTCTAACTGATAAAAATATCACTAAATGTTACTTGAAAAGTCACTTTTTAGAAAATGGAGTAGGTTGTGGGGCACCTGGGTGGTTTAGTTGGTTAAGCGTCTGACTTTCGCTTAGGTCATGATCTCGTGGTTCGTGGGTTCGAGCCCCATATCGGGCTCTGTGCTGACTGCCAGCTCAGAGCCTGGAGCCTGTTTCCAGTCTGTGACTCCCTCTCTCTCTGACCCTCCTGCTCATGCTGTCTCTCTCTCTCTCTCCTAGAAATAAATAAAACATTAAAAAAAAAAAAAAGAAAATGGAGTAGGTTGCACTTTTAGTCTGGTCTGGAGCAGTAGAAGATGATCTTATCATCATGCTAAGACATAGATAACAGCACATGGTAAAAGAGAAGTTCCCAAGGAAAAGACTTCTATCCATTCAAGAAAATCTAAAGCTTCAGATAAAAGTCCTCATGGAGGATCATATACACTGCATGCAGGAAAGGGGCACCAAGCAAAAGAATTGAAGATGGAGTTGCATGGTCAGATTTTTGTTTCAACTGATGTCTTCAGTGGCTCCAAAGAGCATAGAATCTAGAAGCGTAGTCTTGATGCAGGGAGACTATTGAGAAAACTGTCGCATTAATCCAAACAAGTGCCAGTGAGCAGTGAGTCTAGACCAGGACTGTTTTACAAAGGATGAAAAATAAGGGACTGACTGAAAAGCAGTTCAGTCACTCAAATGAACACTACATGGTGATGTGATTAAACGTGGACCATGAGGAAGGAGTAAAAATCAATGAGAACTCCTAGGTAGGGGTGACTGCTGGGTGAAAAGGGGATGATCTGGGTTAAAGCACAGAAGAAATATGGGCTCCAGAGGGAAGAAAGCAACAAAATATCTTTTATGAAAATTTTGACTTTAATGAGACATGAGGCATCAATTCAAAACTGAAGATGATGTAGTTTCTATAACTTGCCAATTATGTGCCTTTAAGTTAAAGCACATGTTTCAATGAAAAGTACAGATTAGTTTTATGTTCCTGTGTGGTTTAGAAAAACATGAGATGCAACAAACCACTCACCTTGACCCAGAGTAGTTCTGAAATTAAATAATAACATAAGCACACAATTTATTTTGTGTTGTTCTATTTTTCATTGAGGATTTTGGTGAGTACAGGGACTATAACCTAGTAAAATCTCAAGCAAATATAATTCCATGTTCTCCTTTGCAATAAATGTCAGGTCTTAAAACTAGTTTTGTGCATAACAGATGTTATAACTTCAGGCTTTTATAGGTTGAAAGAATCCTTCTATTGCTAAATGATTGTTAGCATATCAAGGAAGCCAGTGGGTAGCTGTAAATCCAATTTGTATCTCAACACTTTTCCCAGTGATGATCTGGTGGCCTCAAGCCCTCAGGAGATATGGGCCCTCAGGAGATATCTCATTATGATAGCATGAGAACAAAATGGGAGGGGGTAACAAACTCAAGGAGGGAATGGGGGAAAATCTGAATATTGCCTCCAGTAACCAATAATTCTAACACATAATGTAACATTTTCCAATCTCATTTGACTTTAAAGAGCTTGAGAACATCCCATTTCTTCTAATAAGAACAGATGGGCACAGATGAACACAGTCTGAAACATTTTGTTCAATAGCTTCTTTGTTCCCACATGGTTTGCGCATTCTTTTTCTATTTGTTCTTGTTCCTTACAAATGTCCAAAGGAATACAACACCAAATATTAAGAGTTCCTTCAGGGAAAGGTCATTCATTCTACCAGCTTCTGATTTTTAGGGTGTTATTAATATCATGAAGCCCCCAGGGTCTGTTCCCTGTGTTCTTCAGAATAAATAAGAGTTTCATTATTATACCATGAGGGTATGCTTGGATAACTTTGTGATTTTTTTTCTTCATTTATTTTCATTCAAGCTTGTAAAGTCATACCAATAAATAAATATCTTTATTCTCCCTATAAATAAGTACAGTGCACTTCAAATTTGGTTGTTCACGTTAAGTGTAGCATTTCACCAATCCTTAAATTAATTTTTGTGACTCTGAACACTTTTCAAAAAAATCTATCAGATAATCTTTAAATTATTATGCTAGAATTTTTATCTATTTTCAAAAACCTATTTTTGACAGAGAGAGAAAGAGAGAGAGAGCAGGAGAAAGCACAAGCAGGGGAGGGGCAGAGAGAGAGGAAGACAGAATCCAGGCTCCAGGCGCTGAGCTGTCAGTACAAAGCCTGACACAGGGCTCAAACCCATTAACAGTAGATCACGACCTAAGCCAAAGTCGGACGCTTAACCAACTGAACCACCCAGGTGCCCCAGAACTGTTATCTATTTTGATGAGGGAATAATGTAATGTTTTTTCAAACTAAATGATGTTAACTTCCTTTTCCATGGTGTAAGCACTTGATTTCACTACTGAGACTTCAAGATCTCCAATATCGTAGTAACAGATCTCAGTTTCCTAGAGGGAGAGTCAGCACTCGAACACAACATCCAACAATAGTGAGATATATCACCAGTGTAGACAAAGTGATATTCTTGGTGTTTATCATTGCCAGGAATGACCTGAACTCCCCAAACAAAGAAAAATAAATATTTGATTATTTGCTTGTCTATTGATTTGGTTTGGTTTGGGTCAGTTACAGAAAGACAAAAAAAAAAAAAAAAAAAAAAATTAAAGTCATGAGGCCACGATGCAAATGTTAGCTATTTTCTGAATTGCTGCAGTGTCCCCTACCCATTCCATCAGCCTAACTAGGAGCTTGAAATTCCTTGCGCTCCTTCTGTTTCTTATTTCTGCTCATGAAATCAGACTTCTTCAGCCAACATGACAGGAAAGCTTAGCAAGACACTTTTCTCTCCATCTGCCAAGCTTTTTGGCTTTTATTACCTATATTCTCAAATATCAAACTTGTTTAAAATAGTCAGTGAACCATATAGCATTACTGTCCAGATCTTGAATTCTCATTTTTAGATATATGCACACCTAAAAGGATTTAGTCTGCACATGAATCAAGATGTACCAGAAAAATGTATGTCATAAGATGACCCATGTTGAAGCGCTTCCAAAGGGTCCTGCAATATAATCGTTGGAACCAGTGTTTTGCAAGATGGTCTGATCCATGACAGGTCCATAGTGGATCTTGAACGTGTTCAAATAACTCCTCCAAAGCACTTTTAAAATGAGCTGCAGGAAGCAAAGCATATTATGAGGATTTTTAAGCTTAGTTCCTCTGAAAAAAGAAATGGATATGTGTCATGGGCACAGAGCACTTAAACTACAACAAATGTAATCAGCTCTAATATAAACTGTGTGAGCTTTTTCCTTGGCAGGGACAGAGAAAAGAAAGAACCAAATAATTGCTATAGAGCCAACTGAAGAGAGGTGCCTGGGTAGCTCAGCTGGTTAAGCATCTAACTATTGGTTTCGGCTCAGGGCATTTTTCACAGCTTCATGGGTTCGAGCCCCAGGCTCTGTGCTAGTAGCACAACTCTTGCTTGGGATTCTCTCTCTCCCTCTTTCTCTGCTCCTCCTCCACTTGTGCTGTCTCTCTCTCAAAATAAATAAATAAACTTAAAAAATAAAAAAAGAACCAACTGACAAGACTCTCATATGATTCCAAGGCATGTTTCTTACAGAGCTTATTTTATTTGGAAGAAATTACACTGAGGTGTGGCTACACACCCTGTCCCTTCTTGAGTCTTAGCAAACTATTCCTAATAGCTAAAAACAAAACAAAACAAAACAAAAAACTAGTGACTCCAAACCCAGCTAACTGTGCCAGAAATGAAATAAAGTGGATATGTTGCAAAACTGTATCTCTTTTCTACTCTAATTTTTATGATGCTCTTCTGTTGATAAGGGGTAGTTTTTCTGGTCATTTGGCCATCAAGCTTAACTTTGCATCTAAAAAATTAGATAAACTAAATGAATTGACTTAGTACTTAAAATGTGGAACCTCTATAGATTGCTTACTATTGAAATCTGCCAGTCTGCATAACCTCATATTAGAGAACGAGCCTCGCTCTGGATGACCACCAGGTCTCTAACCCCTAGGGAAGAAATATATACCAAACTCATTTTAAAGGCTCATGTAATATAATGCTGAATTGAATTTGTTATAACTTTTCACATAGATTTATGAGCCAGTTAACAGATGGGAATAATACGATTTCGAATATTTTACTTTGAAGTATTCACTTGTCCCACACATTAATACAGTAGCAAACAATATATATCAAATGTGCTATGCTTTGCGAAGTGACAACCACAAAATAGTTGTCTAAAATTTGAACCCTGAACAATATTAATTTTAACATGCACTTATTTAAACCTATGCTAGGTTTGTGCCAATTTAATATTCTCAGGTAGAGTGAGAGAGAAATAACCACCAGGCTGGCCTTGCCTGCCATTCGCTATCTCAAAGAATTCTTCCAGCCCACACGATTTCCCTGTGTTCCTTAATGTCTTTCTTGATTATCTTCCCTTGAATAATCACTTAGTATGTAACCTCAGCACTTTGGATCATAATGCTTCATCCTTTTGGAATACCTCTCTTCTACTTAGGAACCTATTCAATTCCTTTTTATGATTTAAAAACTTGCTCAAACCCCATGACCACACACGTCTGAAAAAGACCATTCTTTTCGCGGTATTTTTATCTCACTCATTACCCACATTCCAGATATGGACAGTAATACTGCGTTCCTGTTGTTTTCCTCTCCTGTCGTTGTAACAAGCGGTTTGTTTCCTCATCTTTGCTTTTTAATATTTTCATCCCCTTCCATGAGTTTCTTGGACAGAATTTTTGTCTTTTTAAAAAAATTTTTTTAATGTTTTATTTATTTATGAGAGAGAGATAGTGTGAGCAGGGGAGGGTCAGAGAGAAAGGGAGGCACAGAATCTGAAGCAGGCTCCAGGCTCTGAGCTGGCTGTCAGCACAGAGCCTGAAGTGGGACTCGAACCCACGAATTGTGAGATCATGACCTGAGCCGAAGTCGGACCTTCACCAACTAAGCCACCAAGATGCCCCAGTTTGTGTCTTTTCTTTCATTCACTCCTCCACATTACGTTGCAGAGGACCTTGCAGATACTACTTTCCCAGTACATATCTGTTGCTTTGGTTTGAATGTCAGCATATTTCTGTAAGTTGGTGTTTTTCTATAGAAATTGAAACAAAGTTGCTACTGTGACCAAAATGTCAACAAATCTGATATTTTTGTCTGTTAATACATCATTGCTTCTGTGCAGCTAGCCAAATAATGTGTCATAGTTCCACAATGGTATTCTATTTGTTTGGCATATTATGTCTTTGAAGCATTTTTAAAAATATCTGTTCTCATTGTGGGGGAATCATTTTGGGAGATGAAATTTGTAAAAACACATCCAAATATTTGGGGAATAAGAGAGCTAAACTTGTTAGAATTCACTCATTGGTGGTCACATAATTAAAAGACGAAGTTTCTAGGCAAACTAAAGCCAGACTCCACTATAATTCTAGCAAATGGTTTTAATTTCTTAAAAGATTAATAGTAACTAAAACTAGTGGTCAGTTTATCAGGGAAAGTCATATCTGGAGAAGACAGTAAAATTCACCACATATTGCAGTTTTAAGAGTTGCAAATTATTTTTAATGGATGAAGAAAAGCAAGGACACAACTCAACTACATGATACTTTTGAGGCAACAAAAAAAATTGTACCCAAAATGTTTTTGCTTTATTGTCTATATGATGGGAAAATATGGTTTATATATATTTAGAAATAAGATGGGGGGCACCTGGGTGGCTCAGCTGGTTAAGCAGCTGACTTTCGCTCAGGCCTTGATCTCATACTTTGTGAGTTCAAGCCCCTCATCAGGCTCTGTGTTGACAGCTCAGACCCTGGAGACTGCTTGGGATTTTGTGTCTCCTTGTCTTTCTGCCCCTCCCATGTTTATGTTCTGTCCCTCTCTGTCCCTTCAAAAATGAATAAATGTTAAAAAAATTTTAAAGATCAAAATTAATTCAAATGGATGTTTTAGTTATTAATATTAGTAATGTTAATACTATTCACTGAAGATTTAATATGTCCCAAATACCTTGCTTCCAATTTCATGCAAATTATCTCATTTTTCCCCTAAATTTTGGAAGAAAGAAAAAAAGGGTGCACTCATTAGTCCTATTTTATAAACAACAAAACTGAGATCTAAGCAGCAGAAATGGATGAAATTGCAGATTTTCAGACTCTAAGACACTTATGCATAGTCATCAAGCTTTATGCAAGACTCACATTTTTCTCACTAAGAATTTAAAACTAATAATTAAGTTTTTAAAGTCATTCAGAAGCTGAGATTGACACAGAGTACAGCTATATTAGATAATATACCTTTAATTATGTTAGCTCTCTACTATATTTCTAGCCAATTAAATTTATTCTATATTTATTTAAACCTTACCAAATGAGATGTAATGTAAAGATAGTGAAGTGTTGCACTTGTAAAATCAATCCTTATTGTAGTCATTAAGGTTTTGCTTTGGTCAAGAAACTCATTTTATTTTACTGATAAACTATGATCTTCATTTATTCTTATGGAATTTAATATTAACAGTTGCTTACATTCAAGGTAACTAGGAAAAAGTTAGAATGGCATGTTCAATATGAATGGAAAAAGTGAGCTCTAAGTTCTAAGCTTTTGTTAAATCAATATAATCTGAGGAGGATCTGAAGTCAATACACACACACACACACACACACACACACACACACACACGCTCTGCATTAGTTTCCCCAGCATAAAAATCCATAAAAATTACGTCACTCATCCCATCTGAAATAGATAAATGTGTTGTTGAACTTTGTTACTTAAAGTTTAAGGCACCTACTCTCGTATAAAAGATAGAAATATGTTGAAATCTATTCAAGTTTAATTTTGTAAGTAACAATTGTAACAATAGCAAACAATCATTACCTTAGATTAGACTTCCTTTGTTCACATGGGAGATTTTATAAACTACAGATTCAACAAGAGAAAAGTTAGAACCAAATTCCTTTACACTCCTCCAAGATCAAAATAATACACTGGTCTTACACTTGCAGGATAGTATTTTTCCTTTTTGGCATCTTGGTCTACAGTTTCTCTTTCCATATGGAATGGGCCAAGAAGTGTACATTCTGGAAAATGGTCCAATGATGAAAGTGTTCTTACTACAGCATTAATAGCAGGCAGAATGGTGTAAGCAGAGCACCTGTATTCTTTTCTTTCCTTTCCTACCCGTATGGATCTTAGGTGGGTGGTGAAGGAAATGTAGAAACAGAATTTGGGCAGATTTCAGGAAATTAATTGTGTAAAAAGGCCTTGACAATAGGTCCTGAAATGTGGCAGAATACTCAGCTTTCAGATGAGCTGTGATTTTTTTTATTCCATAGATACGTAATTATGACATGCATACCCAACATTAAGGAAGAAAGTGAGAAACTGAAGTTAATGGGCTTTAATGGGATTAAAGTCCCATTATGCATTAATATTGACAGTAAATACTCAAATAGAATGATCTCATTTGGGTATATTTTGAAATGACTGAAATATTATATGCTGTAATACCTTATTATTCAAGAAAGCCGGTAAAGCAAAGATCTACACAGCAGAGTGAGAGGCATTTTAAATTGAGAGCTACGGGATCCTGGGCAAGTCACTTAGAAACATGAATTGTTAGGGGTACCTGGGTGGCTCCGTCTGTTGAGTGTCTGACTCTTGCTATTATTGTCTCAGGTTATGATCTTACAGTTTGGGAGATCAAGCTCTGTGTCGGGCTCTGTGCTGATACCATGGGTCTGCTTGGGATTCTCTCTCTCCCTCTCTCTTTGCCCCTCCCCAACTTGCTCTCTCTCTCTCCCTCAAAATTAATAATTAAACATTAAAAAAAGTAAAAATAAATAAATAAAATATCATCCATTCAACACAAAGATAGTGAATACCTACCTACTTTGCCCACAGTAGATACTACCTATTGCTGTACATGATCTGAATACAGCTTTGAAGAAATAACAACCCCTGGCTTCATAGGTCTAACATGCTGACATGACACACACATATACATATATACAGTTAAGACACAGTGCGGCTAATTTCAGAAGACACTCCAACAACAGCAACAAAAGTAAATAATGCTGCTTTGTGCTTTCAGATCGCCCACGCTCCTTCTTAAAATCCCCCCTGTCCTCCATCACAATTGTGTCCCACATCAACACTCTTCTCACCTCTCATTCTAGAAATCCTTTGCTCTTGCTCCTGTATTCCAACTTATCTCACTTCCTGGTGCAGGTGCATGCGTTCTTCCCTTCTCAACCTTTCTCTCCAACTCTTCTTTTAGAATATGGGATGTATTTGTTTCAATAAAAGTGACACAATATTGTAAATTCTTCATTCCCGACTTCTTATTTTGATTCATCCATTACTCAGCTGGATTTTCTTCAAGAATCTTCACTAAGAGATACATTCCCTAAGCTGTCTCATATTTCAGAATGAGCCTTTTTATTTGAGTGGTAACTTGACTGATTATAATATTCGATAACCTCCCACCTTTTCTCAGGAATTTATATCCATTTATTCAACAAGTGTTTATTGAGCATATACTAGGTACCATAAACTACTACAGGAGCTATGGATTCATCGCTATCAGTGAATAAAGGAAATCTAGTTCCTGCTCTGATGAAACTTTATCTAGGTGACCCGTACAGACATATTTTTACTCTTATTTGGCTTTGATGGTTATTGTGAAGATGTCTGAAGCCAAACTGATTTTTTTTCAAGTTACTTGCTTTATTCAGATTGAATTGCCTGATTAATTATATTTTCATTCTTATGATATTCTCTGACTTTACTGAAATAAGATTCAGTGTGTGGCCTTTCAATCTGCAAATTCAGTCACTTCTTCGTTTCAGGGAAATTCTCCTATCTTGCATCACTTAATATTTTCCCTCTTATATGGATTATCTATTTCTGAGGTACGAATTATTTTATGTCAGATTATCCTGCTTGCTTCCCCATTGTGGTCTCTTTCTGCTTTAATCATTTTTTAAAAAATTTCCCCTCTGCCTTTGCTAAGATTATCTCAATATTTTCTTCTATTTCAAGAATTTAATGTTCAGCTGAGCCTCTCCTCTTTGAGATTCCATTTGTTCTGTAGCATGCTATTTTGGTCCTATGACATTTTTCCAGATCATTTCTTATTATCACTCATGCTTTACTTGAGAAGTTCTGTCCAGAATCTCTAATTATTCTTATAGAGTATGCCAGCATTTTCAATGTTATGTGACTTCATCTCTCGATTATCAGGGAACTGTTAGTCGTCTCTGGTTCCAACAGTTTGAAGGCTAAGTGTTATGTTCACTGAGAGAAAACACAGAGAATTGAACTGGTTGATGATCATTGTGGATGGTATTCTGCACCTGATACCGAACAGCTATCTTCCATGGATCTCCCCACCCAGTGGAGGATGTATCTTATTTCCAGGATGGGGAGTAGCCTTGCAGATTGTAGGGCTCCTTTCTTCTGGTCTCTGAAGCTAGCCCTTTTTTTATGTATAAAAATCCAGCTCTGCTCCTATACAAAAGGCAGTCCTACTTTTACATCTATGCTTTTCACTGATCTCTACAAAACTAACATTTCTACCAACAAACAGAAGAGGAATTAGTGCAAACCTCAAGCCCACCTCTTTCCAGAATTAGAAACATAGTTGGAAACTCTTATATCAAGCCATCACAACCTCCTGGGGCAAAAGTAGAAATGAGGTGAGGGAACATTCCAGTTTCCTGTAATCATCTCTAGCCATACATATCACAGATCATGGATTAACATCTTTATCTGGTTTGGGACCCTGAACAATGGGAAAGGCTAAGCTCAGAAGTAAGAGTGGAAGCTTACCTTAGACTTAGCTACAGGCTATTCCTATTTACTCAGCTGTAGCTTTGTAGATGTATGTGGTAACATCAGTGGGGAAGAAACTTCATTCTGAGCTGGAAGTCAGTGTATCTGGAGTGAACAATAACCACAAGCTCTAAGGAGCTCAAATCAGGCTGTCCTTGTTGCTTTACACAGGCTTTTGTGAACACCACTGGGGAGGTAGCCAAGGGGTGCCGTGTCCTATGGGTTATCTAGAGACTGTAAACTAGAGAGTACTTTAGTCCCCAGTAACCCAGGAAGTGCTGGAGAATATGAGACACCAGGAGCTGCTACTGGAAGTCATCACAACTGACAGTACAGAAAACTACTCAGCACTGCTGCATGATTCAGCAGACGGTGGAGCTGCGGGAAACACACCAGCCTATGTTTGAAACAGTTGTTAAAAGATGCTCTCCCAATTAGAAGCTTTCAAAGATATTAGGTATCAGAGTCAACTGACTCAATATCATCCAGTAATAAGAGGAAGACATGACATCAGCAAGAGGGTAGACCATTGATGTTTTTCAAAAGATTCTCTCTGATCCTGGAGAGAAAATGAGATGTTTCCCTTAAGAAATTTGATGGATTTCAAGGCGTTGTGACTCTGGGTATTGGATCAACCCAATCACAGAGATTTTGATTTTGAACTTCTCCATCACATCCTAATATAGAACATAGCCTAGGAAAATAAAGTCATTTTAAAATAGAGAGTCCAATTAAATAAATCTGCGGCATGTCATGGAGTCTGTCTCTGTGTAAATTTGAAAGGCACTTTGAAAGGTAATGCAGGTCAGTCTCCTCAGTTTTCAAAACAGGATGTCAAGTCAGCCTCCTGTGTATCTGGAATTTAAATCACATGGATCCTTCCATAATCAACAGGGATAGAAAAGCTGTACTCCAGACACTTGTCAGATGATTCCATCGTAAATAGACTGTGGTGCAGCTCTTGCCCAAGGCTCACTTGAGGGAGCTGATACAGGACAGGCACAGTCTAAGGACGTGTTAAATCTTTATTCCTCGAGTTTCTCCAGACCCTTTCCCTGTGGTAAGCCAAATGTCAGGTTTTAGAAGGAAAAAGATCTGGATCACATTATCTTAATTCCCCATAGGAAGCATTTTTAGTGAGCTAAGATTTCATGTTACAGTCCCCCATCTTTCTCAGAGTCATAGTTTAAGGAGCTCCAGGGTGAAAATGAGTTATTTTCCATCTTACAAAGTTTGAATTGTAAGACTCACAATAACTTTGATTAAAATTTTAACAATCCATTGTTTGTAAAATTCAAGGACAAGAAAATACTTGTTTATCTAGATCCAGTTCTATAATGGTGTGTGTGAGGGCATACTCGGGAATCCGATAGAGCTGGTTCCAACTCTTAATAATGGTTGTGTGATGTTAAACAGATCACCTCATAGACAGAATCAGGGTAATCAGAGTACGGGCCTCATCGGATAAAGGTTAAGTAAGTTAATATATGTAGAGAGCTTAGATGACTGACATGCAGTAAGCTATTACAAAAGGTCAGAGAAGACATGATGATTACTTGCACGAGGTCAGTAGCAACAAATACGGGGAGAAGCAGATTAACGGAGACATATTTAGGAGTTAATATTGATGAGACTTGGTACTGAATTGAATATGGAAGGGAAAGTAGAAGGATTTCTAATGTTAACCCAGAGTTAAGGCTCACACAACTGGAGACGAAATATCATTCATGAAAACACAGTACACTGGATCTTGACTTCAGTTTGAATCCATTGAGTCTGAGGTGCTTTTGAAGTAGTTAATTGGCAGTTTGATATTTAGATCAGAAGCATAATGAAGCCCTCTGAACTGGCTCTGGAAATGTGGAAGTTATCAGCTCCATATAAGGATGAGAGACTGGGGAAAGCATTCTAGATGATAATAAAACCAGGGCTGAGACCTGAGGACCTCGAAGAGCACTATAACCTTATCACACTCATACACTAATTCGTATATTAATACAACCACCTCATATCAGGGATGGTGGACATAGAAAACCCCAACTGAAAGAGGCAAAACAAAATGTCTTAAAACATGTTATACAAGAGCTTCATTGAAAGTGTGCTTTTAATTTTGTATCTGAGTACAGCTGACACACAATGCTACATTAGTTTCAGGTATACAGCACAGTGACAAGTCTGTGTGTTGGGCTGTGTTCACAAGTGTAGCTCCCAGCTGTCACCACACAACATTATTACATCATTGACTATATTCCTTATGCTGTGACCTTAAAAATTTTTTTAAGTGTTTGTTTAAGTTTACTTATTTATTTTAAAAGAAAGAGAGCATGAGTGAGAGAATGCTCACAATAGAGGGAGGGGCAGAGAGAGAGGGAACGAAAGAGAATTCCAAGCAGGCCTTGCACTGTCAGTGTGGAGCCTGATGCGGGACTCAAACTCATGAAGTGTGAGATCATGACTTGAGCAAAATTCAAGAGCTGGACACTTAAAAGACTGAGCCGCCCAGGAGCACCTATGCTGTCTTTTTATTCCCATGACATACTCATTCCGTACCTTGAAGGCTGTATCTCCTCTCCTTCACCCATTTTACCCACTTCTCCACCCCTTTCCCTCTGCAAACCATCAGTTTGTTCTCTGTATTTATAGATCTGATTCTGCATTTTGTTTGTTTGCTTACTGGTTTGTTTTTTGTAGATTCTACTTTAAGTGAAATCATATGATATTTTGAATAATTATGTCCTCTATTAGAAATTAAGTTCACTTGATTGATAATTAACTGTGACAATATCAAGGATTATATCACTGATTTCTTCCTTATACCAACCAATTTCACCATCTGCAGGTCTGTGATCAAAGAAAAATGATCTGACTATTTACAGCTGAGCTTTACTTGGTTTATTATTCTGAAATGCGGAATACAAAATTTTAAAATACATTCTGACTTTCTTTAACACTTTCCTCAAGCTTAGTTACACACACATCTTAAATAAACTTAATATATTAACAACCATAAGATTTATACAGCTGTGGACCTTCGATATACACAAGTTCTCAGGAAAAAAGAAAATAGTGCTACATTAAATGAATATCCTATGCAAAATACCTAAATTACGGTTTGTGAAAGACTGTGAAAGATTGAGAATGAAAGCAGCAATTAGTGGTTTTTACATTAAATGTGACAGTTTTTCCATTTGCAAAAATGGATGATATAATAATATTTATCTTGTAGGAATTTTCTTTTTTTTAAATTTCTTTTTTAATGTTTTATTTATTTCTAGGAGAGAGAGAGAGAGAGACAGCGTGAGCAGGGGAGGGTCAGAGAAAGAGGGAGTCACAGACTGAAACAGGCTCCAGGCTCTGAACTGGCAGTCAGCACAGAGCCCGATGCGAGGCTCGCGATGCGGGGCTCGAACCCATGAACCGCGAGATGATGACCTAAGCAAAAGTCGGATGCCCAACCGACTAAGCCACCCAGGTGCTCCTCTTGTAGGAATTTTCTGAAGATTAAAGAAATTAATATAATTAAACATCTTAAAATAATGCCTGGCACATGGGAATAGCTTAGTAATACATAAGGGAAGATTATGGCATACTTTTCAGTAAACTAACACATATTTTTAAGGAAACCATATTATTTTAAAAATTCTTATTCTACTAGAAATTAAT
Source organism: Proteles cristata cristata (assembly GCA_017311185.1). Classification (NCBI taxonomy): domain Eukaryota; kingdom Metazoa; phylum Chordata; class Mammalia; order Carnivora; family Hyaenidae; genus Proteles; species Proteles cristata. The sequence continues at coordinate 895,895 of JAESUZ010002548.1, read as the reverse complement.
TTTAGTAAAAATAATGAAAAATGAATGATTCCAATTCATCAGCAGTCAGAGAAAACACTAAGCTGTTCTGAAAATAAAATATTAAATAAACAATAAATTATTGAGGAATTTATATAAAATTTAAAATATGTTTGGACAACTAAATGCAATGAGTCTTCATTAATGCAATAATTAACTGGTTTAGCTTCATTAAAACTAGCTGTAGTAGGGGTGCCTGGGTGGCTCAGTCGATTAAGTGTATGACTTCAGCTCAGGTCATGATCTCAGTTTGTGAGTTCAAGTCCCACATCAGGCTCTGTGCTGACAGCTCAAAGCCTGGAACCTGTTTCGGATTCTTTGTCTCTTTTTCTCTTTGCCCCTTCACTGCTTGTGCTCTTTATTTCTCAGTCTCTCAAAAATAAATAAATATGAAAAATTTTTTTTAAAACTAGCTGTAATATATCATCTGTTATAACAGGGATAATTTATTATACCTAAAATATATGCAGATAGATACATACATAGATACATAGATATATAGATATGGACATAGGTGCAGGTTTGGTACAGTTATCTCCCTAGACATAATCAACTACTTTAATAGGAATAACAGGGAAAATTAGAATATTGTTTATGTAAAAAAAGAGCGTTGTTTCAATATTAAATTTTCTGAATAATATAATTATGCTATGATCTTTATGGGAGAATGACTTTGTTCTAAGGAGTAAAAGCTGAAGTATCTAAAAATAAAGTGTTATGATGTGGGCAACTTATCTCTGGAATTATACACACACACACACACACACACACAGAAATCAAATGTTAACATTTAGTGGAACTAAAAATAAAGTAAAACAAAGGAAAATAATAAAGCAAAAATAAACAGCACAAGGTTATTCCAAAAACTATACCAGTCAGTTATGCCTTATTATTTTATTAAAGGATTTGTATTAACGCTTTTTCAATAGCTCTTACATATCCATATCTTTTCTATTAAAATGTAAATTTTTGTCTAGACATTACATTCCCTGTACAATTCATTGCAAAAGAGTAGGAATGAAAATGTTCATTTTTGTAAATACTATGTATTGCATCAATAGCTGATTTAAAGGGATTAGTTTAGGACTTAATCAAATACATAAAGATTTAGAATACTACAGTGGACATCGCTGTTGTTCTGTCCAAACACTCTTGGATTTTCTTCGCATTCTACTAGCCCTTTTTCTTGTATGCTTTCTTGTATGCTTTTCTGTATGCTTTTTGTTTCCCATGGCTAATACCTGCAACTATTTTCCAAGAATTGGCCTTAAGCTATTGACCAACTTCACCCACAAGTGAAGCCAGAAAAATCTAGAACTGGAAATACATGGAGGTTTGCCTCCCCAACACCGCCACCTTAGGATGGCCCTTAGCTAATGACTCATCCGTGAGCCAGTATGAACATTCAGCAACCCTGACTCAGGATGAGAATCTCACTTAAATGTGAGCTACATTCCGTAGCTTTCCCATAATTGTACCCATTCCTGGGCTTCTTTTCCTTCCTTGGTTAGCTTCTCCCATTCTCTATCCTGGATTTCTCCTGGGAACATTTTCTTAATAAATATATCACTTGTAACTCAACCTTTATCTCAGGCTCTGCATCATTCTAAAACAAATATATTTCATCATACATCTTACCATTTTTTTCTCATACTTTTGAACCAAATTGAGCATCTTATAAATCCCCTGAGTAGATTAGAAATTAGCATTCTTCCGAGATAGCAATTTTTTAAAACAATCTGGATATTTGGCCTTTCTTCTACCATAATAAATTTTATTCTAACAAAATATTGCCTCCCAAAGAAATACAAATTCATACTCAAAGCTTTAGACAAGATCATCTCCCGAAAATGTAGCAGATGGAAAAAATTATACTTTAAAAAATGCACAGCAAAATTTAAATAGATTCTCTTTACCCATGTATCTTTCAAAAGGTCCATATCTCATTGAAATTCTCTTGCTCTCAACCACTCTTTTCCAGCTCTACTCACACAAAACTAGTATTCAATGATTGTGCTATCTCAGCTCTTCCCTGACTCCACTTCTCCCAACTTCTTTGTATTTCCTATTATTGCATACACAGACACACAGACACACATGCGCGCACAAACACACAGATATAATATATACAAATATATTATAATATATACACATATATTTCATCTAATTATATTTGTAAGTATTGATTTTAATTTTTTATGCATATTTCTTTAGAGAGAAAGAGAGAGAAAGCAGGAAGGGTCAGAGAGAGAGGGAAGCGAGATTCCTTAAGCATGATTCCCCTGACTGCACAGAGCCCAACACAGGGCTTGATCTCACAACCGTGAGATCTAAGCTGAAATCAAGAGTCAGATACTTAAGTGAGTGAGTGAACCAGACGCTATTGTGGGTACTGATTATAACACGGTATTTGTTTAGTTTAAATAACATAGTAAACATTTTGATTTCCAACCGAGATTATCTAGCATTATATCTCTGCCCTGAAAATTTGAATCCACTTATATTAAGAAAAGATATAGCTGAGGTTAGCTGTTTTTTTCAGATTCCTATATACGAATTCTTGTTTAAAATTAATTCAGAAAAAAATTAAGCTGCTTACAAAGACACATAAAATAAAGCAAAATAAATAAAATAGTAATTGGTGAGAAAAGTAGAGGAATATGGGGCAGACATATATAATGAAGCATGGATATATATAATAAAAGCAAGTAGCTTTATTATAAACAAAGGACAAATTAATCATGGACATGAGAGAGGGAAGGAAGGTGAGAGTGGCAAGCATTCCATGTTGCCCTCAGCCTACCGTTTTGCTTTCCAAATCTCCTTTATGCACCAGGATAAACATGGTTACAAACCAAATTGCTTCTTCAGTGACATCACTTAAATATGAGTGTTTCTAGGTCTTTTCTCTTATTTAAATTGGCATAACTCAGGAAAAGAGACTATGGAAATGGGATAATCGCTTCTTAAAAAATCATACTAGTAAACTGGTGTCACCTAACACCTAAGATGAAACATCTGTCTCTTCACCTAGAGATGTACAAGTTATAAATTATGTAAAATTTATGTATTTTACCACTTTTTTTTTGAGAGAGAGGGAGACAGATCATGATCAGGGGAGGGGCAGAGAGAGAGAGAGGGAGACAGAATCGGAAGCAGGCTCTAGGCTCTGAGCCATCAGCACAGAGCCCAATGTGGGGCTTGAACTCACGAGCCTTTGAGCTGTGAGATCATGACCTGAGCTGAAGTCGGCTGCTTAACCGACTGAGCCACCCAGGAGCTCCCCACCACTTTTAAATTAAATATTAGTCCATAATACCCTACCCTTAAAGATCATGCAAATTAAAAAGTAATGTGAGGGGCTCCTGGGTGGCTCAGTCAGTTAAGTGTCTGACTCTTGCTTTTGGCTCAGGCCACAATAGTAAGCTTCCAGAGATTGAACTCTGTGTCAGGCTCTGCACTGACAACATAAAAGCCTTCTTGGTAGTCTATCTCTCCCTCTCTCCCTACCCCTCCCTGGTTAGTACTCACTCTCTCACGTTCTGAATGAATGAATGAATGAATGAATGAATGAATGAATGAATAAATAAATAAATAAATAAATAAATAAATAAATAAAGTGATATTGGGGTGCCTGTTTGGCTCAGTCAGTTAAGTGACCAACTTCTGCTCAGGTCATAATCTCACGGTTCTTGGGTTCGAGTCCCACTTTGGATTCCATTGCTGACAGTGCAGAGCCTAGAGCCTGCTTCAAATTCTGTGTGTCTCTCTCTGCCTCTCCTCTACTTGTGCTCTCTCTCCCTCTCTCTTTCTCTATCTTAATAAATACATTAAAAAAAAACTAATGTAATATCTACTGAGGAAAATTTTACAAAACATACTAAAATCTTCTAAATACTTTTAAGTTATTTGAAAATTTAAATTTGACTAGTAATAGCTTTAAACATACATTTCCCCTAGTTAATCCACTTTAAGATATTATCTTGAAAATATCATTAGAAGATTGCAGAAATGCTAGGACTTAAACAGAAGCAACTCGCACAAAGGCAAAGAAGCAAACAAGCAAATTGCCCTATCAAAGCAAAAAATAAACAATTGTCTGGAAAGGAATCCCCTTTTTCTCTGCCTGATGCCACTGCCAGCTGTTTGGCCCTTGGCCCCAGTATTTTTTAAGGCTAAGATGCTTTCTTGCTATAGTAATCAAACCACTTATGTTTCCAAGTTTGAATTTTTTGTTTGTGTATTTGTTGGTAGGTGTTTTTTTAGTCTTTTGTAGTATTAAAAACATCTGGAGTAAAATGGTCTTATAATAAGAAACGTTACTTAGCTGAAAATTGTGAGATAACAAATACAGTATTTCTCTTGGTTTCTATTTAGTTCAGGGACATCATAAGGAACATTGTAGGAAACGGTGGAAAAACATAGGCAACAGTAGTACACTGGCTTTAAATCTGTTCTAGAGGCCAACAGCACGTGTTTACCACCACAAACGTTTTCTTTTATGAACTCTAAGAAGGAAATAGGAAAGAAAATTTAAGAACCACCACTTTTTCTAGGTCCAATGTATGGTAAATGTCTATAATTACTAGGCCAGCCATAAGTGATGCCTTCACATATCCTTTAATTTTATTTTCACTTTTTTTCTCCTGGATCCATGCCATAATAGATGCCTTCTTCAGGTCAGTTCCATTAGAAATATAATTAATACTTCAATTGAAAAAAAAAGAAAAGTGTCAATTAGTTCAAGAAATCTAACAAGTTTTACTTTCGTAGCCCTTTTTGTTTTGAGGGTCCTTTAGAAAATTTATAGTGAGGGGCGTCTGGGTGGCTAAGCTGGTTAAGCATTGGACTTCAGCACAGGTCATGATCTTGCTGTTCGTGGGTTTGAGCCCCATTTCGGGCTCTGTGCTGACAACTCAGAGCCTGGAGCCTGCTTGAGATTCTGTGTCTCCCTTGTTCTCTGTCCCTTCCTCACTTGAAAGCTCTCTCTCTTTCTCTCAAAAATAAATAGACATTAAAAAAAGAAAATTTAAAGTGATATTACAGTGGTAAAAGTCACAAATTAAAAATTCAAAATAAGATTTCAGTAATTTTCCAAAATTAATTAGCATACAGATTAATTTATGCATATTGTTTTCAAGATTATTGAAATTCTTGTTTCCCTTATTTTGTTATAAATTTCATTTTTACTTTTATTTAAAAAATACATTTCTTAATGTTTATTCATCTTGGAAAGAGAGAGTCAGAAACTGAGCTGGGGAGGAGCACCGAAGGAGAGAGACACAGAATGTGTCGAGCTTGTTGTGGGGCTCGAACTCATGAACTGTAAGACATGACCTGAGCTGAAGTTGGATGCTTAACCAACTGAGCTACCCAGGCGCCCCTCTTCTAAATTTTAAAAGAAAAACTCATCATGCAGATTAGGAAAGGAGGCTAAGAGTGATAGTTAGTAAGAGAAATACCACTAAATGCATAGAATTAAATCATATTAATACAATTTTTAATATAAATATTATTTTATGATGATATATACACGTATTTCTTAGTATTAAATGACTCATTATTAGATAGTTTCATCATAAAAGACAAAATAAGTTTTGGAAACTTATTTATATCATGAATATTTTGGATTAAGGTATAGCATAATTAACAGCAAATTGAAAATAACAAAAGAAAACTGATAAGCTTAATTGCGTTCTCTCCCAGGAAAACTACAGTAGGTGACACAGAAAATAAGTAAAGAGTGGGATTATATGAATCAGGGACATAAGATACTATGATGGACAACCTCTAAGGTAGCTTCTGGTGATCCCTACCTGTTTGATTCCTTCTTCTTGACTATAAGCTGGATCTTGTCACTAACTTCTAATAAGGGAATATGGCAAAAGTGATGGAATGTCACTTCTGAGATGAGGTTATAAAAAAGCCCTAATTTATGCCTTGACTGTACTCTCTCACTCTCTTGCTCACCAAGAGAAGCAAGCCAGTATGTCCTGGGCTACCCTAGTTAATGAAACACATGGCTAAGAACTAAGGGAGAGAGATCCCTGGCCAATAGCCAGTAACTGAATCTTGTAAGCAACCACATGAGTGAACCTGGAAGTGGCTTCAACCCCAGTCAAGCTTTCAGATAAAATCTCAGGCCGAGTCAACACTTTGACTGGACCCTTGTGAGAGACCTTGAGTCAGAGGTACCCAGGCAGCCTGACCTGATTACTAGCCCAGAGAAACTATGAGACAACAAATGATTGTTGTTTTAAGCCACCTCATTTTTGAATAATTTTGTTATACAACAATAGTAACTAGTGTTCTTCAGAATATATCCCAGATTCTAGAATGACAGATACTTCTCTGAATAAACCCTGTCTAGCACAACAGGTAGTTCGACACAATTTAGTTCAATCCTATTTCAGTTCAACTCAATCCAATTATAAATATTGAAGGTTTTTATTGTGTAATTCTTGTGGGTACAGGGAAAAATAATAATATGTATTTCCTGTTTTCAAGAATCCCAAAACTTTACACAGGGAAAAAAAATCAGTATAAGAATAAATGCAATCAGGATGAAAAGTAATTTAGTGGCACACAGAGAAGTGATCTCAGTATAATTTTCAAAGCCTCTACTGTAGTGCTTTTAAGAGCACAATTATCTTATAACAAAATCTATATATTCAACCACAGTATAGTTCTAAATGGATGCATTTTGCCACTCTCCAAAGAATTTCTTGAAGGAAACTGTAGCACAAAATGAAATTTATTCTTCATAGATAACATGCTGACAGAAATGTTTTACAATCTCTGTTATTTAGAACAATCTTCTCATATTCTATTAAAGTAAAATCTTGATCCCACTAAAAATCAAAAGGGCAGAAAAATCAAGTAGGGGGATAAAAGAATGCTCTATAGAATTATCAATTTCCAAATGTTATTACCTCGAAGTTAAGACAACCCTTTACAAAAAGCTAACACTAAAAATGATTCACTTCTGAATTCCCATTTAAATTTTCATTTCTTTTTTTTTTTTTTAATATTTTATTTATTTCTAGGAGAGAGAGAGACAGCGTGAGCAAGGGAGGGCCAGAGAGAGAGAGGGTCACAGACTGAAACAGGCTCCAGGCTCGGAGCTGGCAGTCAGCACAGAGCCCGACGCGGGGCTCGAACCCACGAACCGCGAGATCATGGCCTAAACGAAAGTCGGACGCGTAACCGACTAAGCCACCCAGGTGCCCCTAAATTTTCATTTCTGATACATGATTAACCGAACCTACTGGAACAGAGTTGCTAAATGTATTTTTTGTCAATTACCTTCCGTGGACAATTATCAAATTTTCTATTATTTATTCTTATGTTGTTTTAACAGTTACATTGTGTGCTGTCATCTCTCCTCCAGCATATGCCCGTTCTTTTAGGATGTGGATTTCCTGTAATTTTCTCAAGAAATGATTGCTCATTTGAGTATTCCAATTTCCCTACAGTCAGTGTTCTATAGTCAGGGAATTGGTCAAATTATTGGTTTAGCATTTTCTCTCAAGAATATTTTGGCAAAGATGAACAGTTATCCTCTACACAGATTCACAGCCTCTTACCCAGAATCAAGAATGAGGTAAAACCTAGAGCAGAAGTTCGAGAAGCAGAACAGAGGTTTTTGTCTCTGAGCATTTGGCCCTTCAATCCCTGGCTCCCCTGGAAGGTCTCAGAGGACTTCAAAAAAGAATGGTTTTCTTTTCAAAAAAATCACCCTATCTCTATGGAAATCTGTTGGAATTTCTCCATTTGTATTCATTGATTGGGACTTAATTGAAGCTGTAGATTGTTTGGGGGTAGTATGAACATTTTAATAATATTAATTTTTCCAGGGAAGCATCTGAATTTGACTCAGGTCATGATCTCATGGTTCTTGAACTTGAGCCCCACGTCTGGCTCTGTGCTGACAGCTTGGAGCCTGGAGTCTGCTTCTGCTTCTGTGCCTCCTTCTCTCTCTGCTCCTTTCCTGCTCATGCTCTCTTTCTTTCTCTCAAAAGTAAATAAACATCAAAAAATTAAATATGTATATATCAATTTTTCTAATTCATGAACACAAACTATCTTTCCACTTACTTGTCTTCTTATGTTTCTGTAATTAGTGTCTTATAATTTTCAGTGTACAGATTTTTCTCCTCCTTTGTTAAATTTCTATGCATTTTATTCTTTTTGATGTATTAAAGATGGAATTGATTGTTTTCTTAAATTCTGGTAGTTCACTGTTGCTATATAGAAATGCAGCTGATTTTTGCAAATTCATTTTGTATAGTACAACTTTACTGAAATCGTTTATTAGTTCCAATAGTTTTTTGGTACAGTCTTTAGGGTTTTCTGTGTATAATATCATGTCTACTGCAAATAATCACAATTTTACTTCTTCCTTTCTGATGTGGTTGCCTTTTATTTCTTTCCTTGCCTAGTCATCCTGGCTGAGAATTTCATACTGTGTTGCATATTAGTGACCAGAGTGGGGGTCCTTCTCTTGTTCCTGATTTTAGAGGAAAAGCTTTCAGCATTTCATCAAGTTTAATGTTAGCTGTGGGCTCAACATATGTGGCATATGTAGAAGTATTTTTCCTTTGTTTTCTGTTGAGTTTTTATCATAAATAAATGTTGATTTTGTCAAATATCTTTTCTGTACCTGTTGAGATGGTTATATGGTTTTAATCCTTCATTTTGTTAATATGGTGGGTCACATTTACGATCTGCAGCTGTTGCTGCAGCCCTTCATTCTGGAACAAATCCTACTTGATCATGGTGTATGACCCTCCAATGTATTTTTTAATTTGATTGTTCATATTTTGTTGAAGATTTTTGCATCTATGTTCATGAGGAATATTGGCCTATAATTTTCTTTTCTTTTAATATCCTTATCTGGCTTCAGTATCAGAGTAATGCTGACCTTGTAAAATGAGTCTTCTTGTTTTTTAATTTCCAAAAGAGTTAACATACAGTGTTATATTAACTTCAGGCAGGTAAGTGTAATCTTGATCTCCTTCATCTATTTTAGTCATTCTCCCCACCCACCTACCCTCTGGTAACAATCAGTTTACTCTGTATATTTAAGAGTCTGTTCTTTTGGTTTGTCTCTTTTTTTGTAAAATGGGTTTGGAAATGTTCTTTCATTTGTTTAATTTTTGGAAGGGTTTGAGAAGGTTTGGAATTCGTTTTAAAGTGTCTGATAGAATTCACCAGGGAGGCCATTGGACTGTGAACTTGTCTTTGCTGGGAGATTTTTTTAAAGTCAGTTATACCACTTATTGATGATGGAAGTATGTGGAAAACAATCACAAAAAGAGAACAATATTTTTAGGAGAATAATTTATTTAGTGAAACATTTCTTTGAAACGTAACATGCAAAATATCGTCCAGTATGTCAGTATGGATGCCCTTGGACTGATTATATACAGACATTTCATCAATGCTTCTCTCAAGTTCCACTCCATATCACACCAAGTAGCTGGTGTGTGTGTGTGTGTGTGTGTGTGTGTGTGTGTGTGTGTTTAATACCTGTATCTCAGAATGATTAACTGTATTATAAGTGGGCTTCTCAGAATAGATTTACTTATACTGAGTTGTATGAAAGAGTTACTTGTGGTCAGTAGGTGAGCGCTTACAATAGTCTATTAAATACTTACTATGTTCTTTTTGGTAAAGGCATGTGTGGGTGTGGGTGTTTTGTTATTGAGTTTTTGTTTATTTTGTCATTGGTGCCTTTAATTTCTTCCCTCTGCTTATCAGGAAAAGATAGAGGTATAGGAGAAACTGATATTAGAGGCCTGTATGGAAGACACCTTGTTGAGACTATTTTATCCAGTTGTTTGGACAATAATTAGCTTGGCTGCGAGTTTTTTTCATGCATTTCAAATGGAGCTTTTTGTATACTTAAAGTCATCATAAGTGGCAATCAATTGTTTTGTGGTGGATAAACTTTTTAGAGATGATGGTCTAGAATTTCATTTGTATTTGCCAACATTGTTCTAATTCCATTTGGAAGCATTTTGTTCAAGCTAGCAAGAAGCGATATTGGGTTTTTTTCTTATTTCTTAACCTTTATCTACACAACTTGTCTAAATCCTCAAAGGGTCAGAAAGATTGGGCTGTCTCATTTTGGGTATAGCTTTGAAGGGAGAGGGTTGTTCAGTAACTATTGAACCACAAAAGTCAGTAGTTCAGTAACTGCTGAAGTAGTTTAGAGTCTTGGCTCTCTTTTTATATAATCTTACGTTGTATTCTTTCCCTTTCTAATAAATGAGTAATCAAATGTTCAACAGAGCTTTCTGGGTGTTCCATTCTTCCCTTCCAATTTTCAGGCTTGGAAAGGGCTAATTTGGGCAAGTCCAGCATACTAAAATGAGGAGTAAGAAAAATCAGAATATGGAAAGAATCTTCAACATTTTCTATTATTTTTGGATTTAGGTTCAGGTCCAGGTTTTAAAAATATCTCAGAGGCAACTTGGTGGCTCATTCAGTTTAGTATCTTGATTTTGCCTCAGGTCATTATCTCACAGTTCCTGGGATTAAGCCCAGCATCATTAGATCCACACTGACAGCGTGGAGCCTGCTTAGGATTCTCGTTCTCCCTCTCTCTCTCTCTCTCTCTCTCTCTCTCTCTCTTTCTCTCTCTCTCTCTCTCACACACACACAAATAAAGAAATACATACTTAAAAATATCTGAGTAAAATTATCACTTGCTTTTTATTTTTAGATGAATCACTTTGATCTTCTAAATTTTCTTCCACATTTATAATCCATGTTTCAAATTCGTTTGGGAGCATTTAAACTTTCAGCACTGTGATTTTATATAATTGAACATGAACTAATATGAAGCTCATTTCTGTCCTTCAAGAAGACTCAGCAGCATAGAGCCAGCAGAGACCCTGCTGGCATCTACAATCAAGGATAAGAACCTTGTTTATCAACTGCAGCACTAGTTACTGAGTGATTCAGAAAGGAGACTTGAGGATCCGAGTCGGTTAGGGTCTGACTCGACCAGGTCATGATCTCACAAAGTTTGTGGGTTCAAGCCCCACGTCGGGCCCTAAAAGCTGACAGCTGGCAGGAGTCTGAAGCCTGTTTGGGCCTGCCTCTCTCTCTGACCCTCCCCTCCACGCTGTCTCTCCCCTCTCAAAAATAAATAAAGCATTAAAAAATTAAAAAAGAAAGGAGACATGGGGTTTATTGGTTACCAGTTTCACCAAAGATTGATTTTCTGAAATCTCTGTTCTCTATGATACTTCCTTTAGTAAAGGATAACTCCATAATTAAAATATCCATTGTTTACATTTCTGTATTCTTTCTCAGCATGTTCTGACAAATTAAGTTCCCAACATCAGACGTGAGATGGAATTTCCAAGTGGTTCACACTCTGTCTTCCAGGGAGGAGGTTTTCATTTTCAGGAACAGCTACTTCTGAATTCAAATTCCAGTGAGATAGATTCTCATGAGTGATGTTAGACACATCAGGTGGATGCCATTGTTCTCACCATTTTCTCCTTGTGTTTTTCTCCATTTTGGGGAAATACCCTGGGACCCCAGCCCACATGTCCTCCTAAGCTTGTCACCAATGACACCACAACTTTAGCCCCTGCACATGTGTGGTGAATGACTCTTGATGGAGGCCTCCATCCCTGGACTTTCGAGCAACAGGAAAGACAGGGAGGGCAGTGGGCAGTTGTCCCTTCAGGGTGGACAGCCTGCCACGCCCGCCAGCCTTAGGCTGTGGCTGGGATTCCGCAGCTTCCCAGTGGCTGGTGGGAGGTGTTTGATTGTTGATTCATTCTCCTGACTAGTCATTGGTCTGTTTCGATTTCTATTTCTTTAAGCTCAGTCCTCTTGATTCAGTAGATTATATGTCTCGGAATTTATCCATTTCTTCTAGGTTGCCCAATTTGTTGGCATGTAATTGGTTTCTAAGTCTTTTATGATTCCTGCATTTGTGTGTGGTATCAGTTGTAAAAGTACCTTCTGCTTTCATTTATAATTTTACTTATTAGAGTCCTCTCCCTTTTTTTTTTTTTTTTGGTAAGTTTAGCAAAGGTTTGTCTATTTTATCATAAACAAAAACAAACATAAAACCCAGCTCTTTGTTTCATTGATCTTTTCTATTGTCTTTTTAATCTCTTCCATTTATTTCCTTTCGGATCTTAGTTGCTTTCCTTTCTCTGCTAATTTTGGGCTTACTTTTTTTCTTTCTCTAGTTCCTTGAGGTGTAAAGTTAGGTTGTTTATTTAAGCTTTCTCTTTTTCCTTTTTTTAAGTTTATTTACTTATGATACTGAGAGAGAAAGAGAGAGAGAGAGAGAGCTGGCAATGGAGACAGAGAGAGGGGGAGAGAGAGAGAGAGAGAGAGAGAGAGAGAGAGAGAGAGAGAATCCCAAGCAGGCTCCACACTGTTAGCATGAATCATGAGATCATGACCTGAGCTGAAATCAAGAGTCCAACATTTAACCAACTGGGCCACTCAGATGCCCCTTTCTTAATGTAGGTGTTAATCACTATAAACTTCCCTCTTAGAACTGCTTTTGCTGTATCTCATAAGCTTTGTTACGATGTGATTCCATTTTCATTTACCTCATGATATATTTTTATTTCTCTTGACTTCTTCTTTGACCCATTGGTTGTTCAGAGGCATGTTGTTCAATCTCCACAGTTATTAATTTTCCAGTTTTCTCTCATAATTGATTTCTAGTTTTATACCATTGTGACTGGAAAAGATGCTTGATAGGACTTCAATCTTTTCAAATGTATTAAGAGTCGTTTTGTGGCCTAACATGTGGTCTTCCCTGGAGGCGGTGCCACGTGTGCTTGAGGAGAACATACTCTCTACTGCTATTGGATGAGATGCTCTGTACATTTCTGTGACGTCCTCCTGTTGTAACATGAAGTTTAAGTCCAGTGCTTCCTCACTCATTTCATATCTGGAAGACCCGTCCATTGTTGAAAATGGGGTATCAAATCCCCTGCTGTTATTGCATTGTTGTCTATCCTTTCTGATCTGTTAATATTTTTTTAATATATGTAGACACTCATATATTTGTACATATATATTTATAATTATTATATCCTTTTGATGAGTTGACCTTTTTATCATTATACAATGACCTTCTTTGCTTCTTTTGGCAGTCCTTGGTATAAAGTCTATTTTGCCTACTTTTAGTTTGTTTCCATATTTATGGAATATCTTTTCTTCCCTTCACTTTCAGTCTACATGTGTTTTCTTAGAGCTGAAGTGAGTCTATTGCAAGCAAGATATAGTTGGGTCATGTTTCAAATCCATTCAGCCACTGTATATCCTTTGATTGGGGAGTATAGTCCATTGACATTTAAAGTAATTATTTATCAGAATGACTTACTATTGTCATTTTGTTCATTGTTCCCTGGCTTGTAATGTTTGGTCTTTTCCTTCTCTCTTACTTTCTTCTCTTGTTATTTGATAATTTTCTATAGCAGTGCACTGATTTCCTTCTCTTTTTCTTTTGTATATCTATTATAAGTGTTTGCTTTTTGGTTATCAGGAGGGTTATATAAAGCATCTTATATTTATAAAAGTATTTTACGAAAATAATGATTTAACTTCAAATGCATAATAGCATTTATATGCGGCATCTAAAACAAAAGTGGAACCCATAGAAACAGAGAAAAAAAGTGATTGTCAAGAGAGAGAAATAGGGAGAGGTTGATTAAAAGGTACAAATTTTAAGTCTTAAGATGAATAAGTTCCAAGTGTCTGATATATAACATGGTGACTCTATTCTATAATACTATAATTAAAATTTAGTAAGGAGCAGGACTTAAATGTCATCACACACACACAAAAGGAAATATATGAGGTGATTGATGTCATAGTTAATTCAATGAGGGGAATCTCTCCACCAAGTATACTTATACTAAGTCATCAAGTTGTACACTTTAAGTATCTTAACAATATTATTTGGCAATTAACATTTGTCAATAAAACTGAAAAAGTAACCCTACTTTTCTGTTTGCTCTTGATAGAATATACTAGTTTTGAACAAGTTATTTCATTATAACTCTAAACAGAAGTCAATACAATTTAATCAAGTTGCATAAATCATCGACCTAATGGGAAAGTTAGTGGCTTTCCTTTTTTAAAAGGAGAGTTAAGGACGTCTGGGCAGCTCAGTTGGTTAAGTATCAGCTGTCAGCTCAGGTCAGGATCTCACGGTTCATAAATTTCAGCCTTGTGTCAGGCTCTGTGCTGACATCTCGGAGTCTGGCGCCTGCTTCAGATCTGTGTCTTCCTCTCTCTCTGTGCCTTCCTCACTCATGCATTGTCTCTCTCTCTCTCTCAAAAATAAACATTTTTTAAAAATTTTAAAGGGAGACTTAGTTTTGAAAGTATTGATATTCAAAATTACAACATAAAGATTAAAACAAAAATCTGAATTATGACTACTTTTTAAAACTTAAAACATAATGTATATATCAACTCATTTTCAATATATTTTCTTTATCACAGACACGATGTGATCTTAAAAAATGTTATATTATATTCAAGATCTCCATCTGTGAAGTTGGAATAATATTTACCTCATCAGCTATTGTGAACTCTAAAAATGCTAAATCTGGCTTAAGAAATTAACACATGTATACACCAATTATTTTACCTTACTTAAGAATTCATTGAAATAATGCTTTTTAAATAACAGATTTATTTATGTTGATCTTCTTCAGGAGGAGCTAGAGGGGGAAAGGAGAAACGGAAGGAGGAGATTGTCACTTCTAGCTGGGAATTTTACTTTTGTATATCTATGGTATACATAAACTTCCATTGTTAAAATTTAATTATTTAATTCTTTAAGAATTTCATTAAATATTTTATCCTTGTGGTTGTGCATTTAATTTAAAATTCATAAAGATCACAAAATATGTTGTATATCATACATGTTTATATATTCAATACCATGTCATTTTATATATTAGCAGTTGTCTATTTATTGTCTCTCAATTCAAAATACAGTTTTCATTGCCTGCTGTTGCAAATGGAGCTGAGCCCTTTGCATAAATGTTTGTCGTTTGCTGGCCTCGTGTTAAGCAAAGACAAACTGCAGACTGCACAGCTTCTCTGCTGCCGGCCCCAGCAGTTTAACTGGCTTCTCTAAAACCAAGTATGAGTTCAAGAGTATTTCTGTCCAAACGAATGGAATTCCTGGTCAATGGGGAGAAACATCTACATATATCACGTAGCCACATAAAGTACTTGCACCGAGTGACATTCTTCCCAGTGGTGTGTTAGAGTTCCTGGGCTGTGAATAACTTGCAAAAACACTTGATGGTTTTAAAACTTTAAGCATTACAAATGCAGTAGATATGAGATGTATCCCACTTTTTAAATTTGAATTTTCCAAATAACAGCTGTCAAACATGTTTTCCTATTTATTGGTCATTCTGATTTCCTCATCCGTGAATAGTCTATACATTGCCTTTGAACATTTATCTATTGCATAGGTTGGCTATCTTTTTCTGTAATGGGCCAAATAGTTTAGGATTTATAGGCCAATAGGCAGTGTCCTCAACTCTAACTGTTCTTGCCAAAAGGCTGAGTCTTTTTTGCACATCATTCGTCACTCAAAGGTTATACACAAGCAGAAAGCAGGCTAGATTTGGCTCACATGAAATAATTTGCCAACTCCTGATCTGTTGAGTATTTGTACATAATTAAATTTAAGATTCGCCTATATAATTTGGGTTCTAATATTTTTCATCAGGAATATAGACTGCAAATATCTTTTATTTTATTTATTTTTTAAAGATTTTTTTAAAGTTTATTTATTTTTGAGACAGACAGAGAATGAGCAGAGGAGGGGTGGGGTGGGGAGGAGAACCAGAATCTGAAGCAGAGTCTAGGCTCTAAGCTGTCAGCACAGAGCCCAATGTGGTGCTCAAACTCAGAAACTGGGAGATTATGACCTGAGTTGAAGTCAAACACTTGACTGACTGAGCCACTCAAGTGCCCTTCTTTTAATATCTCTCTTACTGAGACCTTAATATTCTTACTTCTTATTATAGATTATATCTTTTTATGATTTTGACAATTTTATATATTTTATATAAAATATATTTTATATAATTTTATGTATTTATATTTTATATATTTGAGACTGTGTTCTTACATTTGTGCAAATTTATGTTTTAAATTTTTTAATGTATTATTTCTTTTTATCATTATGGAGTCACTCATTTTATCTTAAGTGATTTTTTATGCCTCAAGATTTATTTTTATTACTCTAGAAAAACTAGGTAACTTTAGCTTAGAATTTACCTTATGTGATTTTTCATGTTCAAGTTCCCTCATACTATATTTCACAACTATCCTTTCTAAAAGCTTATAAATGAATTTTTAATCCAATCTGACTATATCTTCCCTTACATCCAAAATTTTATAGCACTTACATTTATTGTGATTACCAGTGTATTTATTTCTTCACTCATAAACTGGAGACAATAAAATATAACTCACAGTTAGCAATGAGGTTAAATGAGTTAATATGTTCAACATTTAGAAAAATACCAGTCAGATGTAGGTTTTAAATTTAAAATTTTACATATTATTGTTTTGGACATCTCATTTTATACTTTCCTGTTTCTTTACATTTTTCTGTGATTCCCTCCCCCTTTGTTTATACTATTCTTGAGATTATTTTGAAGTTATTTTTCCCTCTGTTTTGGTTAGAAATTTTTTATACTGCTTCTATTCTTTTGGTTATCCTTATAACATTACCAGGTGTTTAACAAAGTACAGAGTTAATCTTTTTCTCAAACACTGTAAGAATCTTAGAACTCAAATCCAATGATTCCTCTTTAACTGTATATAATATTGCTTTATAATTTCACTTTCTCTTCAAGTTAGTTGTTGCCATTATTATTATAGTATTAATATCTTTTAAATTGGCACATAATTACCTGTTACTTTTGTCACTATTTTTTTGTGTGTGTATCACTTACCTTTGTTTTCATTTTTCTTCCAGGAAATAATTCATTTTTTAAGTGTATTTATTTTGAGGGAGAGTGAGCAGGGTGGGGGAGGGAAGTGAGTTCGAGTGGGGGACAGGCAGAGAGGAAGAGAGAATCCCAACAAGCTCCACATTGTTAGCATGGAGCCCAGAGACCAATTTGGGGCTAGAACCCACAAATGGTGAGATCATAATCTGAGCCAAAATCAAGCGTCTGATGCTCAACTGAGTGAACCATCCAGACACTCCAAAAGAAAATCCCATTAACAATGAGTATCTGTTAGTGGTAAATTCTTTGTTTTTACTAACCTGAAAGTGACTTAATCCCCATCTGTGACTAGTAGTTCAACAGGGCACACAAAACTTTAGATCAACCATTACTTGCTGTTAATATCTTGAAACTTTATTTCAGGATACATTGTATTTCTGAAAGTAATTTTCTAGATAGTCTTTTCTTTGGTTACTTTTAAGATGTTTTTCTTTAACTTTGTGTTCTGCAATTTTAGTCCTCTATGTCTGGGTGTAACTTTCTTTTTATTTATTTTCTTTGGGAACTTACTGTGTTTCTTAAATGTGAGGATACACGTTTTCCAAAAGTTCTGAGGCATTTCAGACATTATCTGTTGAATATCTTTCTCTATTCTCTATGTTCTCATTTTAAACTCCTAATAACATATATTGAATATTCACATTCCATTCTACATCTCTAAATATAGTTTTTTCACCTTTTTGTCTCTCTCTTTTTAAGCTCTTCCAGATCATAAATTATTATCAGCAGCTGCATCTAATCTAAATTTTAAATTTCAATTACTATATTATTTTATTCTACAAATTCAACTTATTCTTTTTAGTTTTTATTTTATTTTAGAGACAGAGGGAGCATGCAAGTAGGGGACAGGAGCTAAGGAAGAGGGAGAGAGAGAAAGAGTCAGGTGTGGGGCCTGACCTGGGGCTCTATTCCACGACACTGGGATCATGACCTGAGCTGAAATCAAGAATCAAATACCCAGCTGACTGAGCACCAAGATACCCTGCCAATTTACTCTTAAAAAAAAAAAAAAAACT
Source organism: Proteles cristata cristata (assembly GCA_017311185.1). Classification (NCBI taxonomy): domain Eukaryota; kingdom Metazoa; phylum Chordata; class Mammalia; order Carnivora; family Hyaenidae; genus Proteles; species Proteles cristata. The sequence continues at coordinate 877,816 of JAESUZ010002548.1, read as the reverse complement.
TTCAGTATTTTGATAGTGTCTATACCTTTTCCATATATTTTCTCTGTTTTTAAAATTATATTGCTGTACATATAATTCCAGTATCCAAGATTGCAAATGCCACTTGTTATTTTGGATTACTCTTACTTAAATATTTTATGACTTTTAATTGTGACATCACATCCCATTCTACGAAACATTATCTGTAGGACTATTATTTTGCAAGTATATGCCCCTGGAGTGCTGTGTATGTGAGTATGCTCTTGAGAGGCCTGACCATCTCACGGACTTGACCAATATTTTAAAAGATAGATGTTGACTTGAAGAGGGGAGGAAATAGTGACGTAGTGAGTCATTCCACTGTCCCACAAGTCACACAATAATTGCAAAACATTCTCTTTTCCACCAGTTAGGCCAGCATGGATTGGAGATTTTGGGTTTCAAGTATCTTAATGTTGTATCATAATAAGAATTGGATTTCAGGGTGCCTGTGTGGCTCAGTTGGTTGGGCTTCTGAATTCAGCTCAGGTCATGATCTCGAAGTTTGTGAGTTCAAGCCCCATGTCGGGCTCTGTGCTGACAGCTCTGAGCCTGGAGCCTGCTTTGAATTGTGTCTTCCTCTCTTCCCTTCCTCCAGTTGCACACTGTCTCTTTCTCAAAAACAAACATTAAAAAAACTTAGGGGTAGCAATAGCACTGCTAGGAATTTACCCAAGGGATACAGAAATGCTGAGGCATAGGAGCACATGTTACCCCAATGTTCATAGCAGCACTCTCCACAATAGCTAAAACATGGAAAGAGCCTAAGTGTCCATCCACAGATGAATGGATCAAGAAGATGTGGTTTATCTATACCATGGAATACTACATGGCAATGAGAAACAATGAAATCTGGCCATGTGTAGCAACATGGATGGACCTTGAGGGTGTTATGCTGAGCGAAATAAGTCAGGCAGAGAAGGACAAATATCATATGTGTGCACGTATAGGAGGATTAGGAGGAACTTAACAGAGGAACAAGGGGGAGAAGAAGGGCGGAAATGGTGGCGGAAAGGGAGAGAGGCAAACCATGAGAGACTCTTGAATGCTGACAAAAACTGAGGACTGATGGATGTGGGGGGGAGGAGGGATGGGTATGGAGGAGGACACTTGTGGGGATGAGCACTGGGTGTTATGTGGAAACTAATTTGACAATAAACTATTTGTAAAACAAAAAAATTTAGGGGTATCTAGGTGGCTCAGTCGGTTAAGCATGCTGACAGCTAGCTCAGAGCCTGGAGCCTGCTTCAGATTCTGTATCTCCTTCTCTCTCTGACCCTCCCCTGCTCACCCTGTCTCTCTCCCTCTCTCTCTCAAACAAATAAAAACATTAAAAAATTTTTTTAAATAAAAATAAATAAAAAAATTTTTTTAAAAAAGACAAGAGTCATCAAGAACTATTGGTGCTGGCAAAAGGTTGTCCCTCTCATAAGTTATATAGTTTAGTTCTACTTGTTAAATGATTAAAGGAACAAATATCAGAATTTTGATAAACTATGCCACCCCCATCATTCATCTTGGGAATGAATAATTTACAAGTTGAAAATAAAAGTAATTGATGCAAAAAAAAGTTAATTTTAGAAAATAATTGAAATTTTTAAGAAATGCAAGAAAGAAGACAGTAGAAAACCAAGGATGAGGAAAGGGTGCATGTTAATGCTTTTCTCAAAATCTAAACGGTGCTATTTGGAACAATGTCCCACAAATGGCTGTAAAATACACATGCATGTTTTATATTGAAATTTTGACACTTTGTGAATGCTTTTATTTAATGTTTATCACTTTAACTTGAATTTAACCTTCACGGAAGCAAACATTGTGCTTTTTTTTTCTTTTTCAACCTTTCATTAAATTCTTAATATAGTGCTGAGCATATTAGAAGGCATTAAGCAAATATTTCTGGAACGAAGAAATAAATGAAATAAATGAGTGAATGAACTAAACTGCATGGTTGTAATAAGTCTTTTGGTTTGAAAATGACAAAACTTATTAGGAAAGGAAAGACTTTTCATTCCCAAGGAATTCAAGCACAAATAATAGACATTCAGTGGTATAAAAGGAACTTTCACAAATTTATTAGATCTTTGTGGAAAACCTTCTTGCAATTTACTTTGATTTTTAATTATAGCCTCCTAAAGAATGTTCACTGAATAGTTTTTTAGGATAGCTTTGTATGTCTAAGCTTTATTATGTATAAGCCTTTTACTTTATTTGCCCTTTCTATATAAATAAATCTTCCTATTTAAATAATTTAACAGCATGCCTTGTAAAACAGCTTCCCCTTGACCTCAACCTTAACACTATTATTTTAGCATTTAGCTGTCATTGCTTTGAGTCACTGATTCCTGACATAAAAATATTAAAGGGAATATAGATGCACTTTTAAATTTTGATAAAAAACTACCCTATTTAACCCAATTCCTAAAAAGTTACTCTTTGAAAAAATTCCCAATAGAGCTTTTAACAGATACGAGATTTGTCAGTTATTAGATTTGTTGTGTAGTTAAATATTATGACTAATATGATCACCCTATTATTTAATAGAGGAAGCACTATTGGAATCAGTTTTTTAAATGTAATGTGTAAAATACACTGAAGCATTAAGCACATGTTTATGCGATTGTTATAAACTGCTTTGAATAACCTCAGTTGCTATTTTTATTTCAGAAACAAGTGTGCTCAAAAAATTTGACAGCTGGCCAAAAACAAAATGCTGTATAACTGGTTTTTCCAGCTCCACGAACGACATAGGTAGACAGAGCAGAGGGAGAGCAAAGGGATTCCTAAGACCAGTAGCTTGTATTCAGATAGAAATGACACATAATAACGTAAGTAATTTCATTCTTCACTCGACACCTCCACCCTGGCAGCAAAGGCGAGATAAGACCCAGCTACCAGGACCTTTTATCCACACTTCTTAAGCTACATATTCGCTTCTTAAGTCTTCTGTATTCATCTGCTTTAACCTGGATATGTTCCCACTTACAAGCTTTCTAAAGTTAAAAGCTAATTTTTCCGTTTTAATTTTTTATATAAAATATTGGATGAGAAGGAGGTTATATATAATGAGATGTGCTCAGGGCCCTATAATCTTTTTGGAATCATTCTTCATGGTCTCTGCACCACGTCATAGGGTGAGCCTGGATGCAGGTGGAATACACTGGGGGCGGGTTGAAAGGAGAGCCCATTGAGGTGGGACAATGAAACAAGCTGATGTCAAAAGAAAGCTTGCAGACTAATAATGATATCTCAAAATGTATCAGATCTGTGCATTACATCAATTATTTCCTAAGCTAATGGCAATATGTCTTCATTTTATACCAATAACACTAAAGAGTAACAGCGAACTATTCATTGGCAACCACTTACTACGCCGTTGAAGCATAAAAAGCTTTAATTCATTCGCAGACCAGCTTTTCTTTTTCTTTTTGATATGCTCATTTTACCTAATTCTTCCTATTCTTTCAAGTTATAAGTCTTTAGGGGGTAATTATTGTTCTTGTTGTCTTCCTCCCGTGCCAGGTTTCACAAGTGGTATTCAAGGTGTTCCAGAAAGCAAGTTTTATTCTCATTGTCACTAAATACAATTTGCAAACATGTTGATAACTGCCTTAAGTATTTGTAAATGTCACACATGGCTATCATTTACTTTTAAAAAGTAACATTTACTTGAATGAGCTTGAGAAACATTCAAGTAACATTTACTTGAATTCAAAGTAACATCCAATAAAGATGTTTACGTTTACTTCTGAAGAATAATTAGTCGTTAGACGCTTTGAGAAATTTTCTCTATGGGAGGACAAAATTTAGTATTGGAGGCTTATGCTGAAAAATATAGTAATAATAGAAACCAAATAAAAGAGACTAAGAACTTTAAAAACAAAATTGGACTGAATTTGAATTTGATACTGTAATACATTAAAATTGCGCCAGGATAGCAAAAAGCCAGCCAATACAGGAAGGAGACATTTGGAGACTTTGGAAATATTATTGCTGGTTCTCACACATTTTCAAAAAATGGTGTTTTGTGAAATTAGGCTAAGTCATGACCTCATAAATAGACTAGATTAATATTCAAGTTGAGTTGAAAAATAATTTAATAAAATCATAGTAAGTAGGAGCAAGGTGTTTTCTGTGGATAGCCAGTGAGGATTGTATAGGAGTTAGAACTTTGGCAAATGGAGAGCGCAACCAGTATACTGATGTAGGGGTTGAAAATAATTTACAAAATTAATTTAATAAAAACGCTTACAACAGTAGCTAACAATTATTAACAAAATGACAACAATGCTATTTGTGCTTGCAATTAATGACACATTTAAGCCCCAACCGAATTCATATAAAATAATAGGCAACAAATCGATAGCTGACACAGGGTACATTAAAAATTAATGTTTACATTGAAGACCTGAAGTTGTGACAATATCTCCAAATTTCTTTTCACTTTCGCTTCTCAGTTGTGTTGAATGCAGCTCATTGTGGCCTAACAAGACGGCAATCATAATATCCAAAATATTCCTTAAATAGAACACTACATTTCCCCTACAACACCAGATATAATAGTTTAATGTATTGAATTTAACAAAAGCCCGTGGTTACTAACTCTGAACTATAGAGCAGGTTTTGTTTCTTTAATTTCTAGCACTAACTGTGGTACTTAGAGATAGCTACAGGTGATATTTGAATTGTCATGCTGTTCCTGAAAAGAACAATATATTTATCCTGGAAGTTTTACTGTAACTCACCCCTAAAATTTATGGGGAAAAGTTTCGTCATAAAAACACGTCCACTATTTATATAGGTCAAGATTGATTCATCTACATTTTGTAGAATGAGCACAGCTTTTTATATCAGACAAGCTGGCTTTTAACATTTCATTTACAGTGTGACCCTGGGAACATTACATACTTTCTATGAGTCTCCAGTCCTAAATTACAAAATGAGAACATCACCTCAAGTCTCAAATGGTAGCATAAAATTAAAAAAAAAAAAAAAAAGCTAGTGCCGTGTGCCTAGTACTGGGCCAGACACAAGGTGTTCGTGACTTTTTTCCCCTTTTTCTCACTCCTGATATATTTTGGCTAATTGAATATTAGTGAAAAAATATAGAAGAAGTTACTGGAATAAATCAGCTCCACTAGAAAGCTCGTTATATCGCAGGCAATAGTGACACACATTCCCAAAGTAACATTCAATAAGATCAAAAGATTGGTTTTAAAAATGTATTTACATAGTAAAATTCATATGCAAGAAAATACTTTTCAGGGAAATGACCAAAAAAAAAAAAAAAAACCCAAATAAGCTACACCTGTGTGTATAGTTTAATTTGTAAAAATGAAGAAAAATAGCCAATTTTACTGAACGTTAAATGTTCATGGACAGGGAACAGAAACCAAGCTACTTCATGTAGGAATCTAGATCAACATCGAAACATATCAAAATAGTGTTTCTGTAAAGGAAGAAGCCATTTTCATAAATGGGTTGATAATAATTAGAAGCTCCTATTATTTGTCCATGAAACCTCCTAGGAAAGGTGCTACTGCAGACAGGATTCTAGTAGAACTTGGCACATACATTTTAACGTTTTCATCCCCCACTACTTTTAACCTTCTTGTAACTCCACACACTCAGACGACCTCACATATACATACACAATATTAAAAACACGCATGGCTTTAAAGCAGAAAACTCATTTTCTACAACAAAAGCAGGACACTGTATTTATACCCGATGTTCTTAGTCACGGAAATGGATTTTTCTCATGAGTTGCTAATTCACATACATTATTAAGTTCCACCTTTCGAAAGGTGTGTCTTTCGGAGGATCTGTTGGATCATGTGCAAGAATTCTAAGGCATTATAAGTAGTTGTTCCACAGGACGAGTGCTGCCCTCACAATGATATATAAGTCTTTAGTCTTCAAATGCCACCAGATAGACATAGGGAGACATTCATAGTCTACAGGTAGTTGGCTCAAAGGTCAAAAATTTTGTTTAAAAAAAAGTTTATGGAATAGCACCATAGAAAGTCTTTCAGAAACAAATCCTTTTTTCCCACATGGCATTTTTTTTAACTGAATCCAAACAAGAGAGAGACTGTGTGTATGTGTGTTTGTGAGTGTGTGAGAAAGAGAGAGAGAGAAAGACATCTTTCAATGACTACATGGCCTACTTCCACGTTGTTTCATTTTTTTTTAAATACAACATTAACTGTGACAATGTCAGCAATAACAACAACTGACGGATTGACAACAACAGAAAAGACAGTAGCAGCTCTGGTGACTTGAGAATGGACCATCCAGGCAGTCACTTAGAAGAATTCTGTTCACACCTGTTGGAAGGTCTCTCCTGCAATTCCTAAGATATTACAGTGCTTCTTAAGTTTGGTGTGAAAGGGCAGCACTTTCACTGAAAGAACGGAGTTTACCAATCTGATGGGCATTTTCCAGCATTTAAATAAATGATGTCTAGAGATTAACTGCAATCATGGACACTACTGACATTTCCAACTTGTCAAAATGCCAGGAAACCGAAGTGGTCACAAGATCATTTGTGTCTCATTTGAATCTGGCCTGCAAGTGAAAGTAATGGAAGCTGAAGTACTCCCGTTTCCAGACGTTGGACACGCCCACAATTAAAGTACAAAGCACCCTCAAAAGACTCCCATTTCCCAACATCCTATGTGGATCCGTATCCAAGATACAAAACCAAAGCAATTATCCTCAGACGCAGGAAGAGGGTTTTTCAGTTTATGACCAGCAAGATCATTTTATTTCTCCCAAATCTTGAAAAATTCAAAAAGAACACTCTGCAAGGTCACAGACCCTGAAATGAACTGCCTGAATTGCAAGGCATCTATGTCAAGCTGTCAACAAAAGTTTGTGGAGCCTTCCTTCAAGTAACAGGATGCCCTTTTGCCAGCTTTATTTCAATTTATACTGTCAAGCATGGGAGTTCCAGTCTCCTGGTAATGCTGATCAGAGTCAGCCAAAAACTTCTCTTGTGGTACAGAGCGAATTCTGGTCTTACAGTTTTCTTCCGTTCAAACTTACTATACAAAACATTTGTGCTAATATCTTCATTTAAAAAAAATACGTCTTCTCGCCATTATGCACATTCCTTGATGTTCCGATGGAGGTTTTGGTGTTATTTTTTGGTATGCATTGTGTCTGGATATCTAATGCTTTTGTATCTTATATGAAATCCTTTCTTGTTGATTGTGTCATCGGTGTGAAAATGAATTAAAACCGCATCCCCAATGGAGTAGATTTCTTCTGGTGGCTACGGACCAAAAGAAACAAACAGGCAAATAAATAAACAGAATGAGTCATTCTTTTCTTCATTGAAATTCATGTTTGGGATTTTTTTGGGGGGGGGTGGCGTATATATGACTTAATCCTCTCAACAACCTTAACTAGTGAATATGAGTGACTTCATTTTACAGATGAGCGAAAGTGAGTTTCAGAGAAGCAAATGACATGCTCAAGATCATAGTCAGAGAGAGCTGGGCTTGGAACAGAAGGGTGTTTTCAAGTTCCACAAAATGGTGTGTTTTCCCCCCTAAAATTTTAAGTCAAGTTCCTTTGATTTACAAATAAATAAAGTGAGGTTCAAAGAGCATAAAGAGGTATCAAATTTGTTTCAGAAGGTGCTCTGAGGCAGAGGCAGTTCTGGAATCCAAATCATCCATTCCTTCCTGTTTTAATAATCCAAATACCAAGGTGCTATTTTGGTTCATTGCAGCTGGTATTTCGACAGGATTTCAATAGTATTCAGTATTATTTAAGCAATAGACACTGACAAAAAAAAAAAGAAAGAAAAGAAAAGAAAAGAAAGAAAGAAAGAAAGAAAAAAGAAAAGAAAAAAATGGGACTAATGTCTTCTGAACAAAATAAGTCTTTAGAAGACCACTTGATATTTATCCAGGGAGTCCTGGGGAAAAAACAAGTATTGAGGAAATCTTAAGCTTTCCTTTTTCTTATTTCTCATGGGGACACTCTGAGACCTGTATCTGGAACTCTGTCCCATGCACAAGTGACACACTGCAGTGGAACAACATTCTGGTAGTGCTAAGCCCACATACCAGTGATGGACCCACTGCAAGTGTATCCGCTGAGAGGAAAATGTCAATATGAATTGTGTGCCTATTACTTTTCCTTTATGCTTTAATTTAGGAAGTTTACCCAGTTGTCAAGTTGTGTGTTTAAATTTATTGCCTTTAGATTCTTAAAGGTTTGAGTATTACTTACACAATAAAAATGTGATTAAAAAAAGTTAGAATGTGGACCATAACAGGAAATTATAGCTACTAAATGCATCCCTCTCACATGAGATAATTGAGAAAATTCACTAGAGACGGAGAAGAGGTAAGGGAGAAGATGCATGGTATCATTTGTCAAGCCAATAATAATAATACAGCGTAACCTTTTTTTGTAAAAACATTGCCAATTTGTATATGGTACATATAACAATCATGAACCACTGGACTTTTTTTTTTTTTTAATCTGGCTGTGGTATCCTGTTGGTACCGTATTTACCCCTGATCCACAGAATCGACCAAGCCCCACCGCTGTTGAATCGAGACCATCAAAGAGCTCAACATAGTCATAGCCACAGTCAGCTTCTTCCTCCACTTCAAAAATCGGGAAGGATAACTCCAGGCGAAAGCCGCGTTCTGACACTACCAGCCATTCACAGTCGACCTGTCCGGGGTAGTTGTTATCACCAAACTGAGCATGAGAGTATAGATCTCTGGGTTTCAGGTCAGCTTTTAGTCGGCCACCACACTCTGCCCGGAAAAGAAAAATGAAATAAGCCCAGTGAGCTTTCACAAGTCCACTTTCAAATTTGATGTAGTCTGATCCTTCTCTAACTTCTGAATTCATTTTCATCATCAGATGTGTTTCCCATAATTGCAGAGTCTGTGCAACAGTTATTGACGCAGACACTACACGCAGACTGCTGGCTTGGAATATCACCTCCAACACCTACAATCTCAGTTACTCTAGATGAGGAATGACATTTCTCTGATCCGTAGGGTAAAATGCAGATGATAACAACAGTAGCAATCTCAGTGGGTTTGAGGATTTAATGAATACATGAAAATCACTTAAAATAGTACCTAGCATATAGTAACTCTTAATAACTATTTTTGTTAGACATGATACTGTTTTTAGTTTCAAATAACTATTTTTTATAGAAAAAAAGTTCAGTATCTTAATTCAAGTTTAATCTTAATCAATTAAGAACCTAGAATCCAAATGAATAAAAGATAACTTAAAAATCAACAAAATATAAGACACTTGGGTAGCTCAGTCAGTTAAGCATCTGACTCTTGGTTTTGGTCCCCATCATGATTTCACAGTTTTGAGTTCAAACCCCACATCAGGCTCCCTGCTGGGAGCGTGGAGCCTGCTTGGGATTCTCTTTCCCTCTCTCTCTGCCCTCCCCACCCCTGACACACTCTCTCTGTCTCTCACTCAAAAAGAAATAAACTTAAAAAAAATCAATAAAATGTATAAAATTTGTATGTGTGTGTGCATGATACAAAACATAGAATATATAAAGACTTAGGTAGAAATATATACCTAACTTGGTTGGAAAAAAATACACGCATCCTTAATTGCAGTTACCTTTGTAGTTCCAGAAGCTATTAAGTATATTTTGTGTCTGTAATAAATAAAAAATTTAAATACTCTTTTCATAGCTTCTTTTTCAGAGAGATACTAATAAACATATGGATTACCAGTTATTACTTTTGTCACTAGAGGTAAATATACCAAAATAATAAATATGCATAAACATTTATAGCTAGTGTAATTTAGAAATAAAAGTTTTCAAAAAATTTTCTCAGAAACTTTGGAATCCTAGACCACAAACCTCCTATAAAACTAGGAATTATACAGATTATTATCCCTAATATCTAGGGATTATATTTATTATTATGGCAGAGAGTCAGGGATGAGGGAGATAAAAGAGGGATATAAAAAATGTAGGAAGAAAGTAGACTTTCTATCTCTATTTGTCAAGCACTGGTAGGTTCCTGGGAAACCATAATTTCAGTTCTAAAACCGGGAAAGTCCCAGGAAAACTGAGGTAAGTTGAGAGGGGACAAAAACAAAAATCCAAGATGGAAAGATGTGGACAAGCCAGGATGCTAGCTATCAAAACACAACCGTGACATTCTCATGGTCATCTGGGAGCACCTGTGAGGATGGATTATGCAATTACCAACTCTTAACTGTATTTTTCAGGTCTGTGTTTAGTTGACCCACACTGTGGTTTGGTGATTTTAAATAACAAAATATTTCTGAATCTTCAGGATGGAACCCCCATTCAGATGTATCTAAATACATGTAGGCTCAACCAAACCTATAGGCACAAAGACATTTAGATTCACGTATGTGGCTGATATATGAAAGAACTTCCAACTGGAGTTTCAATCATGAGAATGACTTTCCCCCCTTGACTGTGCTCCATGATGAATGTAAATGTCCCTGTATGTTCCAGGTGGCAGGTGGGGCATCCTTCACAATCAATATGGGTGCTACTATTGCAAATGTAAACGTGTCAGAATCACCTGAAAACTGGCCTCACTTCTTGACTATTGTCTCTTGAATCCTATAGACCGTGAGCCAAACATCCTATGCTTCCTACTATGGAGCTCTTCTAGTACCAAAAATTATTTTTTAAAATTTTTATTATTTATTTTTGAGAGACAGAGCATGACTGGGGGGGGAGGGGCAGAGAGAGAGGGAGACACAGAATCCAAAGCAGGCTCCAGGGTCTGAGCTGTGGGGCTCCAACTCACGAGCTATGAGATCATGACCGGGGCCAAAGTCAGATGCTCAACTAACTCAGCCACCCATCTAATTCCAAAAATTATTGTCGTTCCCATACGACAGAACTCCACAGTCAAACTACGTGGGTCCAAATATGAGCTTTGCCCTTCATGAGCTGTGGGACTTTATCTCATGCTTCATTTCTAAGATAAGGATCATACACAGTACTTACACGATGGGGTCTAGATGAAGAGAGAATGGGTTAATATCTGTAAAATGCTTGAAAGATATCTGGCACATAGGAAAAGCTGTATTAGCGTAAGCTACCACCATTACTGTCATAATTTTCCAGTGAGAACATCGAAATGCCATCATCTCTGCTGCTAGGGATCCATTCAGGTATGAAAGGAAAGGCCAGAAAAATGAAAAACAATTTAAAACACTATTAATCTGCTATCATAATGGCAGAGTTATACTTTTGAAGGCCAGTAAAATATTTTGTGAAAAATATCTCCAAATTTAATATGTAAATGGATAAACCAGTGTAATCTCATTAAATTCTCCCTGTTCTCAATATTTGATATAATTGCCTGATTTGTTTTGGTTTCAACTTTTTAAAAAGCTTTTGTTCCGCAGTCAGGGAAAGCTGAAGACACAGACTGGGAGTTAGGAAGAAGGCTTTACCTTCAATGTGCCTGCTTTGTAGAAACAAACTAGCAAGACAAAGACCAGGATCCAGAAGAGACCATTCTCTGCCCATTCCAATTTCCAACAAAAATCAAGGAGGAAATGAAACAGTTGAACAAAATGGAAAAGGAGGGGGCCTGGGTGGTTCAGGCGGTGAGCCTTCAACTTCCTCTCAGGTTATGATCTCTAGGTTTGTGACTTCAAACCCCACTTTGGGCTCTGTGCGGACAGCTCAGGGCCTGGAGCCTGCTTCAGATTCTGGGTCTCCCTCTTTGCCCCTCCCCCACTCAGGCTGTGTGTGTGTGTGTGTGTGTGTGTGTGTGTGTGTGTGTGTGTGTGTCTTTCTCTCAAAAATAAACATCTAAAAAATTTAAACAAAAATGGAAAAGGAGATTTCATGAAACCTTTGTGAATCTGAAAATGACAGTGAGGAGTTATTATTGGATTTTATTGAAAATGTCTAGAAAATGGCAATATTCAAAATAAATAAATTACATTTAAGGATGACTTAAAATGGTTTAGAAAGTTCACCTGCTTTCGTTAATCTGTTTCAGAGTACAACTGCATTCCTATAGATCGCTGCTAAAACTAATAAATCTGGAATTAATGATCCAATCATGAAAAAGAGAGAGACAGAATTTAGTCCACAGGATAACATTTTTAAAAACAAATATGTTATATCCACAAGAGGTATGATTCTCATATGCCCCGAGAGAAATTCCATTAGCAGATAATAACAGCCAGAACAAGGGCAATTGCTTATGAGCGTCTTTGAGAATCCTTGTGGCAATTCTTCAAAATTTAGTTCATAGATCATTTAATATGGTCTCTTTAATGGGTGTTTTTTAAATAAATACACTCTCTGCAAATATTCTGTTCATTTACAAAGTTGGAATAATATAAAAGCAGTGTCGCATGTCAGCAGTATTGTTTTTATATCAATTGTCTGAATATACATTATAAGCTACCAGAATATCTTCCACAGAATTCTGGAAAATGAAAATAAAGCTGCATAAGAAAGGTGACAAGAAGGGAAGAGAAGCCTGGGTGGCTTTCGTTTTAAGTTGGAAAGACATGACTGTTTATTTCCTGATAAAGTATTAAATTCCCAAAGAGGTCCTGTAACTTGACCTATAAATGCTTTTAGTGGGCATTCTAATTTAATTGAGTTAGATCAAAATAATTCTCTTGCTAAGTTCAAGAATGTATTATTTGATTTTTTAAAAATGTCATTGATAAATAGTATGATGTTGTGTGCTGCAGGAAAGAAGTCCTACCAGACAGGCCACATTTTATTTTATTTTCTCAACATTTCAATTTTTTACTTAAATTTGAGTTAGTTAACATATATTATAATATGAATTTTAGAAGTGGAATTTAGTGATTCATCACTTACATACAATACCCAGTGCTCATCATAAGTGCCCTCCTTTATGTCAATCACCCACTTTGCCCATCTTCCCACCCTCCTCCCTTCCATCAACCCTCAGTTTGTTCTCTGTAGTTAAGACTCTTACGGTTTGCCTCCTTGTCTCTGTTTTTTTTTTTTTTTTTTTAATGTTTATTTATCTTTGACAGAGAGACAGAGCGTGAATGGGGCAGAGAGAGAAGGAGACACAGAATCTGAAGCAGGCTTCAGGCTCTGGGCTGTCAGCACAGACACTAACATGGGGCTTGAACCTGTGAATTTCAAGATCATGACCTGACCAAAGTCAAACACTTAACAGACTGAGTCAGCCAGATGCCCCAGACAGGCCATGTTTTCTTTTCTCTCCACATTTCCCTCTTTTCCTCTATTATAGCCATATCCTCTCAGAGAATACACAGGATATTTTTTATTGGAGGATTTGTTTCCTTTAATAAGTTTAAGGGTAGTGTAAGATCATTTGTTACCTGATTAAAATGTATTTGGGCTTAGAATTTGGACCTACTATCAGAGAGTAAAAAGGACTCTACTCAATAAAGTCCATTACTCATGGATTTTTTTACACAGCATTATTTGTGAAAAATAGCCATAAAACTGTATTAGAGCAATATTTCTAATCACCTTGTTTCAAAATTCATGGTATCAGAAACTTGTGGATAAAATTCAAATTGTATAACAGAAATACATATAAATTTACTCAAGGAAATTAAAATGTGTATTTCAGGGCCCATCAATAATAGTTACAGGTATTCTAGAAGGCAGTTAAATAATGAATACATGTTCTATATATGTAGCAAACATTGCTTGATGTGGTACTGGACTTGGTTGTCTTGTTAGTAGAAAATGAGTAAACAGTCAAAAGTACAGAAACTTCTGAAAATCAGAAGTTTAACTTCTCAGACTGTAAGCTGTCAACAGGCAGGAATTCCTTTTATTTCCTTATAAATTTCCACAAATTGCTAAAATTTTTGCTATAAATTACCAATACCTTACAGTATATCCAAAGCAGGTGCCAAATAAATATGCGATGAAAGACTACGGAATGAATGAACTTATTAAAGAGAAAGCTTTGAGGAGAGATGACTAGTAGGCAGCACCTAAGATGATTTCAGCACGTCTGGCTACTAGAAAGTAACGGTATAAAACAGATTTTCCCAGAAAAGATACCTGGTTAAGTGAGAACAAAAATTTATGTGGAAAGAAAAAACACAAAGAGATAATATCAGAAATTTTGACAGCAGCAAATGGGTAGGAGTTAAGAAGCCAGGATTCTAATACCATATTTTTTGTTTGTTTGTTTGTTTGTTCGTTCTACTTCGGGCATTTACGTTTCAGTTCAGAACCCTTAACTGTGAGATGACTGGGCTGGATTAAATGATACCCAGGGCACTTTTGAACCTAACAAAAATGTGACTTAGGTTACTCAGTTGGGTGTTGAACGGATGTGAACAGAAGAGGGAAATAAAATGAGCCTAGTCAGTTACATACTTTAAACAGAGGGTTTTTTAAAAACTTACATAAGGAAAAATTCAGTGTCTACTTATTGATTCAATTAATAGTGACCAGTTTTATACTGGTTTTCTTCCTAGTCTGAAACTTTTACATTCAGAGAAAATTTACTGTGGTGGAAAGTATGTGAGCTTTGGAGAGAGTCAGAATAAGGATTAAATTCAGACTTTGACATAATCTTAGAAATCTCTAAAAATTAATCATCCAGTTTCTCAATTTCTGTATTTGAAAAATGAGGATAATAATACATCACATAGCCTGAGGACTCAATATATGTAAAGTGTATGTTAAGTACATGTGTGTCTAAATGCCAAGTGCATGCTGTATATACCAACAGATCTCAATATGTGATCTCATTTAGAAGTTAGATCCCAACAGTGGATTCTTAATAGTTATATAAACACTGCAAATAGGGTCCATGAGCAGAGGCCACGCAAAATTAAGGAGTCATGGAATTTTACAGCTATAGGAAACCTTACATAGTATTTTACAGATGAGGAAACTGAGATCCAAAGGAATGATCTTTTCCAAAGTTCCCAGCTAGGTCATGGCATAATTAGACCCAAACCCCAAATGTATCAACATACTGGAACATAATATAAGTCTTAATCCTTCTACTTACCAAAGGTAAAAATAGATATTTTGAGATACTTTAAAAGTAAGATTTTATTAAAGTAAGAAAGAGGAATTCATAGATAGGAAAATAAAAATATTATACAGTCAGCTATTTCAAGAACTTTGAAAGCATATTTTTATACTGCATTCTTGGAACTTATGATAGCCAGGACATTAAAGTATGCATATAACTCCATGCTAGCAGAAAAGTATTGATGAAGTAATGGGATTACAATCATTCCACCTCTTCAATACATAACAAGTTATCAGGAAAATATTTAAAGATTAAATGTCAAATGTGTGGAAAATCATTAGTATGAAATTTCTATAATCCACAAAAGATTTTTCTCAACCACATACATATAATATATAAATATATATAATATCCTTATATATAAATATGTATACTAATCCTGGGAAACAATTAATTTGAATTACTAATAATTCCAACAATTCCTAGTCTGAATTAGATCAATATTTTGACAATATTCACTTTTTTCATATAGACTTCAATATAAATTTAATACTCAAAATATATTAAAGTAGATAATAATATTGGATAATGGAATAATTAAAATTCTGATTTCTCACACAAAATTAAATAAAAAAATAAAACAAAAATCAAGAAACCATGAAAAAAATTACTACGCTCAAATTGTTTCCTGGTAAAATATGTATGCTCTTTCTACTATGTTTTACACCAAGATGGATTTCTACCAGGCAGTGTCCAAATAGTTTATGCATTAAGAATGCCACTAGGTGGCACTATAAGATAAATGACTTTAGGGAACTACAATCAATTGATTTTTAAAATTTTTAACTGAATGAAAAAAAGGACATTTCCTAGACATTTATAAAATATATTACTGGGATGGCTCCAAGTTATAAACAAATGTTATTCTACATTTTTGCCTAAAGTTTTCCATATTTTTCTAAGTTCTATTTTATTTCTTGAAGACTTCCATTACAAAGTCAAATAGGGATTAGGATTAGGAAAAAGATTGTGTTGCATATATCAAATATAGGGGAAAAAACAAATGAGGCTCTGTAAAACAGAGACTTTTTTGTAATCTCAGATTTGAGATTTATAAAAATATATTAATTTAAAAGCTAGGTAGCCAGGTAGGATGTTAGAGAAAACATAATTCTTGAATACTAAGATATCGATTTCTAACTGTTAAACAGAACATATAAATCAAACTGCTAAAGTTAATATGGAACATATTATACAAATATTGATAGATAGTTCTACCTGATCGTACTGCACTGAACATGAATCAGATTAAATTATTGCATTTCTTTTTAATGTTTGACGACTACAAAGACAGGTAGGATATAACACTGCTCTCAAATATTTGACAGAGTGCTTAGTAAGATTTCTTCTGGTGTACTCAGAGGCTTGTTAATTTACCTGTTATAGGATCCACTGCATTCCCTGGAAGAGAAACCTGCATCTTTAGTCAGAAAAGAGAAATGTGGCCCTAATTTGCTGACCTGTAGAATGTGCGGCTTGAAAGCCTTTTCTTTGAACAGATGCATCAGAAATAAACCGAACAAACATTTTATTTCCGGTAGCCACAAGGGGCTCTGGTATCTTGTTGCCACATAGTCGTCCAAGAATTGGTGATTTTTCTGTTTCTCCATCAAATACTTCCAGGTGATCATAAGCACACTCTTGATGTTGCTCAATCTCAAACTCACTAAAGGCCTAGTTAAAAAAAAAAAAAAAGAATAAAGGAAAGGAAAAAGAAAAACAAAAAACCCCACATATCATTCAAAATGGATTCTTTCCTCTGGAGCAGAAATACAGATCAAAACATGTTCAGGACGTATAAATACAGTAATCCATATGGGATATTATTGAAAGAGTGTGAAATCAATAGAATGTAAAATCTCTGCAAAAACATAAGGAGGAAATGAACACAATAGCTCCAGGTGAAATTCTACTATTCTACTATTTCAACTAAATCTACTATGGCAATCTACCCCAAAATATAGACATATTATAATCACAAAGTGATATTTTATTCTGAATATAACTCTTAGTTTATACTGAATGCATCAGAAAACAATTGTATTTTAAGAACTGAATCCTCTAGTTTTGATGGTCATAAACTATGGAACATTATCCTACCTTGGATGTATTTTGTGTGCAAGTACCTTGGGGCGCTTAAAATAAGCAGAAAACCTCATAAAGTTATTGTTATATTTCCACAAAATTAAGCACAGTAAATCTTAATAGGATAACTAAAACAAAGGGAATTTTCACTATATACTCCTTTATTTAGATCCTACAAACCCATATTACTAGAGAATCCTAATATGATTTTAGGCTACATTATTTTTAGTTTACTTTTAAGATAGATGGTACACTTATTTTAATATTTAGAGTCTTGCAAAGTTTAGTATGCCCTTAAAAATTCTTTTACTTTTCCTGTGTAGCAAGTTTTATGTATGAATCTAAGCAACTTCTTCTTTTTATACTTGTAGCAAGAATTACTATCAAACTCCACTCACTGGGCCAGAAACCAGTGTTAACGAAAGACTTGCCCTCACGTCACACACCACTGGCAGTTGTGAGCTCATCAACCAGCCAGCGGCCTCACCTCCATGCTTTAACAAGGTACAGAAGCAAATTCTTAAAACGAAAATTCATTAAATGTATAACACATTAAACATCACAAGAGAACATGTAATTGAGCCAGACTGAAGATAGTAATGTCCAAACTATTAATAATTCCAGGAATTCTAGGTTATTTGCCATTGCCTTTTAAGGAGTTTTCCTTCCCCTAGAGAAACCATCATGTCTTCAAGAAACACACTATTACTCTACGAAAGTCTATAGAGCAAAGCTAAAACAAAATAATAAGGGAAACAATGCTAAAGAAACAGCAGATACTCAAAACATTCACTAGTTTGGCTGTAGTCTCTGCAGCTTAAAATATTTGCACAAAACTTTTTACATACACGTTTTGAATGCCATTTGGTGAAGTTATCACAATTCTAAGTTTAATTAAGACCCACATTTTTGTAATTATGAAAGAAAAAAATTGACCAAGAATGGCTGTCCTTCAGTGCTGGCCACAATTATCTATCCCTTAACACATTGCTGTCTATCACCGACTTTGGAGGAGTCAGGGAAGAAATGAAAGAAGCAATTTATATTAATTAGGGAGCAGGAGAAAGGAATGAAAGATACTTAAAAGAAGAAACAAAAGAAAAGAAAGAGGTCTGATCTCTACTGTTGTATTCCACTGCATCCTACTTAGAAATATAAATTAAAAAGTTATAACTGGTAAGCATTAGAGAGTCATTGCATATTATAATCATAATGGGTAAAAAGGAATGTTCACTGCATTCTACCAAAGACACTGGATAGTGCAAAAAAGATTAAATACAGTACAACGAATCTTACTGGAAACAAACCAACAAAAAACAGTGCAGAAAAATACAGTGAACAAGGAGACTCTAGCAGAGTGTATTTATCATGAAGTACAACATTCAAAGCAGGTGGTCACTAAAGACTGACCCTTATTTATCTCTGCAATGCAATGGCAGAGAATGGAGTAGAGTGGACACAGCACATGAGTGATATAGAAGACTCTGAATGGTCAGCTGGATGTCCATTCATTTACCTATCTACCAATTCCATGTTTATGGCCAACCCCATGAATGGAAACGCTGTAAAAGGGGAAGGTCAACAACTTCAAGTTTTCTGCCTGTCATGACATGGTACTCAGTCAGCTTCTCTGACCACTGTGCATGTACAAACAGTCTCAGTATCAGTTTGTGACTGTTAAGAAACCAATAGGAGAAAATTGGCTCATCCACGTTTAGAATTTATGTGGATTAAACATAAAACCAAGCTACTGAATTATAAGATCAGTGTTATTTCAAGAAACAAACAAACATTGTTTCAGGAAAATAACATATGAAAACCATTGCATGCTGAACAATTATTTCTTTTAAATGTAATTTAGAGTCATTCATCTATAAAGAGCAGAAAAACCTACTGTGTAGAAGAGAAAATTGTAAGAATGATGGGGGAGGGGGTGTCGTGGGGGTGAGGGCTTTCTAAAGCATATCCTGTAAGTAAAAGTTAAGATGGGATCAGAACTTACAGACCACACATGTTCAGTCCATTGAAAAGTAAGTGAATGAGATAACTAAGTGACTACTTCACTCCTTAATGAAATGCAGGATGTCTGGAGTGAATCATAACATCTGTTTTACAGAACAGAGCACCACCACACAGAGTGGCAGTGCGCTTGTGGGCTGGGGGCATACGGACACCTGGTCTGGAGCCAACTGGCTCCCGCTTTTTATCAAATTACTAATGGAATCAGACTGACTCTGGAAGGGCCAAATTAGGCAAAGGTTTTGCAGCTGACATGTTCTCAAGTGATGCAAACAATTCTCCTTCATTAAGGTCTTAGTGACTTTTCCTCCTGGAATTGGTAGCAGCTTGTTAGTTCATCTGCAAAGATTGGGTGGTCCTTTTCCAGAAGTCAGTCTAGCCCAAATGCTTCCACACGAGCAAAAGCGTGACCAATTCACATGCTGAAATCTCATAAACCTGGCCCTTAATATCACAGAGATAGCCACATCTAGAGGCCTCCATATACAGTGACAGTCCCTCAATAAAAAACATTTCTAGGCCATAGAAAGGTATTACAGGGGTCCATGGGACATTGGGAAAACCTCAAAAAATACTTTTGCAGAATTCCCAAAGATACAGTGAGACACACAATTTATTTTCTTTTATGATGCATCCTGAGCCATGAACATCTAGATCTAAATAATGCAGAATATGGAGATTTCTAGCCTCTAGGAATCCATGTCACAGAATTGCTTCCCCCCGCACCGCCCCCTCCGCCCCCCCGCCAAAGACACTTAGAATCGCAAAACCTCCTTCAACTACACGATGGTAACAGGACAGTTAAGCAAAGCTGATACATGAAGCCGTACGAAAGTCTGATTTCTGCTGGAACACTGCCCTCTCTTTTGGTACTTTAGAATATTTTTCTTAAGTGTTTACACTACAACTTTATAAACATTTTAGTATGCAAACGTTTAAACCTTACTCATTCCATGATTCTATTTCTATGATTTTAAGGTTACTAACCCAAGTTTTTAAAAACAAAAAGGAGCAAATAACCACAAGCTCTCATCAGAAATACTAATGCATTTCCCACCAGGCGAACCAAGAGATTAAGGAGTCTCATTCGAAAGAAATAAAACTGAATTCTCATTTTGGGCTGTGGAAAGAATAACTATGTGTTTCTGGAACACCCAAGCAAGCCTAATCTACCTAGCTGGCCAGAGGCCAGGCTTTCATATGCAGCCTCACATGAACATCTGTAAAGGTGCTTTTATTGAAAATACAGGCGCCGGTAAAAGGTAAGGCCATTCAGAGTCGCCACATATATTCATAAAGGACAAGAAAAGAAAATGATAGCATTCGATGCAAAAATAAAATTTAGCCAGGGTGACCACTAAAAGTGAGCAAACGAAAGACGCTGATGCAATTTGAGCAGCTGTGAGATAAGATTTAGAGCTCTCTGGGCCCAGCCATCTTTCGCCTTTTCCTGTCTTTGGTAAGAACTGTCAGTTGGTTTCCCCCAAGATACTGGAAGGGGTAAAGGCCACTGGGAAAAATGGCAGCGTGGAATACAGACCCTAGACTTCTGATTCAAATGACCTTTTCTTTTCTATGAGGACTCTATAGCTGTGGTCAAATACACTTTCTGGGAATTTATAGTGGAGAATTGTGTAACATTTGTAGGTGCTTTTGTTTTCTAAATATCCCATATCTAAAGCTATAAATTGCAACTACATAACTTTGCAAAACTCCAGGATATGATAAATTAAATAAACGTGACAGAGCACATTGCCTATTGCTATATGCTCCTATGTCTGGAACTTTGTTTCTGTTCTGTTGGTTTGTTTCTGTTTTATTTTCTATTTAATGAAGAGCAATTCAAAACATTAAAAAAGTACCAAAAATGTAATGATGAGTTTCTCATCAAGAATCAAGAATCAAGACAGGATGAAGCCAGGAGTAAAATAAACCCTTGTCCTTATTCATTCAGAACTTTATCTCTTTTCCTCGTATAACGAGGATGTACCCCCACCCCAAATATCTTTCAATCAAGTTTTCTTTCTATCTTAAAGCTATTATCACATAGCATTTCATAATGAAGCACACACACAAACACAGAGAAACAAAGCAAATGTATTAGTTTCCTATCGCTACTGTAGCCAATTACCATAAATTTAGTGGCTTAAATGGCACACATTCATTCTCCCATAGATATGGAGGTTAGAAGTCTAAAACAGGTGAGAAGAACCGGACCTTCCAGAAGAAAGTGAGGATCTGTTTCCTTGCATTTTGCCCATCTGCTAGAGGCTGCCCTCAGTCCTCAGCCCATGTCCCTTTCTTCTATCTTCAAAACCAACAGTATAGCCATCTCCTCTCTGATCTTCTGCTCCCATCCTGTAAGCACCCCTGTGATTACATCAAACCCACCCAGATAATCCAGGATAATCTCCCCATTTCACGATATTTAATTTAACCACAGCTCCTTTTGCTACATAAGGTAACACGTGCACCTGTTCTGGGGATTGGGACGTGGACATCTTTGGGGGAACGAGGAACATTATTCTGTCTACTACAGAAAATAAGAGCTAAATATTTCCACCCTCTGTGGTTTCAGGGAAAATGATCACAAACAGTTATGACTTCATGATTTCAAACTCTTTTACCCTGACCTTCTTAACAAACTAGCTAAATTCTGCTGGGCAAATCTGGTCTTCAGGCTGTTTTTGTAATTAAATGGTTATTGAGGGGCACCTGAGTGGCTCAGTCGGTTAAGCTTCTGACTTCGGCTCAGGTCATGATCTCACAGCTTATGAGTTCAAGACCCACGTAGGGCTCCGTGCTGACAGCTCAGAGCTGGGAGTCTGCTTCGGATTCTGTGTCTCCCTTTCTCTCTGTCTCCTCCCGGCTCACACTTGGTCTGTCTGTCTCTCTGTCTCTCAAAAATAAATAAAACATTTAAAAAATTTTTTTAAAAGTTACTGAAACACAACCACGTCCATTCATTTGTGTCCTGTGTGTGGATGCTTTCACACCAAAGCAGCAAATTAAACTTGTTGCAACTCAAGACTACACAGTCTACAAAGTCCATATTATTTTCTATTTGGCTTTTTAAAGAAAAAAGTTTTACGACAAAAAATTATTAGCTATACATTTTTTTTATTTCTAGGAGAGAGATAGACAGCGTGAACAGGGGAGGGTCAGAGAGAGAGGGAGTCACAGACCGAAACAGGCTCCAGGCTCCGAGCTGGCAGTCAGCACAGAGCCCGACGCGGGGCTCGAACTCACGAACCGCGAGATCATGACCTAAGCGAAAGTCGGACGCTTAACCGAATTAAGCCACCCAGGCGCCTATCATTATTAGCTATACTTTGGGATCTGCTGGTACTGGACTTCAAGTTCATAAGGTTAAGCACAAAGACTTAATCATGGTTGGAATGATCTGATGACATGGCATATAATTTTTTATTGATCATTATCATATACTTATAATTTACTATTTAGATATATCAATGTTTACTGGCTTTAATAAAGCATTATGGGCAAATACTTTATATACAAATTATTTGATACATTTACAACATTCCTAAAAGATCCAATTTTCTATATAGAAATTGAGACTTTAAAAGGATAAGTATGGAGGCGCCTGTGGCTTAGGCTCAGCTGCGCCCGACTTTCGCTCAGGTCATGATCTCGGGTGGGTTCAAGCCCCGCGTCGGTGCCGCACTGCCGGGCTCGGAGCCTGGAGCCTGTTTCAGTCT
Organism: Proteles cristata cristata; assembly: GCA_017311185.1. NCBI lineage: Eukaryota > Metazoa > Chordata > Mammalia > Carnivora > Hyaenidae > Proteles > Proteles cristata. The sequence goes on along the minus strand of JAESUZ010002548.1, from coordinate 854,922 downwards.
GTGACTCTCTCTCTCTTTTTTTTTTTTTTTTCCAAATGTTTATTATTCCTAGGAGAGAGAAAGGAATGAGGGTCAGGAGAGAGAGACTGAAACAGGCTCTAGGCTCCGAGCTGGCAGTCAGCACAGAGCCCGACGCAGGGCCGGAACCCACGAACCGCGAGATCATGACCTAAGCGAAAGTCGGACGCTTAACCGACTAAGCCACCCAAGCGCCCCATGACTCCCTCTCTCTCTGACCCTCCCCTGCTCACACTGTCTCTCTCTCTCTCTCCTAGAAATAAATAAAAAATTTAAAAAATAAATAAATAAATAAAAGGATAAGTATCTTTCTCAAGATAACATGGCTAGTAAGTAGAAACCTTAGGTTTAGACACAAGTCACTTTAAATTCAAAATATATGTTCCTAATCTCTCTCTCTTTCTCTGGTGTATGTTCATTTTATTTAACCATTACAATTTGTCTTATTAATATTTTCCATTTAAATTAAGATACATGCACGCATATATAGCAATTATGGGTCTCCTTTCTCTCTGATGCAGGATGCTAAAATAAAAAAAAATAAAATAAATGTACAGAAAGAATCTTGGGCTGAAGGTACTTAGACTCCTGCCAACTTTACAAACTTGCCAACGGCCCTAAACTGCCTGAGACGCCTCCTTATCCGTAAGTGTCATTTGTGAGCCCAACTTGAGATAACATGCATGATGCCACTTTGAAACCATCAGGCATTATGCACACATTAGTTCTCAGTGCTATGTAGTCCAAGCACAGTTTGTGAGGCACGAGATGTACCCTGTGAAGCTACATTTTATTATCTAGATAGCATTCTTAAAAATGGCAAACTTGAGAACATTTATGTTTTTATTTGTGGAATGAGGTATGAGGGAGTGCCTATTTTACAACTTTTTACAGGACACTCCCAATCTCTCCGGATCCCAGCTCTCTAGATTCCTATATTTATATGAAGATAATATTTCAAGGTTTTATAAAGATCAGAGCATGTATCAAAATGAAGTATATGAAAGAATATACAAAAATATCTTTAAGGACTGGTGTAATGATTCATAAATACAACTCTACTTAAGTTTTATATTTAGTTTTGTAATGGTAAATTCATGATTTAAGGACAAATATTATGAATATGTTTATTATGTACTATAGACATAATTTAAGCTTTTATTTTATCAAATTGTTACTTTATATTATTGGACAGTATTTACTGTGTCTTTTTTGAAAATTGCCATTAGAGGCACGTGGGTGGCTTAGTCAGTTGGGCGCCCTACTGCAGCTCAGGTCATGATCTCACAGCTGGTGAGTTTGAGGCCTGCCTTGGGTTCTACACTGACAGGCCAGGCCTGGAGCCTGCTATGTATTCTGTGTTTCCCTTTCTCTCTGCCCTTCCCCGGCTTGCACTGTGTGTGTGTCTCTCTCTCTCTTTTAAAATGAAATAAACATTAAAAAATTGTAATTGTCTTTTTTATTTATTTTTTTTGAGAGACAGAGAGAAAGCAGGGGAGGGGCACACACACACACAGAATCCTTAGCAGACTCCAGGGTCTGAGCTGTCAACACAGAGCCCAACACTCAAGCTCACAAAACTCACAAAAAAAAGCTCACAAAAAGCTCAAGCTCACAAACCATGCGGCCATGACCTGAGCTGGAGTCGGGCACCTAACCCACTGAGTCACCCAAGCGTAACCCCCCAAAACATCGCCTTTAAAGGTTTCCTGCTTGTATATCAGGTGGTATACTACAACCTAATTGTGTTCTGGCTATATAGTCTGGACTTTACACAGTAAATCTATCAGGAGAGTACTAGCAATAACTCATTTGTGTTATCTTTATTTTCAGAAAATATGTGCAGTCTCACATATTTAAATGCAAGTGTGGGATTAAAGACAGCTGCATATTCTATGCTACTGTCCCTCACTGAGTGAGAAAGTCTAATACTCTTCCCATTGAATCCTGGCCATCCTTCATGATTTTCTTACCCCATTGAATGTACACAGGTAATATGTACAAGAGCTTTTGCGGCATCCTCCTGGGCCTCTTGAAATACTCTGTTTGGGGATCCAGCACTGCCATAGGAAAAGGACGGTTCTCCTGAGGCTACCATGCTATGATGGTCACGTGTGGGTGCTCTGGTTGTCCCAGATCAGTCTACCTTCTAGCCCTCCCCACTAAGAAAATAGAAAAACAATTACTGTCACCTTGACCTGCCAAACCAGACCATGCCCAGGTGAATATCACTTACTGACTTCATTCAATACCATGCACAACAGAAGAATTGTCAGGAAAACATGACTCAAATCATGACCTCCTTCTCCCCAAACCATGGGATATAATAAAATGGTGTTTGTTTTAAGTCATGAGCCTTTGAGTTAGTTTGTTATGAAACAATAGATAACTAAAGCATGCATAGAATAATTGCACTGAAATGCCAAAAGTCTTAAATTTCTGTATATCTGTAATAAATTGACCACTCCTTATATAGAGTTCAGCCCTTACAATATTGTATACTAACATACATTAGATATGGATTATCACACTATGAACCAAAGAGAATATATTTATGGTAAGTAAATACTAGATACAAGAATGATCATATCTCTCAAGGGCACTGAATTTTATTATCATTCATTTTACTCTATAATTACAACATTGTCTAAATAGCCTTGATATTTGTAGTCTTACATATAAACCAAATTAACTAAAATATAGTTTTCCCACACAGAGAAAGGTTGGTTTTAACCACAAACAATTACTTGCATGTCACCCAACATACCTCAATATCAAGTTAAAGGAATATTTGTGCTAAAAAGAACAGTAAGCCTCTTAAAACTCACAAACAAGGTGACTTTCTTTATATCTTGTGAAATTGTCTTTAGAAATAATTTCCTTTGCTTTGCTATGAATAGGTGACATATTTAGAAATGTTTCTTTATTCTTACATGCAGCCTAAGTAAAGAAGGGTAACAATCTGAGTCATAAAGAAAGCTCCATGATGCACAGAGAGAGAGAGAGATCAAATGTTTTCCTTACTTGTTCTCTTTGCCTTAGCCCTAACAAAGAGACTAGCTTGTAACCAAGTATCTATGAGCGTTCTTGGCCTAAGGGCATTGAAAGATGAAATAATTTTCTAAGTTTCCTTGGGATTCATTTTCCAAATTCAGTTTGGGATTAAGTTCTTGCATGAAAATTAAGAATTTCAAAGGAACCAAGCAAACTGCATTTATCTGGAACAATGTATCTATTTGATAAGAAAATCTCCTATATAATAAATGTCTAACTATACAGGAAAGTGACTGAATGGTGAGATTTGGAATTATAAACAGTGTTGGCCAAATGTCCATTGGTTGATATCGGCTACAGATGGTGATTTAAATTTTAAAGTAGATTAGTTAGCAGTTATCTAACAAGCAGGAGACAATGCTAGTAAACATAAGCAATAATATTGGAATCATAAGAATTAAAAACTACAGAACTAAAATATCACTTGAAGTTGGTAGCTAATGTTATGACACACTTTCTAGTGATCCTAACTCTTAGGAGTCTTTTGAGACTCTTCAGAGTCAGGTTTTATAAGAACATGATTAATGGCATAAGGGAATGGGAATAAGTATTATGTTTCTAGGTAGAAACTTTAAGGTGGCAGTAATGTGTGTTTAGCAACTGTCCAGGGCATCTGGGAGGCTTAGTTGTTAAGTGTCTGACTCTTGGTTTCAGCTCAGGTCATGATCTCACGGTTTGGGAGTTTGAGCCCCACATGGAGATTCTCTCTCTCTGCCTCTCTCTCTCTCTGCTCCCCTGCTCAGTCTCTTTGTCTCTCAAAAATAATAAAGTTAAACAACAACAGGCTATCCAGGTAATTCTGATGAAGGCTAATATTTGAGAAAGCCTGGCTTTAGACCACAACTACTCAACAAAGATCACAAAGTCAAATACAATCAATGTTTGCCTAGAGCTTTTGTTTTCTTTCTGAGAAATTCCTTCTTAGGGTATGAGCAAGCATGACCATTGTTGACAAACATGCCTTATGTTCTGACCTTCAAGTGGAATATTTACATGAAAATTAAAGCATGCAATTTGTGAAGGAACATACTGTCCTAGAACTGGAAAGGGTGTTCCATAAGCTGAAGGGTACATAACAAAGAAAGAATAAAACACTGTCATTTTAAAAATGGGGTTAGATCAGGAGTTCTATTTCCCCTTCGATACAGACAGCCGGAACTAGTGTTGCTTCTACCCTAACAATAAGAAAAACCCATCTCAACTTTAAAAAAATCACTTTGCTGAATGCATCAAAGAGCTGACACCATTAGTGAACAAATTAATATGCAATTCACTGAATCCCAGCCTCCTCCGAGGAGAGAGGAGACACAAGCCCCGGTACCAGTGGCAGATCATGAAAGGAAGAGATGCTGGGTGTCATATAATAGGGAAGAAGTATTTAGCTATAATTTGTAATCAATTGATAGAGGTGAGGTGTGCACAAGGATAAGAGTCCAGAGCCCCTGGGAGCTGAGGACATATGGGGAGTTTGTACCCACTTGCAGTCTCTTCTTCATGGACCCCAATCTCCTGCTTATGAGAGAATTTGTGGGCAGAACAGGAGAAGGCCAAGTGCTTTCTTCAGTGTTGCCGACTTAAAGAAGGATAGTGGTCACTTCTGTGAGAAAAAACATGAAGCCCAGATGCAGCCTTTCTCCAGAAAACAAACCTTAAGCCTCTGGGAAAGGGAAAGAAAACCCTGTCACCACCAGGGCAAAGATACAGACACACTGTAGCCAGAGGAAAGGTAACACAACAGCAACAACAACAACAACAGAAAAAAACACAACAAACCACTTCTTTCCCAGGGGAAGTGTTGGTCACAGGTTCCTAAGGCAGCAACAGTAGAGACTTGCTACCACTAGAGAAGGGAGAAGAAACTCTAATGGAAAACTAACCAGAGACAGAAGATGGAGTTTATTTGCCACAGAGACGAGGCAGGACTGCTGAGGAAGGCCACTTCCAAGACCTAAACAACAGGGCCTGTCTAAGGTGCAAACTGTAGTAAGACAATGGTGAACCCCTTGCCTTTGCCACCAGAGCAGCAAGTACCAACTAACAAGAAACTGCAGGCTACCACTGGGGGGAGGAAAAGCGTGAAGAGGGAAATAACTCAGGGTAAAGATGAACAGTGAAGCTTAAGTAGAAAAATTACAACATGTCTCTGAAATCCCAGCCTCCAATGTAAGAAAAAGGACTTCAAGGCCAATGGTGCATTGAAGGTCATCATAGGAACTAGAAAACCCACACTCATCTTTACTGAATAGATTCCTCAACAAAAGCGCCTGCTGTACACACACACACATGTGCTAATAGCCTCAGAAGAGATGTGTCTACTTCCAGACATAGTCTCTACTGTTATCCATATAATGTCTGGTAGTTAATAAGAATTATTACGTACAAAAAGGCAAGACAAACAAACAAAAAAATCACACCACTAAGAGAGAAAATAACCAACAGAACAGACTGAGACATGACACCTATGTTTAAACCATGAAATGGAATTTAAAGTAACTATGGTTAATATGCAAGAGTCTAGTAAAAATACAGACGACATGCAAACAGATGGGAAATTTCAGCAAAGAGATGGTGTTATTGCCTGAATTGCATTCTTCCAAAATCCATACATTCAATAACTAATCCACAGTGTGAATACTTTTGGGGATAGGGCTTTTAAGGAGGTAATTAAAATTAAATGAGGTCATATAGGTGATTCCCTAGTCCCACAGGGCTAGTGTCCTTGTAAGAAGATAAGGAGACACCGCGCTTACTTTGCAGTGAGTACACAGAAGAAAGGCCATTGTAAGGATAAAGCAATAAAATGGCCATCCAGAAGCCAGGAGAAGAGGCATGACAAACCCTGGTAACACCTTGATCTTGAACTTCTAGCCTCCAAAACTGTAAAATAATACTTTTTTGTTTTAGCCACTCAGTTTATGGTATTTCGTTACAACAAACCAAGAAAACTAATAAATTGGAAATTATAACAGTCAAATGAAAATGCTAGAAATGAAAAAAAAATGGCAAGAGAGATAAAGAGTGTGTTGACAAGCTTATCAGGAAACTCAAGATTGCCAAAGAAATTACTGCTGAACTTGAAGGTAGGTCTACAGAAATTGCTCAAATTTTGACTCCAAAAGAGTGACAAAAAATGCACAGAACATCCAAGAGTTATGGATGTACACATAATTTAAATTCGAGAAGGAGAGGAGAGACAATAGTAAAAAAAGAACTTTTGAAGAAATAATGATAGAGAATTTTCAGAAATTCATAACAGACATCATAATATAGATGCAAGAAATTCAGAGAATTTTGAAAGAAAAATCCCACAAAATTAAACAAACACATATACACACGCAGACCTGGATACATTATATTCAAACTGCTGATAAAAAAATGTTGACGATAGCAATAGGAAAAATAAACTAATATAAATAAGATTATTTTTTCTTAATCTTAAAACAGGTTTATGAGTAACCATGGAAGTCAGAAAATAATGACAGGCATTTAAAGTATAGATAGGAAAATAAAATTGTCATCCTAGAATTCTATACCCAATGAAAATATCTTTAAAAACTGATCCTTCATAGACAAACCCTACATAAAATATAAAAGGCAATTCTTCAGTGGAATATAATACCAGACAAAATGTGGATTTACACAAAACAATGTCTTCCGAAAATCTCTTTTCCCAACTTTCCTAGCTAATCACACTGCTGAAAAGAATGCAACCCATAAGCTTCGGAGTGGTCCTCTCAATCAGAACCTTGGACAGGACTGGCACATAATCATGGTCCCATGATGCTGTCATCTTACTCTCTAGCATCTTCCCAAAGAGTGGCTGAAATAAATTGATGTTTCTGTTTGGAAACTCATTTACTGATTTGATAATCACAAATATAGTGATTGCAAAAACTCCATAAAATGCCTATGAAATGTCTTGGAGATTCTAATTTTATTATTATAATGTCTCATATAAATAATGCTTTTTTTATTACCCCCTGTCCCCCAAATTCAATGAGAAGAAAGATGTAAAACAAAATTTTCAAATTAACTTTATGGCTGGACTGGTCTAATAAGTTACCACATATTGGTAGCTTTATTCTCAAGACAATGTCTTGTCCTTTATTATGGCTCTGCTAGTCTGTCCTGAGCCTTGCTGGCTAGCATTCCCTCCTGCTTCTGACAATAGCATATTACAGGAAATTTCTATATTTGTATGATTATTTCTTTGCATTATACTCTTTGAGTACTCTGTAGCCTGTAATGAAACTTTATATTATCAGTATTCTCTGTCTTGCCTTCTGACTAGGACAGAAGGCAAGACAGGATATAGGAGGAAGGACAAACATTACATTCATATTTGAACTTGGGGGAAGTCTAAGGATATCAGTATCTATCTACAAAGGGCAACTATGTTATGCAAAAATGACATTCCACAAACCACAAGACAAAATTAATTTTATAAAAAATACATACGGCTTTGTTTATGAGGTATATAGTATTGGCACAGCCAGGACTATGTTGTGTTTAAGTGAATAGTCATTTTATTTCTTTCTTGCTGAATTTCTGATATGTTTTTATTTATTTACTTTCTCCACTTGGAAATACCATTACCAGTAACATGTTAGGAAGTAGAGCCTACTGTTTTGCAGTCACTCTGATAAGCCTTTCAAAACATCCAGGATGAGAACACCATATGAGGACTACATGGCTGTCATTACTGTCACCTTGAACTGGGAAATCAGGCATTTGTTTAGTGTAAGTAGGAAAGCCTAAGAAAGAAAATCTTTTCCAGCTGCCCAGAAATTCAATTCAATTAAATAAACATTCAATTTCTCTCTGTGTGCTAGCCATAAAAGACATGGGCTGTCCACTTAATAGAAAGAAGGATGAGCTCACTTACTAATTTGATCCGATGGCCAGGAGTGGTACTTATTTCCCATGTGCATTCCTTCCTGCTTGGGTACTTGTCTGGCCAGTTGGGACTGGTGATGAAGCCACTTGGACTGTGTATCTTCTGTTCACACTCAGCTGTGCCAACAATGATAATATCTGTAAGTGTGGAAATCTAGCCTAGGGTTGCTTTAGCAAAAAAGTAGTCCATTTACCCACTATCCTACTGAAAGATTTTCCTCAATACTAATCACCACGCCAGTCTCTATTATCATAGTCATCTGCTTTGACCAACATGTTGCTGAGCATAATCAGGCAATGTTTGCTTTCTTGCTCACATGAACTTGTTTACAACGAATAAAATAGATGCCTATTTTAAATTGCTAAATCTGAAAACTCAGATTTTAACAGAGCAACATATATTGACATCAAGGGTATCAACACTTGGCATGCGCAAAATATTGAGTGCAATGCCACAGAAGAAATTCAGTGCACTATGTCATTTTCAGTTCATTTTTTTCCATTGGCATAAACATCATTTATAGCTAATTAACATTATTAAGCCATTTTTATGGATCATGTATTTACATTTTCCCTCACCCTTAGTTAAAGTAAACACTTGGTATCTAAACCATAGTTTTAGCTGCTAAACTAAATTAACCCTAATTTCATCAAAGTAAAATGAAGCACTAAGGGGAAAAATAAGTAAGCAGCTGCTAGTCATGGAAATATTTCAAAGACTATTTCATTCAATTAATATGAAATTCTTTTATGTTTTTTACAATTAAAATAAAGAGACTACTCCACTTTGTTTATATCAAACTTCAAAAGCATTTAGTGTCCAAAAAAAATACTTAATATCTCAGGCTGTGTCCAGTCTCTGTAATTTATGAAGCAGTAATCTACCCATCTTAACAGACTGGGAGTTTTTGGTTGTGTGTTAAGTTTCCTATAAAATCCTTTCCTGAAAATATTTACTGTAATAACCAGTGAAATAAGGTATCTAAATTATATATTCTATTTGTGAGCCACACGGTATATTCATACTTTGCAAATGCTTTCTCCCTTTTTTTCTGAATTATCCTCCAAAGCTGCAAAATAACTGGACTATTCCCGAGTCCATTTATTTAACAAAAAACTTGACTCAGTTACAAATATCACAGTCTTCATGGATATATCCTCATATAAAAAAGTAAAAAGAGGGAAAAATATTGCTTGCATATGATTCTGGGTAATATCATTAGCTCAAGGAAAAAGCAGAAAAAGTAACCCTGACGTGACAATATCTGAAAGGAACTGAATGGAAAAAGGTTCAATTCAGGATATCCTGTACTATTCCAATGATCATACAAAGAGCTGCTAACTAACTGTGATTCTAGCCAGGGACCTACCAATCTGCATGTGCTAATAACTAATGTTATAAAATCTGCCATGGTAATTCTTTCAAAATGGGCATAAATCCAATTTAAGTAGAAATTCAGGAGCAGACCCTACAAGGATGAAACAAGAACTGAATAACTATTTCCTGTTCCCATCTAGCTCATACTGGCTAAGGAGATAAAGATAATTTTTTTTTTATAAAATTAGAGTATTTTAAAGCCTCAGGGCCAAAAACGAATAGACTACTATTGTGCTATTAGAATGTTGGGTGTTTTTGTTTTGTTTTGTTTTGTTTTGTTTTGGCCCAAACCTTGACTTTTTCAAATGTCTTTCCTCTGGTAGGCATTTGAGTTCGATACTCCTGGTATTTAAAGTGCCATCACTCATGTAGCACATATATGAGATATTTTGGGGAGGGAAATTAAACCAAATGCAAAACATTTAGCAGAAGTTAAGCTTAAAAGTGGAGACTGTTGCAGGGTCTGTTCTACAAGGACCTGGGGATAACGTGGCACCTTTCTGGCTGCCAGATGGCATCACAGTCACTTCTATATCTGTTTATACAAAGTTATTCTAATGCCATCCATGTGTGAAGTGGAGAACTTTTAGATATTATGAGGTTTCCATTAGTAGGCCTTGTATCTGAACACCATACATATTTTTTTTTTGACATTCGAATACTCAACAATGATATTACTCATTAAAATGATTAACTCTACTTGGAGCAATGCTTTACCAAACTGCATGAAATTCTAGATGTCGTCAAGAAAAGAACACTCTTTTCGTACCTTCCTTGCAGTCATGTTTATTTTCATGCAGCACAAATCCATTACGGCACTGACACATATAGCTTCCCATCGTGTTGACGCACTCATGTTGACACCCGCCATTATCCTTAGAGCATTCATCTTTGTCTAGTGAAAAGATAACCCCACACTTTAGTAAGTAGCTTTCAAAACAAAGGATATCAAAGGAGAGTCTTTAAGTTGTGGTTAACACTGGCAAAGTCACAGCTTTCTTTGTTCCCAACATAAAAAAAAAAAAAAAAAAAAGGGTAGTGTCTTACTTTTACCCACTCCTTATTCAGGAGCCTCGAACCATGAATTGAGTGTCTAAGACTATTGGCTGTAGGATGACAACATGTAGCCTCTTTCACTCCTATACTGGAGTAGGAGTTTTGAGTAGGAGAGAAGAAATGAATGGATCTTTCTCCAAATAATCTTAAACACTTATTACCAATTTTTAAAAATAAAGTTAAAATTGTGAGGAGTTTGAATAAATGTAAGAACTGGCATTTAAGTAGAGGGAAATTCTTCAATATGTTAGGCACAGTGTACAGAGGCTAAACAAGGTTCCAAAACTTGTGTATAATCACTTAAAAAATATAACTACTCAGTATACCTACTTAAGTTGATTTTTTGGTTAACTTTGACATAATGGTTAGCACTAATGAATCTGGACACTTCATAACAGTCCAAGACATGACAAAACAAAACAAAGATATAATTAGATTATCCTAAAGAAGTAACAACATATATTTTAAACAAATCTACTCCAGTAGACCAGTTTATTAATAAGTAATACCCTGGAAAGCTTTTAGTGTGCTAGAAGCAAAGGTTAGAATGAGGAAATATGAGCTTTAAGAAACATCCAAAAAATTCACTACAGGGGAAAAAAGCCAAACTAGATTAGCAGGCAGTCAATCCAGTGAGAGGCATCAGCCACCATACTCTGTCACTCAGCTGTCATTCCATGGCTGGCTTGTCCATTAAAGTCAAAATTGGCAGATTGCTCGTGACACACACAGATGATGACACACCACTCAGACTTTCATCACTCCCACAGCATGGAGAACAAAAGGACACATGACAGTTATATCAGAGGTTGGCTGAATTCATAATTTATACCATCAACTGATTTTTCTCGTGAGAATGTGTGAGCTCTTGGTGGCACCCAGAGAGCTAAAGCTATTTTTGCTTTTTTATCAAATCAATATTCACCTTATGGAAATGGGCTTAGGAAAAGCATTTTTATCAAAGAATCTGAAAGTAATTTTTAAGGATGCATCTATTTTTTCACTTTTGGAGACTGATTACATAACATAGCACACACATGCTTCGGGGATATATTCATGTATTGGTAATATTAGAGCACTCAAAATGCATATGGGCAGTCCCAATGTTCTACAGAATATATAATCAATATACCTGTGCTTTATGTGCTCTCTATCTTTAACACCTCCACTACACTTTTCTTACTAAGTAGCCTAAGCACAAAAAAAAAAAGTAGTATAAAGAAAATTATTCTCTTACAGCTCACCAACATGTATAAGAAATCAGACGTTAATACAGAATTAGCCTTGTAAAATTAATTTTAGAGAAAGTTATAATCATTTCAAAGCCCGTTCTTAATTGTGTCAACAGTGAAAATGATAGTTTCTGAGTTATGAATGACTTATGCAAAACAGAGGGATGGCAGGCCACACGTACTTTTTACCATGGTGTCAGCTACTTGCATTTTCCAATTCAGATGGTCAAGCAGTAAATGATTTACATTTACTATTTTAATGTAACTTTCCAGAGACTCTTTAATTAAGATGCATGTGTGTGTGTGTGTGTGTGTGTGTGTAGAAATTCACTTCATCTTTGTTAAATGGAAATAACCAATTTAAAATTTCTGGTGCCAGAATTATTTACTCAAAAATAGATACATATTTCCATGAGAATGTTTAAATAATGAATGTTTGGTGTACTTAAAATAAAACGTGACAGAGTGAACTTTAGTTGTACTATACATCAACCAGACATTTTTTTAAGTTTATGCATTTATTCTGAGAAAGAAACACAGAGAGAGAGAGAGAGAGAGGGCATGCACAAGAGACAGGCAAAGAGAGAGGGAGAGATAGAATCTTAAGCAGGCTCCATACCCCATGCAGAGACCAGTGTGGGGCTCAGTCTCACAACCGTGAGAGCATGATCTGAGCCAAGATCAAGAGTTGGACACTTAACTGACTGAGCCTAGGTCAACCAGATTTCTGAGACTTCTTTGGAAATCTAACAACTGTAAGCAAATTAGTTTAGAAAAAATGAGTTCACATTTACAACTGACTGGTAGACCGATTAACTGCTCAGTGACAAACCTTATGGTAGCAGGGACTGCTGGAATTCTTTTTATCAGGAGTTGTTTGAATTACCATTCATGAGAGATATAAAAATGTTAAAATACAAACATGAATACAAGCTATTATTTATTTTTAAGTCCACAGTTATTTTATAATAAAAATATTCCAATACATAAAATATTTCTAACATTTAAACAATATTCTAGTGGAAATCTCAAATCACTAGGTTATAGTTCTAAGAATTATTTCCTTTAGATTTGATAGGATATAATATGATGGAATAATATTAGAACATAATATTACCACAATAATAGTGGCAATGGTAATTTAAGAGAAATTAAGTTGAAAGTGAAATTGATTACATTGAATAGTTTCATTTTTTTGTAGTCAATTTTCATATTTATATTGTTTGGCAAATATAATTAATAATTTAAAAAAATTTCTATAGGAAAAAGAAGAAGGAGGGAAAGAAGAGAAAGAGGAGAAAGAAGATTTTATATGGTCATTATTATCTAAGTATCCATAGTACTATTTTCCAGCTTCCCTGTTGATTGATGTTTCCTGCCTTCATCTCCACATCTGATGTGTCTAGTATAATCAATGTCACATGAAGTTTAAGAGTAATAAAAATACACTGTTAGACTGTATATACTATATATTATATATATATTTGAAATATATATCTATATATCAGTATATATATCAAATATATATCAAATATTATTTCAAATATATATCTATATATAATATCAAATATATATCAATATAATTTGAGCTAAAATTCAAAACTGGACTAATCAAAATCGACATAGTAACTAAAAGCAGCAAAGTTATCATGCCCAGCAAAGCAGCATAGAAAACTGTGCCTCCATATGTCAAATAATCATATGAAAAGAGAAAATTTCAGTTAATATTGGAATACTTAAAATTATGCACACAATTTACATTAGGCAGACAAAGAAAGCTATTTATTTAAATTAATATCTTAAGCTATCTAAGGAGTAGTGAATAAGGATGATTATTTTAAAAACAGTTGTTTCAATAGAAGTAAATATACTCTTCTCATTAAAGTGAATGTGATTTCTGATTATCTGTTCATGAGAAATAGCAACATCATAAAAGACAAATTCCACAAATATATTCTGGGCTTCTTATGTATGAAAGTCATCAAACTAGAGAAAAAAGCTATTAGCAAACATGATTATATTTTCACTTTCCCTTTCTCCTCTTAGGACAATAAAGTACAAATAGGTTGAACAAGGAAAATCCAAAAGAGACAAGGGAGGAGAATGAGGTTTTTAAATACTCAGAATGTCTGCATAATAAATTTAATAACTGAGAATTCTATCAACTTATTTGAAATTTTCCAGTATTTTCATACTGTAGGCACAAAAATTTAAAAATAGTTTTTATTAGTGAGAGAAACAAATGTTTTGTTGAGTAGAAATAAAACATTTATTTTCTGCAGATGGAAATTAGCCTCCTTCTTTGGAATGGACGTATCTGCTTTCCATTCCTTCATGTGAGATAAAGGAAAAGTCTATTACTAGGAAAAAAGGAGGTGGCATTTTCCCATCAGAGGCCAGCAGAGTATCTCTGAGACTATCAGAAGCTATCAGTTTATGAATAATACATACTGGATGGAACTGAAGTGGTAACCTGTATCAAATTCTTGCAAGATTCAAAAATAAAAATTTTCTCTTTGCAGAAAGCTTCCTTGTCTGTAGGAAAAAAAAACCATAAAAGGTACATGCAAACAGAACAGAAACATATATGAGCTGACATACTCACAATAAATGACAAAAGATAAAATACACAGGCCCATGCACATTCCTGCACACACACACACACACACACACACACACACACACACACACACACACACACACATTCCCATGCTCGTGTGCACATATACACGGCACATCCTAGTTTTAAAGCAGAACTAATGATAAGTAATCATCTTCAGAACAGCACTAATAAACTAATATTACACTGTCTGGACCTAACTAACTGGAATTAACTAACTGGAACTTAAAAGAAATCTTGAGGAAACAACGGCATTGTTTAATAATAAAATCTCAGTAATAAACTCTATTGAGAGCTACGGCTAAGACAATTTGCTCTTTCCAAAATATGAAAATATTTATCATTAATAATAAAAGCTTGTCAAAATCACAGCAAGTTTCAATTGTTTAATTATTTGAAATTAATCACATTAACATTTAAAGTTTTCTTATAATAATATCGAGCTGAATTTCTAAAAATATCTACAAGCATCCCATTGGAGAGCTGGTATACAGGAGGAACAAGGTAAAGAAGTAATTGTAGGAAACATTAAAAAAAAATCCTTAAAAACAAGGTGGGAGTGACTGAGTGGCTCAGTCAGTTAAGCATTTGACTTCAGCTTAGGTCATGATCTCACGGTTCATGGGTTCACCCCACGTCAGGCTCTGTGCCGACTACTCAGAGCCTGGAGCCTGCTTCAGATTCTGTGTCTCTCTCTCTGTCTCTCTCCATCTCAAAAATAAATAAACATCAAAAAAAAATCCTTAAAGAAGTAACTATGAAAAATGGAGAAAATGAAGAACATGTCTGCTGAAATCACTTGAATTTAGAGGTAGAAAAATTGCACAGATTACTTTATCTGACTTCTACATTTGTCACAGGCAAATAAACTAGGGAGTAAGGAAAATTGGGTCCATTTCTGCCACTGAGCAAGTAAGTACCTGGGTCCACCAGTTCTTGATCTGACAGACTGCTCTTAAATGAGCTTTATTCTCCAAATTCTCTAATACTCTAATTCTCATCTATGTGATCACCAAAACAAGAGAGACTGTTAAATTCTCAATGCCCAAGTGCTCGTTATAGTCTTTTCAAATAATGAATGCTAGAATTAAATTTGTAAAAACCCATCAAGATTGCCAAATATTGTTGCTTTTGCAGGCATAAAATCCTAATAATGTCTCTTTTTAAGTTTAACCCATTTAAAGAAAACTAACTTTGTTCTGAGTAGAATACAGTTAACTTTGCTTAACCATATAAAATAAGTAAATTATATGATATACATCTGTGCAGATTTTTGTACCTGTGTTCAAATGTAAAATCGTACAAAATTAAATGTGGTTTTACTATCATATGCAGTAAGGTATTAGTGTTAATTGAAAACAAACCTCATTCAGTTCAAAAAGATAACAATAATATATTGCTGGACCAGATCATCTTCTAGAAAATGCTTATACCATTTCTGATTTAGCTAAAAAACTGAATATGTACACAATTTTATATCCTGTCCAAATAGCTTTACTTTGATTGTCCTTATTTCCTTATTTGCTTTCATATAACTCCATTACATATTTTTTAGAATATATCCTAAAATCAGTACAGTATAGAACACTCTGATTTTTATGGTGGACTTAGTGGACTTTCTGCTGTATAATACAGTAGCACTCGTAAATGTTCAGGCTATAGCATTTTTCATGTCTAATGAAATACTTTATGTTTTATTAAGATTTTAAATCATAACTTATTGTGATGGTTTCTTATTTTTATGAACATGGAAGTGATAGAATTCATTATTTTGCTAATAAGTTCTCTTAAAACTCATTCTTTTGATTCCATTTCTTAGGTCTATAAAGTGCTTATCTAAAATGAAAAGCTATTGGCACCCCTGGGTGGCTCAGTTGGTTAAGTGTCGACTCTTGATTTTGGCTTGGGTCATGATCTAACAGTTTTGTGCGTTTGACCCCCATGTTGGGCTCTGTGCTGACAGTTCAGAGCTTGCTTAGGATTCTCTCTTTCTCTGCCCCTACCCTGTATGTGCTCTCTCGCTCTCAAAATAAATGAACTTTAAAAAAATCAACTGAGAAGCTGTGTACAAAAATAACTGGAATATCTATGTGATTATTTTATTGAATATTTCTCTTTAGGAAATAATGCTATAAATATTTTATTTCATTGTACACATTAAAAGTCTAAATATATTTTATTGTCTTTTTTTCCTTGATGTATCACTTAGCTGCAAGAAAGCTAGATTTTGAGTAATCTTTCTTTCCAAATAATTGGAATCACCTACTACCAAATGTTGTTTCTTCTTTATTGAATTCTTTGGTAATTGTTCTTAGTACAAGACTGTGGAAAAAGTAGCTGAATGTGTTATATTCCTCACCATGTTTTCATAAATTTATAGCCACTTCTGAAAGAGTTAGAACACTGGTTACAAACAGAATTTCTTAAGACTTCATATCTCTTTACTAACATATACTATACAGTAACACATTATTCCATTGTCTATAAGATGATACTGTTAAATCACTATAAAGTTAAAATTATAAAATTTAGCTCAACACAAAATGCTTAGAATTATTAGCCTGTGCATTTGATTTAAAAATTGAGAGAAATTGGAGAAAAACTATAATGCACCATCTTCCCACCTTAGCACAAACATTCTTGGTATTTATTTCAGCAAATTTCAGGTTTGTTCCCAGCCATATGCTTAGCTACATGCATAGTGTGCAGATAGTTTATACCTGGATTTCCGTTAATGTTTTATCAAATACAACTATACACCCACAGAATCATTAAACTGTGTGGACAAGTCCACAAAGTGTATTTGCTACAATTTATTTACCATTTTCTTCTTGTCACAAAAGTGGATTGTTTTGAATTTCTATCACTATCACAGTATATTGAAATCCTTCTTCCAGATTTTGAAATGTTTCCTTATAAATATGTTTCAAGAAAGAGATTTCTGACACAACTAGAATAGTCACTGAAAATGACTCTTGGTTCCTATGCTAAATTTCTTTCTAAAGAGTTTGTTACAATAAATCCAGTAATATGTTTTATCAAATACGCCAAGTACATTTTAACAAACAAATAAAAAATCCTTTAGTGTAGTTTGTAAAATATAATATCCCCAGTTTACATGCCTACTTTCTAATAAGTATAATGAATTATTTAACTTTGAACACATAATTATATATTATTACATTTAAAGCATTATTAGATCTCTAAAATAACATTTTCAATGTGAATAGAGCCTATCTATTAAAATAGGTGATCTTTTGTAAATTGTGATTTTGTAAGATGATCATATTTAGGACATTAGGTAAACTGAGTACAAATGTGTTACCATCTCTTGATGGTACCACACCAGCTCTTAATTTTAATATCGTGTTTTATCTTCCCTTTCCCTGTGCAAACATCTTCCCCACTAACCTAAATGTAAAATATAAAACAGATTTAATACTCATCCAGAACCACAGTATTTTAAATATGAATTTCACAAACTGCTGATACTTTGAAATGCATCAAACAGAAACAACAGAAATTTATACTTCATGATAATTACCTTGAAGTTACAAATTATTCACCTAATAAAGGAGTGAAAAGTATATCTGTTGTTTTTCAGGTTGCAGATGTATTGAGTATAAATAACAACTAAGGCTATTTGCAAAGGGCATGATCAGTTCACAGACACACCAAGACAATCTGGGGTTTAAATGCTTGCGGCACTGAGCAGTTTACTTAAATCCTCATCTGTTTCATCTGTCAAGTGAATATAGTAATGAGAATATTTCATTCTTTTTTGATTATTAAAGAGATGATACATGCCTGCATAATAAATTCTCAAAATGGAAGCTATCATATGAACACTCGGGGTTTAATTTCTCTCTTGAACTTCATTGTTCCATTTACTTAACCGTCTACATTCCATCAGACAATCTAGACTAGACTCTACCAAAATGAAGCACTGTCACCTAGTTGATTTATACTTTTTAAATATAGCACTGATAAATACCAAAACCAGACACAAGTTCCTAAAATGATCTGCATCAGTGAATATGATTTACAGCAAATTAGTTATTATGGGCTCAAGTATACTAAGGTACTCAGATAATTTTACAAAGCACAGCCACATGATGATGTGGTTGGATGTGCTGGAGAGGAGCATCTGCATATGTCTTCTCATATTTTTTAAAAAAATTTTTAACGTTTTATTTATTTATGAGAGAGAGACAGAGAGAGACAGAGAGAGCATGAGCAGGGAAGGGTCAGAGAGAGAGGGGGACACAGAATCTGAAACAGGCTCCAGGCTTTGAGCTAGCTGTCAGCACAGAGCCTGACACGGGGCTCGAACCCACAAGCCATGAGATCATGACCTGAGCTGAAGTTGGGCACTTAACTGACTGAGCCACCCAGGTGCACTGTCCCCTCATATTTGTATCCTAAGAATTAAAGTAGCATGCTTCATATTTCAACGGTATCGTTCTAAAGACACAGTTTGTCTTTACAATTTGGAAAGTTCTTCCTGACCAATAATATTAGATAATGAATTTTAAATATTCTGAGTAATTTTAAATTTAAGCATACTTTGCCACCAGTATATGGAGAATGTATCTTTTAAAAAGGTTATTATTTAATAACATGTATGACTATGGTAGAGTGAAAAGATCCTTAATATTATTAATATTATGATAAAATATTTTCACTTTATAATTTCAATTTTTAAAATAAATATTTAGGTGGTTCCAAAATAAGAACCCTTATCTCTAACCAGTGAGTCACCTAAAATTTGTAAAACATATAATATTCATAAAATAGTGAAGCCTAAGTAAGCCTTGCTTTCACCAAAATAGGATATTAAAATGCTATTTTGAATAACGTAAATCTTAAATGAATCCCTGAGAAGAATTTTTAAAAGGCAATTAAATCTGGGGGAAGAAAGGCAAAGGGAATTAGAGAGCCAAGATCCCTTGTATTTTGAATGTACTTCTGTGTATGACTTGGACCTCAATGGAGCTTGTGAACCATTAACTTCAATTACACTGAAAACCCCAAACAAACCCCGGGCACTGTAAATCTCATTAATTTTAAACACATGGGGACTGAAATAAATGGACTTTGAATTAACTCAATCCAAATTACCTAATATTAAAATATAATTGGAATTCAGTTGCTTTAAACTGCTTGCCAGTCTTAAAGGCAGAATAGATTGCAATACTAAGGTTTGTTATAATTCTATCTGCTTTTGAAGTTTTAGAATAATATCTTTCTAAGTAAGGTATGATTCCAAAATTGGGAAAATAAAGGAGTTTCCACTGATATTTCCATATATTTCCTTAAAGTTGGAGGACATTTTAACAAATTTCAGCTCTAGAAGAGGGAAATTTTACCATGAGTTGGTTAAACTAGATACTAAATTCCAAACTTAAGTATCAACTACTAAATATCCCTGATAATCTATTATTTTCAGTAAAATTATAATTTCCATATTTGTAGGCTTCATAGTATAATCTTTCCTATAGTGGTGAGGCAAAGTATGATTTTAATATCAACTTAGCAATACAAAAAATATTATAAAAGGAATAAGAAAATGTAAATAAGTAATAAGAGTAAAAAAAAATGTATTGCTAAAATGAGATCAGATATTCCAAAAAGAAAGATAAACCATTTTGAAAAAGCCTGCCACTTTTTTGAAGTCTTGTATCATTAACCCCATACACTTATAAAGTCACTGTAGGAAAGCATTATTGTAATAACTTTGTGTTATTTGTATCAGCCTTTATAAAATCTGATTGTTAAATGTTTAAGAGCTGCATTTCATCAGGGCCCCAATTATTAATCTTCTATTTATAAGTTAAAAAAAAACCTGTTAAGCCTAGAATAAATGTTCATGCATACTATGTTCCTCCAAGTTACATTTACAGAAAACTATTTAAGCCAATCCATCTTGAAAGGCCATGATATACACATGCAATGTTGATACCTGAGAAGAAATGTGCTTTGAAGCCCTTCTTGGAAACAGTATTGTCAGATCTGAATTCAATTCTCATATTGTTGAACTGAGATGTGATCACTTCAGGAACTTCGGCACCACAAAATTTGCCATGCAATTTAGACTCAGAGGAAAGGCCACTCCAAATCTCCACATAATCATATTTGCAAACCTAGAAAAAAGACAGTTATTATAGTCACCAGATTTTAAGAGTCTCATGTTTACCAACTGAGCTAGCGGAGCACTGTATAGTCTCCAGATTTTAAAGCGTCAGATGACTGACATTTATTTTTGAAAATTTTACTATTTTTTTTCTCTCTTTAGTCCTCTCGTAGTCAAACTAGATTTAATAGGTAAAGAAAAAATCAGGGAGAAGTCCAAACATGAGGCGGGTGCCGTGAAAAATAGACTAATGAATTGTACTCTGAATACTTATTTGTATATACAAATATGTGTTTGTTTATATGTATTTACAACATGTATTTTTTCCAAAGAATAGAGTTTAGGCGAACTGAGATGAATATTTTTTGAGATGATGATGCTCATGGTCACAAGAAGAATAACCTTTGCTGCCTTAAAAAATAATAATAAATGCTTAAATTTTCACTAGGAACTGTAAAAGAAGTTGTCATTTGCTGTCTTGTTTAATGCTGACAACAATTACATAAAATTGAACATTTAGGGGTGCCTCGGTGGCTCAGTAGGTTAAACGCCTGACTTGTGGTTTTGGCTCAGGTCATGATCTCACAGTTTGTGAGTTCCACCTTGGGATTCTGTCTCCATCTCTCACTGCCCTTCCCCTGTTTGCTCCCAATCCCTCTCTCAAAATAAATAAAAATAAACTTTAAAAAAGAAAAAGAAAATAAATATTTTAAAAATTGATACATTTAAGTTTCTGAAACAACTATTAACAACAGAAACATTCCTTTTTATTGTAAAGATATGAAAATTGAGGTTCAGAAATTTTTAAGTATCATGTCCAAAACTGTACTTATCATACGTGGCAGTTCAGTGAAAACAGCACAGAGTTTGGCTGGGTCCAGTGCTGTCTCCCAGAAACACGGGTTCTAATCAGAAGAGTACTCACAGGAAATTTCAAAGGAAACAGACACTGGCATTACAAGAAAAAGGATACTCTGCCTTTCAAATTCATCAAATAAATTGATATTTCTTGATTTCTCTGAGTTACTAGGCACTCTAAAGTTACTCTGTAGCTATGCTGGAGGATTGCAAACAAACTCTTATGTTGTGGAATGGAGAGGAGAATTTACACTAGAATACAACAGACTCATTCTGATTTATATGTAATGTACTAACACCAAAATGGAAGAAGCTATGTGAATGCCAGGTATTCTTAAGCAATTTTATGGCTATTCTAACAGATGTTTCCATAATACACTTCTCCAAAGTTCCAACAAGTCACATTCTAAGAATATATCTTGCACCAATAACCTTTTTTACATACATAAAGTGTACATACATACAGTTTTTAATTACATAAAGTGTAATTAGCAAGGTTTAACAATGCATATGATTGGACCCTGGGACATGATCTGTACTTTGCAATATGTCAACTCAAATTACTGTTTCTTGTGATATTAATTAGGTGATAAATAAACAAAAGGTTGTTAGGAAAAATTTTACAAGTTTTCTGTTTACTTCGTTACAACTGCAACCTCTGTTTAGAGAGGGCTCTGACATGGAATAGGAGAATGTTACCAAGGTTAAAGTGGTTTTGACATATCTTTCCTTTGAATATCAATATAATGAATACAAAAACGGAGTTTCAACTTTGCCCGATATTCTGTAAGTCAAGTTTTTGCTCATGTCTTTAAGTAACCAAGACATCAAACCACAAAAATACACAGAACTCTAAAACAGCCTTCCACATAGTAACATCATTATAAGTTTAAGAAATTTGGGATATTTTCTTGAGTTTATAAAGGGTCTTTCCAGAAATAAAGAACACCACCCATGGGAAAAACGTCTTCAGAATACAATAACCCATTTATTTAAAACTTTCTATCCTCTATCCTCTTGAATATAAACTTCTAGCCTTCCTAGTAACATCTATCAACTAATGAATCAAAATGTCATATCTGTTACAACTAATAGCTTTAGGGGACACTGAGGGAGTAGAAGTCATTCAACACTAAGTTCATATCACACCACAGAACTGGTAGGGAGATGATCATTTTCAAAAGGGGTTGCTCATATGAAAGCTTTTGTAAAATTGCTGTAAAAACATTTTCTCCATTTCAATATTTCTCCAAATTTCAAGGAATTGTTAAAGGATAATGATATTTCATGTGAACAAAGCATGTCAGAAATATAAATGGCAGTTTTTGCCATCATAAAACATACACATGATATAAGGAAGGTCTCAAAAGAGATCAACTGAGCTCTAAAATCCTATCTATAATTTTCTGAAATATATATGTTATTCACATGTCATATTTTAATTTCTCTAAAGAGACACAAAAGTCAGGAACTTCTTCTTACCTCAAAGCCATTAGTAGAACTAAAAAAAAATGCACACGAGTGCCTTGATGGACTACTATATGCAGAATTAAGAGAAAAAAAAGTGATTAAAAAGAAACAAAGAAAACAAGGAAGGAGGAGAAAACAAAGATACATACACAAAGATAAAATAATGGTATAAAAATCCCTAAATATCACCAACTATTATTGCCCAGGATATAGATACAATATATTTCTGTTCTCTCACTTCTTTACAAGCAATCAACATATATGTATCAGAGACAAAATAATTTTTGAGTTAATTTTATCATACTTAGAAGTTTTACATTTTTTAAATGCTTTTATTTATTTCTGAGAGACAGAGAGAGCGTGAGCAGGGGAGGGTCAGAGAGAGAGGGAGACACAGACTCTGAAACAGGCTCCAGGCTCTGAGTTAGCTGTCAGCACAGAGCCTGATGCAGGGCTCGAACCCAAAAACCGTGAGATCATGACCTGAGCTGAAGTCTGGCACTTAACCGACTGAGCCACCCAGGGTTCCCCATACTTAGAAGTTTTAAATTATGTTTATTTTAAAATAAGCACAGGAGTCACTGGAATAAAGGATATGGGAGTTAGAAAAAGAAAAGAAAAGGAAGTGGGAAAGCTCAAACAAAACTGAAATTAAACCAGTGTTGACCAATCATACAAAGGACACAGTCCTAAACGTTCTCATTTCTAGACTTGACATTCTATTTGAATTTGTTTTGTGTGTACTAGCACACAGGAATTCTCAAAGAAATGATTTCACTTGTTTGAATGTGGTCACCTGGTAGAAAACGGGGACCTTTATTACAATCAGCTATATTTTGTAAAGGAAAGATAGGGTCAACTAAATTATTCTTTCATTGAGATTAAAAATTAATCTTTATTTGTAAATAATGAACATAGTCATAAAGAGAACTTACTTACTGAAAATATACCAAAAATATACTCATTTGCACAAATAAAATATACCAGATTAGTTATTCTAAATGGTTTATATATTTTATTTATTTTAGAGAGTGGGGGGAGAAGGGCTGAGGGACAGAAAGAGAATATTAAGCTGGCTCCCCGTGCTCAGCCTGGACCTCGACATGGGTCTCAGTCTCACGGGCCTGGGATCATAAGCTGAGCAGAAACCAAGAACTGGATACTCAAACGACTGACCCACCCAAGTGACCTTAAATAGCTATTTTTGTTATGACTCAACCAGTGGATTTTAGTTGATTAATGGTTTTAGAAAAGTCTATGTAACATGAAGCTGACTCTCATTTTTCATATTTCTTTGATAAATCGAGCTGTATAATAATACAATAAGTAAAAACTCCCTGTAGGTTATTTTCAGTCTCCCAGAAACAGTCTGAAATATCATCCAATGTTGGGGCACCTGGGTGGTTCCATCAGTTAAGCACCCCACTTTGCCTTAGGTCATGATCTTGCAGTTCATGAGCTCAAGCCCTACGTTGGGGCTCACTCTCCAGCTCAGAGCCTGGAGCCTGCTTTGGATTCTATGCCTCTCTCTCTGCCCCTCCCATGCTCACACTCTGTCTCTCTCTCCCTCACAATAAACATTAAAAAAATAAATATATCATCCAATGCCAACAGGAATTATAAGCAGCTGCAGAAATGAAGAGTACAGCAAAGAGAGACTATAACATCTATATGACTATACCACTGAAACCTTTCCCTCCCCCCCCTTCCATTTACCAGATTGTCTTCAGAGGTTCCCAAAACACACAGAAAAACATACATTTATTGTTCACTTACTTCATTGCCTTCCAATTCAAAGAACTCAAACTTCATTGAAATTCTGTATTGGGTTGGTGCAACCACTTGCCACACGCAGTTCTTGTTAGGAGGGTACTCCTTGGGCCAGCCTGGGGTGGTTATAGTGCCATTAAGTTTGGTGAGAAGTCCGCCACAAGCCGCTAGAAGGAAAGAAAAGGACAAACTTTTCTCCTAATCAGGTCATCCCCTTCTTAGCACTTTTCCATCGATAACCAAACATCTCAGCATTAAATTTCAACCATCTTCCAGATTTTTCAAAGTCTAGAAAGCCTCAGTCTCTGTTCCTTAGTTTTGAGTACAACTATTTTAATTATCTAATTCCATTTATAGGGTGTTAATTTGTAGTTTTGGATCCAAGCAAGCGATGGCTGTATGACAATATTGCAGATCACGTTAAGGTTGGCTACGCAACAGAAGGAAAACTGGGAGTCAGTTCTCTTATCTTTCAAATGGGTAGAATAATATCTACACAATATGGCTGTGAGCAGTAGTGGAAATATAAGCATAAAGCACAATAAAGGCTGATGTAGTGAGACCAGAATCAGTTGTTTATTTCTTCAAACTATTTTTCCCCAAGATAAGCAATTCTTGGAGTTACTGAGCTGGCAAGCAGGATAAACTATAGTAAATAGATCATATTTGTTATCTGAAAACCTTGTTTAACAATTATTGCTCTTCCCCTTTGGATGATCTATTTAAAAGAAGTACTATTTAATACCTCACCTCTCTTCCTTATTATTAGTGAAATTAGAAAAATAAGAGTATCCAAAATTGAAAAGAATATATACTGTACAAGGTTTAGAATGAACCCCCAGGGAGTTAAGAGTTCCCTAAAGTACCTGTTCTCTTTATTTTAATTGTCTTTGTGTATATATGTGTATGTATGCATGTATGTGTGTATATTTCTACATTTATAAATGTACTGTAAAAGCTACCAGGACTTTCATATTTATCACTTTTCAATAAATTATTATAAAGTAAAATAACTATTTTTAGGCACCACACTGAACTGTCATGTTACTCTATTACTGTTTGGTATACAATTCCCTTTGTTTTTTAAAGATACCACATTGCTTACTGGGTCTATTTTATCTGAGTACAGGGAGCAGATAAGTAGTTTAATCGATAGGATGGAGACTTTTGTCAAAGAGAAAAGTTGAGATTTTTAAGGAGAAATGGGGAGGCTGACTTTTTTTATTTTTTTTAATGGTTTATTTATTTCTAGGAGAGAGAGAGAGACAGCGTGAGCAGGGGACGGTCAGAGAGAGAGGGAATCACAGACTCTGAAACAGGCTCCAGGCTCTGAGCTGGCACAGAGCCCAGCACAGAGCCCGACGCGGGGCTCGAACCCACGAACCGCAAGATCATGACCCAAGTGAAAGTCGGACGCTTAACCGACTAAGCCACCCAGGCGCCCCGAGGCTGCCTTTTAAAAATAGGTCAGTAAGCAAAGACATCTCCCACCTTTGCTACTATTACCCCCTCTACTGCAGATACGGTAGACAACAAGGTGCTCATTTTTAAGAGTTGACATTTACATTTTTGTGGAACCCACCGAAAGCAAACAATAAACACATCACGATAAGAAGTAACGTTAAACTGCTACAAGCTCTATGAAGATGATTTAGGCAGACACCTTGAGAGAGGAATAAAAGAGAAAATGACCAGAGGAAGGAAGATCAGTCCATTTACTTTGTAACTCAAGTATGGGGCCTGTGACAGGGTAAAGCAGGAGAGATGGGAAAAAAAGAAGCAGCTTTAAATTCTGAAGGAAGACATCATAGGACATGGTAACAAAACATTGTGCAAGAAACCTCACCTTAGAATGTGCAGAGGAAATGGGGAAAACAGCAAGATCACTTTTTTATGAATCATTTATTAATAAAACACATTTAGCTCCCACTTTATGTCTGTGCTAGATACTAGAGATACAAAAATAATTCAGATCCACAATTCTGCACTTTAACAAAGGTGTACCCATAAAATATGTTAAGAAAAGGTAAAACTAAATGATGGATGGATAAAAATGTAGGTTTAGACAGAGATAAAAAAAGAAATAGATAGATGGGTGATATAGATAAATAGTGAGAGCAAGACAGAGAGAGAAGTACAGGTATAAATAAGGTGGCCTGGTAACCAAAGGAGGAAATGACTGGTTCTATAACAAGAACCCAGGCTAGGAGTCATGTTGGCTATGACTACACACTGAGTCCTACCAGTTGAGGAAAGAGGTTTCTGTAGAGGAAAGGAAAGAGGGAAGCAGAGGGAAAGACAATGAGAGGATACAAACGAAAGAATGAATGGGGTGGTAGTGGGGCTTTGGGGGGTTCAGGGGGGAGTGCCCTACCTTCACAGCCCCTCTTGTCAGGTCCCAGCTCGTAGCCTGGCTCACACGCACACTGGTAACTGCCCAGTGTGTTCAGACATCGCTGCTCACAGCCCCCACGGTCAGGTTTGGCGCACTCGTCTTCCTCTGCAAAGATGGCGAGAGTTAGAGAACAACTAGATAAAATATTTGGTTTTACATATTAAGGCGTAAAATTTTCTGAAAATATGACACTTAATAACTGAATAAAACTGGGACAACTGATTTCTTCAACAAAGGAGCAGGAGCAATTTGCAAGCCCCTGATAGGCGGCATACCAGAATTCATGTCACTGCAATCGAAGAAGAGTATAAGAACCAAGAGAAGGACTAGAATCTTCTGTCAGGGCCAAGTGGAGATCACCTTATCTCAGATAACTATGTGGGTTTTTTTTTCTTTCTGATTTTAAGGTAGAAGTAATTCTTACAACGTATAAAATATCCAGAATAAGATAGAAAAGCTTACTGAAAAAAAATATGGCATCACCTGTTGATTTCATGGTATAGTTTGTTAGATATCCTAAGAAGTTCTTTTAAAGAAATGCTATTAAGAAACAGTTTATGGTCAATATAAATTAAATATAAATTAAAAAGAAAGAAAATTCAGAAACCTACTGGACCTCTTTAAGGGGCACCTGAGTGACTCAGTCGGGTAAGCATCTGATTTTGGCTCAGGTCTCAAGGTTCATGAATTCTGGCCCCATGTTGAGCTCTGTGCTAACAGCCCGGAGCCTGGAGCCTGCTTTAGATTCTGTGTCTCCATCGCTCTTTCTGCCCCTCCCCAGGTCATGCTACATCTCTACCTCTCTCTCTCTCTCTCTCTCTCTCTCAAAAATAAATAAACAAAAATTAAAAATTAAAAAAAAAAGTCTACTGGACCTCTTTAAATGTAAGGCATTTAGTGTTTTCTATATAAACACACTGATTCAGGAAACATAAAAATTCCATATTTTGTAAATACATATACTATTTTAATTATATGTGAAAATATAAATATATATGAAATGTATACACATGAAAAACATACACTATTTAAAATAGCATATATAATAAAGTATTCCATAATCTCAATCTTCAGGAATAACTTCATGTGAGTTAAGAAAATAGGAAAGAGTATTCTCAGCAGAAACTCTGCATTGGCCAAAGTCCAAGCATTTTTGATAACCAAATACAGAAACATCACAGGAGAGAATCTTAATAGTATGTTCCTTCTGCTGTAAAGTACTACATACAGAGAAGAACTAAAGCACGTAAATGTACATTTTAATAAATACTTGATTACATCTAGTGGAAGCACCAAGGCCTTTCAAATCATCTGGCAAATATCAAAGTAATTCTCAGGGAAAATCCATTATATTGTTCTTTAAGTAACCAAAATGTTAAAATGTTTGGTTATTAATCAACTGAATTTTGACTTACACAACTAAATCCGTCATTTATTCTATAAAAATCAGTGTAGGGAAAGTTTTGTTTCTCCTCCCATAAAAGAGTTTTATTTTACAATGACACACTTAAGTTAAGTGTGTTAAGTGCCTTGAATTTTCCAAATGCAAATTTGATACTATTTGCATGAAAATGACTTTCTTTTTACCTAAGTAATAGATACCAAGTATGAGACATGAAAACATACAAAAAATTTGGTCATGAAAGTTAATATTAAAGATGATCAATAATAATTCTTTGTCAAAAAGGCATTTTTGGTATCAGAATATCCTATGGAGGCCATACATTATTTCCATCATGGTAGAATATTATTACCTACAGGATGGTTTAGAAATGCTGTCACTTGGAAATAAATTGATGAATGACATGTCAGTAAACCACCTTCTGGTTATGAATCCTATTTTTATTATGTTGCAAATGTTTTCTCCTTGTCTGCATTCCCTTTCTGGATTTTGCCATTATGACTATTTCAGAAAAAGCGAACGACAGAATATCCTAATGGATCTCCCAGCCTGTGCTAGAAAGTTCCAAATTCCAGTATCATACCGGTAATCTTTTACTATCGAAAGTCATCCAAATGTCCTTCCCAACAGTGCCTTAAGTATAACTTGCCTTCTTCGCTCTAAGTGAAGTGTCACATTTATTCCTCACAAAGGAAATTTCACCCTTTAAATTACTTCGAATTACCTTTAAAAAAATTGGCAGCAAAGCCGGCCTTGTTCACAGTTCCGTCAGAAACGAATTTCATCCACAAGGCATTGGAGGTAGATCTGATGTCTTCTGGTTTCTCATAACCACAGAAACGCCCTATCAAAGGGCTATTGTCACTGCTTCCGTCTCGAACTTCTAGATAGTCATAGGCACAGCTGTCATGTCTCTCAATCTGCAGTAATAAAAATATGCAAAGATATATCTTTATAACACTTTTTTCAATGTTTACCTATTTATCTTGATGGAGAGAGTGTCCGTGAGCAGGGACAGGGGCAGAGAGAGTGAGGGAAAGACCATCCCAAGCAGGTTCCTTGCTGTCAGCGAGAGATGGAATTAAGAGCCAAATGCTTAACTGACTGAGCCACCTCGGCGCCCCTGTGAAGACATATCTAATTAATAGACAAAATCATTTCTATACAAAGAGTACAATATTTCCTCAGTGCTAAAGTGCTGACGTGGTCACATAACAAATCACTTACAGAGCTTTACTTGGGAGTGTGCACCGTATCACAATATCACCGCCTATGAATAAAGGGCATATTTTTCTGGTAGACAGAGAGAGGTAAAAAAAAAAAAATCTATGGAAGAATGCATCTACATGCATCCGAATCAATAAAAGTTAACTGGCTCGTAAAAGAAAATAAAAATACAAGTAGAAATTCTTTGGAAAACAAAGCTAAAAAAAATACAGACTGAAAATTATTAACAATCTGGGTCAACTATGCTATAAAGAATGTATAATTTATTCTGAAACATAAAATTGCTGATAGTTTATCAACAACACTGTTATTTTATTCACAGAGAAGCTTGATTCAAATTCTGTTGATAAATATTGCACTGTTTAAGTTTATAAATCTCTTTTTAAAGAAAAAGCTGATAATATAAAATTACATTCTTCTTGTCCATGCAATTCTTTACCCATAGTCGGCACAGCTGTAGAAAGACTACTATAGAGTAGAATGATATACTATATATCATGTGTGTATGTATCATGATATATACTATATACTAGAATCAGCACTGCCTATCTCTTACTCAAGGTAACATGGCTGTTCAGGTGAGCCTTTTTACCCCAACACACTCCTCTCAAGCCCTGTAATGTATAGGAACTCAATCTCTTTCTTTAAACAACTAAGTGGTTGTTTACCACAACCTGAATGGACGAAATTGCTGGTACAGTCGGTTGGAGAATTTAATTGATGATTTGTTAATATGTCAATACATTAAAAATTACAGTCTTCAAATAAGATAGTGTAAGAAAACATAGAAACAAATAGTCTTTGAAGTTCAGATTAAGTCAGAACTAATTACCACATTTGCCGCTTTCCTTTTCTCAGTCACAAATCAGGATTCATTCACTCCTTCAACAATATCCAGTGCCTATTCTATTTTAGGCACTCTTCTCACTGTTTGCTATGCATCCATTTTTTTTCTTTCCAAGATTTTATTTAACTTCAAGTTAGTTAACATATATTGCAGTACTGGTTTCAGGAGTAGAACCCAGTGATTCATCACTTACATATATATATATATATATATATGTATATACACACACACACACACACACATATATATATATAAAACACCCAGGGCTCATTCTAAAAAGTGCCCTCCTTAATACCCATCACCCATTTAGCCCATCCCTCACTCACTTTCCTCCAGCAACCCTCAGTTTGTTCTCTACAGTTAAGAGTCTTTTATGGTTTGCCTCCATCTTTGTTTTTATCTTATTTTATTTTTCCTTCCCTTCTCTTATGTTCACCTGTTTTCCTTCTTAAATTTCACATATGAGTAAAATCATACGGTATTTGTTTTTCTCTGGCTGACTTATTTCACTTAGCATAGTATACTCTAGTTCCATCCACATCATTGCAAATGGCAAGATTGTATTCTTTTTTATGGCTGAGTAACATTCCATTGTACATATATACCACATCTTCTTTAGCCATTCATAATTGATGGACATTTGGGCTCTTTTCCTAATTTAACTATTTTTAATAGTGCTACTATAAACATTGTGGTGTGTGTGTATGTCTTTTAATAAGTATTTTTGTATCCTTTGGATAAATACCTAGTAATACAATTGCTGAATTGCAGGGTAGTTCTATTTTTAAGTTTCTGAGGAAACTCCACACTATTTTTCAAGGTGACTACAAGAATTTACATTCCCACCAACAGTGTAAGAGGGTTCCCCTTTATCTGTATCCTCATCAACATCTATTGTTTCCTGTGTTGTTAAATGTTAGCCATTCTGACCGGTGTAAGGTGATATCTCAGTGTGGTTTTGACTTGTATTTCCCTGATGATGAGTGATGTTGAGCATTTTTCCGTATGTCTGTTAGCCATTTGTATGTCTTACAATGAACTATATCATTTACAAATGCACCAAAACCAATAAGATACCTAGAAGTAAACCTAACCAAAGAGGTAAAAGATCTATATTCTGAAAACTACAGAACACTTTTAAAAGCAACTGAAGAAGACACAAAGAAATGGTAAAATATTCCATGCTCATGGACTAAAAGAACAAATTATGTTAAAATGTCTATACTGCCTAAAGAAATCTACACATTCAATGGAATCCCTATCAAAATAACACCAGCATTCTTCACAGAGCTAAAACACACAATCCTAAAATTTGTATGGAACCAGAAAAGACCCTGAATAGCCAAAGCAATCTTGAAAAAGAAAAGCAAAGCTGGAGGCATCACAATCCCAGACTTTAAGCTGTATTACAAAGCTGTAATCATCAAGACAGTATGGTACTGGCACAAAAAACAGACCCATAAATCAATGGAACCGATCAGAGGAGCCAGAAATGGACCCATAACTATATGGTATGCAGCCTTCAGCAAAATAACAAAGAGCCTTACTCTCCTGGACCTTACATATGACTATGGATAGAAAGCAAAGGGATAACAAAGAGGATACATGATTAAATCATAAAATATTAGCAACAAATAAATTTTATGGAAAAATATGCAGTGAAAGAAGAGAAGTATAAGAAGTAGCACACACAGGGAAGAGAGTGAGGGGGAGGAAGAGAGAGGGAATCTTAAGCAGATTCCACACCTGGAACAGAGCCCAACGTGGTGTCTCGATCCCAACACAGGAGGACTCGGTCTCACAATGTGAGATCATGGCCTGAACTGAAATCAAGAGTCAGACACTTAACCACTGAGCCACCCAGGTGCCCCTACTCCTTTCAAAATCAGAGATCTCTATAAATATGAGAGAACATTTCCAGATACCAAAGGTTTTCTTTTGTCAAAGGAACACACACACACAAATATCCCCAGCTCTCCAGGCGTAGACTTGATAAGCGAATAAACAACACGGAACTAGTGACCAAGTGCAAGGGAAAGAACCAAAGGTGTCAGCAAGCCAACCTCTCCTCACCTGCTTGAGCAGAACAGAAAGCTTTGCTTCTGACTCCCAAATCATTTTGGAAGAGAAGAGAAAGAATGAATTAGAGGAAGAAAAGACGTGAGAACACACAATAAAGAAAGAACCTGCTTTTCAAAAGTCAATTAAGAAAAATAAGGGGCACCTAGGTGGCTCAGTTGGTTGTCTGACTTTGGTTTGGGTTCAGGTCATGATCCCACGGTTCGTGAGTTCAGGCCCCACATAGGGCTCTGTGTTGGCAGTATGGACCCTGCTTGGGATTCCCCCCCATCTCCCTCTCTCTCTGCCCCACCCACCTCTCTCTCTCTCTCTCTCAAAAGTAAGTAAAAATTAAAAAAAAAAGAAAAATAAATTGTTTTATACTATAAGCCATACTGAGTAATAAATAATACGGTTAATTTGAATTTGTTTTTAATTACTATTTTGAGTAGATAACTGCCTTTTAAAATGACTGTATTAACAAGGAAGAAATCAAAATAGACACTGCTGAAAAAGAAACAAAAAAGTTTATATTTCTTCAGTGATTAAAAAGAAACAGGATAATGGATATTTTCCTACACATAAAAGTCACTCTGTTCTTATAACAGATATGTAACAGATCTTTCTAAATTTTAATTTAAAGTAACTGTATATTTAGATTACTTAGTAATCAAGCAGAGGTTTAAATATTTTATATTATACACAAACTGCAAATATTTCATGGGTGAAATGCATCAAAATGGCCAATTTTAGGATTAATTCTACCAGTACCTATTTATGAATAATGTATTACTTACATATTAAATATCATGCACTTGGTGTTAGGACTAACAAAACAGAAATATACACTGTATTCTTAGGAGTATGCCACAGCTGTTCAACTGCTTAGAAAATAAAATGTGCCTCATATATATATTTATGATATTATCCCTGTACAACAACACTCCTAGATATCTTATCAATGATCTCGATGATCTTTGTTTACATATTTTTCGAGTTTAACTGCCTTAATCCTAATTGCAGTGTGAGCATAATGACTGCCCTATTGGTTTTGGTTATAATTATACCTCTTCAACTACATCTACACAAGAGTAATGATGGTGAGCACGAATGAAAGTTTGAGTTCTTTTATTTATGTCATTTGTGTAACATTTTCTCCAACCATATACTTCATAAATATACAGAACGGATAGAAATAAATATGATTGAAATTAAAGAGTCGATAAGTGCACTGGTATTATACCAGTAAGCTTCATGTGAAAAAGAACACCAAAGTCAAAGATTTATAAAAACAAAAAAAGAGAGGTGCCTAGGTGGCTCAGTTGGTTAAGCAACTGACTTCAGCTCTTCATGATTTCGTGGTTCATGAATTCAAGCCTCGTGTCAGGCTCTGTGCTGACAGCTCAGATCCTAGAGCCTGCTTCAGATTCTGTGTCTCCCTGTCTCTCTTCTCCTCCCCACCTCATGCTCTGTCTCCTCTCTCAAAAATAAATAAACATTAAAAAAAAAAAATATATATATATATAGTAGTTTCTTCTTGAATTACAGCATGGACACAGTTCATATCTGGAACCTGAATGCAATTAATTACATGTATAATAAATATGTCTTGAAAATGATGATGCTGATTTATTATAGACGTTAGGATAAACAGAGCATAAACCATATTCAAATGGGGCAAGGTTATCATAATGTAAGCAGACCTCATATGTACACATGGGATACAACAAATGTGATGGTAAGCTCTGAGCAGTTGTTGGAAAACTGTATTTAAATGATATTAGAAGTAGATCCAAACACACAAAAGGAGAGCGAGTACCAAGACTAGCCAGAAAGGGGTTAATATTACATTTGATTACTGTGTGGGTGTTCATGCCTCTACTAGCATGTTAGAAAGGAAGCATGTAAAAGCCGAGTGACATTTATTTAGCAAGAACCCAAATCAATTAAACATAACTTATAGTAGTCAGCCTCTCATTCCAAAATGCAAACTCGTGCAGAGCTTTGTGCTCAGTGTATGTGTGTGAGTTTGATGCTGAAGGAAAAGCCAGCCTTCAAAGAAGGGACTATCTCGGGCTTAGGACCCATTTGCACACTTTGCCTTCATTTTATAACCAAATTTCCACATAAATATTGCAAAAGTATCTATCTAGTTATTTGTAAGAAGCTCTGAAAACTCTCTAGCTTCTAGATAATAGTTTTAATGGAAGCTCCCCTATGTCCCTGAGAAACTGAAAATGGATTGATAAATTCTCTGTTTGATTCAACAATCCCATTTCTGGGTATATACCTAAAAAAAATTGAAAGCAGGGTCCCAAAGAGATATTTATACATTCATGGTCATACCAGCATTATTCACAATCATCAAAGGTAGAAGTAATCCATATGTCCATCAATGGATGAACGAATCCACAAAATGTCAAATATATAAAATGGAATGTTACTTATCCTTAAAAAGGAGAGAAATTGTTTCATGTGCTACAACAGGGATGAACTTTGTGGGTATTACACTGAGCGAAATAAGCTGGTCACAAAAAGGCAAGAAGTGAATGATTCCACTTACATGAGGTACCTAGAGTTGTCAAATTCATAGTGACAGAAAGTAGGAAAGTGGTCGCCAGAGTTTGGGGGTAGGGAAGAAAGGGAGTTGTTTTTTTAGTATAAAGTGTCTGCTTTGTAAGGTGAAAAGAGTTTTAGAGAGTAGTTGTACAAAATGTGACAGTACTTAACACTAATGAACTGCACACTTTAAAAATGGTTAAGGTAGGACCACTTCAGTGGCTCAGTCAGTTAAACATACAATTCTTGGCTTCAATTCAGGTCATGATCTCACAGTTTGTGAGTTTGAGCCCCACATCTGGCTCTGTGCGGACAGCATGGAGCCTTCTTAGGATTCTCTCTCACCTTCTCTCTCTGCCTGTCCTCTGCTAGCTCTCTCTTTCTCTCTCTCAAAATAAATAACTAACCTTAAAAAATGGTTAAAATGGTAAATTTTATACTTATTTTACTATACTAATAACTGTTAGACTCTAGTTTTAGAATACAATTAATGTAATCCACTACATAAATGATTATACTTTTAAACATAATATAATTTAAAATTGTATACACAGAGAACAACGCTAAAGTCATTTCTTTTTGAGAAAAATGTTTAAGAAAAGTATGCAAAGGGGAGCCTGGGTAGCTCAGTTGGTTAAGCATCCAACTTCAGCTCAGGTCATGATCTCATGGTTCGTGGGTTTGAGCCCTACGTCAGGCTCTGTGGGAACAGTTAGCTCAGAGTCTGGAGTCTGTTTTAGATTCTGTGTCTCCCTCTCTCTCGAACCCTCCCCTGATCATGCTGTCTCTCTGTCTCAGAAATGAATAAAACATAAGAAATATTTTTAAAAAATTAAAATATGACAAAAAACCTAATGTCAATTAGCATTTACCATTAAAAATAAATTAATTTGGGAGAATCTCAATGTCTGTGTGGATTCCCAATAAGTACCCTACTAAATTTGATTTTCTCTTGTTAAAACCCCCAAAGTATGCTACTTGGATTTTCTCTTGTTAAAAACAATAAAAATGAATTAATTTTAATAATGGGAAAGATACAGTAAAGTCTAAGACATAATGCTATCAACAAAGGGAATTTTGAATAAAAAATGGAAAGGCTTAACAATAGGTCATTATTTTGCTACTATCATATTGAATATTTCACTATTTAATATTATTTTATTATTACTATTAAATATTTAATATTAATGAATAGATCATTACATGTCAAAATCAGAGGAATATATATACATACAACCATGTGAAAATGAAAATCGTGACTCTGGGTTAGTTTTATTTTCATGTGAATTGGGTTTTTTAATGTTGCTACTTGATTTTTTTCCTTTCATTTCACAAGTATTTTTTTTTTTTTTTTAATTTCTAGGAGAGAGAGAGACAGACAGAGTGAACAGGGGAGGGTCAGAGAGAGAGGGAGTCACAGACTGAAACAGGCTCCAGGCTCCGAGCTGGCAGTCAGCACAGAGCCCGACATGGGGCTCGAACCCACGAACCGTGAGATCATGACCTAAGCGAAAGTCGGATGCTTAACCGACTAAGCCACCCAGGCACCCCATCATTTCACAAGTATTTTTGACTCTTCAATTTAATAAATATTTGCTGAAAACCTACCATGGCCTGGTAATATATACTCGACAGTGGATAAACAGTGGTAAATATAACAGACATGTCCCTGACTGACAAACATATGTTGCTTAAACAACACAAATGCACAAATGAAGAGAGTTAATAAAGGGAAATAATTAATACTATGAGAGAATATAGATGCATCTCTCTGCTACTAGGATGTGGGCTCAAGGGTGCACAGGCCATGGAACTAATTTCAGTCACAGTGCTACCGATTATGAATTGTGTGACCTTGAGCAAGTTTTTGTTAATGAACACAACTAATCTTTCAGAGAACTAAAGCCTCAACCATAAATCTAAAGAGCTACTTAATTCTCTTTGAAGTCATTAATCAAAATATATTCTTAGCCAAATATCCAAAAACAATACAATGTGAACAAAAAACTGTTAACTAATTAAAATCTCTTTGTCTTGGCTTCCTAGGTCATTTAAAAGACTACTTAACTTAAACAATATAAAATATTTAGAAGAATTAAAGGATTACTTTTAGTCAGGCAATCCAGAAAGTATCAAGATAAGAACTTCTGTGTATAGTTTATAGTTTGCAGTAATGATGGGTAAGACTATTAAACATTTGTGATTTTCATAAGGGAAGTATAATCAAATCAGAGTGTGTAGAAAGGTTGACAAGCACCTCAAACTTAATCCCACTTAAATTAATGACGTGAGGATTTCAATGTAAACATAAGTAAGCTCTGGGTTTATTTCACTTATTTTCTGCTTTATTGACATTTCTTTGAAGTTGTTACTATAAACATTTCCAGTCTCCCAAACTTTTTCTCTTCTGTTTTTCTGCACACGGAAAGTGCTCCAGTTAAATAGTAGTATAGAGGTTTTTTTACAAATAACTCAAAAATGATTTCTAAAATGATATACATTCATGTACAAACCTACTTAGTATTGGCCTTAAGAAGCAATGAACCAATAAGTACTAGAGAAGAAAAAGCTTCCCAAATATAATTACAGAAGTATCAGGACTCTACTGGCCTCCACAAAGTATCCTTTCCCACTCAAAGATACCTGAAATTCATTAATAAACATACTTGTTCAGATTTTCTTTCTGTACTTACATTAAAATCTAAGTAGCATTAGGAGAGATAAAATCATTACATAAATTCATAGAGGTATAAATAATAGATAATTAGTAAGTTATTTACTGTAGGCTTTAACAAAATTTAAGGACCCCTTTACCTGAAAGGGGAGAGTGTACCATACAGAATAAAACAGTTATAAAAACAGAAACAGCTTTTGAAGAAAGGCTAAGACCAATATCAGTTAATAAAAACTGTTTTGTCAGCTAAAACCACAAAACACTGTGAAGTTGTGAGGGCTGTCTTTTTTAATTCTACATCTTCTAAAATGTATCTTATAAAATGTATCTTATCTTATCTTATCTTATAAAATTCTACATCTTATAAAATGTATAAGCTGTAGATTGAAAATACAATCCATAAATTGACATAAACAGATACAAATTAACTAAATAAAATAAGTCACCTAATGACCACCAGAACAATTAAAAACATATACCCAGATGATCCTGAGTATTCATGGTAATTAAGTTATATAAAGTTTCTGAAAACACTGAATTAGTGAATTCTGATTCATTGTTCCTGGGAAACTACAGATTAGGTTCTTCTGAACTTCTGGTCACAAAATTTTTGCCAATCAATCAATACACAACCTTGTTTTATGTGTATTTCTGTTGAAAGACACCTTAATATATATTGCCAATTCATGAATACGACTTGCAGGCAACCGCATTATAACTCATGCCTGAACAATGTTTATATAACACATATATTTTCTCCATTAAGGCACATCAGAGCTGGGAGTATGCATGTCAGATGACTCAAATATTTTGCAACTCTGTGCGTGTCCATAAATGACCTAGAAAGCACCATGAGTATTGATTTGGGGGTTACAAATACATTTTAATTGGTAGGCAAATTTGTAAATATAGAATCTATAAATAATGAATATTGGGATACCTGGATTTTGATGCTGGTTTAGTACTTACTTGTATGATACTAAGTTAATGGCATATGTTCATTTGCCTTACCTAAAAGATTTAGATGCTATATTAGAACATCTCTAAACTCCTTGTCACTTCTGAATTTCTTAGAACCCAGGATCTAGTCTAAAGTGAGCTACGTGGCATATCAGGTTGTACATAATCCAAATTTGTCTTACCTACCTATCTCAACTTGTTTCTGTTTACATAGAAACTTATGTGTCTTTGATAAAGGAATGATATATTCATTGCCACCTACCAATAACCACACACTCACATACTCTCTTACCTATAATCCATCCATTCTTTCATCTTTCCCATTATCATGTATTAATCACACATCTCATGATGTTGAAGATATGGTGATTGACAAGACAGGTTAAGATCCCTACCCTTTGGTGATCATATTTTAGTGAGAGAGATCATGTAAACAAACAGATCCATAACAAATTCCAGTAGTTATAAGTGCAATAAACTAAAATAAGAATGGTTTACAGACAACTGTAGGTTAAAAAAATATTTTAGAGTTACGAGGCAAGGACCTTTTAAAGAGATGATGATAAAGCAGAGATCCAAACGAAATGAAAGGAATAAAAGCAGGAACTTAGAGGTATCAAGAGCATCAGGGACCAGAAGACCAGAGGGGCTGACTCAGAGAGTGAGAAGGAGCTTGGGACCAATCGTGAGTTGTCTTGGTCCATGATCATTCAGTCTGGGTTCTGTTTTAGGTGTAATAGAAAACTCCTGAAAGAACTTAAGCATAGTGCTATGACATAACTTACATTGTAAATATATCACTCTGGGTGTTGTGTGGAGATCAGGATATGTAGGGCAAGAGTAGAAACATGAAGCTCTTACTAAGTTCCAAGAGAAGGAATAGCTGCGGAAACAGGGTAGAGGCCAGAAAGTGGGATAAAGTGGTCATGTATGGGACACTGTTGGAGACAAAGCAAATGACATACATGGATCGGTTGGCCTCAGGGTCTAAGAGAAAAGTTGAATCAGGGATATTCCTTGACTAAACAGTCAAACGTACTGAACTAGTAAATGCTAAAATAGGGAAGACTGAAGAAGAGTGGGTTAGTGAGTAGGATGAGAGAATCAAAGATTTGGTTGTGGTCATTTAAAGATGAGAGACCTATCCGACATTTAAATATGTCCAGTATATTAATGAAGGAGAGAGAAACATAAGGAAATACAGTGAAATGAAGAACGGATGGGAACCTAGAAATAACAGATAAAATGTACTGTCAGCCAAACTATGACAGGACTTTTCCCCAATCCCAAATCTTAATAACAATTTATTCATTCACTCAATCAACAAGTATTTTTTAAGCAACTACTCTGTGTCAGCCACGGTTCTAAGTGCCTGAGATGTAAATCTTTCCTATCTTTCCTATCTTTCCAATAGGATCTTACACTATCCTATTGTTGAAGAATATCACTGTAACTATATTGGCATTAAAAAAAAATAACAACACCTGCAAACCAACTAAACCTTCTGTATCTCGGAAATTGTATAACAATTTTTAGATGCATGGAATTAGTTTTATATGCCTTCTCTATAATAGTCTATCATTTCTATAATAGAATTGCATAAAACATTCAATTATATATTGAAAGATAGTTCATCTCTTAGTTATTTGCAACATCACAAAATTACAAATAAAGCAGTCATTAGGCAGCTAATTTTTCACTGAACAAGATATTTTGGTCTAAATAGGAGGTGAATCCTACTCAATTCTAGTTTACTATTAACAATAAGGTGGTTTATTTGAAATTTTTATCATATTATCGATCCGTTAAAATAATAAAATTCCGGGCACCTGGGTGCCTCAGTTGCTTAAGCATCCAACTTTGGCTCAGGTCATGATCTCATGGTTCGTGGGTTCAAGCTCTGCATTGGACTCTGTGCTTACAGCTCAGAGCCTGGAGCCTGCTTCAGATTCTGTGTGTGTGTCTCTCTCTCTCTGCCCCTCCCCCACTCACACTCTGTCTCTGCCTCCGTGTCTCTCAAAAATAAATAAACATTAAAAAAACTTTAAAGATCAAAATTCAAATATGAGTCAAATAATTTCAAGAATTAAGTTTTCCAAAAATGCAAGATTATCAGGAGCATATACTACAATCTCATGATCACATAAGAGAAGATGATTTTTCATGATAAAAGGAAATATGTCTGGGAAATTAAATGGCACATGCAAAGGGGTACAGGCAAGTATCAAAGAAACTTCGTACACAGACTGCAGGTGGAGGTGAGAGGTTCTCTGGGTTTATGGGTAACATCTGGATTCCCCTGGTGTTTCTGCCACGGAGACACCAACACCACCACACTCACTGCACTCAGTGGCAAGTATACTCTGGCAGAGGACGGTGTTCTCTACAGCCTTCTGATTGCCTTCTAATCAGGGAAGAAATCATCTCTAATAATGGCATCTGGATCTCTGACCCTTGTATGAACCTACTCACACCGTCTCATCATTCCTTCCCACTTCACCTTGGGGTCTCGATTTCTAGGCTGATTCTTTGATGTAAAATACCAAGGAGTTCTTGACAAATTCCCCCACCTCTTGGCTTCTAATCCTGACTCAGTTCTGCCTGCCCCACTAAAATGACTCATTAGCCAGCTTGGTAGTTTTGCACCCAGACTTTGCGACAGAATTCTGACTAACCTTTGGTTTATTGTGCCCTTGTCTCATAACATAATGTTGGTGCCAATCTCCTCCTCAACATAAGTTTTTGATGAAACTGAAAGCTAAAAACACTTAAATCTCTATTTCTGATATGAAAAGTTTTCTGTGCAATGGTAAAAAAGTGAAAAATGGATTTTCTCCACAAGACAACAACAAAAAATGCTGGTCTACCTTTTAACCTCTTAGTTTACAAGAGAAATAAAAGTTCTATTATTTAATGGACTCTTCAAGCAGTCTTGTGAAAGAAGCCTGTGCATTTGTCAAAGGAAACTATTGTCAGTACTTCAAACATTCTAATTCAAATGGCACGGTTAATGTAAACTCACTTTAATCTTCTTGAAAATGTCTGCAACAGGAGGAAAGAAGGAAAAAAAAACAACCTCTTTCACTCTTGATGTTACATTTTTATAGGCAATCCTTTGCTTCTCCTCTGATTAAAAAGTGGATTCTCCGGTTCTCTGCTTATTTAATGAGGATCCCCTTAAATGGCACTGTCATTTATGGAGGATCTGTTCCGTGAAGTTTGCCTAAAAGACTTTACCTCAAAGGCCTGAAAGGTCAATCCAACATAGTAGTCTTCTGACACTGTTATTTTCCACACACATTCTTTCATCGGTCTGTAGTCATCAGGATAATTAGGAGACTGAATCTGTCCCTCATTTTTACGTATCTCGCCTCCACAGATTGCTGAGGGCAAAAATAAACAAATATATAAACCCAGACACGCCATTTCATTTTCATTTTCTTCTGAGATAACATTTTAGTTCAGTGCCTGAAGCTGAGTACATAAAGACCGGGTTATAAAAATCAAAGTTGGCTGCTTGCACTGTTGTAAAAATTTAGATGGCAAAAATGTGGCCAGTTAACTATAAATATCAGATAATCACAGAGGAATATAGGATTTTTTGGGTCACTATTTACATCTTTACAAAACACAGCATTCTTTTTAACTTTTAAAAACCTTTTGAGATTTTGTAAATATATTCTATGTGTTAGAATATTCTATCATATGCTGTATGATTCTCTGAACTGGTTCTTACAGTCTTTTGACCTCAAGTAAAATAGTTGATCAAGAGGGATGCTCCACAGAACTCTCTGGGCCTCTGGCAGTAAGCTAGCATCATGTGTTCAACATCTGTGGCTCCATCCAAATCATCCT
Organism: Proteles cristata cristata; assembly: GCA_017311185.1. Classification (NCBI taxonomy): domain Eukaryota; kingdom Metazoa; phylum Chordata; class Mammalia; order Carnivora; family Hyaenidae; genus Proteles; species Proteles cristata. Next base: position 812,460 of record JAESUZ010002548.1, on the reverse strand, counting down.
TTTCACTGCCATACAGTTAATCTCTAAAACAAAATGCTTCTGTTTTCTTAAAAGTTTAAGGGAAGTGGAAATCTTCTGTCTTCTAAATTACCTAAACTCTGAGTCTCTCACTTAGACAAAGCGTGCCCTAGAAATGTGCACAATGGCTTTCTTTGCAGTTTCCTATAACAGGATTTCAGCAATATAGGGACCAAATAGACACAAATCTAGTACAAATGAAAAATCATAATTTCTTCATGACATTTTAATACCATCATGGAAACAGATGGAAATTTAAGAGCTCTTGTGCCATTTCCCCCTCACACACCCCTGCATACATTTATATGCTACTATGTCACTGGTACCAAAAACCAGGTTCTTCTTGCAATTTAAATGTACCAAGTACTTTTCTGAAAATCAGTTTTGTGAATATCGTAACACAGATTTAGAAAACTTCATAATTCAAAAATAATGGGTTACAATATCATTCCGATGAGACTGAGAGAAAGGACATTTCTGCTAAGAGATCTAAGGGGAAGCAATCTCTAAAACTTAATGTGACTTGCCTTCATAGAGAGCTGCAAAGCCTTTTCCCACCCAATTACTGCTGCTACGAAACTCAATCCACATTCTGCTGTCTGTAGAGGTAAGAACGTCAGGCAACTTGTCCCCACAGAATCTACCTAAAAGAAGTAAAAGAATAAAGAGAGACTCCTAAATATGACTCTATATTCTAACTGCTTTCCACACTAGCTACAAATCATATGTATGATTTGTATATATCATATATATATGATACACACACACACACACACACAAATACATATATATAATACCTAACTTAGTTCCAATACTCTATCCTGAGTAACTAGAGCTAGAAGTATGCTTTAATATTTACTTAATAAAGATGGATAAATAAAATAATCTCTTCATATCTATTTATAATATATAGGAACATACTGTCCTCAGATTAACTGGATGGTGTCAGTATCACTGTCTATAGAATTAGGAAACAACTAGGGTAAAAGACATATTTATAAAAGGTCACATGATACATTAAGGTCGAGAATATTCTTTTATGGAGAACAGAAAACAGTACAAAGGATCTGAGAACAGAGTGGCCACTGCAGAGTAGTAACTTGGTGAACTCAGCCCGAAGTGGAGCTCTTTGTCTAGTCCAGCTCGATGATGACCCATCATGGAGACCCACATACTGCTCCATAGACCTTACATTACTGCACACATTCTAGTTCATAAATAAAGTTGTAATCTGCAGTGCAGTAGGCAGGAAGGCAAACAGTACCTGAAGCCTTGTGTATGAGTTCTGATTATTTTTAATTGTGTATCCACTGCGGAGTATAATATCAAATGAATATAATAATACCTGTCATTTCTTCTTTCTTCCCTCAACCTTCTACAAATATTTATTGGCTCACTGTATGCCTACCACTGTGCTTTAAATTTTCATATGATGGTTAAATACCGCAGTCCACATGAAATAATTTTACAAACAATACATTGTCATCCATTTCTGTGTGCCCCCGGCAGGGATGTCATATGTAAGTTTCGTATATGAAAAAATGATAGTCAACTTAAATTCATACTAAGAGTCAACAGATGAAGAAGTGTCTTCTTAAATGGCAAAGTAAATTAGGAACATGCAAAGGAGTAGTGTTTCTTAAACTGTAATGTGCATATGAAATGCCAAGGAGTCTGGTAAGGTACAGTCTCTAATTCAAGAATGGAGTGGAAACTGAATATCTACATCACTAACAAGTGATTCTGATGTTGCCAGTCTGGTGGCTATACTTTAAGGATCAGGCGTTGGGGGAAAGAGTGCGAAAAACTTTCCACAGAAAACCATGATCAGGCTGAACCAGTCTGGTGGACCACTATAGACGCTGATAGCGTCCTAAAAAAGAAGTGTACTTCAATATTTAGCTTTAGATTTGGTTCTTCAATATGAATTTAATGAAATGTGTTCTTTGGGACACACATACGTACAATACAAACTGCTTTGCCTAGGCTAAGAAACAAAGTGTTCAAGACAACATGCTCCTTAATCTGACTTATCAAATTAGTTCAACTCTATTTATTCTGTTATTTTTAAACACTTCTAGAATCTCTTGGACTTCCTAAGACTTTTAACATACTTTAAGATACAACAGCGTTCATTCAGCAGGTTTTAGATATTAAGAAAAAGGAAGTTCTGTATGGCACATAAACACAACTGAGCAGAACTACTCCTAAAAATAAAGGTAAAGTTGTCATTTCAAAAAAATCAATATAGAGTAGATACTTCATGCTCACAACAGCTCTCACCTTTAAGCAAAACAGAGGGCAACAGTAAAATGCTTCATGCAAGTTAATCGTGTGGTCTGTGGTTAAACTTTGGCAGTGGACTTTTGTGAGCACCAAATCTGAGCTACAATTTATGATACAAAGTACAAATGCTTCTTCTCAGCCACAAAAAACTCCCTGGGAAGCAAAACTGTGAGGCCTAGAGGAAGAGCTAACACATGTGGTAAAAGAAATCAGCCACCAAAATGTCACTAACGGCTCATATTCCACTGCGGTAGCAAACAAAACAAAACACACATATGTACACTCAGATACTTGATCTGGTTTGCACATTAAAATAATGCTTAAATTAAAAATATATAGGCAAAAGCTACTCTAAATCATTATACTCAGAGCCAAGTATTTCCTCATAATGTAAGCTACTTTAATGTCAATCTATTTCTTTGTATTTTTGCTGAGGTTGAAAGGCGTATAATAAAAATTAAAATGTGGACCCCATACATTTTTAACTCTAAGATAACTCTTGAGTGAATCTATTTTGAGGGGCACCTGGGCGGCTCAGTTGACTAAGCATCCGACTTTGGCTCAGGTCACGTTCTCTGCACTCGTGAATTCAAGCCTCGCGTTCTGCTCTGTCCTAAGAGCTCAAAGCCTGGAGCCTGACTCAGGATTCTGTGTCTCTCTCTCACTCTGTCCCTCTCCCTCTCACATTGTCTTTCTCTCTCAAAACTAAATAAACATTACAAAGATTTTTTAAAACTCTACTTTGGGCAGGACAGACTATATGCATGGTCAGATAGAGGGTAAGTAGTCTCTTACCAAGGAGAGGCGATTTCCTCCAGTACCCATCTCTTACTTCAATGTAGTCATACCAGCACAAACTGCTCTTGTATAGGTCCATTGTGGTAAAATTTAAAACAATCTGCAAAGTAGAGCATAACAACAAAAAGAGGAAAATGACTGTAACCGCACATGCTAATTTGATTCCTGGAGATTAGGAACCCAGGACTACAATGAAAACAGATTCATAGCTAATTCTTCTTCTTCTTTTTTTTTTTCTGTTAGTATACCCTTCATATATTTTCTTGACAAAAGCCTCAAAAAAAGAAAACCTTTTCTCATTCCCATTGATATTTGACAATATAGAGACACAATGTCAAGTTAAACTAAACATTTTAGCAATTAAAGCAAAGTTTCTGTAGAAGTAGTTTAAACAATTGTGAGACAAACAGAAATCTTTATTCAAATAGTTTGTTTTGAATGCTTTAAGATAAATATGACTTAAACCATGAGACATTATGATTTTGCCATGAATGTCTTCTTTTTAATAATTTATTTCAAAGACGAGTCAGACGTCTATAATTATGTTAAAAATTACCACCATGTGCCATGTTCCAAGAACATAGTATTATTGTATATGTTGAAATGTTTTAAATACAAATTTGAATGTGTCCATGTAACTATAATCAAAGGCAGATGTCACTACACTTCTCTAGATCCAAGAATATATATTCAAAGACCTTTCAAGTTATAAGATCTTGCACATGCCTCTTTATTCTGTACTTTGTTTTGAAATGATGCTGCTTTTTGTTAAGATAATTCAGATAATTCAAGAATGACTCTAAGAAGGACAGTTTTCTTACTGCTTTATAACAACACTTTATTTTTCAAATAATTAACTCTTCTGGATTACACTAAAAGCAGAGCCAAACTAACATGAGAAATATACCCACCTGAAGTAAAATTCACTTGGGAAATAGGGTTTTTTATTTGCAAAAGCTCATTCTAAATGTTATTCTGCGTAAAGTATCTAAGATACTTACCTGATGTGTATAGTAAACCTCTTTTTAACTCTGGAAGTTGAAATAGACTTTGGCCTAAAGCAGCAAATTATGAGTATTTAAATAAATGCTTCGGTGACAATATAAAAATCTGAATGTAAGAGAACTCTCAAGCTCAAGAAATGAATAAAGTATATAAATCATCTATGAGTGCTAAATCCATATTCCAGAAAAGTACTACCATTTTTGTGTAAGAAAACATCTACTTCTCCCCTTTCTTGAACATAATACTTAACAGAACATAAGTAACTAATTACAGCAAATCAATCCTTTTTTAAAGTTTTTTAAAAATACGTTTTTATAGTTTTTTTAAAAACATTTATTTTGAGAGAGAGAGCAAGCTTGAGTGGGAGAAGAGCAGAGAGAAGGAGAGGGACAGAGAATCCCAAGCAGGCTTCAACTATTAGCATGGAGCCTGATGTAGGGCTCAAACTCATGAACCAGGAGATCATGACCTGGGCTGAAGTCAGATGTTTACCTGACTGAGCCACCTAGGCATCCCTATGTCAAATCAATCCTAAACTAGCTTACTTCTTACAAGAAATGAAGATATAGCATAACAATAAATATTTCATGCCATCTTGTATTTCAGCAACACAATGATCATCATTGAAACTGTACACCAAAGTTGGTTATAATTGCCCATATAAATATTCATTTTATAGAGATAGAGACTAAGAATTTGTCTAACTATAATGAAAGTTTGTACTTTATAATGGCATTAACATTTCACCATTAAACTCAACCTTTTTTGATTTCCTTAAACATGTACTTTCTTAATTCCAAAAAGATGAAATCTCCCAAAGACATGAAAGTAGAGACACACTGTTCTGTTTTTTAATGTAACACAATAATGGAGCATTTTAATTGTTCATTTATTTCTGTGTACTTTATTTATAGTTTCTCTTTTTCCTTTGTTTTTCTTTTCCTTCACCTAATTTTATCATTTGAAATATTCTCAAAAATGTTACAAGAATTTCCAAAATATCCAAGGACGCCAGACTGATAATATTTTCCTTTCTTTTTCAGTAACCCTCAACACTTGAGTATGAAAATGTGTAGTTTCAAAACATTTTTTTCTGAAGTTCCCAATAGGTTTTCTACTTCATCTCTGAATATCAATGCAACATTAGGTTCTTCTTATGACATAATTGAGAAATAATTTCTGGTTTTTCTCCTTAATTTTGTATTTACTTTAAGCCTGCTACAAATGGGAAACACTACCGCTGCCTGATAATTAGGTTTCATTCTACATTTGTGTTTTCTCTACAGCAACCACCAGGAATTCGAATCTGCAGGATCATGTAAGAACTCAGTTATTATAGTAAAGATGGCAAAACTGGAATTTAGACACAAACAGTAATCCCTAAGGCTCATTTTATGGCTTCCTTCTTGGATCTAAAGGTGAATATTATAATGGTGTGCAAATAGTTTCACTTCCTCTTCTAGGAGGGGAAAAACAGCTATATTAGAAGTATGTATATCATCAAATTGTATTCAAAATTGAAACAATGTGGTTGGATTGCTAACAAGTAGTTAATATTTGAAAGTTTGGAACACACACACACACACACACACACAGTTGGAAGGGGGATAACTCTAAACAGAAAAGTTTCCTATCTTGTTTTTAATCTTCTATTTTAAACGCCAAGCACTGTGAAGGAACAAAACTGGCTGACTTTAATATGAAACACAGAGTCCTTTAGAAGCAGAAAATGTAATAAAGATAGGTTTTCTAAAATCAAATCTTAGGGCTCTGACATAGAAGTAAAATGCTGGCCTTTGACTGAGGTTGCTAGCAGAATCCATACTTAAATTGCAAATCAAAAGCACTTGGAAAATATCTGCTTGTCTTATATTATTTTATGTAACTATGTTACATCTTTTTAAAAGAATGATGAAGGAAAACTGCCTAACACAATTATATAAATGTTTATATCTTATTGTAAGTACCAATTTAGCATTATCAATTTAAAATTAATTATGGCTCCCTTAGAACATGAGATTGAAGGAGATACAAGGAATAATTCTAAGATTTCCTGTGATCTGTAATGAGTCTTAGTTCCTACCCAACAACGTTAAATTGATACAACTGCTGTGGAGTTTGCTTTTTAAAACTTTTTGCAGAGTGTAGCATCTTGAAGAAAGGCAGATCAACATTCAAGGGGCTGGATGTCTGCCTATCTCCAGAGAAAAAAGTAATCAAAAAACTATTGGCAGCATAATTAAGACATTATTGACTACCTAAACAAATTCCATGAGCACCACAGAAGGACTAATTAGAATAACATTTATTCCTTACAGTGCTGAGGATGAGGAAGACACAAATCTTGTCAATTAGACTGATGTCATTAAATGGCTCTTTAGAAAAAAAAAATATTAGAATCAAAAGCAGTAAAACAAAATAGATTTCTGGGTTCCAGCCAGAAGAAGCTTGGACAAGCCTAATAATCCCTAGGGAGACTACAGGTTTCTTCCCAGGAATAAGACTAAAAGGTGAGAAGATCAATAAACTATATACTCCATCGGTCAAATCTAGCCTTGAGTCAGTTTTTGTAAAAGTTTGTTGGACCCATTCCTTTACATATTATCTGTGATTGCTTTTGCAATACTACAGAATTGAACATTTGAAACTCTATAAACTGCATAAACAAAGATATTTACTGTCTATCCTTTCCAGAAAAATTTGCCAACTCATGGAATAATTGATCATTATGCTTTTGTTCAGGCCTGAATTGTATCATGCCAAAGGGATAAATTTACATCTTTTTTCCTGCAACTGGAATCTATTTATGACTGGCCATCAGAGAGCCTGGGTTCAAGTTGTAGCTTCTTTTTTTTTTTTTTTTTAATTTTTTAATGTTTTTTAAATTTATTTCTGAGAAAGAGAGTAGAGATAGAGATAGAGAGAGAGAGAGAGAGAGAGAGAGAGACAACGTGAGCAGGGGAGGGGCAGAGAGAGAAGGAGATACAGAATCTGAAGCAGGCTCCAGGCTCTGAGCTAGCTGTCAGCACAGAGCCCGACGTGGGGCTCAAACCCATGAACCATGAGATCATGACCTGAGCCAAAGTCAGACACTTAACTGACTGAGCCACCCAGGCATCCCTCAAGTTGTAGCTTCTTGGTTTCCTAGTTTACTTAAACTTTCTTAGTTTGAGTGTATTTTCTTACTGTAAAAGCCCTAGAAGCTATAATATCAAGCTGGTCTCAGTAGAGTTAAATCAGAAGGATTTAATTGGATAATGTTAGAAAACCACTAAGGTAATCTGAAAGCACTGTTAAGATCCTCATGTATTAATATTTTCATGGCAAATATAAATCCTCACAATGTAAATTCTGAAGACAATTATCAAATAAATGAAACTAGTGACCCAATTTACGTAATCCAACTATGCTGGGAAACATAAAAATATCAACTTAATTTTAAGGTTCCACAGGAAAATCACTACATTAAAGTATGGGATTCTTACTTTAAAATCTAAAGAACAGACAGGAGAACCTGGGGCCTTGGCTCAAGTCCCTGCTTTACAACAAATTAGTTGTATGAGTCAGGTAGATTCCTAATTCCATCAGAGCTTTATTATATGACAGGTGATAAACAGGCATTGCATTATGCCATAAAAGTGATTTCTCTGCTTAAAAGTATATAATACCTGGATTTTGACATTTTGATGTGTCATTACAAACTCTTCACAGGAATGTACTTGACATCTCTTCCTTAATTCCTACTCCACCCAATACGTAACCAATTCCAGTTTGCACAATTCCCCTAATGTTCTCCTTCCATTTTCACTGACCATGCTCTCCATATCTCTTTGCATTAACTGAAATAATTTCACAAGGTGTGTTTTGGTTTTCAGGTTCACTTGTCTCCAATTCATCCTACCTGTATCGCCACTTTAATCCCTTCAAAGTTGGGCACTAATGGCTTCACACACAACTTAACGTAAATTTCTAGGCCTGGGCATCACGACTGTAGAGTCATAACCCACCACTGCTGCCTCCTCTTTCAATACCTCAAGCACAGAATCTTCATCCCTCCTATTCCTGACTTTTTGCTGGTGTGGCCTGAAAAAGTACCCTCAACGCCAGCACTCCTTTATTCCAGGTGTATGTAATTCCCCCCAGGACACCACACTCACCTTCTCTGTTTCTGGAATCCCTTTACACCTTTCAAAGTCGGTATCAAAGGTCTAGATCTCCCAAGAAGATCTGAGCTCTCTTATCTCTGCATTTCCACTTTGCTTCCTTCTTACTTGTGGTTTTTGTATTATTAAAAAGAAACTTGATTTATTTAATTACTCTAATGTATTATTTTTCATTTTGTTACTTTTGATATATGTACTCAACATTACTTTTCCAGAAAAAAACAAAACAAATCACTTATGTTTTCTTAAGAAAAATGTGAAACACAAATTTAATTTCTGAGCAAATGCTTAAAAATGATTTGAGTATTATTTATTAAAAATATATGCCCAACTTATTTGAAAAATCATTCTTATAAACAAATATATGACACGTCTATTATGCCCTCAAGCACTATTCTGGTCTTTTTAGTTTCTTCCATTGATTTGGAAGCCTACAGAGTATGAATTACTGACGCTCCATAATATTTTTTTGTTATCTTACAGTGAATCCACTTTTCTTCATTAAGTTTTTTCTAACTTGCCTTGGTTATTACAACCTTATTCTTTTATAAATAACCTCTGAAATAATTGGGTATAGTTATAAAACAAAAATCTATTGGAAATTTACTGCAATTACATTAAAGCTTTACATTAATTTGGCCTACTTAAAAATTTTTAAAATTAAAAAAAAGGAGGTGGTTCAGTCAGTTAAGAATCCTTGATATCAGCTCATGTCTTGAGTTTAAGCCCCACATTGGGCTCTGCACTGGACATAAAGCCCACTTAAAAATAAATAAATAAGGGCACTCAGGTCATGATCTGGCGGTTTGTGAGTTCAACACCCAGCTCTTCTGAGCTGACAGCTCAGAGCCTGGAGACTGCTTCAGATTCTGTGTCTCCCTCTCCCTCTGCCCGTCCCCTGCTCACACTCTCTCACAAAAATAAATAAATATTTTTAAAACTTTAATAAATTATAAAATAAATAAATATTAACAAACAAAACAAGACAAAATTTAAAAACCAAATACATTTATTTGGGGGAAAACTGACAATTTATAATATATCCTGGCATATGATATGTATCTTTACATCCTGCAACATGAAGGATGTGAGAGTATTGTTTTTTAGTCTCACAATAACATCTTCAGTTTTTAAAATCTATTACATTTTAACATATTTGTTTTATTTGATCAACTTAAGTGTCTGTTTTTAGTTGCTTCTTCTGAATTTTTGAAAAGAGAAAATATATTCTTTATAACTAAAGAAAAATATAATGATTAGTTCTGCTAATTGCGAGCTGTGTGGTGTCAGGCAGGTTACTCAATCTTTTCTTAAGTTTAACTTCTTCATATGTAAAATAGAGATAATTATAAAACTAAACTCAAAGGGGCATGAGAAGTTTAACACAGTGCCTAGAATCGTAAATACTCAATAACTATTAGTTTCTTATATTTACTGAATTGAAAACAATTCCCAGTAGTCCGAATTCATCACCTTACGATTCTAAATACATACTGAACCCTAGTGTAACCAGCATTTATGAAATTCTTAGAAAGCTTTTTTCTACTTTGATGCTATTATTTGACAAAATAATAGTTTCTAATATTGAAATATTGCAGAATACTGAACCAGAAAATTAGCAATCTTGTAAATTGATTGATTTCATTTGATTACATTTATATAACATACATGTTTTTATATTCATATGTAGGGCACCTGATAATTTTTTCATCTGCGTTGTGTGAGGTAAGCTTATCAGAATTCTACCAGTTTCATAAAATAAATGAAGAGATTACACATTGTTACACAATGCACTTAAAATGCATTTTATTACATGGGAGAAAGCTTATTACATGGGAGATTCTAGAATTTGAGAAAACTGCTGTGAGAGATCATCTGCAAGCAGCATAATTTTATAATCTCTGTATACTTACTTTGTATGGTTATAATTTATTCAATTTTTAGTGCTCATTAAATCATTTTTTGGTATCTTCAATTTCTGGGATCCTACATTAAACTATATTTCAAATGAAAGTATTCCTACAGGGGTGCCTGGGTGGCTCCATCAATTAAGTGTCTGACTCTTGGTTTCAGCTCAGGTAAGTTCATGGGATCAAGTACTGTGTCGGGCTCTGAGGGGCAGAAACTGCCTCTCTCTTCCTTTCTCTCTACCCCTCACTTGCTTGCATGCGTGTGCACTCTCTCTCTCTCAAAAAATATGTATATATAAACATTAAAAAAAGAAAGTATTTCTGCAAGTTTTGATTTTTCATAAAGTTTTCATATATTTCATATAAAATGTATAGCCAATTGTATACAGTGAAACTACATTATCATTAATTCAAGAAAAAACATTTCACAGTTTCAAACAGAAAAAATACTTCCCCAAAATGCTAATAAAAATATAGCCTAAAGTATAAACCATAGGCAGGACAAAATGAGCCTTAATGGAAGTCTGAAATGTGAGAAGAAATAATGAATAAAAATATTTGGTAAGTCTTCAAATGCTGCTGGGAACGAATACCCATGTGCAAGAGAATGAAGTTACCGTTAATTTAAGCCATATACAAAAAATTAATTCAACAATGAATTAAAGCCCTAAATGCAAAACCCAAAACTATAAAACTAGAAGAAAGCACAGAGGAAAAGCTTCATGATATTGGAACTGGCAATGATTTCTTGGATACAGTACAAAAGCACAGGCAAAAAAGCAGAAATAGTTAAGTGGTGCTACATCAAACTAAAAGTCTTTTTTGCAAAGCAAATAATCAACAGGTTAAAAAGGCAACTACAGAAGAAAACATTCACTTAAAAATCATATATCTCATAAAGGGTTAATAGCCAAAATATGTAAAGAAATCCTAAACTCCACAAGAAAAAATAAAGCAATCTGACTAAAAAAATGGGCAAACACTTGAAGATAATATTTTGCCAAAGATGATATACAAATGGCCAACAAGCTTATTAAAAAAAGATGGTCAACAGCACTAATCATCAGAGAAATGCAAATCAAAACCACAATGAGGGGCGTCTGAGTGGCTTAGTCGGTTGAGCATCTGACTCTTGATTTCAGCTCAAGTCATGATCTCAGGGTCCTGAGATCAAGCCCCATGTTGGGCTCCGTGCTAACCATGGAGCCTGCTTAAGATTCTGTTCTCTCCCTCTGGCCCTCTCCTCTGCTTGTAGGCGTGTGCGCTCTCTCCTTCTGTTTCTCTTTAAAAAAAGAAAAAACAAACCACAATGAGATATCGCCTCTGACCCACTAGGATGGTGACTTCCATAAAAAAAAAAAAACACAGAAAACACTACATACTGGTGACAATGTGGAGAAATCTGGAACCCTTCTACATTGTTGGTAGGATTGTAGAATGATGTGACCACTATGGGAAACAATATGGAAGTTCCTCAAAAAAAAGAAAAACAGAACTACCCCAAATTATTCAGCAATCCCACTACTGGGTATATATCTGCAAGAATGGAAAGGCCTGTCTTGAAGAGGTACCTGCATACTCATGTCTACAGCAGCAAAACAATGGAAACAGCTCAAATGTCTATCAATGGATGAATGGAAAAACATATGTAGTCTTCACATGGAATAGAATGGAATATTATTCAGCCTTAAAAAGGAATAAAATCCTGTCACTACCTAAAACATGGTTAACTCTGAGACCATTATGTTAGATGAAATAAGCCAGTCACAAGAAGACAAATACTGTAAGCTTCCACTTATATGAAATATGTAAAGTAATCAAACTCATAGAAACAAAGCAGAATGGTGTTTGCCAGGAACTGAGGGTGGGGAGAATGGACTTCATTAATAAGTATGGAGTTTCAGTTCTGCAAAATGGAAATGTTCTGGACATTGTGTCACAACAAGGTGAATGTACTTAACACTACTGAACTGTACACTTGAAAATAGTTAGAGAGCAAATTTTACATGAGTTTCTACGAGAATAAAAAATTTGGTGAATATCTGTGTATAGTTTCACAAATGTTAAGTGCAAAAAACAGTAATATCTAATTTATGTCAGGATGAAACAGACTTGAAGAAAAATACAAAATAACAGCATATAAAATTAAGATAACGTGAACTGTAATCTTTTTTTAAGAATACTTTTATGGTTTGGGAGAAGGATAAAAAAATTAATTAAATATGACTCTATTAAAAAGACTGGTAGAGGGGCACCTGAGGGGCTCAGTTACTTAAGCGTCCAGCTTCAGCTCAGGTCATGGTCTCACAGTTTGTGGGTTCAAGACCCCCGTAAGGCTCTGTACTGACAGCTCAGAGCCTGGTGCCTGCTTCAAATTCTAAGTCTTCCTCTCTCTCTGCCCCTCCCCCGCTCATGCTCTGTCTTTCAAAAATGAATAAAAATTATAAAAAATATTTTTTAAAAAGACTAGTAGGAAAAGGGTAACAAATAATAAAATTCACTTCAAACCAACAGAGAGAAAATGAAACCATAAATTCAATACATAAAAATGCAAAAAAGTAAAAGAAAAGAAAGAGAGTGGAACATACAGAATGTAAACACAAAATAATAATACATCCGTAATCACAATAACTGTAACTGCAATAAACACCCTAGCTAAACACAAAACTAGCCATCGTGAATTAATTAAAAAATAAAACCAAACTAGTTGCTGTCTAAAAGGGACACACCTAAGACAAAAGATCATAGAATGACTGAATGTCTAAAGCAAGATGAATATATAGCAGGCAAGAATAGTAATCAAAAGAATGCGTATCCTTACTAATATCAGAAAAAATAAGAGTATTGACCTAGATCATAACTAGAGATAAACTTAGTATATAATAACAATTTCATTATCAAAAAGATGTGATATTCTAAACATAATGTTTAATAATAATATATAAAATATAAACATAAAATATAATAATATAAAACAAAGTATTTTTAAATAATAAATATTTATTTCAGAAAATAAAGAGAAATTAACTCCTCTGAAAAGTGAAAATATTAATGTAACTTTCTATTTGACAGATGAAGTAAAAAAGAATAGAAAATATATACACTTCACAACTAAACAGATTAACGCATATATAGAGAACTTTGCATCCAGTTCCTGCACAAAACACATTTGAAAGACATAATGAGTCTTCATGAGTATTGGTCACTTCCAAGTTCATACTGCCAGCCTCAAGATATTTCAGGGACTGACACCTTACATACTATAGTCTCTCACCAGAAGTGACTAAAGGAGAAATTAATAAGAAAAAGTTGATTGGAAAAACAACATATGTTTGCAAACAAGAAAGTATGCATTACCAAAAAATATGTCGGTTGAGAAGAAACAATAAGAGACAAAGAAGATAATGAAAATTGAAACATAGCAAAAACACTGGGTCAGGCTAGTGAAATTCAGATAAAGTAGCTTTTATTTTTTTTATTTATTTTTTTATTTATTTCTAGGAGAGAGAGAGAGAGACAGCGTGAGCAGGGGAGGGTCAGAGAGAGAGAGAGTCACAGACTGAAACAGGCTCCAGGCTCTGAGCTGGCAGTCAGCACAGAGCCTGACGCAGGGCCTGAACCCACAAACCGTGAGATCGTGACCTAAGCGAAAGTCGGACACTTAACGACTAAGCCACCCAGGCGCCCCAGATAAAGTAGCTTTTAGAAGGAAATTTATAGCCTTAAAGATTTGTATTGGGAAAGAAAAAAATTGGAATGAATGAGTTAAACTTCCAACTAAAGAAGTAAAAAAGAATAGTGAATAAACCCGAATTTTAAAGTAAAGAAAATAAAAAAACAAGAATGAAAAGTGAGTTGATATTCTTCATTGACCACTTAATTCAATTTATTTGCTCATCATCACACATATTAAGAAAAAAAATTAAATTTGCTTAATCTTGTTCCAAAACTTTTCATAATTCATAATTTTATTTTCAAAATCATGTATGGTTTTAAACTTATTCTCATTTGTCAGACTTTATATTTTGCTTTTCAGTGCCTTTTTAAGACTGATTTTCATAACATATTTCATATGCTTATACAAAAATCTAAACAGAGATTGATCAACTCCTATAACTATATTACAACACAGATTTTTGGTTCTTAAATGAAAAACAACTATATAAAGAATTATATATGCATTCATGTATTCCAAATGAGTGCAACTTTTTATGTTTAAAACTCTTCTGTTACATAAACGTTTCATTCAGTTTTCATTTTGAGTTTTGCAACACCCTGGACAGCTCCATACTGATGATTCTCTTAACAACATTCAATGATCAGGAATATTGAGCTTTCTTTAACCTCAACTGAATTCTCACCAAAACTCTAAGTTTACTTGAGTCATTCCACATAAATCAGTCAGAAGCAAATGACAAAAATTATTTAATAAGTACCAAAAATAAAGATAAATATTGTTACAATCTTGGTCTGGGAAGACTTAAAGATTAGCATTCAAGACAGAATTCAGAAGTTAATGGATTCACTCATTTCCTTTTCTAATAATTTTAAAATGTATAATCAAACTAAAGATAATAAAGGAAACTTTCTTCCTCTTCAATCCTTACTATGCCATGACATCCATCAAAAATGTTGAAAAAGAAGTGGTGTGATAGAAATAGTTTCAGAATTTTCCAAAAAATAATGATATTTGCAGTAATTTTTGTCAATTTTCTTTCTAAGATTAAGAAAATATCCTATTACTAGTTTGTTCAAGGTTTGTTGTTGTTAAATCAGTAATAGATATTTCTTCTTGACTTAACTGAGATACATATCTAATAGTGTTTGCATCTTTATACATAAATGCATATACATTTACCTTTGGTTTGGTATGGAGGATTTTACATCCATATTCAACTGAGAGTATGGATTATAATTTTCCTTTCTTATATTGTCCTTGTCAGGACTGGTATCAAGTTTTTGCTGGCCATATAAATAGGAGAAAGGATTTTCCTTTTTATTCCCTGGAAGAGTTCATATAAGATTATACCTATTTGAATATTGGCTACATATCAGAATTACGTCATCTGAGACTGGATTTTCATTGCTGAAAAAAATTTAATAACTTAATTAAATAGCAATTCATTTTCTTTGTGGTTATGTGTGTTCAAGTTTTTTTCTCCTTGAGTAAGAAGTCAGTAATATTTTGTAAGAATTTTCCCATTTCATCTCTATATTTAAGTTATTGGCATAATGTTCAAAGTAATCTTTTATTCCCATTTAGATGTCTAAAGTATCTATGGTTATAATAACCTTTTTATTCTGATTATTAGATCATTGTACTTTCTCTGTTATTCTTTTCCTTTCTTGATCTGTTTTCCACCATGTTCCTATTTTGCTAAGTTTTTTCAATGTACCAGCTTTGTTCATACTTTGTATAATGTTATTTTCAGCTCATTAATTTTATCTTTTATTACTTCTTCCATTATGTACCTTTTTATTTATTTTACTACTTTTTTCCTAGCCACTCAAAAGGGATGTCTAACTAATTATTTCAGGGCATTTTTTATTTGCTCATGTGAGCATTTCAGTTGTGAAATTCCTTCTAGATACTGCTCTAGTTGAATCTTACAGGCTTGCTATTCAGTATTTTTGTTACATTATAGTTGAAAATAATTTCTAATCTTCCCTGTAATGCTTCTTAGCTGAACTGGATATCTGATATATATTTCTAAACTTTGAAATGTGTGGGGTTTTTCTAGTTAATCTAACTAATGCTTATTTTTAACTTAATTTCATTGTGCCTGAGAATATAATCTGTATTATTTCAACCCTTTTAGAGCACTTATTATTTCTTTTCAAATTAGATTTTTCAAAAAGTTTCGGAATTTAAGCAATTTCCATTATAAAATTTCTGAAGTTTTTAGTCTCTTATTTGAAGAATCAAGTAACAATAAAAAATAATGCAAACTATATTTAAAAGAAAATGAATTTTTGTATTTATATATGACTAAATGAGAACTCTGGATGGTATAAATTACCTTCTCCCCTGGGGTCACTGAAACTCTCCAGATGCAGTGTGTATAAGAAGGATAGCCATTTGGAAATCCTGGAGAGGAAAGGTTGCCATTGGATTCTTGTAGGGTTTCTCCACATGCTAAAAGGCAAAAAAAAAGATATATATATTTGATTTTTTAAAGAGATAAGATCATTCTTTAATTTTTATGAAAGACATGGACACCATAAACAAAGCCCTGAGTCTTCTGGTGTTATATAAGAATGGTATACTTGTGTACTATAAAAAACTTTTCATTTCTAAGTAAATTTCTTCCTATGGCTCTACGACCAGACTTTCAGCATACTTAATGGAATCGTTAGGGATAACCATAAAACAAAGTGATGAGAGAAACAGTCTGGCATTCATAAAGTTCTTCCTCATGGGGACCTTCCTCATTCATTCCCAAGGAGTCAGGAGATCACCCATACACAGATTCAAGCCAGTGGGTATCTGGTTGATGGTAGCTATGGGATCACATGCAACATTATTAATATTTTCAATGTAAAGTGGGGCAAAGTTTCATAGCAAATATCACATCAAAGTTGACAACAAAGAAATCTTAAATAGTAACTAGAATACAACCAATAAACATGGTATCAAAAATGTCAAACACTATGAAAACTTTTCTCAAACTGAAAAAAAACTGAAAGGTTAAAAACATCAAGGAAGATTAAAATTTTCCAACAAGATATGGACATTCATTTCCTCTTTCATTTGTTGATCATAAGTAAAAATTGCTGGAAAAGCAATTAGGTTTTCTTCTTACTAAGGCTCTCTAGTACCGTGGAAGTAATTATCAGTCAACTGAAAGCAAATTATCTGATGCACAGCCTCAAGATCTGTGTGATTGACATCTCCAAGGCCATTTCCACAAAGATGCAGAGTGTAATTAGCTCATTCGTTCAGGTTAGTGGTCAAAAGCATTCTATAATGGGCTTTCCTGTTACTTTTATAAGACGTAGCATGTGCCATATGGACCTACGCTGCTTAATTCAAGAATATTTCCTCTACTGCAGCCTGTCATCTTTATAACCTTCACTCAATAACTTAAAAAAATAGCCCCTTCTTTCTGAAGGAGACTGATATCAGACTCAGATATTACCATATTATAGAGTCATAGCTACCAGCAGGTGAACTCTCATCTCAACAAATCCTCCATAAATAATAAATGGTTTTGCATATCTTAAGTTAAATGAAGAAAGAAAGATGATGACTTTGAAAACAAAACAGAGCTATAAAAAGTCTGATATGATATAAATATTTATTTGAAAAAATAGATATTAAGTTTGCACAACAAAACACATTTCAAGTAGAAGTAAGAAGTGTTTATTCTGATGAGCAGGCAGATAAATCAACTCTAGAATAAAATGCTCAAGGTCAAAAATACATACTTCAGCACTTTCCATGAATCATCTAAGGGCTCTTATTAAATGTAACATTCATTACAAGAACCCTTATAAAAATGAAAATTTATTAAGATTTTATTAATGTAAACAGTGTAGTTCTGAGTAGGATCAGTTCAGATGCTAAATAATCATTTGGGAGTTGAATGTGTTTTAGTGGGAAAAAAACTATAATTCACAGCAGTCTAAAAATAAATTCTTTAATGACTGAAAACTACCCGAAGCCACACAGAATGCTGATACTGGATTTACTAAAGTGGAAATAAATCAATGAAATATACTTCATTCATAGATGTACACAAATAATAGTGTCTGGTAAAGAGATAAAATGGAAAACTCTATAAAATGAAAATAAACAGAATACAACTGGGGCGCCTGGGTGGCTTAGTCGGTTAAGCGTCCGACTTTCACTTAGGTCATGATCTCGCGGTTCGTGGGTTCGAGCCCCGCGTCGGGCTCTGTGCTGACTGCCAGCTCAGAGCCTGGAGCCTGTTTCAGTCTGTGACTCCTCTCTCTGACCCTGCCCTGCTCATGCTGTCTCTCTCTCTCTCTCTCTCTCTCCTAGAAATAAATAAAAAACATTACAAAAAAAAAAAACAGAATACAACCCTTAATTCAAAATATTAAGTAAATTTGGGGCACCTGGGTGGCTCAATTAGTTGAGCATCCAGCTCTTGATTTTCAGCTCAGGTCATGATTTCACAGTTCATGAGACTGAGCCCCACATGGAGCTCTGTGCTGACAGCGCAGAGCCTGCAAGTCTCCTTCTCTCTGCACCTTCCCACGTGCACATACACACACACATACGCTCTTTCTCTCAAAATAAATAAACTTTAAAAAATATATTAAGTAAATCTCTTATATAGTAATTGCTCATAATGCCTATAATTGTTTGTACATTTACCTCAGTAAGTGTGGTTGTCCCGGGCTACCTGATCCCTGCTGAAAAAGATATTTCCCTTTCCCCCAACCATATGTTGATTAATGCTCAGGTGTAAAAAGCAAAGTTGATTATCAAAAGAACTAAAGGATAATCAGCAAGAAAAAAGTGGTGTTACTAAGTTAAAAGGCATAGTATGTTCATTTACTCAACAAAGTCCATGGATGAGAAAACATACATATTAGCTATGGCATTACCACTTATAAATTATGCCATACAATTAAGTCACAAAAACTTCAGCTTCAGTTTTCTCTAGTTAAGTGGTCATCTTATTAACAAATACTTAATATACTTTGCTTTCAGGGTCAAATATTATTATGCCCTGAATCCTCTTAACCCATAGAAACCTCTTCCACAGAGAGGAAGATTATGGTTTAAAGTGTTTGAATATGTCTTTGAACTAAATATGTGATATTTAGAAGGAAAAAAAGACACGAAGAAATACAAATAAGCAAATTATTATTATCACTGTCCTAATATAAATTACTCTAAAACTAAATATAATTCAGAAGTTAAACTTCCATCTCTGTAGGCGATGACACAATCTTAAAGTATAAAACAGTAAACACTCTACATACACATAAAATTGTTATAACTAATACAAAAATTCAGCAAAGTTGCAGAATACAAAATTAACACAAAAAAAATCAGTTGCATCTCTATACACCAACAAGTACTCTCAAAATGAAATGAAGAAAATAATCCTATTTATAATAGCATAAAGAAAGAATAAAATACTTGGCAACAAATCAATGAGGCAAAAGACTTGTACACTGAAAACTACAAAACACTGCTGAAAGAAATTAAAAATGATACAAATCAGTGGAATGATAGACTGTGTTCATGATTAGAAGACTTAATATTGTTAAAATATCCATATCACCCAAAGCAATCCACAGACTCAACCACAATCTCAATCAAAATCTCAAGGGCATTTCTTGCAAGATGAGAAAAAACTAAATCTTGAAATTCACAAAGAACCACAAACCCAAAATAGCCAAAACATTCTTAAGAAAATCTAAGCTAAAGTCTCTTACTTCCTGACTTTAAAACATATTACAAAGCTACTGTATTCAAAATAGTACAATACTGACATAGGACAGACATATAGACCAGTAGAAGAGAACAGACAGAAATGAACCAGTGTGTGTGTGTGTGTGTGTGTGTGTGTGTGTGTGTGTGTGTAGTCAAATGATCTTCAACAAGGTGACAAGACTACTCGGGTAAAGGACAGTCTCTTTAGCAAATGGTGTTGAAGAACCCAGATATACACATACAAAAGAATGAAATTGGACCCTTTTCTTATATCAAACACAAAAAAGAATATAAAACGAATTAACACTTAAATGTAAGACCCAAAACTGCAAAACCTCTAGAAGAAAACAAGTGAAAAAGGTCTTTAACAGTAATTCTGGCAATGATTTCTTGGATATGACACCAAAACACTGGAAATAAAAGCAAAAATAGACCAGTGAGACTACATCAAACTAGAAAAGGCTTCTGTGCAGCAAAGGAAACGATCAACAGAGGGAAAGACAACCTTCTGAATGGGAGAAAATATTTGCAAATTCCATATATCTCATGTGGATTTAGTATTCAAAATATATAAGAAACTCCTACAAGTCAATAGGAAAAAACAAAATAACCTAATTCACAAATGGGCAAAATAAAAGTGCTCAACATCACTAATCATCAGGGAAATGCAAATCAGAACTATAATGAAGTAACCCTTTGCATCTGTTAGGATGGCCATTATTAACAAACAAATAAACAAACAAACCAGAAAATAAGGAGTATTTGCATGGAAATGGAGAAATTGCGGCTTTTGTGCACTGTTGGTAGAAATATAAAATGGAGCCACTCTGGAAAACAGTGTGAAATTTCCTCAAAAATATATATATAATTCCCAAATGATCTAACAATCCCACCTCTGGGTATTTATTCAAAAGAATTGAAAACAGGATCCCAAAAAGATATTTATATTCATTGCAACATTATTCACATTAGCCAAGAGGCAGAAACACCCTAAACATCCAACAGTAGATGAATGGATAAAGAAACTGTGGTGTATATATATTAAACAGAATATTACTGAGACTCAAAACAGAAAGAAATCTGTCACATGCTATAAAACAGATAAATTTGGAAGACATTATGCCAGTGTCACTTAAAGAGACATTACAGTTATGGAGAGGTAAGTACTGCATGATTTTGTTTACATGCGATCTCTAAAGAGTCAAACTCATAGAAGTGGAAAGTAGAATTCTGGCTGCTAGGGGATGGAGAAGAGGGAAATAAAGAGTTGCTGTTCAGTGGGTATAGAGTTTCAATCATGCAGGATGAAAAAGTTCTAGCGATCAACTGTACAACAATGTACACAGAGTTCACAGTACTACACTGTGCTGTTACAAATTCGCTAATAAGATAGAGCTCATTTTAGGTGATTTTTTGCCAAAATAAAAGAAAATTAATAATAAAAAAGCAGTTAAACATCTAAGACTTTATCATAAGATCAATCTCACTTGTGAATCAGGTAATTCACATATACCATCATTCTTCCAGAATAGAAAATTGTGTTTAAATTGTATAAATGCTATTTGAATTGTGTCTTATTGAACAACTATTACAAGCTCTTGTCATTGTAATTATATGGTTAAATTTGCAGTTGTCTACATTTCCATTTACAGATACTGTCCTTCTCAGATGTCTGTAATATTATCAAATACCAAAGATTGAGAACTTTCCTTTCTCCCTATTCTATAGAATCACAATTATAATTTTATTAAAACTATAAAAATAATAGGCAGATATACACCATAATTTCTATTAGATAAATGTCCTCTCAAAGGAGCTTGACAAATTCTAGATTAGGGGAAGAAATAAAATTGTCGCGAATGAATTTAGTACCACCTAATTAACTGATAATTACATCCATGGCTCCCTTAAACTTTTAAATATAATAAATAAAATGTAGGTTTAAAATGACTTTAAGATAAGGATATGCTAAAAGAAATCCTAAATCATCTGAGAAATGTGAGATTAATTAGTTAAGTATTTTTATTTTTAAATGTTTTATTTTATTTTTGAGAGAGAGTGCATGTGCATGCGAGTGGAGTGAGGGCAGAGAGAGAAGGGGGACAGAGAATCTGAAGCAGGCTCCATGCTGACTGCAGCAAGCCCGATGTGGGGCTTGAACTCACACGGAGTCTGGAACTCATGTGGGAGCTCAACCTCACATGGGGCTCAAACTCATAAACCATAAGATCACAGGATCACGACCTGAGTTGAAACCAAGAGCCCGGCACTCAACTGACTGAGCCACCCAAGTGCTCCTAATTACTGAAATATTTTAAAGCACATCTCAGTAGTAACTACCTAGTCTAGTCTGAATCATCCTTTAAAATGAAGCATAAACACCAACTACAAGGAGCCTGCCCCCACCCCCGCCCCCGTCCAGTGAGCAGTCCAGGTTAGGCATCCCTCACAGAACTGAGGTAGCACCCTTTAAGGGTGAGATTTACTTCCTCAGCAAGTAATATTGTCTGTGTGATACCCCAGAGGCTCAGCTATTTGTGTGTGTAGTCTGTGCTTCCTCTTCTGTGGCCGTAACATCTGGCGCAGTGCCTTCCACGTGTTAACGGTGACTCATTTATTCATACAGCAACAATGTATTGAGCACCTGATTTATTTCAATCCCACAACAGCTTAAACTCTAGTGTGGGAAACGGCAAGTCCACTAATGATTAGATGAGTAAGATGCAAAGACCAGGATCAAAGGAGGCATTTACTACCATGGAGTCCCGGGAGACCAGAGAGTGTGTAAGTAGGAGGTGACATAGGAGCCAAATCCTAAATATGCGCTAGGATTTACCAGGACGAGTTACCAGCTTCTGGCTGGGGAAAGAGGCCAGAGGCAAGCACAATGCGGTGCCAAGAGCTGAATGAAGTGGAGGTGATAAACTAGGCTGAAGGGGAAATAACTGGAGAAAGACTCGGGGAAGAGTGGGAAAAATCTTGATGTGACATAATGGGAAGAAAATCAGCCTTCATCCTAAAAATAAGTAGAATAACATCTGCATATTAAAAAGCCACTTTAGGGCCTCTTGGGGGGCTCAGTCATTTAAGCATCTGACTTAGGCTCAGGTCTTGATCTCAGGTTCAGGAGTTCAAGCCCTGCATGGAGCTCTGTGCTGACCGCTGGGAGCCTGGAATCTGCTTTGGATTCTCTGTCTCCCTCTCTGTCTCCACTCTTCTCTCGCTCGTGTTCTCTCTCAAAAATAAAATACACATTTTTTAAAAAGTCACTTTAACAGGAGTATGTGCAAAGAACTAATGAGATGTAAGAATGGAGGCAAGAGGCGAATTACGAGCATTTCAACAATTTAGACAAAAGATGAGGCTCCCTGGACCAGGGGAGGCCCTGTGAGAATGCAAGAGTTGGGGCAGGTAGCAGGACTGACTGACTGCAGAAAGTGAGGGAGGAATGAGGTGAGAATGCTCGTCACGGTTCTGGCTGGGGCCACCTGATGATCTATGCATGGTACCATCCACGGAACTAGGGAACCTTTACACCAAGATGAATAAACAAGTGCAGGAATAAATGGGGAAAAAATGGCTAAGTTCATTCTTTCGCATGCGGGGCAATATTTTAGCCATGAATTGTGTATATACAAGCATGCATAGAAAGTATATACTACCTGGAATCTCAGAAAATTAGATTAGGAACCAAGAGTTTAAGCCTTTGGGCAACTGCCAAGAACCTTATATCAATCTTAAAGGTAAATTTAACAAAATAAATGTTTAAAGCAATATAAAGTTTCTAATATTCAGAGCCTATGCTTGCTGAAACTGGCCTCCCATCCCTAAAACCTCCACGCAAATGTGCATCCATAGACAGGAATGCCCTGCACACGTACTGGGTGTGTACCAGCACTGAGAACTTTTAAATTTGTGAACACAGCCTATACGCGTGCTTCCATGTGAAAACATATATGCTTTTATGTAACAAAAAAGATTCTAATCCTCAGAAGGTTCTTTATTTTTACATATCAATTTATTTTATATTTTTCCTAATTTTATTATGTTACTTGACATGTTTAATTGAGGAAGATTTGCTGAGATTGTATTAGGGTTGACAGCAGGTGTAAGTACTAAGTAAAAAAAAAAGGTCATGGCACTAGAGAAAAACTAAATTAAGAGAAAATGCAAATAAGGACCATGACTGTTACATTAAACAGTTTAGAAATGAAAAAGGAAAGTAAGTCCCATGATTAGATCAAAGTAGAAAAATACACTGAGAAAATGAGAGTCCCAAGAAAAACAAAGAGAGAAACAACAGCACACATTACTGATTTATGAAGAGAAGAATATCCACTCCACCTCATGGGCCCAACAGAAAATCTTCAGAAGCTAACTGCTGAATGCTGGCATAAAGGGAAGATGAAGAGTGTAATGATGACCTGGTGTTCCCTGTTACATGCGTGTATCTGGTCCTGACAGTGTAGAATGCAAGGGATTTTAATGACAGGTGTGTAAAGCAGCATTAGCTAGCATCCTTTTAGGTGCCTTAATGTTAGAAAGACTAGAAGGCCTTTCGAAGGACACAGGATGGGCCTTTGGGCAGCACTGTCCCAGAACCTACTGAATCCTAGATTTGAGCAGCTCTCCCTCTTTTTCCCTTCCTTCCCCTTTCTGAGCCTATGTGATCCAGCGATGGATGAGCACTTCTTATGTCAGAAGAGTGTCAGGGCTGTAAAGGATCATACTCTCTCTTTATATTAACAATGCATAAGGAGATTGTTCTCATCTGTTTCTCACAGAACAACAAATGGCAATGAAAATAATTCTAAACTAAAAGAAACGTATCACTGTTATGTCGCTTTAAAAATACTATCTTATTCCTGAATGGAGCTTTTTCATAATTAGTAGGCACTGACTGCCTAATAAGTAATTCAGGTTTCACATACAAATCTAAATTATATTTTTAGCATATATAAATAGATAAATATAATAATGGATTACAAGTTGTTTACCAGTTAGAAAGTCTAATAAAAAAACAACAGTTTAGGGGTGTCTGAGTAACTCAATCGGTTAAATGTCTGACTTCACCTCAGGTCATGATCTCATGGTTTGTGGGTTCGAGCCCTGCATCGGGCTCTGTGCTGACAGCTCACTCAGAGCCTGGAGCATGTTTCAGATTCTGTGTCTCCCTCTCTCTCTGCCCCTCCCCTGCTCACGCAGTGTCTCTCTCTCTCAGAAATAAATTTAAAAAAAATAAAAAAAAACCAGTTTATATTGTTTTAAGGGAATTAAAAATACATATATTTTAATGCTGTTCATCTCTGATAGATAAAAACACATTCCTATATTATTAATGGAAGAGCAATATTTGCAGTCTGCGTATTATAACCTGCCTATTAGAAGCCTGCCCTCTTGGACCCAGGGCCCCTTGGACTTATCATAAACCATAAAAGCCACAACGTCATATATTTAAGTGTGAATCAGGTCGGCATTCCTTTCAAGATTAAACTCTTAAGCTATCCCTTTATAAAATGCAGATCTAATAGAGCTTTGAGCATAAACTGATAAGAAGTAAAGCATTGGAATAATGTAGCCAAATGCCTCTGATTGGATCTATTCACCAGCAATTTCTAACAAAAGAAAACAATAAGAGAAACCCCAAAAGAATATGCAGTTTTATAACCTCTTTCTGTTTAAAACCAAGATACAACCAGAGGCACCTGGGTGGTTCTGTGGGTTAAATGTCCCACTCTTGATTTCAGCTCAGGTTATAATTTCACAGTTCAGGAGTTCAAGTTCTGAGTCGGGCTCCATGCTAAGAGCACAGGGCTTACTTGGGATTCTCTCTCTCTTGATCTCTCTCTCTCTGCCCCTTCCCTTGCTTGCTCTTTTGCTCTCTCTCTCTCAAAATAAATAATTTTTTTAGTACAAATTTAAAAAAAAGACACAAGCAGATTTCATTTTATAAACACTTTCTTCCTAGGTGATTCTCAAATAAGTCATCCTCTTTAGACTTCTATGCACACTTATGAATCTTTAACATTATTCTACGGATGTTCTTGGAGTTACTGGTAAACCTACTGCATCAGTGTAGCTTAAGTTTATCTGGCCTACATTTATACAAATATCATTAATGCTTGCCATTGTAAAGTAATGAAGATGTTAAATACATAACCATATACAGGGCTTGAAGCTAAGGACTTCAGACAAGGACACACACACACACACACACATACACACACACACACATTGACAGAGAGAGAAAGAGAGAGAGAGAGAGAAACAGAAAGAGCAAGAGACAAAAAAAGAGAAAGCGAGGGAGTTGTTTGGTGGGCATTAAAAAATCCAAGATAGAAAAAAAGTCATTCTCAAAGATTTTGTGAACTAAAAGTTAATATATTTTTACTTTTTTAATACATACCTGTATTTCTAAATTATTTTAATGTTTATTAATTTTGAGAGACAGAGAGTGAGCATGGGAGGGGCAGAGAGAGAAAGAGACACAGAATCGGAAGCAGGCTCCAGGCTCTGAGCCATCAGCACAGAGGTTCAAACTCACGAGGTTCGAACTCACAAACTGCAAGATCATGACCGGAGCCAAAGTAATACGCTTAACCAACTGAGCCACCCAGGTGCCCCAGTATATACTTCTATTTCTTAGCTCTGTCTTCATCATGCTATTAATAAGCAACTTGCTTTTTATATTGCTTTAAAAACACAAGTATCTTTCTCATTGATGATGGTACCTTCATGAATGTGATTTTACTGTATTAACAAACTGATGTCCACATTACTGTATTTCAAGAAAGAAAATAGCCTATTTATGTATTTACATAATTAAAATCTCAAGTGAAAACTATACTGATCTTCCTATTAATAACTTAAATATTTAAGACCTACAGGCTGAAAATTATAGTGTCATAAACTTTTATTACTTTTTTGATTCCTACTGACTGCCTTTCTTACAATTCAGTGTGCAAAAGAAATCTCCAGTTTGCTTTCTAAGTGTAATATATATATACATGTTTTTAGAGAGGTAATCAAAATGGTTTTATATGTGAATTTTCTATTTACTATTGTTATTAATCACACAATCTTCCCACAGATTTTCTACATTCAAAGTTCAAAAGTATAATACATCCAGTACTGCCAGAAATTACTCAAGAATCACTCATTTCTTTTGTCGTGGGGTCCTGCTCACTTATAAACCCATCTTTCCTGTGGAAATTTACATTTAAAAAAAATACCACACATATATATGTAATTTACATACATATACGAACCAAAATTTGCGGGAAATCTGTGCTAACCAAAGTTAAACATATTTCTTTGAAATAGGATATTTCAAAGGATTGTGACTATAGTGGAGGAGCATAAAGTATTCAGCATTTCCAATTTGAGAGCAAACCCTTTTTTCTTTCTTAGACCAGTACATCTTAGACATTCTTTTTTTTTTTTTAATGTTTTTTATTTATTTTTGAGAGAGGAGAGAGAGAGAGAGAGCATGAACAGGGGAGAGTCTGAGAGAGAGGGAGACACAGAATCAGAAACAGTCTCCAGGCTCTGAGCTAGCTGTCAGCACAGAGCCTGACAGGGGGCTCGAACCCACGAACCATTAGATCATGACCTGAGCTGAAGTCGGACACTCAACTGACTGAGCCACCCAGATGTCCCCATCTTAGAACATTCTTGCTAACATCTTCCCATAATCTCTTTTTCACAAATTTATGCAGTATCAAAACATACAGTAACTCATTAGCAACACAACTAGAACTCAGATTTTGAAAAATAAAGTTATAAAATTCCAACTAATAAAATTTGAATTTATATAGCATTAATGACAGTATTTGCAAGAAAAAGATTTCATACTCAATTCTGAAGTTGAAATAACAGCTATTCTTTTATGTTGGCAAGGAAACTCAACATTTGACTATGAAATCATGCAAGTATTTAATAACAACTATGAAACAATCATGCTTTTTTTGCTCTTCTGCTTGTTAAGCTAAAAGAAATAAAACATACTATCCCTGTGCCTTAAATTTGATTTCTAGGAATTTGTTTTTAATTATATCAGTGGGTGTTTCCAGAGTTCTCTCATTTCATTTTATGATTAACTGACTTTGAACTGAATACGTCACTTGCCAGCATGGAGAGACACAAGTAAACAGTTTAGTCAAGTGCAGCTTGTTCAACTGGAAGAGCACAATTGGGCACAATTATGGTTCTGCTTTCCTATGGTACGATACCTGGACATCTATACAGCTTTCTTGCCTGGGCAATATCCCCTTTGCTTAAACGGGTTCGCTGACCGATTGCAGGACGGATGCCATTATCATCACGAGATGGGAGAATCGTATCCAGAAACATCCCCCTGAAAAAAATCAGAAGTAAGCCACACATAAGTCACCAAATTAAGACGCATACATTCCTTACAAGTTGAAGATTATTTTTTTCCAAACTCATGCCAATTAAAAGGAAAACACATCAGTGTTGAACTTTAAATAGGGTGCCAGACTTTCAAAACACGTTAATCAAAGTAGAAGAAAAAGTTATATTAAACTGTATACCTAGCATAAAATCAGTGATGAAATTCACTTTAATTTAGAAATGATTTTTAAAAATCTAGAATTCTACAAAGTTCCCCCGCACCAAGTGTACCATGGCATTTATTTTAGTCTTTTAAGCAGATCTAAGAATTCCTTGGATTATTAAATTGTAAAACAAGTTTTCTTCATAGAAATCTATTTTTAAGGACAATGTTTAATACATGTTTTTAAGGTTACTAAAGATTGTAAAAGTAAAACAAAATATGTTATTTTTAGTTAAATTACTAATTTAACCCATGTATTCTTAGAAGTCCAAGTATTAAAGTATATATATGAAGAATAGGAAAAAAGAGAGTTTCAAATTTTAGAAACAACAGTTTAAAACAAAGTGGTTTTTTGATGAATGCAAACACAGAGAGAAAATAACATTTTCAGGGTAAAATTAAGAAGAAAAAACTAGCAATGCATTCATAATGCTAAGTTAGAGACACCAAGTTGTGAGATCAATGTTGTGATAAAAACTCAACATCTTAATATTCAAAATTAAAAATTCTGAATATAGTGCACTAAAGATACAGTTTTAATTTTGCAATGAATATCAACATTTATAGCTTTAAAGGAAAAACAGAGCTTAAAAGTTAGAGTGGTAAACTATTCCAGTGGTAAGATGGATGGTGTATATGAGGGTTTTCAAAAAAAGTATTTGAAATTCGTTTTTTTAAATTTTATTTTAGAGAGAGTGAGAGAGCACAAGTAGAAGAGCAGACAAAGGAAGAAAGAGAGAGAGAGAGAGAGAGAGAGAGAGAGAGAGAATCCTAAGCAGGCTCCATGCTTAGGCAGACATCAACATGGGGGTCAATCACATGACCATAGGATCATGACCTAAGCCAAATTCAAGAGTTGAACACTCAACCAACTGAAGCACTCAGGTACCTCAAAAGTATTTGAAATTAAGAAATACAATTGTAAACAAATTTTTTTAATAAGATGAAAGACATACACCATTACAAAATGTTAATGAATACACTGTATATAAACTACAAGTTAAAAGAAATTTCATCTCCACATATTCCTTCCTTCAGAAAATACTAACTAAGCACTGTTGTAGGTCTGGATTTATAGCCTTTAATAAAAGAAAAATTTATGACTCTCACATTTTATTGTGGGGTAAGAGACATTAAACAAAAGATTGAAAACTGAGATAGTGACAGGCTTTATGGAGAAAAAAGAAGTGGAGATGGATATTGATTATCCAGTGATGGGGTAGCTTTTAAATAGTTAGATCAAAGGAAACTCACTTGGAAGTTGACATTTTGGGTAAACATGAAGGGAGTGAAGGTGAGGACATTGTGGGTAATTGGAGTAGAGACTTCCAAGAGACAAAACAGGAAATTCAACCATTCAGAGATGGGAGGATCCTTAAAGTGTTTGAGTGTCACACAGATAATGTGACTCTTAGACTGAGGAAAACTATTAATATCTGGAATATGGTAAACAGAGGAGTGACATGATCTATCTATTTTATGACTAACCTCTCTGCCTCCAAGGTCAGGGTAGTGATTTTTAGATAAAACCTGAATAATGCAAAGAGAGGATGGAACTCTATAAATTTAAGTATCTGTAAAACACCACATGCATGCCTGAGATAAAAGTCGGGAGGGGAAACTAATGATTTATGGGAGTTAATTAGCAAAAGAGAGAACTTGCACATACTTAATTAGATGCAACTACAGCTAAGCCAATGTAATTGAAGAGGAAGTAGAGCTCCTAAATAGGGTAGCATTGAGAAAAGCCATTCTTCAACTATACTTCATGAATCACCATATATATTAGTAGGTTTAGTCCAAATTAATGAAGGGTTGCCATTTCTGCAGTACTTCAGTACCAACAAAGTATTCATTATTTTCTATTTCTAAAAACAGATTTGTAATCTTTAAAGGTTTATTTTTCCAGTTTTCAAAACTGTTCAATCTAAAAAGTTCAAGGACATCTTGGCATGGATATATTCAAACTCATACAACAGAATGATGAATTTTGACTTCTTTTCTCTACTGCGGTAACCTCTCATTCAGAACAGGGTAAGTCACCCTTTCTTTTGTTCTTTCTTTCTGTCAAGAAGTTAAAATTCTCTCCCTCCACACCCAGGCCATTAATCAATGCAGGCCTTTCTGGACTATCCTCAGTGAGGCACTATTAATAGTCCAGAGACAGATTACAAAAGGCTTCACTTACGAATCTTCATTTGCTCCACCTACATGAGAAGACTGAATTAGCTATGCTTTTTAAAAAAAAAATTTTAAAATTTTGCAATTCTTTTATTAATGAAAAATGGGCAATCCCAGTTAGCAAGTCACTATACTACAAGTTACCTAAGCATATAAAGGTCCCATACATCTAGGCTTATTCTTCCTAAAAGTAAGTACCCAAATCTGCTGATGGGCTACATTCATGAAAACAACTAAAACTTTTACAGATTCCCTGGGTTCAGAATAGAAAAAATACATATAAAATTTCAAATATCTGCATTAATAGAATGAAGAACAAAAACCCCCACATATTCATCTAACTGATGTAGAAAAGGCATTTGAGAAAATTCACACCTTTCATGATAAAAACTTTCAATGAACTAGGAATAGAAGGAAACTGTCTCCACATAAAGACCATAAATGAAAAACCTACAGCTAACATCATATTCAGTGGTGAAAAATGGGAAGTTTTCCATCCAAAGTCAAGAACAAAGCAGAAATGCCTGCTCTCACCACTTCTATTCAATATAGTATTGGAAGTTGTAGCCAGAGCAATTAGGCAAGAAAAGGAAGTAAATGCATCTAAATAGGAAAGAAACGGGGCGCCTGGGTGGCTTAGTCAGTTAAGCGTCCGACTTTCGCTTAGGTCATGATCTCGCGGTTGGTGGGTTCGAGCCCCGCGTCGGGCTCTGTGCTGACTGCCAGCTCAGAGCCTGGAGCCTGTTTCAGTCTGTGTCTCCCTCTCTCTCTGACCCTCCCCTGCTTGCGCTGTCTGTCTCTCTCTCCTAAAAATAGATAAAACATTAAAAAAAAAATTAAAAATAAATAAATAAATAAATAGGAAAGAAAGAATTAAAATCATCTATCTTTGCAGATCATATAATCCTACATGTAGAAAACCCCAAGGAGTCCACAAAAAAATTAGAACTAATAAATTCATTAATGTTGCAGGATTCAAACTGAACACACAAAATTCAGTTGCAATTCCATACAATAACAATGAACAATTGAAAAGGAAATTAAATTAAGAAAACAATTCCAGGGGTGTCTAGGTGGCTCAGCTGGTTAAGCGTCTGACCTGAGCTCAGGTCCTGACCTCATGGCTTGTGAGTTCAAGCCCCATGTCTGTCAGCACAGAGCCTGGAGCCTACTTCAGCTCCCTCTCTCTCTGCCCTTCCCCCACTTGCACTCTGTCTCTTTGTCTGAATGAATGAATAAACATTAAAAAAGAAAAAAAAAACAATTCCATTTAAAATATCATCAAAAAAAATAAAGTACTTAGAAATAAGCCCAACCAAAAAGGTGAAAGCCTTCTAAACTAAAAACTATAAAACACTGTTGAAAGAAATTAAAGAAGACACAAATAAATGGAAAGATATTCTATTCTTATGGATAACATGGACATTCCATGTCTAATTTGGTAAGATGTTCACACTACACAAAATGATCTATAGATCCAGCATAATCTCTATCAAAACCCAATAGCATTTATCACAAAAATAGAAAAACAGGCCTAAAATTCATACGGATCTCATAGAACCTCAAATAGTTAAAAATTTTTTGAAAAACAACAAAGTTGAAAGATTCACACATTGTGATTTCAAAACCCATTATTAAGCTATAGTAATCAAAACAGTGTGATACTGGTATAAAGATAGACCTATAGACCAATGGAACAGAATAAGAATCTCAGAAATAAACCCTAGTCGATATAGCAAATAATCTTTAACAAGGGTGCCAAAAGCACTTAATGGCAAAAACAAACAACAATAATCTTTTCAATAAATGCCGCTGGGAAAACTGAATATCTATGTGTAAAAGAATAAAGTTAGGTAATTATTTAAGCTATATAAAAAATTAACTCAAAATAAATTAAATACTTAAACACAAATCCCAAAACTATAAAACTCCTAGAAGAAAACAGTGGAAAAGCTTCATGACATAGAATCTGGCAATCATTTCTTGGATACTAAAGCACAGTCAATAAAACTAAAATTAAAAACCTACTATGCAACAAAGATGAAAAAAAGAGAAAATGCTTGCAAGTTATACATCCAATAAGGAGCCAGAATGTACACAGTAATCCTATATATTAAGAGCAAAAATTGAATGATCTGACTTTAAAATGAGCAAAAGAATTGAACAGACATTTCTTCAGAGACAATACACAAATAGAATGCACATGAAAAGGTACTCAACATCATTAATCATCAGAGAAATGAAAATCAAAACCACAATGAAATATCAAGCCATACTCATTAGGATGGCCACTATTTAAAAAAGGAAAAAAAAAAGGAGACAATAACACATGTTGGTAAGGATATGGAATAATTGGAACACTATGTACTGCTGTGGGATTATGAAATGGTGCAGCTACTATAGAAAACATCATGAAGCTTCTTCAAAAAATTAAAAATAGAACTACCATATGATCTAGCAATCCTACTTCTGGGTATATATGCAAAATAATTGAAGATAGGATCTGGAAAAGATATTTGCATATTCATATCGATAGCAGCACTATTCACAATAGCCAAGGAGTGGAAGCAACTCATATGTCCATCAGTGGATGAATAGATAAGCAAAATACGGTATAAACATACAATGAAATATTAATCAGCCTTAAAAAGGAAGGAAATCCTGTCACATGATACAACTTGGATAAACCATGAAGACATTGTGCTAAATGAAATAAGCCAGTCACAAAAGGACAGATTCTGTATGATTCTACTTAATGAAGTATCAAAAGTATTCGAATTCATGGAAACACAAAGTGGAATGGTAGTTACCAGGGCTGGCAGGAGGGGAAACAGGGCATTTTTGTTTAATGGGCACTGGGTTTCAGTTTTGTAATATGAAAAAGTTCCAAATATCTGTTTCACAACCATGTGAATATACTTAACATTACTAACTGTACACTAAAAAACAGTTAAGATTGTAAATTTATGGGGCGCCTGGGTGGCTTAGTCGGTTAAGCATCCGACTTTCGCTTAGGTCATGATCTCGCGGTTCGTGGGTTCGGGCCCCACATTGGGCTCTGTGCCGACTGCCAGCTCAGAGCCCGAAGCCTGTTTTAGTCTGTGACTCCCCCTCTCTCTGACCCTCCCCTGCTCACGCTGTCTCTCTCTCTCCTAGAAATAAATAAAACATTAAAAAATTAAAAAAAAAAAGATTGTAAATTTTATGTTGAGTGTTTTTTAACATACACACACAAACACAAAGCTTCAAATGCTTTGGAGGTGGTGGCCAAGAACTGTGATAAATATTTTTTTCTCCTAGAATTCAGCTTTTAAATATATGTATGGCTTATGGAAAAAAAGAAAAAGAAGCAATTTAAACATGTAAAAGAAATACAGAATGAGAGGAAATATATATTTTAGACTTTGGTATAGATTCATCATCTATCAAAGACAGAAAGAATAATTTTCTCGAATTCTTTCCACCACCTCCTATGTTCTAAAGAATCAAAAGTCAGTTTAGTTCTAAATAACATAGTACACCAGCATTCGAGAGGTGCCTTGGCTGAACTGGGATTCAAATCCCATTTGTTACATGTTACTATGGAAAATTCAATTCCAAACACTGATCTCAAAAAAGTTTTATAACTCTTTGAGATTAATTTCAGGCCAAATTTACGGGTGTATTTCTACCAAAACTTAAATTCAATCCCAAAAGCTATACACACTATACTATATATAGTGTACTATATAGTGTGTGTCTATATATAGTGTAATATATATTGTGTATATATATATAGTGTAATATATATACACACTATATAAATATATACACTACAAGTATAAGGTATATATATGTGTATATAATACACACTTCAGTAGGAAATAATTATTAAATACAGTGAATAAATATTAAAATACAGTTCACACTCAATTTTTTAAATAATACAGTTTTGTCTTTTTAAAGGAGGATAATTTAAAAATGTATCTAAGCATTAAAAGTTCATTGACACATTCTTCTTTACTTTTTATCAAGAGTTATTTTAGGGAGTGCCTGGCTGATTCAGTTGGTGGAGCATGGGACTCTTGATTTCGGGTGTAGGTTCAATCTGCAATGTGGGCATGGGGGGACAGATTACTTAAAAAATAAAAATCTTTAAAAATAAAATCTTTAAAAAAAACAAAAAGGGATTTATTTTAAAAAGACAGGGGTATTGATTTGAATTTTTTATCTCCTTTCCAACCCTGCCCTTAGAAATAGATGTTTGAGGGGCATCTGGGTGGCTCAGGCGGTTAAGTGTTGTCCTCTTGATTTTGGCTTAGGTCATGATCTCGTGGTTTGCAGTTTTGAGCCCCGCATCTTCTCTCTTCTTCTCTGCCTACCCAAATAAATAAACTTAAAAAATTTTTTTAAAAAGAAATAGATGTTAGATGAATTGTGAAGTGGACATAAGTGGGCAAAAAGAATGAGTTAGAATGGATCTATGAGTGTAAAATGAGCATAAATGGGGAAAAGGGATGACTTCAATGATTTGACAGTTCTAAATTCCTTATCTGGGAACTATTTGCTCGATGACATCATCTTTAGAATAAACTAATTAAAACCCGAATTTATTATGTTCCTTAAAAATAGTGTTAAAGCTTTAATGAAATGAATTTAAGTTTAATAAGTGGTGAAATTATAAATTGTATGAGGTAAAATATGTTCATAATATGTTGTTTGAGAATTAAATTATTTAAGCAACTTTTAAGCATAACTAGTAGTTGATCAATAGAAAACACACAGTACAAAACACAACATAAACAGAGAATAAACATTTAAAGTCAACAATCAAGTACTCCATTTGATTCGTGGATGACTAATTTTCATTAAATGATGCTATTACAATTTAAAACATGATTGGCTTAATAATAATTTTCATTGGACTTTTCAAAGTGATCTCAGGATATCAAATAGTTTAAATAATTTGTACCATTTAAATTTTTAATCTGAATTTGTGTATTTGATAGGAAATGTGAAACCATGTTTTTAAAACCTCAACTGCTGCTGTTGGCTATAAATCTTAATCAAGTGTTTTTGTACTGGAGGGCAAGAGTATCTGAAAGAGGTTCAAGTTCTACTGTTAAGCATAGCTTTGTCAGGAGCCACACAGAGGAAAGGAATTAAAAGTCAAAAGGTATAACCTGAGACTCCAACCTTGAGAAGGTGTTCCTGGCATAGTGCATGATACTGTCAAAATCATATCTTTCTCCAAGTGAGTTCACTTCTCCAGGCTCCATCTTCAGAAAATTGTACTCTTGACCTAAGAAACATTTCAGAAGCCTTTTAGCAGACAGAGAAAAGAACAGAAGAGCCCCTCCTAAGCCTGCATCTGCTCTTTACTAAATGCCAGTTGCAGTTATATGGGAACACCCAGGTACGTGCCAAAGTATGCTCGCATGGCCACTGTTTTCACTTAACATCACGTTGAAAAGTAATAATGAATTTCATTAATAAGTTCATTTTGAATAAAAAGGATGATCGGCAAAAGCATACTTTGGGTTGTTTTCCATGTATATGCTTTATGTTCTTATAAATACTTGTTTTCTAAAAATCTCACTGCTCTTTTCAACACCACAGGAATGATTACAAAAAGTTCCAACTTTACCAAATGAGACTCCACCTTTCTCTTAGGACTACATTTGCCAAGATCAACAAAAATTATCTTTTGCTTTAGAGGCTTCCTATGAAACACTGAGAAAAATATAAAAACAGTATTTGTATGTACACACAGCACTGGCAGGCTTTACTATGTGACTTTGTCACTAAAGGCAAAAACAATAGCCGTAGATTTCACTCAGAATTGAAACAAGATTCTCTCTGATGATTCTATTCCAACCTCTGCTTGGAGCGTGTTTTGATCAGGAAGAATGTGCTTGAGAACTTCATAATTTATTTATTTTTGCTTTACTTTTCACAATTGTTATTGTAACTTCTGGACATTTTCCTTTTAATAGGCTTTTCAACTGGCTGTTTATATCTGTATTGCTACACTGTTTCTTGAAATTTGAAAATAACAGACTTAGAAGCGTAGATCTGGGGCAATGGTTCCAGAAACAGAGAATTTCCTCAGATACAGTTGAGGCCTCAGTGACTCCGTTTTCATAATTTCAGTAGCCGAAGACAGATGCTTTAGTGGCTCAAGTAATTTAAAAAGCTTTGAAAGACCAGAATGTAAAGGTGAGCTCCTAGAATTCCAAATTCAAGGTTCCACCTTAAAATGGAACTATTACAACACTAATCTAACTACAGTTTATTCCAACTGCCATATTACTGTGAAAAATATAAATATCACATTAATAAAATTTTCCAAAGAACAATAAATAGAGTGATACCAAAGTATAGTATGTCTTCTGCATGTGATAAGGAAACTTGGTATACTCAGCACTAAGGATTATAGAATCATCCTGATGTTACAAAATCCAAGTCCCTGACTAAAGTGTTATAGTCTACCTTTCTTTCTTTTTTTTAATGCTTTTTTTTTTTATTTCTAGGAGAGAGAGAGAGAGACAGCGTGAGCAGGGAAGAGTCAGAGAGAGGGAGTGACAAACTCTGAAACAGGCTCCAGGTTCTGAGCTGGCAGTCAGCACAGAGCCCGACGCGGGGCTCGAACCCACGAACCATGAGATCATGACCTAAGTGAAAGTCGGACGCTTAACCAACTAAGCCACCCAGGCGCCCCTATTGTTATAGTCTACCTTTCAATGAATTCACACATTAAATAGTTTTTAATGAACTAACCAGCTTGTACGGTAAAATATGTGTTCCCCAAGTATCTGATGTGTCTATTTGTATTATAAACATTTCAGGAAATATTCTGTATTCTTGCCAACCTCTCACAGAAGCAACTGTTAAAACTCTCTTCTTCATAAGGAAGAATAAGTATGTTTTAACATATCCAATTCTAAGGTGAGATTTTCATAAAGCTATGGAGCTGGTTTTATAGACATTAATCTATGCCCCAATGGAGATTTCAAATTTGAGCACAATATGGGAAGATATTCTCTAGTTAAAGCAAAATTCTTTATAAAAATTTCTGAAAGTGGAACATTAAGCAACTTTAGTCATAGTCTGAGGCATATAATTGAGCACTTAACATGGAGATGACTCAGTGTTTTGTGCTAAATAAAAACAATATAACCATACATGGTCCAAATAAAGAAAAATCAACTTATTCTGTGAATAAAGGGAAGAGGAACAGAGATACAGAGAACCAGGGGAACTCACCCTAAACAATTAAAAAAAAAAGAAAGAAAGATGATGAACCTTCTTCTTGAAGGCATATTCTAAAATGGATTAAAGTGAGGCACCGAGATGGCTCAGCTAGTTAAGCATCCGACTCTTGGTTTCAGCTTAGGTCATGATCTCATAGTGATTTCAGCTCAGACCATGATCTCGCAGTTCATGAATTTGAGTCCTGTATTAGGCTTTGCACTGACAGTGCAGAGCCTGCTTGGGATTCTCTCTTCCTCTCTCTCTCCCTGCTGCTCTCTCTCTGCCCATCCCCTGCTTGTGTTCTTGCTCTCTTTCTCAAAATAAATAAAGAAGCTTTAAAAAATAAAATAAATAAAACAGAAGTAATACAATCCTTATACCAATGTGGCTCCTATTGTAGTTACTAATTTTGCATATAAATGTGAGGCTAAAGTCTACACTTACTAGACATTGCCCTTGAATAACACTTGATCTTAAGTTTCTGCACCAGAACAAGTCATAAATTTGTTGAAGATTAATCTCCAGCATGAACTCTTTCATGCTAGAATTGCCATGCTCCACTAGTTCCAAATACTCAGGAAATCTCACACAATAAATTCTTTCTTTTCCATTGGCCTGAATGTTGAGTCACCCACAGTATGAATAGCCATAATTTCCTAAGCACTGTGTTCAGTATGATACATTTATATACTACTTACGTATTTCTTGCTTGTTTTAAATATATACTTAGGTTACAACAGAGTCCTATTATTAAGAGTAAGAATCATTCTTGAAAGTTACTTCCTGTATAAGATGTTCTCTCCATGTAATAAAAGAAACCTAATAACTATGGTTAACAGCAAACTTCTCAGTTAATTGGTAGTTGAAATCATTTTCCGAAATATTGTCCTTTCTTTATTTCTTTCTTAATGATATAAAGATGAACTTTGATAGCTGGCTCAGCCATTTGAGTCTCCTACATTGAGAGTAAACATATTTTTTTACTTCTCCTTGATAATCAACACTATAAAGGATTTCATCATTTTTAAACTAATATACAATTGACATACACTATGATATTAGTTTCACGTGTATAACTTGGTGATTAGACACCTGTATACAATGCAAACTGGTCACCACAATAAATCTATTCGCCATCAATCACCATGCAAAGTTAATAAAATGTTGACTGAGTTCTCTATGTGGTACATTACATCTCCAAGACTTACTTATTTTATAACTGGAAGTTTGTGCTTCTTGATTCTGTTTACCTACTTCATATCCCCAAATCTCCTCCTCTCTGACAACCACCACTCTGTTCTCTGTATCTGTGCGTCTCAGTTTTGTTCTGGTTTATGCATTTGTTTGTTTTGCTTTTTAGATCCCAATTAGAATTGAAGTCATATGGATTTGTCTTTCTCTGTCTAACTTATTTCCTTAGCATAATACCCTCAAGGTCCATCCCTGTTATAACAAATGGCAAGATTTCATTTTTCATGACTAATATACCAGTGTGTGTGTGTGTGTGTGTGTGTGTGTGTGTGTGTGTGTGTGTGTGATATGTCTTCTTTATCATTCACTTATTGATAGATGGATACTTAGGTTGTTTTCCTATCTTGACTATTGTGGATAGTGTTGCAATGAAAATAGGGATGTATATATCTTCTTGAGTTGGTGATTTTGTTTTCTCTACATAGATACCAAGAAGTGGAATTGCTGGATCATACACTAGTTCTATTTGTAATTTATTGAAGAATCTCCATACTGTTTTCCATAGTAGCAACAATAGTGCATGAAGGCTCCCTTATCTCCACATCCATCCCAAGATTTGTTATCTTTTTCTTTTAGACAAAGGTCATTTTAACAGGTGTGAGGTGATATGTCATTGTAGTTTTGATTTGCATTTCCCTGTTAATTAATGAGATTGAGCATCTTTTCATGTGCCTGTTTTCTATCCGTATGTCTTCTTTGGGAAAATGTCTATTCAGAGCCAAGTCTATTTTTTTAATCAGATTATATTTCATTAAGTTGTATGAGTTCTTTATATATTTTGGATGTTAATAACCCCTTATCAGATATATGATTTGCAAATGTATTCTCCCATTCAGCAAGTTGCCTTTTATTTCATTGATGGTTTCTTTCACTATGCAGAAGCATTTTAGCTTGATGTAGACCAATTTATTTTTCCTTTTATTACGCTTGCATTTGAAATCAGATCCAAACAAAACAAAACAAAACAAAACAAAAAAACATTGCTAAGCCTAATATCAAGGAGCTTACTGCCAATGTTTTCATTTAGGAATTTTATGGTTTCAGGTCTTATATTCAACTTTATTCCATTTTGAGTTTACTTTTGTGTATGGTGTAAGATAATAGTCCAGTTTCATTATTTTGCATGTAGCTGTCCAGTTTTCCTAACACCAATTATTGAAGAAACTATCCTCTCATTGTATTATCCTTGCTCCTTTTGCTATAGATTAATTGATCCTATATGTGTTGGATTATTTCTGGGAACTCTACTCTGGTCCATTAATCTATGAGGCTGTTTTTAAGCCAATATCATACTGTTTTGATTACTGTAATTGTATAGTATAGATTGAAATCAGGGAGCACAATACTTCTGGTTTTGTTTTTTCTTTCTCAAGATTGCTTTGTCTATTCAGGGTCTATTGTGACTCCATACAAATTTTAGCATTATTTGTTCTAGGTCTCTGAAAAATGCCATTAGAATTTTGATGAGGATTGCAATGAATCTGTATATTGTTTTGGGTAATATGGATATTTAATGATATTAATTCTTCCAATCTATAAACGTGGAATATGTTTTTACTTATTTGTGTTTTCTTCAATTTCTTTCATCAGTGTCTTATTAGTTTTCAGTGTACAAATCTTTCACTTCCCTGGTTAAATTAATTCCAAGGTATTTTATACCATCTGATGCAATCATAAATGATGGTTTTCTTGATTTCTCTTTCTGAAAATTTCTCATTAAAGTAGAGAAACTCAATATAGTTTTATATATTAATTTTTTATTCTGCAAAATTTACTTCATTTACTGGCAGTAAAAGTTTTTCAGTGGAGCCTTTAAAGTTGTCTACAAATAGAATAATGTCATCTATAAATAGTGGCTGCTTTTATTTCCTTTCCAAATTCTTTGTCTTTTATTTCTTTTTCTGATCTAACTGCTGTAGCTAAAACTTCCAATACTACTTTGAATAAAAGTGTCAAAAGTGTCTTGGTCCTGATTTTACAGGAAACATTTTCAGTTTTCCACCATTGAGTAAGATATTAGCTGTGATTTTGCAATATATGGTCTTTATTAGGTCAATATATAGACAATGTATGTCCTTCTATACCCACTTTGTTAAGAGTTTTTATTATAAATAGATGTTGAATTTTGTCAAATGCTTTTCCTGTATCTATTGAATTGATCATATGATTTGTATATTTTGGGTTTTTTTGTTTCCAATTATTATTATTATTTTAATATAATTTATTATCAAATTGGCTAATATACAACATGTACAGTGGGCTCTTAGTTTTGGGGGTAGATTCCTGTGATTCATCACTTGCATACAACACCCAGTACTCATCCCAACAAGTACCCTCCTCAGTGCCCATCACCCATTTTCCCCTGATTTTTATATTTTGTTAATGTGGTATATCACAATGGTTAATTTGCACGTGTTCGAACTTCCTTGTATCCCTGGAATAAATTGCACTTGATCATAGTGTATGATCTTTTTAATGGATTATTTTGGTTTACTAATGTTTGCTAATACTTCACTGGGGATTTTTGATTCTATATTCATGAGGCATATTGGCCTGTAATTTTCTTTTTTTGTGCTGCCTTGTCTGATTTTAGTATTAGAGTAATGCTGACTTTGTAAGATGAGTTCAGAAGCATTTCATCCTCTTCAATTTTTTGGAATAGTTTGAGAAATATAGGTATTACATCTTCTTTGAATATTAAGTAGAATTTACCAATGAAGCCTTCTGGTCCTGGGCTTTTGTATGTTGGGAGCTTTTTAGTTACTAATTCAATCTCTTGATAAGTAATTAGTATATTCAGATTTTCTATTTCCTTGTGATTCAGTCTTGGAAGATTGTATAATCTTATGATTGACACAAACAAAAGTTTATCAATTTTATCTTTTCAAAGGCCCAGCTTTTAATTTTATTGATCTTTTCTATTGTCTATTAAGTTCTATTCCATTAATTCCTTCCTTCTACTAACTTTGGCTTCATTTTTTTTTTTTCTAGTTCTTTTGGGTGTAAAGTTAGAGTGTTTACTTGAGCTTTTTTTTTCTTTTTTTTTTCTTTTTTGTGATTTCTTGAGATAGGCTTGTATTGCTATGAACTTAACCATTTATAATCACTTTTACTGCATTTCATAAGTTCTGGTATATCATATTCCTGTTTTCCTTTGTATCTAGCTAGTTTTAAATTTCTCTTTTAAATTCTTCAATGACTCAGTGGGGGAAATATCTTTTTTTCCCATTCCTTCACCTTCAGTCTGGTGTCCTTAGTTCTTAAATAAGTTTCTTATAGTCAACATATAGATGAGTAGTTCAAAATATTCAGCCACTTTATATCTTTTGATGGGAGTATTCAGTCCATTTACATTTAAAGTAATTATTGATAGGTATGTACTTATTGCCATCTTGTTGACTGTTTTCTGACTTGTTTTATAATTCCTCTCTCCTTTCTTCTTCTCTTTCTTTTTATCCTTGTGATTTGATACCTTTCCTTAGTGTTATATTTAGATTCCTTTCTAATTTTCTTTTGGGTAATCACTGTAAGTGTTTGCTTTGTGGTTATACTGTGAGGTTCTCATATAACATCCTATGTATAGAACAGTCTATTTTAAGTTGATAACAACTTAAATTTGAATACATTCCAAAACTACAGTCCTACTCCACCTGCCCATGTTTTGTTTTTGATTTCATATTTTCAATTTTTTTATTTTATGTATCTTTTAACTGATTATTATAGTTAATCTGACTACTCTTTTCTTTTTACCTATTTCATACTTGCTTTATCAGTTATTAATCTGCTACCTTTACTATAGATTTACCTTTTCCAGTGGCAGTTTTACTTTAATATGTATTTTATATATATATTGTCTTTATATATATTTTATATATATATTATATTTATAAATAAATAAATAATAATTTAAAATAATAATAATTTAAAATATAAATAATAAAATATAATAAATATAATAAAATATAAATAATTTAAAAAATAAATAAAATATATTTATATATATTTTATATATGCTTTTATATATATTGTCATTAATTATCATCATTGCTTTTCTGTTTAAAGAAGTCCTTTTAGGGGCACTTAGGTGGCTCAGTTAGTCAAGTGTCTAACTTCACCCCAGGTCATGGTCTCAAAGTTCATGAGTTCAAGCCCCATGTTGGGCTCTGTGCTGACAGCTCAGAGTCTGAAGCCTGCTTCAGATTTTGGTCTCCCTCTATCTCTGTCCCTCCCCTGCTCATGCTCTGTTTCTCCCTCTCTCTCTGAAAAACAAATGAACACTAAAATAAATTTTTTTAAAGATGTCCTTGTACAGTTCCTTATAAGTCTAGTTTAATGGTGATGAACTCCTTTAAGGTTTTGCTTGTCTGGAAAACTCTTTCTCTCTCCTTCAATTCTGAATGATAACTTTGTTTGGTAGAATATTCTTCATTGGAAGTTTTTTTTTTCTTTCAGTATTTTGAATTAGTCATGCCACTCTCTTCTGTTTTGCTTAAGTTTCTTCTAAAAATTCTGCTGATGAACTTATGGGATTTCCGTTGTATATAACAAGCTTTCTTCTGTTGCTGCTTTTAAGATGATCTATTTATATTTAACTTTCAATGTTTTAATTATAATGTGTCTTGGTGTGGAACTCTTTGGGTTCATCTTATTGGAAACTCTATGGGCTTCCTGAAACTGGATGTCTGTTTCTATCCCCAGATTAAAGAAGTTTTCAGTCATGATTTCTTCAAATAAGTTTTCTGTGCCTTTCTTTCTCTTCTCTTTCTGGGACTCATATACACAGATATTATTTTGCTTAATGTTGTCCCATAAGCCCTTAAGATATTCCACCTTTTTAAATTTTTTTTCATTTTGCTACTCTAGGTGAGTTCCATTGCTCTGTTTTCCAGTTCACTGATACATTCTTCTGCTTTATCCAGTCTATTGTTGAATCCTTCTAGTGTATTTTTCATCCATTATTGTATTCTTCAACTCTGTAACTTCTGTTTGGTACACTCTTATATTTTCTTTGTTTAAGTTTTCATTGTATTCATCCATTCTTCTCCCTGGTTAAGTGAGCATCTTTATGACCATTACTTTGGACTCTTTATCAGGTAGACTATGTATCTCTGTTTCATTAAGGTCATTTTCTGAGGTTTTGTCTTGTCTTTAATTTGAAACATATTCCCCTGTCTCATTTTGCCTGATTCTGTATTTGTTCCCATGTATTAAGCAGAACAGTTATATCTCCCCGTTTTGAAG
Organism: Proteles cristata cristata; assembly: GCA_017311185.1. Lineage (NCBI taxonomy): Eukaryota > Metazoa > Chordata > Mammalia > Carnivora > Hyaenidae > Proteles > Proteles cristata. The sequence continues at coordinate 768,384 of JAESUZ010002548.1, read as the reverse complement.
AACTGGCCTTGTGTAGAAGATGACCCTTCTGTACAGGGAGCAAAATCCCCCTGGCTACCAGAACCAGGCAATCCAAGGTATCCTCTGTGTGGGGTACATGCATCCACCAGCTGAGGCAAAGCCGTGGCTGTAGCACAGAAGGGAGTGAGGTACTTGCCTGGCTGTGGTATGGCTATGGCACAGGAAGGGTGGGGAATTTGACTAGCTGTGGTAAATCTGTGGCCTGGGAGGGCAGGCCTCTTGTCTGGCTGGCTGTGGCATGGTTCTGGTGTGGGGCAGGGCGCTCTTCCAACTTGCTGTGGCATAGCCGAGGCATCGTGAGGAGGGTTGCACCTACCTGCACAAGCAGGTAAGACAAAGATTCCTAAAATGACACCTACCAGTGTTGGTATTAAGAGGCAGAAAGATATTTAAAAAATGGCAACTATCCATCCTTCTGTCCCTGGAGAGTCCCACACATTCTTGTCTGTCTAGTGGTCACTTTAAGACTAGTAATTGAGTCTGCTTCACATATGGACTAGGTGCTTTTCAAGCTGCTGTTTTTGCACTAGGTCCTGGGGTGAGTGACTCTGCATGTGAGCTCCTGAAAGGTAGATTCTCCGCTCCCTACAGTTCTATTCTTCTTCTAGATACAATCCCTCATGATTTTATGTTTGGGGGCTCATCTTTCCCATGTAGGACCTAAAGTATGAGTGTCTGATGTAGGGTACAAACCCCTTGCTCCTCAGGAGAAAGTGCTGTACTTTTGAGATCTCTTCTCATGGGTCATCATGCCTAGAATTGGATTTTTTGGCAGCAGGTATGTTTCCACCTCTCCAACCCCATCTCCATGTGGCCCTTTTATCCTTTGTTGTATAGGCCCTGTTCATCTAGTTATCAGGATTTTTTTTCACAGAAATTATTCCATGCGTAGCTGTAGTTTGTTGTGTCTCTGGGAGGAAGTAAGTTCAGGATATTCCTAGACTGCCATTTTGAAACATGCTCTTTTCTTCTCCTGTTTTCTTAGTCTTGAAATGCCTTCTTCCTTAGCTCATCATACTCAATGATCTTTCTTCTACCTTTTAGACCAAATCTTACTGGTCTTTGGGGGGATTTTTTGCAATATCCCACTTTCTATCCTCAGGCATTTTTTCTTCTCCCTTCAATGTTTCCCTAGACAGTCAAATCTACCATCATATTTCCATCTCTAGATACAGGCTGAAGTGTAGATTCACCTTTCCTTTGTGTACTAACCATTTCCATTTGGATAATTCAATGGCTTCTCAAAATCAAAGGTATGCTAAATAAAATCATTATCTGTCTTCCTCATTCTAAAAAAAATATGTTGCTTTATCCATATTTCTTCCTTCATTTGATGGTGCCACCATTCATCCTGTTGCCTAAAATAAATCCTTGAAGATTTTTTCCCCCTTGTTAGTGTTCCTCTTAAAATATATTTGAAAGGTCATTCCCTCTTATTCTTCTTGAACTGCACTTCCTTGACTGAAGACTTAGTCAGCACTTATAAATTACTTATTTAATCCTCTTACAGATTCCTTAAGTTCATCCTCTCCACTCCCACTTCCCCATTCTCAGTTAAGGATCTCAAAGCTGAAAGAATTCTTTTTGTTATCTTCTTTGAAAATCTGAACTTGTTCTGATTTCAATCCTCAATTATTCTCCAGTAGCTAAAATATAAAATCTGGGGCACCTGGGTTTCATCAGACTTCAGCTCAGGTCATGATCCTGCGGTTCACAGGTTCAAGTCCTACGCTGGGCTCTGTGTTGACAGCTCAGAGCATGAACACTGTGTCTCCTTCTCTCTCTGTCCCTCCACTGCCTCACACACACACTCTCTCTCTCTCAAAAATGAATAAACATTACAAAAAAGATAAAATCTAAGTTCCCTAGCTTCATATAGAACATCCCGTATGATGTAACCTCATTAGGTAATTCTCCCATTTGCAACTTACCATGTAGCCATAATGAGAAAATAAAAATGATTCCATTTTCTGTAATTATAGCTATGATCATGATGATTCTTTTCAGCTTGGAAAGTCTATAACCCTTTGGTGTACTTTGAACATTTCTACTTTACTTCTAAATTTCAGTTCTTTTGTGGCATTTTCCTTGACTCACTAAGGCATTTTGTTACACATTGCCTGGACTTGACAGTATTCTTATTATATGACTAATATTACTTTTCTCACCCACTTGTAATCATGTATATATATGCACATACCCCACAGTAAGCCTTATACTTTTCATGGCAGCATTTTCATCATCTAATAATGCCTCAATAAATAGGTAGAACCAAATATGTGATGAGCAAATAAACAGATCAATACTGTTAATTATAAGAAATTCAAAGGAATTCAATGTTTGTAACTTCAAACCTGCCATGAATAAGGAAAAAAGAACACACATTTACTTTTCTAATGCTTGAAATACATATGACCGTATAATATGATTCCAAAAAAACAGAATTTAATCTTTTGGTAATTGATATGTACTGATTTCATGAATTTATGAAAGTTAAATACAAAGCTTTAAAATAAAGCTATTATAACACATCAATTATCAGAGAAAATTAAATTTTAATTATATCTGATATTTCAATTACTGAAAAAATTCTCCAGAATTTACCTTTAGAGTAGTTTAAGGAGAATTCTCAAAGAAACTATTTAGACTGTCCTGGAAATGAGTCATTTCCCTGAAACATTCTCCAAAAATTGTTCCCGGTATAATATAGATTTCTATGGTAGCAGCACATTTCATGTCAAACACTGGATCTTTTCTAAATTCCTACCACATAAATTATAGAGCTAAGTATTAAAAATGCTGTAAATTTTAATAATATTAATTTGTGGTTCAATAGCCTGCACCCATTCTTGAAAAGCACAGAAGTTTAGAAATAAAACAGCTAAACCTTAAGAAAAAAAGATCAAGCACAAGAAGCACCAAAAATCATCCAGTCTGAAGGAAAACAAATTAAAAATATAATACCATCATAAGTATTTTTTTAATCAAAAAAATGCTGAGTTTACCATATCAAAAAAAATCAGTTCACATTTTTTAAAGAAAACTTAAAACATAAATACTCTAAACACAACTAAAAAAAAATATTCTGTCAACCTTAAACCCAACATATTCTAAGTCTCTCACCTGGCTGGATATTTTCTCTTATGATAGTGACATGGTTATCTCTATCTGGCCGTGTGTGTTCATGCCAAAAGCCTATCACATGGCCCAATTCATGAACAACAATTCCAAATTTATCACAGTTCTTGCCAATAGAGATTGCCTGAGGTCCATTTCCCCGCCGACCCACATAAGAGCAGCATCTGCAATAAAGGAGAAAAGGGAGATGGTGGTGGCAATGATAAATGAGTTACAGTATGGTGAAACTTTTGCCAAGAATTATGATGACCTACAAAGTCCAATATATTCAGAGGTCTTTCATCAACAAACACAGCTCATTTCTAGCATCCTGGTAAACTCATATACAACATAAGTCCCCACATAATCATTGGAAGTGCTTTTTCACTAACTTATATGTTACAATATATGTTTTAAGTCATCTTTAAGAGTACTCAAAAGGTATCAGAAAATAAGGTACTTACAATGGTGATTAATGTGCTTTTAAACATATAGTTAAACTCAAGACTTATCAAGCCACTTTTATTTCTAATAGAGTTTTTTTTATTCTCATAATCTATCGACTTTGGTGGGTAATTACTTTGTCACTATGGTTATCTGGCAATAATCCATTATTTCAGTTTTGAATATAAAAACAAAGGTTATTTTTCCTCTTTAAGAAAAACAGGATTAGATTTTTTTTATGAAAGACAGTTAATCAAAAATGGAGTTACTTTTCCTACTCCTGGGAGAATTTATTTAAAGAAGAAAACTTAGAAGGAGTCAATGGAGGAAAATTAGTTTCAAAAGGTAAATTATCCAAAGTTAACTGGTGAAGAAAAATCAACAACTGGCATAATTATGACATTTGCTAATATAAATATAATTATATCTAAAACTTTGATAATTAGTGTTTACATTAAAATACTTTTTCTATAGGATCACCCCTTGAGACAGCAGTTGAGGGCAAGTAATTGGTCTTGGATAGTTAGTAACTAACTTTGACACTGAACACTTTTTTTAACTTATTAAATTAAAAGAGAAAATTGCCAAAAATTAATTACCCAAATGATTCAATGGAATTTCACAAATTTTCAGTTTCCAGAGTAAGCATATTCGATAATCCTTTTGATTGTTCACAAATACAAACATTTGTCATGGCAATTATTTCTGTAGGCTTTAAAAGCTTTAAGCATCTTAACCTATACCACAGATTTATTATTTATGAATCTATTATAACAGTTAATGAAGCTTGATAAGTCAATAACAAAAAAAGAGGTAGCTGGTAGGGGAAAAAAAATCAGGGAATTTTGGTTTTGCTCTTATTTTTAATAGTATTTTTTCAATCTATATACAGGTAGTTATTAAATAATGAAACTGAAAAGTATTAGATGTAGAAAAACACAAAACTTCAAATGTTGGAGAAATTTAAACTGAATCATTACTGCCATAGAGCAGAAGTAGTTAAACAAACATCTGATAATTATATAGCAACTAAATAACACATGCTGAGTCATTCTTGCTAGTAATATTCAAATAAGAAAATACTTCACAAATCAAAATCTGGGAGATGGTCAAGCCATGTGGTCAACTTATTTAATCTAAAACGCTTTCTTTTACCATAATTTCATCCAAAACAAGTTCCAATAAGTAAAATGGGATTCCATAACAGAAAATAAAAATATATTTCCCTCTGACTTGTAGAATGGTCCTGTGAAAGAAGAAAAATGTGGTGGTTTGACTTCTATGGTTTGAGGGAGATAATAATTCTGGACACTCGGATGAGTACATAACTAAATACATGCACAGACAATTAGGTTTAGAATGACAGAGTAATATGTGCAGTTTATTAAAAAATGATTTAAGGATGTCTCGGTACTAGCTCCTAATGTAGCTCAGGTTGATGCTATTTTCTTGTATACAGCTTTTGATTTCTTTTGTTTCTAATTTGTATGATGCTCTTAAAGCTTGACCACCAAAAGTTCTATCTTCTCAAGAAAAACCTTCACCATCTATAGAGAAGCAACACAGAGAGTCTCTAAACCACAGAGAGTAATCAACTAATCTAAAACCTGCTACTCCTTACCTTTGCTCTGACTGGGGGACCAAAGCACCTTTGGAAGTTGCCTATATTACAATCTATCATGATACCCATGAAGATGTCCTTTCCACAGCAGTCTTCTCAACACTGAAATTATTTAAAACTGTAAAGTCATATTATGTCTCTTCTCAATATTCTCTGATGGTTCTATAGCAACTTGTGTCAATGTTCAAAAATATTCATTACCCCACACTGGAAGATAATTATACTTCCTTCCTTACACCATTGATGTTGAGTTTGATCATGTGACTTGCTCTGAATAATGTCATGTGAGCACAAACTGTAAATTCTGAGAGACTGTTTAATAGTCATTGTGGTTGGCAATATTGTCTCTGCTTTATCTGCCACAATTGCAATGTTCTAAAAAGAGATTTTGCCATCAGACTGAATACTAAAGTGGTAACTCTAGTGAGACACAGACAACCAGTGATGGACAGGCAATAGAAATAAGGAATCAATATCTGTTACTCTAAGCCACTGAACTTTAAAGGTCATGTATTACAATGACATAAATTGTTTCAGCTGATTAATAAAACCCTCTTTTACTCAGAGGAGACTCTAAAGTACAATACTTACAAATAACTGCAAGAACCTACATGATCTTCACACATAAATGTCTTACCATAAGGACCCCTCTCCTATTCCTGTCCCTGTAATCACTCTACCTGAGCCATGCAGTCTCTTTGCTGTGCCTTGAGCATACGGACAAGCTCTTGCCTTAAAGCCTTCTTACTGGTGATTTCCTCTGTCAGGAACTCTATTCTCCCAGGCAGCATGTGACTTGTTTCATCTGCCTTTTCAAGTTTTTGTGCAAGTGCCTTTCCATCCCATTTATATTGCTTTCCTTTTTGTCCTTGAATTTATGGTCTATTAATATCCTTTACATTTCATATATTTTCATGTTTTCTTCTGACTTCTTATCCTAGAATAGAAGCCATTTGTAGGCAGACAACTTACATGCTTTATATAGTGATATCTCTAGCCCCTAAAATATAGTCAGGCATGTAGTACAGCTCCATAGATACAGAGAACAGACTGGTAATTGCAAGAGTTTGAGGTGGGAAGTGGGGGGTGGATCAAATGAGTGAAAGGATTTAAAAGGTACAAACTTCCAGTTATAAGATAAAAAAGCCCTGCAGGTGTAATGCAGAGCAGTACTGTAATACAATAATACTGTATCCCATACTACAAAGTTGCTAAGACAGCAAATCTAAAAGTTCTCATCAGGAAAATAAAAATATTGCTACTACATGAGGTGATGTCTGCTATCTAAATTTATTGTGGGAATCATTTCAAAAAATTTTTAATGTTTCTTTATTTTTGAGAGAGAGAAAGACAGACAGAGCATGAATATGGGAGGAGCAGAGAGAAAGGGAGACACAGAATCCGAAACAGGTTCCAGGCTCTGAGCTGTCAGCACTCCGCCTGACATGGGGCTTGAACTCCTGAACTGCGAGATCATGACCTGAGCTGAAGCTGGATGTTTAACCAACTGAGCCATCCAGACGCCCCGTGTGGGAATCATTTTACAACATACACATATATCAACACTTTGTGGTAGGCACCTTAAATGAATATAATATTTTATGCTATTTATATTGTAATGAAACTGGGAAAAGATGATTTTTACAATAAATAAATTAATAAATATTTGTTAAAAGAACAGATCTCATAAGTGCAGGAGGGAGCTAAGCGTCTGGTGGCTAGCAGAGAGCACCTAAAGCAGAGGTGAAGATGCTTATGGCCAGAGGTTAAACATACTCTTACCTCAATACCTCCTCAATCTGGTTTTCTACTTTTTCCATTAGTGTAATTCTGTAAGTCACGTAGTAATCCAACAAGTCATCTTTTTCTGCTTAAATTAACCAGTCCCTGCTGTCTGCAAGCAGGAATTCTGGCTGGCACACCTCTTCTGCCGAACTATAACCTCCTTGCAGAGAAAAACACCTCACATTCAATTTTATAATCAGTCAAATTGGTACAGTAAGTGGCACAAAATGAAAACGATATAAGTAAAGATGAGTAAGTGACTACTGCCATAATCTGAAAAACCAAACTGACCAAAGCTAAAGACAAATTTGAAACACAAAATCTAAAAAATAGGTAAATAAGTTAATCCAAATTTTATTTGTTTGGTTAGTTGTTTTTAAAGAATCATTAAAAATTAGCAGATAGGAAAACAGTAAGATTGTTCAAGAAACTATCTAGAAGAGTCAGAGAGGTAATACAAAATAGAGGATATTCATGGATTAAATACCTAAATTTGAGACCTGAAACCATAACATTCCTAGAGGAGAACACAGGCAGTAACCTCTTTGATACTGGCTGTAGCAACTTCTTTCTAGATATGTATACTGAAGCAAGGGAAACAAAAGCAAACATAAACTACTGGAGTACTTCAAAACAAGAAGCTTCTGCACAGTGAAGGAAACAGTCAACAAAACTAAAAGGCAATCTACTGAATGGGAGAAGATATTTGCAAATGGCATATCTGATAAAGGGTCAGCATCCAAAACATAAAAATACGTATCAAACCCAACACCAAAATAAACAAATAATCCAGTTAAAATATGGACAGGAGACGAAAACAGATATTTCTCCAAAGAAGACCTGCAGATAGCCAACAGACACATGAAAAGATGTTAGTTATCACTTACAATCAGAAAAATAGAAATCGAAACTACCATGAACTATTACCTTATACCTGTCAGAATGGCTAAAATCTACAACACAAGAAACAAAGAGGTGTTAGCTAGGGTATGGAGAAAAAAGAACACTTGTGCACTGTTGGTGGAAATGCAAACTAGTATAGCCACTCTGGAAAACCATATGGAGATTCCTCCAGATCTTAAAAATAGAACTACCTTACAATCCAGCAATTGTACTATTGGGTATTTACCTGAAGAATACAAAAACACAAATTCAAAGGGACACATACACCCTATGTTTACATTTACATTATTTACAACACAACAGTCATGATATGGAATCAACCAAGTGTGCACTGACTGATGAATAGATAAAGAAGATGTGGAATAGTCTTCAGCCATAAAAAAGAATGAAATCTTGCCATTTGCAATGACCTGAATGGAGCTAGAGAGTATTATGCTAAGTGAAATAAGTCCGAGAAAGACAGAGACAAAGTTAAGAAACAAACTCTTAACTACAGTGAATGAACTGATAGTTACCAGAGTTGAGGAGAGTGGGGGTTGGGCTAAAGAGGTGATGGGGATTAAGGAGTGCACTTGTTGACATGAGCACCAGATGATGTATGGAATTGTTGAGTCACTGCACTGTACATCTGAAACTAATATAAGGATAAAAAAAAATGTTATGCTTTAAAAATAGAGGCTATTCAGCAATATAAGCTTGTATAGTAGATAAAAATAATATATAAATGTCTTCCTTACAAAGAAATAAGTCAAACAAGTTGCTATAAAATGATCTCTCATTTTGCTAATAATTAATCATCTTGTGAAATAAGCAAATGCCACTCACGACAATAAATATTCACTAAAAAATATTTATAGTTAAGTTTAAACTTTTGTCAACCTAGGAAGAGAGAGCTAAAGCATACACCCCATTGAAGCTGGATCAAAGATACCAAATGCCAAAAAGTTCTGAACTTTACCATCTGCTTTTTAAAATTTTATTATTTTCCCACTTACCAAAGATGTGATACAGAATTAGGCACCCAATAAATATTTACTGAATACAAGCTGATTCTAGCAGAATAGGGTGGGAAATACAACATGCTAAATGGTACAATTGTTTTCTATTTAATAATTCTCCTATTAATATTGACATTATTTTAATTTCTATTTTCACCTTTTTATTTTATTTTTAAATGTTTATTTATTTATTTTGAATGAGAGAGCATTGAGGGAGTGCAAGTGGAGGCAGAGAGAGAAAGAGAGAGGGAGAGAGAGAATCCGAAGCAGGCTCCACTCTTAGCATGGAGTCCCACACAGAGCTCCATCTCACCACGATGAGATCATGACCTGAGCTGAAATCAAGAGTCAGATGCCTAACCTGACTTTTGTTTTGTTTTGTTTTGTTTGTTAAAAACTACAACAGCAAGGTGCCTGGGTGGCTCAGTCAGTTAAGCTTCTGACTCTTGATTTCAGCTCAGGTCATGATCTCATGGTCATGATATTGAGCCCTGCATTGGGCTCTGCACTGACAAGAGTGAAGCCTGCTTGGGATTTTCTCTTCCTCTCTCTGCCCCACTCCGCTTATACTCTCTCTCTCTCAAAAGAAAAAAATTATCATTAAAAAAAAAACTACAATAGCTACAAGTGGCCTTAGTGGGTAAACTAAATCAAAATGAAAAAAGTGATATGAAGTGGTGAGATGTGTTTGCCTGCCATTTCAAAGCCAGAAATAGAACTGGTTAATGTCGCCATTAATACTAATGGCACTACCTTACAGGCTCTCTGTACTCAATGAAGATTTACACTAGATATTATTAAATTCAATGCCCTACATGCAACAGCTCTTATGAGATAAAAGACACAATACTAAAATCCAATAGGACTGTTAGGTGTTTGACTTGACATATATCTGACTGCAGTGGCCTTCAGTATTTTGTGTAATTACCAACACCCAAACTCTTTAATAATTTTGATTAATTTCTATGAGATGTAAATGCAGCATTATCATAGAACAATCTCCTAAATGATGAAATAGTTGTTTCATAAAATTATGGCCAATAATGGTAGTTCCAAATGAAATTTAGAGGTCACAAAATAATTAGAATGATTAGCAAGCCAATGGTCAATACTTATAAAATGTATCACCATTTCCATTACTGAAAATGTTTATTTAAACACTTACAACATTCATTTATAACAATTACAGGGAAGTTGAGTATCAAGAGAAATCATCAAGTGCAATATTACTACCATAACAGTCAAATTAAATGTATATATAATACTCAAGAGTTTAACTCCAAGAGTGCAAATACAGATTTAAAGATCTGACAGCAATTCACACCTTCAGTTTCCATTTCTCTAAAATCATTACAGTAATCATTAAAGTGCATCCTCTTCAATACCTCCTTAAATTCTTACATAATTTTATTTTAGGATTACATACAATGTTCTTTAGCTGATGCATAAATTGTCAGGATTTTCTTGATTACCTATCTAGAAAGCAGCACACTAGGTGTCCTAAGGGACACAGAGATAAGCACTGATGAAGGCGGACAGATGAACCAATGGTGGGAATGTCACTGTTACAGCTGTGGGTAGAGCAATGTCCCACTGAGGGCAGCTCAGAAGGGGGTGAGAAGGAAATATACAAATGGTTTCCACTAATGACAATGGAAATAAAGGCATTCCAAGCAATCAGAAGAGCACAAGCAAAAAATGAAGAAATGATAGTGAATGGGAAAAATTGTTTAGCAGAAATAAGATGAAAAATTTTGAAAAAAAAGCCAAATTAATGAAAGAAAATGAGTATAAATATGAATTTGTTACACACAGAAATTTATCAATAAAATAATATGCCAGTGCTTTGCTTGTATTTGTTTCACAAAACTGAAAGGTGGTAAAGAAAAAAGAAAGATGTATTGATGTGAATACATTATGTATTTAGAAATATGTAAGCTGAGCTATATCCATTCTTATTAGATATAAGGAACTAGGAGGTATTTCAAATGTGACCGAAACTTGTCAAGCTAAATTTAAAGTAATTTGGAACAAAAACATTAGTTTAATAAGCCAAAACTAAAAAATTATGGTATTATCCAAAACTACAGAGAAAGGCAATAATGTAAAATTTTTGCCCCTATCTAGGACCAAAATTAAAACTGATTTCTTTTTAAAACTTTTACTTAAAACTGATTACTTTTTTTAAATGTTTGTTTATTTTTGAGAGAGAGAGAGACAGAACACAAACTCGGGAGGGACAGAAAGGGAGGGAGACACACAGAATCTGAAGCAGGCTCCAGGCTCTGAGCTGTCAGCACAGAGCCTGATGCGGAGCTCGAACCCACGAATTGTAAGATCATGACCTGAGCCGAAGTTGGACGCTTAAGTGACTGAGCCACCCAGGTGCCTCTAAAATTGATTACTTTTTAAGTGAGGTTAAATGTTCTAGGAATAGATGGTAGAACAAAGCCAGATCACATAATCCTCTCCCAGTACCTAGTGAAATATATAGATTTCTCCCCAAAAAATATATGTGATTGGGCAAGAACTATTTCCTCTAAAGGAATTAAGCATTTATTTTTACTTTTTTATTATAAACTATACTAGAGGGTATTCAAATAGTTATAGCTGACTAGAGAACATCCCTCTTTATACAAGGATTCTAGCTAATAACTGTAGAAGGGATAAAAAGAAAAAGCAATATTAGAACATCACTCTTTTGCAATGATGGGAAATTTTACAATGGAGGGACCTGGCTGTCACTCCTGGAATCTACTGGTCAACAGCAGCATCACTGAAGTGGCAGACCAGCACACACGCCTCCTGACCGAATATAACGTAAAGTAGACAGCAAACCCTGTCAAGTATTCTTAGCAAACAAACACCAATTCCATCTGAATTTAATCAAGTATTCAAATGCGGAAGTAGAAGGGAGAGAAACTCGAAAGCTTTCAGAGTAAAATGTCTGTAGAGGATACAGCAATGGTTGGAGAGCTGCCATTCCTGTAACTTGGCTAGAGTATGGGATTTGTGCAGAGATGTGGCGGCAGGAGAGGCTGCAGATGGAAGTTGTGGTAAGTTCACGGCATTCTTTAAATGTTATATCAAGGGATTTGGATTTTATTCTCAGGCTAACATTTCCCCAAATGTGTTTCGGGATACTGATGTACATTCTTCACTTTTGAAAGAGTGGCATGGGTGTTCTCGTTTTTAAGAGAGTTTTAAAAACACTGGATTCTATATTCTCTTCAGTTGGTTGAATATTCATAATGTTCATTAGGACATTGCTCCAGAAATACCTACTGAAATTTAACACACCCTTTCACAATTTACGGAACAGTTGTTTTGGAGAGTATTTGTTATCTTCCTGTAAGAAAATCTAGAAAGCACCAGTGTATGAGGAAGCATTGAAAAACCTCAAAAAGTATGGTACCTTGCTCTGACCAGCAGTTTTTGAAGATAATTCTAGTAGCAGTAAATTGGTGAAGGAACAAAGCAGAGCATTTGGAATAGATCAGGTGTGGCATGACAAAGAGATGAATATGGACTGAGGCACTGACATAGAATATAGCTGGAAATCAACAGACCCACTGAATATCAGTGAAATCTTATTGCATAGGTTTTAGAGGGAGCACAAGACAATCATCAGACAGCGTTACTACAGTTTCCACTTCAGGTGAGTGAGATGTGGGCAATACCGCTGTTACAGCTGTAACACAAAGAAAAGTAGTTGACCTGGTGGAGAAATACACTTGGGGTAGATGTACAAAGTGTGTGATCAAAGAATATATCTATTTTAAATATAATATGTTCTTGGGGCACCTAGGTGGCTCAGTTGGTTAAATCGTCGACTTCAGCTCAGGTCATGATCTCGCACTCTTGTGAGTTCAAGCCCTGTATCTGGCTCAGTGTTGACAGCTCAGAGCCTGGAGCCTGCTTCGGATTCTGCATCTGCCTCTCTCTCTGCCCCTCCCCTGCTCACACGCTGTCTCTCAAAAATAATAAACATTTAGAAAAAATTTAAGTATCATATTTTCTTATGTAAAATTCACACGTTATCATAGGCAAAATGCCAAGCAAATATTCAGAAATGAATCCTACCTATGGATTTTTCCCCCTTCTACACGTACTTAAATCATTTCCTAGTTCCACTTACCCACAAGGTCTATACGTGAATACAATGTAACTCTCTTCATCACTTCTTTCAATAAAAGTCACACATGTGTGCTTTTCCCAGTGCCTCATGGCCTGCTTGAACATGGCTCGCTGGCTGCCTGGAAAAATGTCAGGATATTAATAAGAGTATCTGTCTCAGGGAACAGTGCCACATGCTGGCTCCTTCATCCTCAGTCTGCCTGGGCAGTTCAAATGCCATCACTCTCATCAACCAACAAATATGAGCCTGGAGCGTCACGAGTGACCACTCTTAAGAATGGACACTCATCTTATAATCAAAAGTTTCGAACTCACTACCTTAATGTATGTGTACAAAGCTCTATAAATGGGACATACATTCTTCCTGACAGTTGAAGAGAAATCAGCTTCCAGACTTACTGGGCACATTTGAGACTCAGTTTAAAAACCAAAGCAGCACTTTTGACCCTTAGAACTCCACACTAATGATATTTTTCAATTCCAAAGATGCTCTAAACTAACCACCAAGGTGAGTGGAATATTTCTCATGTTTGATTTAATACTATGTTTTATATATTAATATATAAAACTCTGTAAAAATACACACTTAATCCACATGATAATATCTCATTATAAAAATAAACACTCTGGGAATATCTTACCAGTAAAGTTGCCTCCTATAACATAAGGAATAACACCTCCAGGCCATATTCTTTCTGTTCTCGATGTAGCAGCTCTGGGAACTCGATTTTTCTCATTTTGCCCTGAGAATTTTAGAGGTACTTTTCCCTTCACTGTGTTGTTTTGCTCCAAGCCTGCAGTGACATTTAAAACATTCTGTGAAACAGAAGTCCTCGGTCAGGGAATCATTTCCTCTTAAAAGACTAAAGTTGAAATGTCTTATTTACATATTTGTGTAAATATGCCTAATGTCAAGGCATTAAAGAAGAACTTCACTTATATTACCTACTTGAAAAACATTAAAATATTTAAGCATTTCATGTCAAAATGCTATTTCTCAATGATGCTCTATTAGCAACTTTAATGAAGTCCCATACAACAGTCAACAACGGAGAGAAGTCAGGCAGACTTGTAGGCCACAAAAAAACTGTTTTATGCAGTCTAACACAAGAGCACTACCAGTTCACCACCAGATGATAAAATAGACATTGTTTAAAAAATCACAAGATATTCAAAATTCCTCTTAACTCTTGCTAAATCCTTCATTCTTTTAAATCAGGATTGATATTATATAGTATAGCCTAAAATTTGAATATTACATTACAGAGAGGGTAAGTGAAATAATATTAAGACAGATACGGTCTCGGCCTCCTGGGATGCCAGTAAGTCTGTGTTCAAATTTCCTCTGGATTCATATCCAGGTGACCTGGCATGACTTAGAGATCAGTACAAAATGTGAACAGGCCAACATAAAATGAGGTCTATTCCTGGGGTAGCTTTCAAGTCTGTAGTCATTTAATTTTACTTGATGGCCTTTCAAAATATTTTTTAAAAGAAATTTTATATTTATTTTTCAGAGACCGGGAAAGACAAAGTATGAGAGGAGGGGGAGGGGCAGAGACAGTGGGAGACGCAGAATCTGAAACAGGCTCCAGGCTCTGAGCTGTCAGCACACAGCCTGACACGGGGCTAGAACTCACAAACCATGAGATCGTGACCTGAGCCAAATTCAGATGCCGACTGACTGAGCCACCCACACACCCCAAAATATTTTTGTTACTATTTTTGTTTTTCCTAAATCTTCATTATTATTTCTTCCCATTCATCTATCACCACTGACACAAATAACCCACTGGCTTATACTTCAGACACAACAAACACTGAATTAATGCCCCTATTCCCATGTCCCTAACAGGTCTAGCTTTTTAATATCCTGAAACAAAGCATCTTTGCTTGGAAAAATTATTCCTTGGGAGTGTGTAGTGTTAATAATTTAATTAATAATTCATCGATTTAAAAATATTAGGATATAAACTTTGCACTGAAAACTCTTAAATACTCTAAAATCTACAAATAGTGCTTAATAAATTCAATACTAGAAGTGTTAACTAATTATGAAACCAGAAGGCTGTTTTTCTATGTATATTTTTGGGAGGATCAAACATTCTCGACTATTTTCTTAATCTAACAAATCGGTTTGTCAATTTGCTTTAAGTGGACTTTATTTCAAAACAAACAGCTTTTGTTTGATTAAACATTTTCTGATTTGATTAAAATTGATCTAGTTCCATGCTTTGTAAAAACACCTTCGTGTGATACCAATGAATTGGAAATAAATATCAACAGTAAAATAACCCCCAAATATATTTTATAATAAGGAGAAGCTGAAAATAAGTTAAGGAAACATTGCAATTTTAAGTTCTATTAATCAAATTTAAGTTCCAAATTAAGTTCTTACACATCAGCAAAAAAAAAAAAAAAAAAAAAAGAATAAAGGACTTTCTCAGCATATATACTTCACATACTTTGCATATTAGTGTCAAACTGAACTGCTATTAGTATAATATTTACTGTACATCAAGTCAAGCGTCTGCAACTTTAAACATTGATATACCAGAGGCAATTCTTCTGATCCTGTCTATAAGCTGGTAAAGGGCCCCTCGTTTCTTTGACATACTATGGTCTCCAAATCCACCTTAAGAATAAAAGAAAATAGTTAAGTTAAACTCGTTGTATTTTAAAGCTCTTGCAAATAAACCATAGCAACAGGCTACATTGGTTTCTCTTTGGACACATTTTTATGTGATCTTAGGGTATTAGAGTCATGAATACCCATAAATCTTAGGAGTGTAAATGTTCTACAGACACAATTTTGGTACCAGGAATCAAGGGGGTGGGGAGGATCCAGAGAGCAATTTAAATGACTTTATTTGGACATCACAGCAATTGAGTCATCTATTGATAATTCAGAACATTTTTCTTCACTGTGACCTTGACATCACATAGTGTTATATAGGATGACAGCAAGTTGTTCTGCCCTATTGACTGCATTCCAGCTATGTCTGCAATGTAAACTGAGTATTTTCAGAAGACAAATCAGCCAATGGAAATAAAAACATTAGAAAAGCCAATGTATAATGCAGGTCTTGCTCCAAAGCTGTGATCAATTTTGAAATAATTTTTAAAGGCATATCATGCTTTATAATATGTTCACACAAAACTAGAAAAATTAGTTTTGAAAAGTTATAAAAAACAGTAACACATAATTAGAAAAACATCACAAGATTCCAAAAGGATATTTAGCGGCAAAATATGTTCTGTGATGCTATGCAATTGGCAACACTTATCAAAATAGATGTAAGGAATTTTATAGCTCAAAAGGTAAAAGGGGTCAGGATAAGAAAATGCATCCTTTTGCAGTTTTACCAACTGGAAAAAGACTAGAAAAGGCAGATTTCCTGTCCCAAGTCAGAAACCAGAGCATTTAAGGAAAATCCAAGTCCTATGATTCTCATTCTAGGGCTTTACTAAAATGCTCTCCCAATTTTATCTCCATCTCCTATTTTCCATTCTTTCTGAATTTTCAATAGACAAATAGCAAAAAGTCATCACTGAGCAATGGACCAATATAACCAGTAATGATATCTGAAGACGTGCAGATGAATTCGTATCACCAGAGTATGGTTCATAAGTCTCTTCAGGCTAAGACGATGAAAGGGCCAGAATTCCACAAAGACAACAAACTGTTCTTGGACCTTGAAATATTTCTTTCCAATATTTCCCCAACCTTTGAAATTAATACCAAAACTTATTTATCTAGATTAAAGCTAATAAAAATAAAACTAATAACAAAAACCATTACATTATATAAGCCTCTTGGAGGAAAAAATCAATCAAGTCCTTATAAGGCAAATAAGCTAGAGTGTTCGTCCACTGACTAATAACCTGCTTGATTATTTGCATTACACAGTCACATTTTTGCTGTGCTACTTGAGAAACATTTTTGAAATTTTTTCATTGAACATTCTAGAAAGATGAGGTAATATTTGAATGTGTTCACTCCTAAAGAGCTATAAGAAACATTTTTGAAGGATGGCACTTATATGTTTGAAATGACGCTTTTGTAACAGTTATAACTTCATGTTAGACAGGCCTGAAACACATATAAATAGTTTTAGAAGAAGGTTAATTATGAGAAAAAAGAAGAGTCTTAGTTAATTATAAGGTAACTATAAGGATAAAAGTAATTATAGAATTTTACAAAAACAATGCTTCAAGACAACTGATGGCAATAATTAATGTTCCTCATATTTAGCAATTTAAACACTTTTTTATGGAAATAAAAATTGTAAAAAATTCTGTGTATTTCATTAAAATAGAAAAAAATTGATAAAATGGTTATCTCTCATATTCTAAAAACAAACTAAGTAAATATTATGGGAAAGACTATACAGGTTGAAAGAAGAAAATAAGAAATACAGTTAATTCAATCATCTCACTTGTAAAAATATTAGTAGCTACCCCTCATAGGGTTATTATGCAGATTCAAAAGGTTAATATCTGCAAAGCACTTAAATCAGGTCTGGTCATGGTAAATGTTACATAATGTTTGTTAAATAAATAAGATTAAAACTATGAAGAAAATATACATTTCCAAATAGGTTCGTTTATGTTTATGAAATCGAAGTCGTTCAGCAGGACATGAAAAGTGATTGAAAGAGTGCTTTTAGCATCTCAAAAGTATCTTTTCTGCAGAATAAACACAATTTCAATCCAACAATCAACCATACCTGTGGTATGTCCAAGTCCAAAGGGGTTCTGTGTAAGGTCAATTGTTCTATCAATTTGAAAGATACTTAAGTCTTCATCATCTAAGGCAATATCACCCCAAAACACAGCTAAAAAAGAAAAGTTCAATTAAAATGTAAAATACTTAAGAACAAAGTCAATGCAAACAAAGCTAATCAGAAAATTTTGCTAAAATTATGGAACTGTGGTTCATTGAGACAAATATTTCAGAAAGTAATTATAACTGAATAGAATATTGAACTTGTAATAGTATAATATAAGACACTTACAAAAGATTATGACCCACATTTTCTTACTTTGATGTTTGAGAGGAGGGAGTAAGTCATTTCTTTGAATCAAAAGGTCAATAATTTATGGGGGGATCTAAGGAAGCATTCAGCACTCATGGCTCATTTGCAAATAAATGGAAGAGTGTTTGAATTTGCAATGGATGCCTGTAACCAGCAGCAGGAGAGGTAGTAGTAACTAAATATTGTACTGTCACAACAGCTTATTCATTGCATTTTTATATAATTATGATACACTTTCTCTGAAGATGGCATTGCCCCTGAATTTCTGTGAAATGTATAAATAAATACCAAATGAAATATTTAAGTCAATATCTGTTTAGTCAATGACTAGGTACTATACTTTTGATCTTTAATATTAAATAAAACATTGTCCATAGTTTCAGGAGCTTCAAATTCATTGCCCAAATCCTGAAAACACACTATCTTTTATATCCAGTCTTTTATGCTGCTTAATAAAATAAAGCTCTATAAACCATTGTGGGAAAAAATGAGATAATTTCTTGAATATCAATATGTGGATTTCTCTTTTAAAGTCAGAAATATGCATCCACATAACAAAAAATTGCCTTCCTTGTTTATTTGAGTCCAAAACTAAGCTAATCAATCTCTTAGTGTTGCCAGATGTCAAACTATAATAACTTTAGGAAACACACCAAATTTAAAATAGAGAATAAATTAATCATGAGATTAAAACATTGACAAATGCCTTGGAAGTTCTGGGATAGTGTTTCTTGATACAGGTTTACAAATTTTCTTTTCCAAAATTTTCTTCAAATTTTTCTTTTGCAAAACCAAGTAGAAGAGGAGGAAAATACATTAAAATTTTAGGAGGTGAAAGAATCCTCTATACTTTTCCAATCACTGTCTTTCAGTAGATTTAAAACTTAATATTTATGCATTTTCACTATCAAAAACTAGCTAATAATGTTAGTTAATTTATAAAATTGAAATTTCAATCCTGAAAGCAATATAATATTTTAGGCTTTGGTCAACAGTTTATTATGTAAAATTATTTACTCAGTTTAGTTCCCTCATACAAAATGATATAAGAAGGGGATAGATTTATGTGTAAATCTAGAGAGGAAGAAGACAGAAAGTCGTTCAAGGAAGGTTATCACTTCAACATGCGGAAAAATATTCATTAAAATTAGAATTCTCTCATCAACCCTTCTCTTCTGCCCTACTGTCAATGGAAAAGCATGAAGGAGGGAAATGCTTACACTCTTTCACTATCATAGAGACAAAGTAATGAACGGTGTGTAGAAGAGTTAATAGCATGGCTAAGAGGCTGGTCTTGTTGCCTGAAATTGAAGCTGGATTCTAATTGGCTTCATACACATGTAGAAGAAACTGCTGATGCTCCAGGACCC
The DNA here is from genome assembly GCA_017311185.1 of Proteles cristata cristata. Classification (NCBI taxonomy): domain Eukaryota; kingdom Metazoa; phylum Chordata; class Mammalia; order Carnivora; family Hyaenidae; genus Proteles; species Proteles cristata. The sequence continues at coordinate 748,949 of JAESUZ010002548.1, read as the reverse complement.
CTAAACCCAGCACCTCAAGAAACAGATGACCTGCCTAAATAAAAAACTTGCAATTATATAAAAGACTGGCTAGTTTTCATAAAAATAAAGTTTGTACTTTTTCCCCCAAGCTTTTACACTTTAAGGCAAATCAAAGTTTGCTAGTTCCGACAAAAGTAGTTGAGGGCGCTGACAGGCAGTGAATATTAGCCTGGTTCTTCCTTTCTTAGTGCAACTAAACTAGCCTTATTCTAACACTAATTAGAATAGGAATCACAGCAGATCTGGTGAAAAGGTAGGCTCTGATTTAGGTGGTCTCTAGAGGCTCAGATTTTTTTAACAAGTTGCCATTACTGCAAATAACTGTCACTGTCATCATCTTTATTAGCATTATTTTTTTTTTTTTGCAAGAATAAACTTTTACTCCTTCCCAAATCAGCTGGTTAACTTGAAAACCGAGGCACTCAACCAAACAAAACAGTTTGTCAGTACTCCTTTTATATAATAAAAGTAGTATGAGTAAAATAAAACTCAAATGTGTTTTAGATTTTTATTTTCTTGTAACAACTTGTCACATGCAATAGGATTCATGTCTTGATGGATGGATTATATTAAAAAACAGATCAGCAGCCCAACGATGCAACACTTCACAGGAGCAAAGACATTACTTCTGGGGAGAAGAAAAGCACAAGGCCAGAGGATTCTTAAAAGAAAGCAAAACCATTCTGGAATACGTAAACCCACTGATTTATTTATTGTTATTTTTTTCTGAACTGAAAGCTTCAGAATGGTGTGGCAGTTCTGAATACACCATGAATCGCTTCAGGAGAAAACCAAGTATTTCTTTGAGAATAAGCAACAGTGAACGACGAAGCCAATTCATTTGTTTGCAGACTGGATACACTGCAGGCCATGTACATCTTTAAATTTTGATACTATTGACATTAAAAAAAGAAAATAGCCACATTAAAATGACAACCCATCACACAGTTTAAAATGCACAATCTCTTTCTTTATAGTGCACACATTTGAGGGTTTCCTTAATTCATCTTCTACTTAAATCTAAATGTTTTATTTCTGGATGCTAAAATACTTAAGCATTGGTGTAGCAAGCTGGACCACAACCCCCTCTATTACACAGATCTAGAATTTGCATCATAATCTATGTTTGTTATTTAGGCTCCAAGATATTTATAATTCTCAAATCCACTTTGAGGTTTTTTGTTTTCCTTTCTTTATGGTATTTTCTATTGGTTTTGCATCAAAAAATGAGAAACTTTGAAAAGTATGAATTATTACTCATTAGCCCTAAATGATTTGAGGTTGGGGCTATCAGAATTGAAAGCAAACAGGAAACTGGTTATAGATAATAATACTAGGGAAATGCTCAAATGCAATTGGAATATTGACTATCTGTTTGGAATTCTGCTTGGATTCCTATGGTCAAAAATGGGGTTGGAGCTAACCAATAGGCCAACATAAAATGTCAAGAACAATTTTTAAACTACATGGAAAACCACAGGTATTGTTTTTCTTCTGAAGGCTATTTGCATTCATTGTACTACAATTTTTTTTTAAATCAAAGACCAAGGAAGACAAATAAATAGCTTTTATTGTAGTAAGTAGAGTAAACTTATTTTATAAAAGAATGTATGGAGAAAACAAGCAATCCAAGGTTGTGATTCCCTACATCATGACTTTAAATGATACTTCTTGTGCCCATGTCAGGATTCTCCAAAGATCTTTATCCCATTTTGAAGCTGGGATCCAGCGACCAGCTTTGAGGAGGCTTCGAGCCTGTGATTTCCTAAAAGCTGTATGCAAAACATACGTATGAGTTTATACATTCAGTCAAATGTTTTGCAGGGGAGAGGTCCACCACAGGTTGTCATAAAGGATCACACAAAGTAAAGAACCACCACTTTTGCCAAAAGCAAAGCCTTTCCATCCATTCAGGAGAAAATGCTTATGAACTAAACACCCTCACAAAAGTGAATACATTTACTTGAACTAATGCTAAGGAATCTTATCAGATTACTGGTTACTACTCGGTAGCATACTATAATGGAGTCTCCCCAGGCATTACCTACAGAAAGTCCTTTCAGAAACCCCCTCTTCCCAACTACACTGATGTCACAACTGCTTCTGTCAGTAGTAGACCGGCACACAAGACTTCACTCCATGTTTTCAATAGTCTGACTTGTCAATCTAATTTTGAAAATACTGACCACAGGAAGCATGTGTCGCTCATCTTTAAATTCCCACTTGCCAGTGCCTGACATAAAGTAGGTCCTCGATATGTTCTGAGACACAAAAAATGCGAATGAGAAAATCCTGTGGATCAGGGTATAAATTGTGCATGACAAAAATAAGGCTAGCCATGCCACGCGCTCACATGTTTGCCTTAAGACCCCAAATACTGATATTCACCATTCCAAGGAATGAGTATTTAAATCCCTTCAATCTAGAGTGGATTACTGTTATACTCAAAAAAAATTTTTTTAAGGGCAACTGTCTTTCTTTTTTTTCCAGTACCATATATTATAAGTGCAGTTATGGGAAATGTGTCCACTTTTCTCCATACATCATACTGAAATGGTCAGGAAACACACACTGAACTAATAGATCAGTTATCTTGAGATTTATGGGATTTGAAGAGATAGCTCAAAGATTCAACAATAGCCAAGAGCACTTGCTCATTATACTGTTTCCATATACAGTTTAAACTTTCTGGTTTTATTGATATTGGATTTAGGGAGGAAGAATGATGTCATGTGAAGGCCTGACAAGGCTGCTTTGGCTGCTCTAGCCTACAATGAAGGCTTAGAAAAAATTTCCTCAGACAAGGACAACAATGAAGTCTCAAAGTCAACTATTTTTACTTGATTGACAGCCACTAAGCAAATTCCCAAGGAAAAGTAAGATTTGGCAAAAGTTCTAATTATACATTTTGGAGACAAGGTTATGAGACTTAAAAGGGAAACTAATTTTCTGGTGGCATCTAATACACACAGAATACATTTTCCCCCCAAAATGGTATATATGAAATTTAATTTAAGTTCCAAGTTTGGGAAACAATTATCTGAAAATTTTAAAATCTTGATACAACATAAAAATAAACATATATTTTTATATAGACTTTCATAATTACTCTTCAAAAAATATAATGAGAATTTTTAAAAAAATTTTTAATGTTTATTTACTTTTAAGAGAGAGACAGAGTGTGAGTGGGGGTGGGGCAGAGAGGAGACACAGAATCCAAAACAGGCTCCAGGCTCCGAGCTGTCTGCACAGAGCCCCACGCGGGGCTTGAAAGCATGAAGAGTGAGATCGTGACCTGAGCCAAAGTCAGACACTTAACTGACTGAGCCATACAAGCACCTCAGAATTTTTTTATGCAGTATATTTCCTTCTTAAATGTCTAATAATAAGAAAGTATTTGCAGTCCAATTATTGTAATGAATGTTCATAAGAAAACATCCTATGCCATCAAAAAGAATGAAATCTTGCCATTTGCAAATAATATGATTGGAACTAGGGTGTATTATGCTGAGCAAAATAAATCAGAGTAAGACAAACACCATATGACTTCACTCATATATGGAATTTAAGAATCAAAGCAAATGAACAGAGAGGGGAAAATAGAGAGAGAGGCAAACTGTAAAACAGTCTCTCAACTGTAGAGAACAAACCGAGGGTTGTTCGAGGGGAGGGGAGGGAGGATGGGCTAGATAAGTGATGGGGATTATGGAGGGCACTTATGATGAGCACTGGGTGTAAGTGATGAATCGCTGAATTCTACGTCTGAAACCAACACTACACTATATGTTAACTAACTTGAATTTAAATAAAAACTTGGAAGAAAAATAACAGCCCATGAAATCTTTTATTTAAAATAATCTCTAGGTTTTTATTTTTCAAGATCTGCATTTTCAACTTCTACCATTTACTATCACATAACATGAGCAAAGTTCTCATCTGCCATCAAGAAGTGTTCATAGGACGCTGGAAGGCTCAGTTGGTTAAGCATCAGACTCTTGATATCAATAATTTCAGGTCATGATCTTGCTCGTGAGATAGAGCCCCAGGTCTAGCTTCAGCATGGAACCTGTTTGGGATTCTCTTTCTCCCCCTCTCTCTCTGTTCCTCCTCTGCTCACTCACTCACTCTCTCTCTCTCACACACACAATAAACAAATAAACATTTTTTAAAAAAGTGTTCACGTAATGAACTACAAAAGATGAGTTAAATAAAATGATTTACTGGGGCACGTGGGTGGCTCAGTCAGTTAACCGTCCTACTTTGGCTCAGGTCATGATCTCACAGTTCGTGGGTTTGAGCCCGGCGTCGGGCTCTGTGCTGACAGCTCAGAGCCTGGAGTCTGCTTCAGATTGTGTGTCTCCCTCTCTCTCTGTCCCTACCCCACTCATGCTCTGTCCCTCTGTCTCTCAAAAATAAAAGAACATTAAAAAAATTTAAGAAAATAAAATAGATTATATATCCTTCCCTCATAAACTGGATTGAAAGGTGCCTCTGGGTAACATGACTATTATCTGGCCATTTTCAAACAAGATGTCTTCATCCACAAAAGACAGAATTTTTGCAGGGAGGGGATGCAGTGTGGTATAAATATCTAGACACTATTTGGACTATTGATTATATATTTAAAAAAACCCTGTCCAAATATCCTCCAAGTTGAAAGTTCCCTTCAAAGAACTCAGAACTGTCACTAGAGTGAAACAGAGTCTTCTTTGATTATTTCCTAAATCAGGAAATAAAATATAATCACAATACAAAAATCAAATGTTCAATCTGAAATACAAAACAAACATATACATATGCACATACATAGACACTCGCATATATACCATGCTAAAGCAAAGAATATTTTTCCAGAATATGGAGACATTTGATAATAAAGTCATTTTCCATGATATTAATGAGTTTCAAGATGAATCCAGGTTATTGACCAGTAGATTATGAACACGGATCACAAGTAAACGGTTGTCTTCTTCAAATCTTCTATTTTTCTGTTTTAATGCAATTTTACATTACAGATATGATTAAATGCTAATTTTTCAAATAAACATCTTTCTTCTTAAGCCAGAAAACAAAATTTTTCTCATAACAAAAGACCCATTGAAATACCATATCAATCTGCATTTATAGCCCACAATGTCCATGGATAGGATTTCTCAGAACATTTTTAAAATATCACCCATACCACAAATATTCATTCTGAACTCTTTGTCTCAAAAGAGAAAACACTGACAGAAACGTACTTTGATCAAAGAATGTAAAAACAAAATACTGAAATATTTTTTTGCATATGGTCTAATAATTTGTTACAAGCTTTAAGAAAACAAATTATTGTAGCGTCACTTTCTAAAAATTGCCATTCTTATGCTGCTCAAAAATGAATATATAATCAACTGCTACCAAAATTTGGTTTATTTATGTTTCCCACATCATACATCTTGTAATGACAGAGCAAACACTTGTTTTTTTCTTCCCTCGGGCCTGTAATTGTTTACACTTGTGGCCACTTGTGTGGGCGTCAACCCTGATACTTCTTTCTTAATTAAGTTTGTTTATTTTCTAAATATTGACACTAGATCTTGGAGCAAATCTTGAGGTCTTCCTGGAAGTAAGACTGCTCATGCAAATTTACTGTTTTCTAGCTGGTCATCTATTTGCACAAACAGAATCTTTTCTTCCCACTTTTTTCCATTTTTTATGCAGTCTCCTGTTAGGAAAGACTGAGAAAATGTTGCATTCCAACCTTTGTTTAAGATTTCCTCTTGAACACAAGTCCAAGGTGGGGGGGTTTCTTTGGTTAATACCCCCCACTGCAAACTCATGAAACAGCTTGTGCTCAGTGAAATAAAGTTTATAGAATTTAAAAACTCACTGACATCCTAAAAAACTGGATTCCATGCCCTGATTTCTATGTCTTCCTTCCATAGTTGCCGTGATTTTAAATAATCGGGAGGATAATTAAAAGGTACTTTATTCACATGGAAACAAGCAAAGATTAAAAAAAAAATAGTGAAATATCCTGTCAATATTATTTTAAACTGCTACACTAAAAGATCTATAGTGGCACCTGGGTGGCTCAGTCTGTTAAACATCCGACTTCGGCTCAGGTCATGTCTCATGGTTCCTGTTTTTGACCCCATGTCAGGTTCCATGCTGATAGCTCAGAGCCTGGAGACACTTCAGATTCTTCATCTCCCTCTCTCTCTGCCCCACCCACCCTCTCTTTCTCGGTCTCTCAAGAATAAACATTAAAAATTTTTTGAAATAAGTAAAAGATCTACAAAGTGTCAATAGCTTATACTGATGTTAAATATGTAATGCTCCTACTAGGTATTTACCCACAGGACAAAAATACAGATTCGAAGGAGGACATGTAACCCCGATGTTTACAGCAGCAGCATCAAAAATAACCAAACTGTGGAAAGAGCCCAAATGTCCATCAACTGATGAATGAATAAAGATGATGTGGTACACACACACACACACACACACACACGATTATTACTCAGCCGGCAAAAAGAATAAAATCTTAACTGTAACAAAGTGGATGAAGCTAGAGTATATTATCCTAGAGAAGTAAGTCAGCCAAGGAAAGACAAATATCATATGATTTCACCCATATATGTAGAATATATGCAACAAAACGGATGAACATATGGGAAGTGGGGGAAAATAAAGAGAGAGGGAAACAAACCATAAGACACCCTTAACAACAGAGAACAGTGTTGACAGAGGCCAGTGGGTGGGGCAATGGGCTAAATGGATGATAGGCATTAAGCAGGGCACTTGTAGGGGCGCCTGGGTGACTTAGTTGGTTAAGCGTCCGACTTTCGCTTAGGTCATGATCTCGCGGTTCGTGGGTTCGAGCCCCGCGTCGGGCTCTGTGCTGACTGCCAGCTCAGAGCCTGGAGCCTGTTTCAGTCTGTGACTCCATCTCTCTGACCCTCCCCTGCTCACGCTGTCTCTCTCTCTGTCTCCTAGAAATAAATTTTAAAAAAAGTTTAAAAAAAAAAAGGAGGGCACTTGTGTTGAGCACTGGGTGTTATACGTAAGTGATGAATTACTGAATTCCACTCCTGAAACCAATATTGTACTGTATGTTAACTAACTAGAGTTTAAATAAAAATTTTAAAAATCAAAAAATAAAAATAAAGTAACTTCCAAAAAATAAAAATGAAAAAATAAATGTGTAAAGCTTATTAATAAAATGCCATCATCAACATTCCATTCAAGGCTAGAAAACCCTAGGTTATTATTAATTCATATTACTAAACCTGCTGATAGAATGTAACTTTAAAAACTTACCATGCCTTATTGTTCATCATAGAATATATATACTTTTATTTTATGTAGCAGTTCATTAGCATTGACTTTGAGTTATTTGTTAGAGCTACAAGATTCTGAGTCGAGAGGCTGTCTAAAAATTTCAGTTTGAGGTCGTGCTGGTGACTCATCTTAACCACATGAAGGTCTCATATGGGGAATGAATAAGTGTTTCCATTCTTTTCAGATTTGCAGAAACAAGAATGTTACCTGCACTGGCATATGGAGATAACGTACTTTATTGAAAAATGGAAGTGATCTACAAAGGAAGTACCTACTAAATGAAATGGAGTTAATCATAACGAGCATATGGGAAACGATAAAACCACCCGAGACTCTGCTTACCTGGTTGCAATATTAATGTTATTGAGTAATCTGCCCATAACGTTTCAAGCCTTGTTTGAGGTAATAAGGGAAAAGAAAATGGATGTTAAAATACAAACAGGGACACCTGGGTGGCTTAGCCAGTTAAGAGTCTGACTCTTGATTTCAGCTCAGGCCATGACTTCATAGTTTGGGAGTTCGAGCCCCACATTAGGCTCTGTGCTGAGAGTGTGGGGCCTGCTTAGGATTCTCTGTCTCCCTGTCTCTCTGCACTTCCCTGTGTTCTCGCTCTCTCTCTCTCTCTCACAAAAATAAACACTTAAAAAATAAAAATGAAATAAAAGTTGTTAGAGGATTGGGGTGCCTGGGCGGCTTAGTCAGTTAAGCATCCGACTTTATCTCAGGTCATGATCTTGCATCAATGGGTTTGAGCCCCACATTGAGCTCTGTGCTGACAGCTTAGAGCCTGGAGCCCACTTCAGATTCTGTATCTCCCTTTCTCTCTACCATACCCACTCCCCTGTTCATGCTGTCTCTGTGTTTCTCTCAAATATAAATAAACGCTTTTAAGGCGCGCCTGGGTAGCTCAGTCGGTTAAGCATCCGACTTCGGCTGAGGTCATAATCTCATGGTTAGTGGGTTCGAGCCCCGCGTCGGGCTCTGTGCTGACTGCCAGCTCAGAGCCTGGAGCCTGTTTCAGATTCTGTATCTCTCTCTCTCTCTCTCTCTGACCCTCCCCTACTCACGCTGTCTCTATCTCTCAGAAATAAATAAAACATTAAAAAAAAAAGTTGTTAGTGGCTTATAAAAGAAACCAATGTCTAAAATTTTTTAACTAAAAGGTCTTAAAGAAGTCCTCCAGAAGGACTAATATATTTAAAAATTAATGTTTAAATCCATTTTTTTCTTGAATTCCATTAGTGATATCTTATGAAGTAGCAAAGGAATAACTATTAGAGCCACAGTCTGGGAGAATAAAGTAATTTAAGTGTGCAATGTAGCCAACTGTAATGATGGACTGTCATTCAGAGATAGTTGGCATAGTTAGAGCTATAGGTACATAACTGGTAATACTTACATTGTGAGCAGCTGCTAGGGCAATGTGACTAATTCTGGCAGTTTTATCTATTTTTAATATTCCTTGCAACGATTCAAAGTGACCCTCAGGTACCTAAGCTTACTAATGATTTGAATGGTAAAATAGAAAAAAAAAAAGAAAAGAAAAGAATAAGGTGGTGGCTAAATAGTCAACTTGTCTTATAACTGGTTGTTAAAGGAACCTACTTAATATACTAAATTATTTTTCCAGCTTTATTGAATTACCATTGGCATATCACATTGTGTTGTTTAAGATGTACAATGTAGCGATTTTATATATATTAACACAACCATTACCTTATCCATTTATAAATTTTGTGTGTATGGCAAGGACTTTTAAAATCTACTCTTTTAGCAACTTTCACTATACAATACAATATTGTTAACTTAGTCACCAAGCTGTGATGTACTAAATTGTTAATCCCTAAGGAAAGAGATTTTACCTTATTTATTGTTGAGTTCATATGTAGCACAATATTAAGCACAAAATAGAAGTTCAATAAATAATAATAAGCTGTCTGATCATTTTTAACATAATAAAAATAATGTATACACATATTTCCTAGCTCTGACCTAGAAAAAAAAATAAAGCCTGGGTGGGGGGGATGAATGACCAACATACTAGTAATAAACACCATTAGCATCTAGGAAAACTTCCCAGTAAATCAATCAGAGCTCTTTGGAAAAAATTACTGATTCTAAGTTTTAGTTAGGAAATGAATAAGATGCGCCTGGAGTATATACCACAAGCCAGAAAGCAATGATGCCACCAAAGATAAAAGTGTTATGTTAAAGGATTCAGAAAACAGTAAATAAGCTTCTACTGGCCAAAACTGGGACAATTTGAGCATCGATAAGGATAATCAATGCTCGTACTGTACAGTTTAGTCCATTCGTTCATAACACTAAAACAACTACTCAGCACCTTGGATGCTGAAATCAACTTATTTTCTTTATGCAAAATATACATAAAGAGAAAACTACCTTAAAAAATACATTGCATGATAATTAGTGAGGCTAAGTATTGTATATACATTTTTAGAAAGCTTTCTCTTCTGAGAATGGGCTGTTCTCACTTTGGGGATGGTTTTCCTTCAAAAGGTTTGTCCTTTGTTTATTGAATGTTGGTTCTTCTTATATACTCTTGACAGTAATTTTCTTTCATGACAGTAGTTTCTGGTTTATAATCGATGCTGATTATACTTTATTCAATGTACTCAGTTCATATAAATGCATTTAATTTTAACACAATGAATTTTATACACATTTCTGTTGTACTTGTGCTTTTGAGTCATATTTAAGCAGGACATCTTTTTCTAAGGTTATAAAAATAATTTCTTTAAAATCCTAAAATTTTTTCTTCACATGTATGTTTTTAGTCCACATTGAAATATTTTTTCTTTCGTGATAGATACAAGTTAAAATTTTCTTCTTCTACATGTATAACTAATATTCCCAGCCTCATATAAAGAATGGCCATCCTTTCTCTAAAGAGCTGCAATGCCACTTCTGTTATAAATATGTCACACATCCAGGCCCTCTATTCTGTTTCACTAGTATATCAGTCTTTAGTACCATACTCTATTGATAGCCATCTCTTAATGATGAATCTTTATATCTAATAGAATTATCCCCCTACCTAAGTTTTCAAAATGTTATATTCTTCTTAGCAATATGATTTTCCACATGAATTTCAAAAGCAGATAGTCAAGTTACAAGAAAAATCCTGTTGAAACATAGATTAGAATTACACTGACTCTGTAAGTTAATATAGAAAAGGTTTCCATTTTAAAGATATTTAATTTTCACCCTCATAATCATATTTCAACTTATTTTGGTTTTGTTTACATCTTCTCATAAAGGGATAGCTTTTCTTCACAAAGGTCTTATATATTCCTTTTGAAATTATTTATAAACTTTCATATTTTGTTGCTATAATAAATACTAACATCCTAAATGATATTTTCTAGGTGTTCTTTGTGTATAACAAATTAATTTTTATATTTTTATCTTCAATTAATAAGATAAGTTGGATATTTCCATTGACTCCACTATATCTCTTGCACTGGTTATGAAGACAATTCTATCATCTGAAAGTAAGCAATTGTGTCTTTATAACTCTAGTGTTTGTGTACATGTAAACTTTTTTTGCTTGTTTGTTTTACACAATTCTTAAAACCTGAACACTGAAAAGACGCATTGATGGCAGGAACACCAGTCTTACAACTTTTAAACACGAGCCTTCCAATATTTCACCACTGACTATGCTTTTAGACAAAGGGCTTTGGCAGATCCTTTATCAGGTCAGAGAAGCCCCTTATGTACCCATTTTAGATTTTAGCATTTTGATTTAGAGAAGAAATTGGTCCATACTATTTTTGCTCTTATTTTCATTGTCTAGCTTTAGAATCAAAGTTATACTAACCTTATAAAATGAGCTGGCAGACATTACTTTTTCCCAGTCACAATTTGTGTAAGAATGGGATTATTTGTTCCTATCTGTAAATGTGTTTGGGCATGCTATTATATTTAAGAGCATGGTAACCTAGATGTTCCCTGTCTGCACTGCTCCTATAAATATGGAGAGGGATACCACTAATAGTCTTTTCTATGGCATTTTTTTAAAAAGATGCTTTGATGGGTTTCCTGGATCCCACCTCTTCTTTGAAGAATTCATTCCCAGATGCTGGAAATGTTTTGACTGGAAGACTTCACGGTTAGCTCTCTTGGCTGAGAAGCTGCAAAATTCATAGCCAAAACCCCTTCATATAGGTAACTAGCATCCTATGACTGGTAGAGGACAATGCTTAAAGGTATAGTCACATCACCCTAACCTGGGACTCTCATCCTAACATCAGCTCTCATCCTCTACAGACTGATGGCAGAGAACATTAAGAAAAAAAAAAGGTCCAAAGCCAAATACTAAGAGTTATAGAACTTTAAAGTAGGGCTATCCTCCCAATCTCAGTAGGTAAGCTATACCATATTCAGGTCCTACTTCCAAAATAATGGTACACTGACACATGGGATGGAGAATATGAATGGAGGCACCTGAAAGTCGTGAACCTCAAGATTTATCTAAAAACGTCCAGGTCTGAAGAAGTGGCCTACTCCATCTTATTAATGACCAGGGTCTTTCCTTTATTTTAAGATGATGCAGTGACCCTATCCTGAAAGACAGCATGCACCGCTCAAGATCTGCCTTTGCCTCCCTTTCGGGCTGCCAAACCACTAACCAAGGTTAAACCACAATATAACCTGACCAGGATGAGCTGGGCCCAAAAAAGCAAGAGCTATATCCAAAGGGACCTATAGAACCTAGCCAAAATGTACTTGGAGGAGCCCAGAGACTACTTAAGGACTCAAATCCTTGAGTAGTGGAACACAAAATTATGTAAGATGGAGTTTATTCATTTGAAAGCATTTTCCTGTGATATAAGTTTTAATATCCTTGAAAGGACATGAAAGATGATGCAAACATGCTATTAGGGTAAAGCACTGAACAACTTTAAGTGAGAAAGAAATGACAGAATGGTCATGTGAGAGTGATTAAAAGTCTCAAGAGAATTAAGTATGCCTGAATGAACATATTATGCTCAGTCAAAAACCTACCAGATGACTATACAATATAGAAGGGCCCTGAAGAGTCACCACCTTACCAAGGTTATAAGAAGCACACTAATGAAAGAAAAACCAGAATCACTAAGAAGTAATAATCTTCTGAAAGCCAAGACTGATGGCAAAAGATAACAAGTATTACAGAACTGTGCTCACTGACAACAGGTATAAGAATATCCAAAAAGAAAAACAAAATAAAAACAGAGGTCATAGGATTATGTTTAGTTACCATAAGCCAGATAGAGACAATTATCATAAGGCATGGAAAGGCTGTAGTCTCATGCAGGAATCCTGAGCCTCAGAGTATTATGATACAATTAATAGAACACGGTATCCAAGGGCAGAATAGATGGGCAGCCAACAAAGGGCATTATTCAATCAAAAATATGAAAGTTGGATGATCAGAAGATTAAAAGTAGGTACCTCCAACCTCCCTGAAAGTATCCTGAGCTTCAAGATATAAGCCAGTTTTCAGAACTGGAATCCATATACTGAGGAAGGAATCAAGATTCCAACAGAAATAACTCTTTAATGCCATAAAAAATATTTGATAATAATTCTCCAGTCCCTCCACAGAGGTCTACAGCTATATCCTTGGATGAACCATCAACAGCCATTTTGAGAGCTGCTGGAAACACAGCATTAAAGGAAGACGTAGCCCTTAAAATTGAATAATAAGAAAACATGTAAATTTAACAAATTCTTAACAGCTGAGCGTGGGTCAGCATCACCAAAAAATAAAAATTAAAAAAAAAAAACCAAGGAGAGGAACAGAAACGGCCCTGTTATCATCACTCTCAGTTGCCCCTATCTCCACAATTCAGGATTGTGAACATTTAGAGATCCTCATTCACAAAAAAGGAGCTTTTCTACCAAAAGATAAGAATCCCACCGAACTCTTAAACTATAATGGCTACCTGGGGCACTTTCAGCTTTTTGTGCCAAGGGACCAGCAGGTAAGATAAGGCATCACCGTCCTGACAAAGTAGCTGATTCTGATCACCAGGAACTAGGACTGTTGCTATACAGCCAGAAATGGAGGAATATGTTTGACAGCAAGTAATCCTCTTGGGTACCTCATAACACTTTCTTGACCAATTTGGATTATAAACGCAGGAGCCGTGGCCTGAGAAGGGCATAATAAGTAGTGGCTTAGCATCCTTAGGGATGTGGGGGTGCACTAGAAAATCCACCTAGACTAGCCAAGGACAATCTTATATCCAATAACCGACAGGGTGAGACCCTGGAAAGGAAAAAAGAACTCATGAGTTCCAATTTCTGTTGTACATGATAGATACTGAATCACAAGTGAACCAATTCAATTTTATACATATTATTTACTCTTCAAAAGAGAGTAATTATAGCCACTTAAATAATGTGTTAATTTTGGGGCACCTAGGCAGCTCAGTCGGATAAAAGTGCAACTCTGGATTTTGACTCAGGTCATGATCTCAAGGTTTGTGGGTTCAAGCCCCCACATCGGGCTCTGTGCTGACAGTGCAAAGTCTGCTTGGGATTCTCTCTCTTCATCTCTCTCTGCCCCTCCCTGACTCATGCTGTCTCTTCAGTGTAGTGGATTCCTATTGGATCATTTTCAAAACCATTATGAATGTGTATGTTTGTGTTCTTTTATTTGTACATTTGAAAAATCACAGAAAGAAAGGTCGTTAAGGAAGCAGTCTTATTTTTAGAATACTTCACTTCTAGTATAGAGCATCTCCAAGCACAAAAGTAGTAAATAAATATGAAAAACATCTGGTTAATTATCAACATCAACAGGCAAAAGCAAAGACTAAAATATTTTTATTTATTTTTGTGTTCAAAAAATGGTCTTCCTTGGCTTTAAAATACCATCAAAACTTTAATGTTTACATCTTATGAAGTAATGACACATTCAGAACCTTCCTAAGCTCGTGTATTTAAGTTAATGAATTCCCTTAGATTTTTTAAAGGATTAAAATCTGTGTGGAAACTGTAGATTCCTGTGAAATTGTAAATACAACATTACATAGAGTAAAACTCGAGCTAGGAATAACAACTTCTCATACACTTTACATGATAAGAATGTGCTATAGCGATGATAAAATATACAAAACAAGATTCTTCAAAGGATCAGTTAATGTTTTCAACATTTTAATATGAAAAATTCCTTCTAAATACAGCAATTAATAATTCTGAACTCATGTTCTACAGTTTCTTTTCATGACATCAAGAATGCCACACATCCATGAAAGGAAGAGAAAAGCAGATGCTGAGTAATTTCTCTTAGGTCATCTATAAAATAATAACAAAAAAAAAAACAATTTATGACACTCTCTGCTGTCATAACTTGTAACCATTTGAGGATATTTTCCTTATATTTTTCTCAGAACTTGGCTTAGAGCTTGAATTGTGGAATTTGGAGCCTCTCTGAATACATGCAACATATATGCAGCATTTTTTAATGTGTGTATACATAAATACTTATGATGTTATGCATGCTAACTCTACCAAATAAAAGTTATAGACAGTCTTGATGCTTAATGGGTTAGGGTTCTGAACTCTTTCTAAATGAATTCCCCTACTAAAACACAATAATAAAGGTAAAACTACATACAGGTGATGATAAGATAAACTAGTTAAGCATTTCCATATAATTAAACACAAACATACTGGGAATGACTGACGATATTTGGCCAACCATCAAGACATGAATTTAAATTGTAAACTGAATTCAAGCTTTCTGGACTAGAATAAAAGTTAATATTGGCAAGGTAATATTTCCAGGTTCAAAGAAGAAGGTCCCATGGTGATCAGAAATCTCTCATAAAATACTGGAAATGAATCCGTAATTAACATATTGCTTAAAATACTCAGAGGTATAAACTTAAGGGAGAAAGCAATTTTCCAAATATGTTTTGAGTTTTGCTAAACATAAAACATCTTAATGTGAAATTTAATTTTGCCAAGCTCAAAATACTTCCAGGTTCTCCAAGGCTTAAGACATACACATTTACATCCTTTCTTTTTACCATCCAGGCAGCAATGAAAGCAGCTTTCCAAAACCACAATCAATATGTCTTTGACCCAAGTTCCCTATGCAGCTCATCATAACTATTACCATAGTCACACAGATGAAGAAGCTAGTTTTTAATTTAAGATATAAACTACTATAACAATTCCAATATCATGGTTTGAAAAAACTGATATTGTGGTAGAAAATATTTCTGTTTGAATCTTTTTTCTTAAAAAATATTGGCAAAATAAAACTTATCATCTCCCCCTTTTTTTAAGCCATCAATGTGGCTAAATTGGCTTAGCTTTTCTCTGAGAGAGCTAATACTTCCATGTTTTAATAAACATGTATTTAATACAGCTATTTAGCAAATAATGGTCATCTAACACAGAGCCCAAAAAAGTAAGAACTGAGCCTGAAACTGATAACCTCATAGTGAAAGAGCAGTGTTTTTAGCCATTCACTTGCTCGGTCTATGTTCTGATGCAGAAAACTAATGAATTAGCAGCTGGGGATAAGGATTTGGCATTGGTACTGGGTCCAGAAATAGTGTCCTTAGAAACACTCTGGCCTAGAAGCAACAGTTTGCTTAGTGTTAGAAGCACATGAGTCCTTAAGGTCTGTTATATTATGGCTACTAATATAATATTTCTTCCAAAACAATCTCAGAAATTTAAATAGGTGCTTCTTGTTTAGAAGTTCCATGTTGTGAAAGAAAAGGCAACATGTACCTTTTAATTAAAATTAGTTTTCTGCAAACAGGATTGTGAGACTGAAGACAAAGAATACATCGTAGATTACTACTCTCTGATGCTTACAACTTGGACAAAGGATGCAAAAAGTGCTATGCGTGCACTTGACTATCATAATCATCCTATGAGGCTGGTCCAGCCATTTCATGGATATGAACAACTGAGTTCAGTGAGGTAAACAAACTTGTCTCAAGTTAATTTTAGTTGGGGCTGGAATTCAAACCCGGAATTTTATTGTTGTGTTATATGAACTCATAAATAAATCTTAAATGGAGAGTAGAATATTGCATTATTAACTCACAAATAAACCTTAAGTGGAAGCTAGATTAATTATAATCAAATAGGGAATAAACCCAACATAAATTCTATCCATTGCCTTTAAAATTGTTTCCTTTCCAGCAATATCTTAACATGTGACCTTTGCCATTGCCCTCTCCCTCTGCTTTATCCCCTATTTAGGGTGGATCGTGCCCATTCTCTTGACTTTGAGCTTTTCCATCTTTTCTAATGTTTCTGTCAGTATGCCAGGCCAGGCTCTCATTGCCAAATAGATGAACTAATCAGTAGCTTTCATATTGGCCTCTGGCATACCACTCCATGAGATTAATCTTTCTGGAACATTACCTTTCTGAACAAAATGGGGCCTTCAACAAATGGTCTCATCTTCTTTGATACTATATCTCAAAGTGTGAGCCTTGGATTATACACATTATAATTTCAAGTAGTTAGGAAAAGTGTTGATACCTGGCCTTGAACTCCAATGCACTGGAATATATCATCTCAAGATAGGGCCCATAAACCTGTACTTTAACTAAATATAAACGGTAATTTATGAGCCCTAAGGTTGGGTGCCCCCATGTCTAAGTCTAGTTTCATCCTTTGCTCATTTTGTTGGCCTTCTCATTGTCCTGTGGCCACAGGCTTTATTCTACTCTTTGCCTTCATTCAAGTTGTTTGCAGTGGCTCTCTTTCTATCCCATCCTTGTACTTTCTAAGTTCAAATACACATCCTTTCCTGATGCCACTCTAAACACTGTAATGCTTCTTAATATCCCAGGCAAGTGAACATTTCACATCAAATTCTTAGATGACAACAAAATAAAACAGCACATGCGTGCCTCGCTTCATGAAATGACTGCTGATATTCTTTCTCAGTGACTCATAGTAGGCACTATGAACACAGATGCCTGGAAACTGCAGGAATATACATCTATGTTGACATGAAAGTCACTGTGTCTTCCTCTGGTTATACGAGGCCACTTCCCCAGCTCTCTGATTCCTTCCTTCCCAAAGCTTTGCTCAGTCTTTTCTTCTAGTTCTTAGACTCAAAGCTAGTCAGCAAGCTTATTTACAAGCTCTAGCAATAAGACTTCCATAGAAATTCCAAGAAATAAAGTGTCCATTTAACACAGGGTTTTATAATACAGATTTGTATTGCACACTGGGGTTCTTCATTTATTTTGATTCCAAGCTCAATCTTTTAGGGTTACAAAAGCTCAAAATCGAACTTCAGAGTAAATGGGTGTTCATAAAATCTTTTGTAAAGGGGCTTTAATCTGTAGGGTTTCTTAAAGGTAAATGCAATCTCATCAAAAATTATCCAAACATTTCTCCAAAAAAAATGTAATATAAAGTCTCTCTGAGTCTATGATACATCAATATTTAGATTTTGGCTACTCTTATTTTACATTGAAACAAATTCATGGACAGAGTAAAAATGCAATTTTCTGAACATAAGCAATGAGGTAATATCAATCAAAATCATTCTCAGGTATTAAAAATGAAAAATATAAATGCACCAAATTATCCAAGGATAATTGAGACAGAATTTGTGTTTGGCAGAACTTTCAGAGAGTCTTTTTATACCCAGGCCACAACCCTCTAAGGTAGAAATGACAACATATGAGAAAACTAAAGAGAGATTCAGTGAATCATCAGAGTCAAAACTAATGGGCATTGAGGTCAGAACTGGGGCCTAAATCTGTGTGACAACTTAAGAAGTCTGAGTCTTGGGTATACCATGTCCAAACACACACACACACACACACACACACACACACTCTCTCTCTCTCTCTCTCTCTCTCTCTCTCTCAAACACACAAAGATTTTGATGCCCAAAGCCTGCAAACCCAATGTAGCACTCACCATATGTTGTCCATATTTATTGTCATAACTAATTTATTGTGTTAGTTAACAAGCACTAAAGTTACTATGATAAAAGTATCAATATACAACAGTTTACAATGTAGTC
Source organism: Proteles cristata cristata (assembly GCA_017311185.1). Lineage (NCBI taxonomy): Eukaryota > Metazoa > Chordata > Mammalia > Carnivora > Hyaenidae > Proteles > Proteles cristata. The sequence continues at coordinate 730,570 of JAESUZ010002548.1, read as the reverse complement.
CAATGATTTTCCTCAGATTGTAAAGCACTGATGAAGAAACTAAGCCTTAAGTAGATTCAGCCAATAAATCACCAGATTCAAACCCAATCTGATTCCAGAGCCCAAATATTTAACTACAAGTACTCTTCTTGTTTCTTTCTTCTATTGCACTTCATTTTAATGTATATGCTACAATGAATAATAATGTATATGCCACAGTATGTCTCCCCCTGCCCTCCAGATTGTAAAATCTTAATGGGATTCTGCCATAGTTGGGTTAAAATCTTGAGATTCTGGCATCAGCATATAGAAGTTTTACATTGGGTGTTAATGACCACACAACACCAGCAAAGGCATCACTGAACACATGTTATGTCAGTAATTGGCAATATTTTAAATAATGTACTGCTGCCCTCGTATCTCGTCCACTTCTCCCACACACTTTTTTCATTTCATGTGTTTTCATTCTAAATGCACAGCTGCTGTGAATCTGTAAACCTCCGAGCTATCACCATGGTGACTCATCCTCTCCCATCAGGTATAGGAGAGAGACTCTTACCTATTGAGATTTCACCCTTACTCTTCACAGTTTATGATAAATTATGGGAAACTGGGATCCTTCCAGCCTTCCAATGATATTAGGCATATTTCCCTTCACCTGAATTATTTTTTCTTGTTTATTCATTATTTTTTGGTCCTCACTATAAAATTTTAAAATTACAGAATCAAAGTGCAACCTTCTTGAGCCATAAGGAAAGTAAAATTACCCCAACTTAGCCTCACAAAAAAGAAAATACAACATATGATGAACATGTCATAGTGATAACCATCATGAGAAGAAACTAATCCAAATATGTGTTCATAAGTGTCTTTGTATTTGAATTTTAAAAACCCAAGGGCACCTGGGTGGCTCAGTTGGTTAAGCGGTGAAGTATCTGAGTCTCGACCTTGGAGCTTCTGCACAGCCAAGGAAACAACCCAGAAAATTAATAGGCAACCAACGGAATGGGAAAAGACAGTTGCAAATGACATATCAGATAAAGGGTTGATATCCTGACTCTCGACCTTGGTTCAGGTCATGATCTCACAGTTTGTGGGATCAAGCCTGGTGTCAGACTCCATGCTGACAGCATGAAGTATGGTAATTCTCTCTCTCTACCTCTCTCTCTCTGTTCCCCGTACTAACTCTCTCTCTCCCCTCTCTCCCAAAATAAATAAACTTCAAAAAAAAGATTTTAAAAAAATCTATCAGACCATTTGCTTTCCTTTCCTATCACACCCCAATATTGTGTTTGGCTGGTTGTCCCTCCACTTTCCACCAAACTATTATTATTTTTTTTTAAATGTTTTTATTTATTTCTAGGAGAGAGAGAGAGAGAGACAGCGTGAGCAGGGGAGGGTCAGAGAGAGAGAGGGAGTCACAGACTGAAGCAGGCTCCAGGCTCTGAGCTGGCAGTCAGCACAGAGCCTGACGCGGGGCTCGAACCCACGAACCGCGAGATCATGACCTAAGCGAAAGTCGGACGCTTAACCGACTACGCCACCCAGGCGCCCCTCCACCAAACTATTATTAAGCTTGTAGTCATAATTTTTCCATTTATCTTCTTATGAGTCCACCAATATTTTCCAGGTCTCTTTTTTAATAGTTTTTAATGTTTTTTTCTGCTTTAGAGAGAGAGGAAGAGAGAAATAGAGAGAGATAGCATGAATGAAGGAGGACTAGAGAGAGAGGAAGACACAGAATCTGAAGCAGGCTCCATCCAGGCTCTGAGCTGTCAGCAGAGCCCAATATGGGGTCAAACCCATGAACTGTGAGATCATGACCTGAGCCAAAGTCAGATGCTTAACCAAGTGAGCCACCCAGGTGCTCCATATTTTCCAACTCTTAAAAAAAATCTTCCTCTTGGGGAACCCATTTGCTTCCTTTGCTTCTTTACTCCTCTCAAATGTACAGGCATTCTGAGTATTTCAAACATATAGTTACAGTCATTCTTATAATAAGATATTCTTAGAATCCTCCTCTCCCATATCCTTTGGTGTCCCTATTGTTATTGGGTGATGATGTGTGGTCCTCTGCAGCATTCTTACACAAGTATAATTAGACAATATTGGAAAGAAGTCAGTATTAGTTAGAAGAGTTACAGTAAGAAAGATCCAAAATAAAATACAATAAAAATAAATTTCGAGTTTAAAAGTAAAAGCCATATGATAGTATCCAAATTAAGAACTCTAACCAACAGAGTAAAGTTTGTAATACAGAAATTAGTTGAGCACCTATGTTTGATAATAAAAATCAAGGAAGGCGGAGATACAGGGAAACATTATAACTTTATTACAAGAGATTCTGCCACAGGATCCCTTCTTAGGTCTAGAACCTCAGAAGATTCTCCACTAGAACTTATTTCAATTATAGAAGGCTGCCATTCACATTCCAATTTGGAAACAACTTTTCCCTGATAAAGTTAAAAACAGATTGAAGGAAATGATGATCTACTATTAAATAAACAGAAGTGTTTAGGTGGCATTGTGTCCTTGACTAAACTGAGTGAAATTCACTCTTCATTTGTACAGAACATCTGAGGAAGAGCAAATGGATGACCTATCTGAAATGTGTTTTTCATGACGAATAAATACCATTGTAGTTAACATCTCTGCAAATAGAAAGCAACAATAACAAGAGCAGCGGGCGCTACAGCATGGGGTGATACATAAATAGATGCTCCATGGAGAGAGCACAGCCATGGAGAGGCAGGTAGAAGCTAGCTCCTGGTGTGGCAGCCTTGGCACAGTTAACCAGACTCCAGATGGAGAAGAGAAGCTTGGGAGAGCCAAAGTATGTGAAAAGTACAAGCTGTCCATCTGGCAGTAAGTACCTCATGGTTCCTAAAAACTGTAGGTTGGGTGAGAACCTACGTAATGACAATAAATATCAAAGACCAAGTACTATACTCACTGATTTGGACCTGCCCCTCACACTGGATGATCTGATCCTCTATTACACAGATCCCAGGTTTAGTGTAAAAATGTTGAAGTCACACATCTTTCTTTTCACCAATGATGCTCATAATCACAATATCAAACCCCATACTTATATTGTTATGCCTTCAGAAGACAACTGCTTTTCATATCTTATTTCGTCCTTCATTATTATTTTACATGAGACAGGTTAAGTCTGTTGGAGATATTTGAAATAAAAAAAAAAAAAAGAATCTACCAGGACTATAAGTGAAGTTATAAATGAAGCAAATATGTCAGCAATGAAATCTATATGATACATCAAATTTCCTTTTTCTTTTAAAAAAAATTTTTTTTACATTTGATTTATTTTTGAGAGACAGAGTAAGACAGAGCATGAGTGGGGGAAGGGCAGAGAGAGAAGGAGACACAGAATCCGAAACAGGTTCCAGGCTCTGAGCTGTCAGCACAGAGCCCAACAGGGGGCTCGAACCCACGAACCAAGAGATCATGACCTGATCTGAATTTGGATGCTCAACCGACTGAACCACTCTGGCGCCCCTTCTTTTTCTGTTTAAGTTCATTATTTTCCTTAGTTGGGGAGACTTTGTCCATTATGTTTGGAAGACAAAACAATTTCTCTTTAACTTACTGGATATATTGACCTTTTGAAAGTATTTGTTTTTCTCCCACTCGTATGAATTATGGGAAATTAAAATAGGTATTTTGGCAAAGACTCAACTCTACTGTGTCTTCCATTGACTGTTACTATATTAGAATCACAAAAACAGTCACCATGAAGGTCTCTAGAAGGCACTCAACATCATGGGGCAATAGTACATTTCTTTATTTACTAGTATCTCAAACCCTTCAGTCTATCCATTCTCATCAATTTTCATAACAAATCTGTAAGATACAAGAACAATTATTAAGTGAGGAGTCCCAGGTCACAAAATGATGAACAGTATCTAAAATTCAGGCTTCTGATTCCTTGTCCATGATCTCCCTTCTCCATTTCCTCATTATTTGAATCACTATTAAAAATATTCAAGATCATGGGCACCGGGGTGGCTCGGTGGGTTAAGCGTCCAACTCTTGCTTTTGGCTGAGGTCATGATCTCAGGGACATGAGCTGGAGCCCTGCATCAGGCTCAGCACAGAGCTCTGATGCGGGCTTCAAACAGACAGAGCTCTGTGCTAAGCCTGGTTAGGATTTTCTCTCTCTCCATCTCTCTCTGCCCCTCCAAGCTCATACTCACTCACACTTGCAAGCACTCTTTCTCTCTCAATATAAATAAATAAACAACACATTCAAGATCATTCACAATTTAGAATTCACTGCCAAACAAGTTTTCTTCAAAACCAGAATATAGTTCCAAATGCTTTCTTGAGCTTGTACAAAAATTTGTAGAAGATATACCTGACCCATTAGATTTCATAATTTCAATAGGATAGCTATTTATACAAAGTAATTATGAAATATTATAGAAATTTACTATAACCTTGAGTATTTTTCATATTTAAAAGAGAATCATTTCACATTTTCTTTTGCATAGCCAAATTGTAGAGCACATTAGAGTAATCTGATAAGCACGAAACTCCTTGTTTTTAAATGTGTAAAATATTTTACTACAGGTACTATTTGTAACTGCAAATATCAACTATTGTATTTCTACCTGTTCAGGGCTACTTGGCCATAAATGTATCAGAGCAGTTGTTCAGATTTATAACAAAAGTGTGAAAATAAGCACAACACTATACAAAGTATGGTACAAAGTGGATTAGCAGTATTCTAGCACTGTACTCTTTATTCTTTTTAAACTTTTTAAATGTTTTTATTTATTTTTGAGAGGGGGGAAGGGCAGAGAGAGAGGGAGATACAGAATCTGAAGCAGCCACCAGGCTCCTATCTGTCAGCACAGAACCCGACGTGGGACTCAAATTCACGAACCGTGAGATTATGACCTGAGTCAAAGTCGGATGCTTAATCAACTGAGCCACCCAGGCAACCCTAGCACTATGCTCTTTAATATTAACAACACTACTCTAAAAAAATAATGTAAATGCATGAACAACTGAAATTAGGGTCACTTCACAGAAATGGGCCAATGAGTATCATAGACTTAAAACTATTTCTAGAGTATAGCAAGGTGCTTGTATTTGCCACCTAAAGAAACTTCACTCCCCTATAGAAGACAGTGGCTGAGTAGGAAGCATATGGAAGCACCCAGTACTAAAGAAGGAGCTATCTTTGCCACTAGTGCCAGGAAGTCATACACAAATCACATGTAATTTAGTCAGACAAAATTACTCATACACAATTTAATCAAAATCCTTCTCAGTATACCCACTGCATCACTAGAGGAATGCACATCATTAGCTCTTCCTTTTTGACAAGACATGTCATCTTGAGACTCTTTCTATCCTTCAAAGATCACTTAGACCTTCTTGAATATAGCTACTAAACCTGGTATTAATTGTTCATGGGCCAATGAGACCAATACAGACCTCTCATTAGTGGCCCCATTTCTGCCAGCAGGCTGAATCTGGGATTCCCCTTGGTGCCATTAACCTGTGTTTGGGCACTACCCCACACCCTGTCCAGCCCTAATTTGCCCATTATTTTGATGGCTCCAACATCTTGCTCTAAACTCGAGCCCTCTTACATCTGAGGTTTTACGTCCTTGAAGGATTTTAACCAGAATTTGATTTCTTTAATACATATATGCTATTCAGGTTACCATTTCTTCTTAGATAGGTTTTGGTACTTGGTGTCTTTCAAGGAATCAGTAAGTGGTCACACTTATGTGCATAAGAGATTTTTTGTAGTTTTCCATTTTACTAATTCTGGGATCAGTAATTATATACCCGCTTTCATCCTAATATTCACAACTTATGTATTGTCTTTTTTACTTGGTCAATGTGGATAGAAGATTGTAAATTTTACTGAATTATTTTCAAAGAATCAACTTTTGGTTTCATTAATTTTTCTCTAATGCTGATCTCTTTTCAATGTCTGAGATTTCTGCCCTTATGATTACCTTTTGCTTGCCTTATCTTTTGTTTTCTCTTCCTTTTCTAGATTCCGAAGGTAGAAGCTCAAGTTACTGACTTGAGACTTTTTAAAAAAAAGGTTTTTTAATATTTAAAAAAATTGTTTTAAATGTTTATTATTTTGAGAGAGAGAGAGAGAGAACAGGGGAGGGGCAGAGAGAGAGAGACACACAGAATCTGAAGCAGAGTCCAGGTTCTGAGCTTTCAGCACAGAGCTCAAAATGGGGCTCAAACCCATGAACTGTGATATCATGACCTGAGCCAAAGTTAGATGCTTAACCAACTTAGCCACCCAGGTGGCCCATTTAATGTTTATTTTTGAGAGAGAGAGCACATTAGTTGCGAAAGACAGAAAGAGGGAAACTGAAGCAGGCTCTGCACTGCCAGCCACAAAGCCCGACATGGGGCTCAAACCCACCAACCATGAGAACATGACCTGAGCTGAAGGATGCTCAACCAATTCAGCCACCCAGGTGCCCCAAAAAACTTTTTTCTTTTCTAATGTAAGCACTTGACACTATAAATTCTCCCCTAAAAACTGTTTTAGCAACATCATATTTTGATATATCAGACATTAACATTCTTTCAGTTCAAAATATTTTTTAATTTCCTTTGATATTTCTTCTTTGATACATGGATTATTTATTGACATATTATTGATATATTATTTAGTATTTCCAAATATTTGGAGATTTCCATCTATTCTGTTATCAATTTCTATTTTATTCCATTATAGTAAAAAAAAAAAAGCTTAAATATTTTTTTAACATAATAAGGTCTGTTTTATGACCCACAATGTGGTCTAGCTTGGTTAATGTTTCATGTACTCCTTTATTGAAAAGTATGTGTAGAGGCACCTGGGTGGCTCAGTTGGTTAAGCCTCCGACTTCGGCTCAGGTCATGATCTCACGGTTCGTGGGTTTGAGCCCCGCGTCGGGTTCTCTGCTGACAGCTAGCTCAGAGCCTGGAGCCTGTTTCAGATTCTGTCTCCCTCTCTCTCTGACCCTCCCCTGTTCACACTGTCTCTCTCTCTCTCTCAGAAATAATTAAAAATATTTTAAAAAGAAAAGAAAAGAAAAAAGTATGTCTGCTATTGGTGAGTAGAATTTTCTGTAAACATTGGTCAGGTCAAGTTGCTTATGTTGCTCAAGTTTTCTGTATATATTTGCTTATTTCCTGTCTATTTGTTATATCAGTTAGTCAGAAGGTAATGTTGAAGTGTCCAAATATAATTGCACCTTTCATTATTTCTTTCTTTATTTTTTGGTTTTTAATTCATATATTTTGAAGCATTATTATAAAGGACCTGCACAAATTGTTATGTCTTGGTGAGTTGACCCCTTTCATCATTACATAATATTCCATTTTGTTCCTGGTAATTTTCCTTCTGAAGTCTTCTTTGTCTGACATTAATATAGTCAGACAATATAGTCCTTCTCTCACTCCAAATTTATTTTTATTCAGATTGGTATAGTATACCTTTTTCTATCCTTTTATTTTTAACCCATTAATATCATATTTCAAGTGAGTTTCCTTGTAGACCACATGATGTCAGCCCTTGCTTTTACAGCTAATCTGATGATCTTAGTCTTTTAATGCTATCAACCATTTACATTTAATGTAATTGTTGATCTGACTGGGTTTATAATAGCCATATTTAGTATTACTTTTCTACTTGTTCCTTATGTTTTGTTGTGATAGTTTTGTATCACTTCCATAGCAAATTAGCAAAAATGGAATGGGTTAAAGGAACGTTCACCTATTTATCAGAGTTTCCATAGGCCACAAATCCAAGACACAGTGGGGCTCAAAGAGTCCCTCTGCTTGGAGCTTTCAGGCTGAAACTGAGATGTCAGTGGGGCTATGCTCCTTCATGAAGGCTCTAGAGAACAATCAGCTTCCAATCTTTTTCAGTTTGTCAGAAGATTTCAGTTCCTTGCAGCCATGGAGATGAGGTCCCGTTTCATGGCTGGCTGTTAGGCTGGGAACCTCTCTCAGATCCTTAATTTTACCTGTATTTCTCATCACCTTGCCCTCCAATAGCAGGGGCTCAGTCCTTCTCTCACTCCAAATCACTCTGACTTCTTTTGCTGAATCTCTTATGCTCATGCGTACCTCTTCTTATTATTAGGGCTCATGTGATTACATTGAGTCAATCTAGATAAACCAGGATAATTAACCTATCTTAAGATCAGCTGGTTACATCGTAATTACATCTGCAATGTCCCTTCAGAGCAGTACCTCGAGTAGCTTAATTGAATCCCCAGAAAAGGTATTTGGGGGGGAATACTGTTAGGATCACATCTATCGCAGTCTGCCCTCAGGCCCCCAAAGGTTCAGGTCCCTCCCACATGCAAAGTACATTCATATCTCCCCCAGTGTCCCAAGAGTTTCATCCCATTACAGCATCAACTCAAAGCATAAGAATCTCATCTAAATCTCATTGGCTCAAAAGTCCAGAATCTCTCATCTAAATCAAGTGTCGGTGAGTAATCCATTAAAGAGACTCCTAGGAACAATTTTTCTCTATCTCTGGGCCTGTGAAATTAAAGACACATGTTATCTGCTCCTGGTATATAACTGTGAGACAGGCATAGGTTGTCAGTTACAAACATGCTGGTTTTCAACAGGGGAAAAATGAAAGGTAAAGCAGAGTCCCAAGCCCAAAGCAGTTTCAATATCCAGGCAGGAAAAATACATTAGGTTACAAGGCTTGGGAAGAACCCTCTTTGGCGCTTGGTTCTGCCCTCCAGGCTCTTAGTTTCATTCTTTGGGCTCATGATTCTGCTCTCTGACTCATCTTCTGTTTTCTCTACACTGTAGCACCTGCTGCAGCTGAGTAGTGTTATCAGGGGTGTTACCTGCCAGCAGAATCTGGAAAACAAACAGCCTTATTTCATCTCACACTCTCTCGTCTCTTTCTGTCCCAGTTGGTAGTGTTTCTACCAGTATATAATTCTCAAGGACCTTGTGGGCTTCGTGTGAGTGTCACCAGGTTTCACACCAGGAGCCAAGATGCCTCTCTACGAATGTTTCCTAGATAATCTTGTTTCTAATTCCGGCTTCTGTTGAGATGCACAGAGGCACAACACACTTTAGATTCCGAGAAGCCCCCTGGTTTGAAAGAGGAGGGCTGTAAGTCACCCTTAATCTCTTCAAAGAGCCTTTAATGTATCTGAAGACTTGATTGATTTTTTTTTTTATCTTTCTGAGGTTTCTGAAAGAGTTGTAGAGTCATATCCTTAGCCTTTTCTCCAGAGCACCCTTTACTTACAATAAATCTTTTCATTTTAGAGCCTTCTCCCATCTGGGTAGACTGGGAAGACACAAAAGCATTAAATCCTTCTTCCTTTTTGTTTAATAGTTTTTCCTCCAATTTATCTTTCTCTTCTCACATTTTATGATAAGCAGCAAGAAGCCAGGTGTTACAGAGTGAATGTTCGAATTCTCCCCACAAAATTCTTTGTTGAAACCCTAACCCTCACTGTGACTGTATTCAGAGTAGACAAGTAATTAAGATTCAATGAGGTCATCTAGGTAGGATCCTGATCAATAAGATTAGTGTCCTCATAAGAAGAGACAGGAGGAATCTTGCCCCTTCTTTGCGAGAGCACGAGAAGTCACGTGAGCCCACAGAAAAATGTCAGCTGCCTACAAGTCAAGGGAAGAGCCCTCAGAATGAAACCTACCTTGCTGACACCTTGATCTTAGATTTCCCAGCTTCCAGACCAATGAGAAATAAATTTCTGTTGCTGACGCCATCCAGTCTGTCACCTTTTGTTATGGCAGCCTGAGCAGACTTAATATACCAGATAACAATACCCTTAACATTTTCTTTGGGCGTATCAGGTTCATCACTTACAAGTTCAGTCTTCAGGACAGTTTTGCCAAGTGCTCTGCCACTATATAGAATTGATCCCCATTCCTCCAGTTTCCAATAGCATTTCCTCATTCCCATTCTAATTCCTCACCAGAAGCATCCTTAATGTCCATATCCTCTACTGGTCTGTTCACGGCAATCTAAGCTTTTATTATTATTTTTTTCCTGTCACATTCTTCAAGATTCTTAGAGCCTCTGCCTACATACAGTCTGATACCAAAGCTATTTCTACATTTTTAAGCATTTGTTACAGAAGCTCCCTACTTCCAGGTACCAAAATGTGTATTAATTTTTATTGCCACCATGACAAATTATGGTCGATTTTGTGTCTTAACACAACACCCTTTATCTCCAATGCTGTAGGCCAGAAGCCGAGGCAGTGAGGCTCAGCTGGTTCCTCTGCTTCGTGTCTCAGGAGGCTGACACCGCCCTCCTTTATGGAGCATCCAAGCTCGTTCAGGTGGTTGGCAGAATTCAGTCCCTTGGGGCTGTAGGGCAAAGTGTCTGCAGTCTGCTATTCCTTGGGAGCTCCTTTCAGCTTAAAGTCGCATATGTGCCTCTTCACCTTGTACATCCAGCAGTGGCAGGTTGAGTTGTTCTTACATGTTCTCACACTTCAAATCTCTGACTTCTGCTACATCTTTCTGATGCTTCAGCCTTCTGCTCTCAAGAGCAGATGTAGTTACCTGGAGAGTAGGTAGCCTCCTTATTTTAAGGTCAACTGTTTAGTGGCCAGAATTCCATCTGCAAAGTACCCTCACAATAGGGGAAGTCTATTTAGAGTTCATATAATCTTTTCAGTGGTTGATCTAATGTTTACAGTTTACAGTTGATACTTTATATCACTTTATACCACTTTGACACCAACTTAGAATTAAAAATTTTAACAGTTAAGGAAAAACTAGATAAATAAACTTTACAATTATACATGTCTTTACCATCCTCCTTATGATGAAGTCATATGTGTCACAATGAAAACCCCATTAAACAATTTTCCTCTGCTCTCTGCTGAATCACCAATAATTCTCTCTACTAACCAGATCTCCCCCATCAACATACAAACTTGTTCCACACTCTATTATTCTTTTTAAAGTCTTCCCCTGACCTCACTGTCCCCACTGCTATTATACCATTCATGCTACTACTTAAAACAATTTTTAAAAGCTGTCTTTGGAGCACCTGGATGGCTCAGTTGGTTAAGATCTGACTTCAGCTCAGGTCATGATCTCATGGATCACGAGTTCGAGCCCCACAGGGGCTCTGTATTGAGAGCTCAGAGCCTGGAGCCTACTTTGGATTCTGTGTCTGTCTCTCTCTCTGACCCTCTCACACTCATGATAATCTCTCTCTCTCTCTTGAAAATAAATAAATGTTAAAAAAATTTTAAGTTGTCTTTACATGCTGCCTTTCACCCCTCCTCTCTTTTGTGACCAATACATGTCCAACTTTTGCCATCAACAACACCGAAACTTCTCTTGCCAACACTGGTGATATCTGATGTGGTTTATTCCAACCTCTTGGTAGCATCAAGCAATGCAGATCACTCAGTCTTCTCTCAGAACTTCACAATCTCAGTTTTTCTCTTGCACTACTTGATGCTCCTCCTGACTCTATTTTCTGAATTTGCAGAATTCTGCTTCTTAAATGTTGCGATTTCTCAAGATACTTCTCTGGACTTCCTTCCTTCTTAGTAGGAGAATATATTATATACAGTTCTATGTATCTGAATAGTAGTAACATACCAAAGATTGCCAAATTCCTTTCCTTAGTTAAAACCTCTTCCCTGAGTTTGAAATTCATGAACTGAGCCAAGATCAAGAGTCAGATGCTTAACCAACTGAGCCACACAGGCACCCCACGTCCAAAATCTTTTAATCCCCAACTCCAAACTACTAACACCAATGCCAGAACTACCCATCTACAAAAATGGCACCAACATTATCTCCTCTCAATTTCTATCTTCTTTCTTTCCCACTCTACAACTACCATTGGCATCCAAACACCCAGGTCCCCCACCCCCAAGATATTATACAAGCTTCTGAATGGGCTTTCCCAGTTTACTTTCCCACATACAATGCTTGTCTCCAAAAGCAGTGAATCAGAGATCATTTAAATACAGACCTTTTCATCCCTGTTTAAAACCTTATAAATATTTCTCCTTATATAGTGAAATGGCCTTCTAGTCCCTGCTAACCTCCTCTCATGCTATTTTTGTGCCATCCTTTATGCTCCAGCCACACTGGAACATACAGGAACATATAAAGTTCCTTCCTGCCTCAGGACCTTTGCTTTGATCTGTTTACGCGTCCCTTCAAGGTCTACTATTTATGGTAGAGAAGACAATAAGAAGAAACACAAACTTAACACATAACATAAGTATAATCCAGTAAATAAATAATATTATGTCAGGTAACATGGGGAAAGGAGTAATTTGGTGTTGATGGAGAAAGTCTCTCTGAGAAGGTAATATTTAAATTGAGACCTGCATGATAAAAATAAGTCAACTAAGTAAATGAGCCATGAGCACTGGAAGTGAAAAGAAAAGTGTGTGCAAAACCATGAATCCAGAAAGAGGGTCTGCGCTAGAAGAACAGAAATATGACCCTGGAGATGTAAGTGCTTAGAGTCAGAAGATAAAGTCCTTCAATAAAGTTGGAGAGCAGATAAAGGCCAAGTCAGGCAGGGTCTTAAGAGAGCAGATGAGAAATTTGGATTTTATAAGTACACTGGACAGCTTTTGGAGTTGTTTAAGCAACAGCATGACAAAATTTGATGTACAAAAATAAGTTCGATGCAGTGCATTTTTCAACATCTCCCCCTAAGATACAGCTTCAAATAAACTCTTGGGATCACCAGTAATAAGAAGTATCTCCAAACACTGAATGTCCTCCAAAGTGGCATTTTATCCCTTTATAATGAAGTGATATCAGAAGACTGCATATTCTCAAATAGCTGAGTCCATAAAGCCTGAAACAAGAATTCGAAACTACTAAAAATACATACACATGAGCATAAAGAGGTCAATCCCCAAAATGAAGGTAGAAGAGCTAAACCCAATAGTATTATGATGGGCAGGAGCCAGTCTGTATTGTGCATATGCAGCAACAACAACAAAAAATAACTATAAATATTCAATTCCAATAAAATACACAGCAAAAAGTCAGCAATGAAAAATAACTCCAATCTACTTTAGTAGCTTTATTTATATAGTGCATGCATTTTCTTTTTCATGATTTTGCCTTACTATGGCTTTAAATGATGAGGTCAGTAATGAGTATTTGGCTTCACATTTTCCAAAGAGTACATGTGGCTTAGGAAGACTATAGGAAACAATTTCCAAATACCACAGCTAGAACTCAAGATTCATGGTTTGCTTAATACTTCCTGGCATGAGTATTCTAAAGGTTCAATTTTAAGGAGATAAGCAGTTTTCTTTTAAAGAAAGTTTACTCTATTATATAAATCTAATCTATTCTTAAGAAAAATCATATTAAGAATATCCAAAAGAAACAAAAAGCGTAAAATACTACCAAGGGAGAAGTGTTTATGATCTTTTAAAATGTGGAACTCCAAAGCTCTCTAAGAAGATATCTAAAAGCATAAATACAATTGACATTGTAGAGTGTACAACTAATAAAGCAAGGTTCTTTTTCTATTCAAGGAGAGTTCTAAGAAAATTAACATTTGCTTCTTCATATGAAAGCTTAAAGTGTTTAGTTTTGAAAATAAGTTTTTAAGTTGTGAAATAATTAGATTGGTAAGAGGAAAAACCCATTTCAGCAACTATTTCATTTGCATGAGCCAGCAATCGTTTCTCATATACTGAGTATAGTAAATGAATAATGGAATTAATCCTGTAGTGCAATTAATTTTGATTTAAAGCACCCAGATAAATATTGCAAGTTTAAAGAGAAATAAGGGGAATGTGAATTTCCCATTCACCTTTGATAACTAAAAAAATTTTTCTGCTCTTTCCAACCATTAAATGAAATACTTTATCAGACAAAATGTTTTCTGACATGAAAATAAATGGTGCTCGAGAAGATACAGGACCAGTAATATACTACATAGTCGGGTGTTCTGAGAAAGTTTATAATGTGAATAATTTTGTACACTAATAATAATTCCCAAAACAGCTCTCACTTGTTGAGTAAGCTTCTCATGGCATGCATGCACGTTTAACATATTTTATCTCAATCCTCACAGTTAGTCTATGAGGATGAAAATGGTATTGAACCCATTTGTACAACTGAAGGAGCAAAAGCTGAAAGAAGTAACTTGTTCGAATTATACAACTGTAATTCAAAAATTCTATACTTCTCTCAATTACTATACTGAGAAGTACTCATCTAGATTTTGGGAATAGAAACTCAGGTCATAAGTGCTGCTTCAGCCTGTCAAGGAGATGGACCCAAAAAGCAATGAGCAGAATGCAAAATGAAAAGATAAAACACAACAGATGCCATCAAAGCCCAGTATCATTTTTTTTTTTAACTTGGCCACAGGTGGAAAGAGAAGAAAGTCTTTCTGCTAGAAGACGTGCCAAGATTTAAACTTAATCTTGGGAGGAAGATGAAGAGTTAGGCAGGAAAAGTAATGGGGAGGTTGGTGGGGAGAACCTCACAGGGAAGTGCAGTAGAAAGCCACACAGATAAGAAATGGCCAGATAGCTTCTGACAAGTGCAAATGCCAATGTTGTTGATAACATGAGGCTTGTGGAGAGAAATGGCCAGATGAAACTGGAAAAGATCTCAGCAGATATCCCCGATGAAGAAATTATGATTTATGGTTATTTGGGAAAAGCTGCTTAGTCTTGATCTGCTCCCATTTCCTCATCTGCAAAATGGGTTAATAACACCTATAGGTTTTGTGAGGAGTAAATGAATTCATGACCAAAACTGAAAAGAATGGCATGCATATTCAAATATTTGCTATTCTTATCCAACAGAAAAAAATAAAAAGTAGCTGGGCCCTGATTGTACAGCCAGTAAGTATCCTAGCCAGGACCTAAACTCAGGCCGAAGGGACTAACGCCATTATTCTAACACTACCTTAAGTCTAGTGGCTTAAAAAAAATGCATATGCTACAATACAGTTCAAATAAAAAATGTTGTTTTTTCTCATTTTTTATATAAGAGCTCTCAAATTTTAAAAAATCCAAAAATTTTAAAAAGTCAAGGTAACAAGAAAGGAGAGTAAAATAACAGAAGAAGGAACCTGAATACAATAACTATGTTTTCTGATCTAGTAAAATAAAATCTAAGAAATAAAAAAACAGAAAGAATAAAAAGAAGGAGGAAAGGAAAGCAGGCAGGCAAGCTAACAAACACTAGGTATTGGTTATAACATTTACTTTCTGCATGTGGGAGCACTTTGTCCAGACAATTATTTCCTTTTTTTAACTTAATTTTAGGTTCCTTTTCAAATAGATGTACTTTAAACTTTAATACATTTTCAAGTTGGCAATGGGCTATAAAAATCTCAATGATTTGTTAAGGTATAATTCTAAGTTAGATCAATTGCTAAGTTTTAGCTTTAATGAATTATTAAAATATGGCTTAGCCTCATCATTCATTAAATATTTTGTTCTCACAAATGCTTTAATGATTTGTACTTTTGTTTCACTCACTCCTGTAATATGCTCTATTTATGCTCAATTTCTTGTCTTCATTTTACCTCCACTTTTCCCCTGAAATTTAATTCTTGCCTCATCATTGGAACAAGCTCACTTTAGTGTGTAGGATCTCAGAGGAATTACCCTTTCTCAAGACCTCTCTTTTATAATTGGTAAATAAGGGGCAGAATCTTTCTTTGCATTATTATAATAACCAAATGGTATTTAGCAAATGTTTTATGTTCAGAAGTAAGGACAGTAGAACAAAAATCACCAAAAAGAAAAAAAACCATGTCTTTCAAATTTAAGTACCAAAAAGGCATCTGTTTTGAGCTTTTATATAACCTTGAGCTAACTACAATGCTCTGAAGATACAGAAAATATTTCTTATTCTCAGATCTAAGTGATATAGAGTAATCATGAAATCTCTGATATAACAAAATCATGTTAAATTCTGAATTACTCTGTAAATAGAATACCAAGATAAGCAATTCTAAGGGACAGGACTTAGCAATGTATAACATTTCCAGCTAAGCAGCAGGATATAGAATACCAAGAAGAAATAACACAATAAATCGTGAATGATTACAACACGTAAGCAAGTCTGGTCCCATCCAATACTGTATCTGCAAGACCTACATAGATAATAAAGTGTGGCCATGTACATTCTGCTCTTTAATAAAATAGATGACATAAGACATGTAAAAGGTCACATATCCACATCACATCTATCTTAACAAAAATACAGACAGGAATGTCTAGGAGGGCAAAAACCTCATGCTATTTCCTTCTATTTTATACATGTACATATTAATATGAAAACGTCTTTTCTTGAAAAATTAAAAAATAAACATATCCTCCCCGTACAACCAATTTATCCATCATAAAATTGCCAATCTCTTGGTTATTTTTATGCTGTGTATGTGTGTGTGTGAAGAGAAAGAGAGAGAGAAAGAGGGAGAGAGAAGGAGAGATAGCATTATTTTGTACAGTTCTTAGGAACTTCAAGTTACTGACATCAGTTTGATGGAATTTACACCCAACAGATTACTTATACAAATGTGTGATATATATCTATTACTAGTAGAATAAGAATAATAAAGGAAAAATAACTCAAATGTATTCAAGCAGCAGCAATGGAAAGAAAACATGGAATGCAATCACATATAATTTTAAAGAAAGAACCAAATGGATTGCTTTACTTTCCAATTAAATATGCAAGCTATAATTAAAGGCAATTCTAAAATATCAAGCCTGATTGTGTAGGAAAATTGTAGTGTCCTGGTATAGAAATGTGAAAAAGAGAAGCTGATTTGGTAAGGAAGATATCTTCAATTTTATCTGACTTTTATTAAAATGGGTAGAACACATAAATAAAAACAGCAATAAGATGGAAATACAGAACTACAATTTGGTTAAAGCTTGATATGATAGTCTAAGTGAATACTGATGGAAAGATAGAAAAATGGTAATTACAAAACCCAGAATCATATCCATGCTTAAGATGTAATATAAATGAAAGTCACCTCATAAGAACAGACATCTAAGAATAAGAGTAAAGAAAACCAGAAAAGTCAAAGGAAAAGAAATTCTATCAATAGTAGTACATTGTGTCTAATGTCGCAAAAGACTACAGTTTATGTACAAGAAATCCTCAGGGGTATTTAGGGTACAGACTTCTCATTTCAAGATGGCTGTATGAAGACATTTCCATATACTTCTACTACCAAAACTTCCTCTAAGCAATAAATAGAACAGGAAAGAAAAGTCTAGCTACCATCTAGGCTGAAACTTAGAAATATTTGTAACCCAACTAGTAAGTAGATAAAGGGAGAATAAGTGACTTAGTAGAATGGAAGAAAGATAAGCTTCACAGCATCAATGAAGAGGGAATAAGCCAATTTGCCTTGCAGAACCCTCGAAAGGTTCAATGATGCAAAGTTCCTAGTGGAAGGTTAAGATGGCCCTAGGCTGAAAACAGTTGGTCATCTTAAAATCTGTTTAAAAAATAGTTGAGTCCCCAGACCCTACCCCATTCAGATCTGTCAAGCTACCCAGAATAAAAAGGGTTTTATAGATTCTAAAGGAACTGAGCCAATTAGACACCAGATTTGAGGATGCCAAGCACAAAATAAACCCAGGATAAGAAGTGACATTCAAAACACAATGGTTAAGTGATATTTTGCATGGTCATCAGTGAGATCCACAGTCCCCTTTTCCTGCCTCAAATTTATAAGATTAGTGGCTCATAATACTAGGAAGGACACTGGTGACTTTTTGAAGGTAGCATACCAAAACCAAGATACACATTTACAGATAACTTTGGAATTACCAGTAAACGACCAGCTAGTCCTACAATCACTCTATAGTGAAGCCCCAAATCCTGCAAGACCCACTCAGGCACACGGAACTTCCAACTGTCTTTTTAGGACTTTACACTTATTACAGTTGGATAGTTAAGAACCATCAGACATCCAAGAAACATAATCAACTTGGGGGGTGGGGGAAGGGAACTCTGAGGAAATACAAAAAACTTCCAGGAAACCATAGTTAATATCTATGGACAGATAAAATGACATTGTAGCCATGAATCAAGATGTTAGAAAAAAATGTTAAAAATAGATTAAATTAAAATATTTATTAGAGGAGGAGCGCCTGGGTGGCTTAGTCGGTTAAGCGTCCGACTTTCGCTTAGGTCATGATCTCACGGTTCGTGAGTTCGGGCCCCGCGTCGGGCTCTGTGCTGACTGCCGGCTCAGAGCCTGGAGCCTGTTTCAGTCTGTGACTCCTTCTCTCTCTGACCCTCCCCTGCTCACGTTGTCTCTCTCTCTCTCCTAGAAATAAATAAAAACCTTAAAAAAATTTAAAAAAATATATTTATTAAAGGAGCACCTGGGTGGCTTAGTCAGTTAAGTGTCCGACTTTGGCTCATGTCATGATCTCACGATTTGTGAGTTCAAGCCCCGAGTTGCTCAGCTCAGAACCTGGAGCCTGCTTTGGTTCCATACTGACAGCTCAGAACCTGGAGCCTGCTTTGGATTCTGTGTCTCCCTCTCTCTCTGCTCCTCGCCTGCTTGCTCTCTCTCTCTCTCTCTCTCCAGCTCTCTCTCTCTCTTTCTCACAAAGAAACATTTAAAAATTTAAAATATATATATTTATTAGAAAGGTAGGTAAAAAAATTAAAAAACCCTATCTGCAAGTTGCAAAAACCCGCAAGCCAGAAGAACAAAAGAACAGTGGTTTTAAGGGGAAACTCTAGGATCAGAAAATAAAGTCGAGGTTGCCAGGAGACAAGGGTGGGGAAAGGGACTGATTATAAAGGAGCATGGGGGAATGCGGGGTGGGGTGGGATATTGTGGTGACATTTTAACGACTGCATACATTTGTCAACATATCTAACTGTAAACTTAAAAGGCCAGCTCTAGTGCATGAAATTTATGTTTAAAAAACAAAAGACATAGAAACAGAGTCTTAATCCTTTGGTGCTGCTATAACAGAATACCACAGACCGGGTAACTTATAAACAACAGACATTCGTTTCTCACAGTTCTGGAGGCTGGGAAGTCCAAGACCAAGGCGCCTACAGATTCAGTGTCTGCTGAAAGCCAGTTTCCTGGTTCTTAGCAGGCCACATTCCAGCTGTGTTCTCACATGGAGGTAGAGGTAAGGGAGCTCTCTGTGGTCTATTTTCTAAGGGCACAAATCCTATTCATGAGGGCTCCACCCTCATCACTAAAATACCTCCCAGAGGCCCAACTGCTAAATATCATCGCATTGGGAATTAAGGTATCAATATATGAAGTTTAAGAGCAGTCTATAGCACCTGGAAAATGGGAAAGGAAAAGAAAAAGTATTTAGAAAATTAAGCCAGGAGGCCAAGCATTCAACTAAAAGGCGCCTGGGTGGCTCAGTTAGTTAGGTGTCTGACTTCCGGCTAAGGTCATTATCTCACAGCTCCTGAGTGAGAGCTCTGTGTTGGACTCTGTGTTGACAGCTCAGAGCCAGGAACCTGTTTCAGATTCTGTGTCTCCCTCTCTCTCTGACCCTCCCCTGCTCTTTCTCTCTCTCTCAAAAATAAACGAACATTAAAACCTTTTTTAAAAAATTATAAAATGAGAAAATTAAGAAAAGAAGAAGAGAAAATTAAAGAAACAGAAAAAAAATTTTCTTCAAGCTGAAGAAGCAGGTTCTCCACACAAAATGTTTCACTGAGACCTTGTCCAATGAATGGATGAAGACTCACACTAATGCAAAGGCTGGAGAAATTTCAGAACAGTGGGCATGAAAACATAAAAAGGAGAAGCAGACAACTTAACAGGAAACTGAAGGGCTTCTGAAGTTTTACATAATATTAGATGCTAAAAAACTGTGAGGCCATACTTTCAAAACAATTAAGGGAAATTGTAACCACTCTATTACTTTATAATAATAATCCTGAAGGAAACAAAACAAATGATAGAGATTATGATTTTTAAAAATCCTAAAATATACCTATTTGAAGTTATTTATGAAGCACACAGTGTACCTGAAAGCCTCCACCTGTAACTATCAACACCAATACATAATCCAGTAAAAATCTGGACTTGAAAGAAAAAAGCAATCCTGTGGGCATCTGGATAAAAGTATAGGACATATTAAGGAAGGAAAATAATTTTCTTTGAGAGTGGTGCCTTATTTCAGAAATAAATGGAGAGTATAATTAAGATTCTCAAAAAAATTAAAATACAAGGCAAAAGTTTTTACCCAACTAAGCTAACTTTGAATATAAAGAATACAAACTGTTAGCAACATGAAAGAACTCAGAAAATGTGGCTACTATTAGCCCTCTTACAGAAGTACTAGAGAACAAACTGGACAACCAAAATCACTAGAGGGACATCAACAGAAGAACTTTTGTGCATCATTAAATAAATAGGTACTTATAGAAGAAAAAGAAACAAAGGTTAGAAGAAAGAAATTATCATATGTGATAATTTCATATGTGATAATTTTTGTCAGCTATAAGCTGACAAAAAATGAAGGCTAATAGATGTATCATATGCAAAGACATTTGTTTTATTATTTTCAATAATCAGAACTGGTAATAATAGTCCTAGTATCATTATTCAGAGAACATTGTATATAATATGTGGGGTAGAATAATTATGGAATATTCTAACATCCTCTATACCTTTGAGAAGCAAAGTGATGTAAAAAGATTAAGTAAAAACCCAAGCATCCAAAATTTGAATTGGCAGTGTCTGAATCAACTCAGGGTAATTTATCTTTAAAAATATATAACATTTCCTAGTTTTCTCCAGTGAATGGGCTTAGAAGCAATGATAAAAATAGATGAAAGTATCTTGGAACATGAGGAGGAAGTAAGGGCGACAGAAGGACAGAAAATTAGGTGTATACAGGAGACTAGGCTCCTACCAGTGTCATAAATCATATTTGATGATTGAAATAAAAATTACAACATCATCTGATACTCAAGATAATGATACTTATTTCTTCCCAGTTTTGCTGAGATACAATTGACCTATAACGCTGTGTAACTTTAAGGTGTACAACATACTGATTTGATACACTTAAATCTGGCAAAACAACTACCACTGTAGCCTTAGCTAACACCTCCATGGGATCACATAACTCCCACACCATTTCCCAGTGAGAACTTTTAAGATCTATTATCTTAGCAACTTAGAAGTATATACTATGTTATTATTAACCATAATCACTATGCTACACACTAGATCTCTAGATTTGCTCATCTCAAAACTAGAAGTCTGTACTATTTAACTAACATCTCCCCATTTCCCTCACCGCCCAGCCCCTGGTATCCACCATTATAGTCTCTGCTTCCAGGAGTCTGGTTTTTTAGATTCCACACATAAATTATATCATAGGGTATTTAAGGCAAGGATACTTACATACGGCAATGGTAAAGGGACCTAATTGGAAGGTAGGTTTCCATGCCTCATTTAACATAGTAAAATATTCATACCAATAGATGGTGATAAGTCACATATGTATATTATAAAACCCAGAGTAACCACTAAGAAACTATACCAAAAAAACACAATTAAAAGTAGTATAAAGGAAGACAGATTCCCAATTTTTTAATTGCTGTGAAATAAAACATATCAAATATGTTCAAATTAGTTCACTATGATTTTTTAAAATAGTAATTGGACTCTTTTAGAGGATAACAGCAAATGAAATTATTGCCTTAAAAATTGTGTAAATGAAGGGAAAGAATCACACATTTATCTTGCCTTTCCTATATGAGCTGTACCTCTGGGTAGCAAAAAGTAAATGAGGAAAAATATTTCTTTACAAAGTGATTTATATAATGAAAAAGAATAATCATTTTGCAACTCTCAAGGAATTGATGGAATTATTATAAGCCTTAAATGTCAAAGGCTACTAATATAAAAAGTTAAAACCAGACATGATGTGCCTCATGATAAAAAGAACACACCATCAGAGAGATCTAACTTGAGTCTGATTATACGTCTGGATCCAGTTGCTAAGTGCAAGAAATCTAGAACGCGGAAGAACAAGTTGAATGCACCACAAGTTTCCAAATCAGCAAAATGTAGACTACTGTAAACTATTACCAGTTAAAGGGTACAAGTTCTTCCTGAAGGAGATTATAAGGGAAAGAACGAGATTGAAGGGGAACCTGGAGATTAGGAGACTTCAAAGACATCACATTTTTAATGGGCCAGACTGAACTACAGTGTCTAGGAATGCACTCATAGCTGATAAAGTCATAGGGAAAAGTGGTTATTACAAAAATCAGCACAGTGGTTACATGTGCAGAATGGGAGAAGCCTCTGACAGGGGTGGAACTGGCTTCTGGAGCCAGAGGCATTGTTCTACTTCTTGACCTGAGTGTAGTTACACCTTATAATTCACTAAGCTGTATGTTTGTTTTGTCTGGTTTCCTACCTACATCTGAGTTTTATTTTTTAAATATTAAGGCCCAGAACAGGTTAAGCTTAGATCATGTGCATTAAGTTAGTACCGCGTTACATTTATACACTGCTGCAGCAAAAGAGACTGATGTCGGACAAGTAACATGGACTCTTCCAGCATCACTCCCTCAGTGTGTCCCTGAGGGAACAAGTGACAAACAGTATTTGTCACAAGGTCTTTTGTCACAGAGGTATTTCCAACATGACCTATTTACTGACGCTTAATAACTTGAAAGTCTGTTGACCTCAGACAGACGTAAATTTTAATCCTAATCCCACTTCTTTTCAGCTTTGTGATTTATTCTTTCCAATTTTCAGTTTTCTCATCTGCAAAATGGGAATAACTGCTGTCACTGTTGTTTTTAACATTGGAAGATTTTTATACAAGGTGCAAGAAACAGTTTGGGCCTCTAGAAATATCATCTATTATCAAAAAATAAACATTAAATTATTAAATTATTAAAATTCTTTTAAAAATTCTTATTTCCCCTTTAACAACACATCTGATCCCAAAATACTGACTTTCCATAACAAAGGAAAAGCAGAATTTTGCTTCATTCCATTTCCCACTACTAGCTTCCATGTATTTTGAAGCAATAAGAAATACTACAGCTATCTTCTATTAAGGGATCCTGTGGCCATTGCAATAAACACATTAAAATGTATTAGATCTGCCACAAAGTGGATCGAGCTAGAGTATATTATGCTAAGCAAAACAAGTCAAAGAAAAAAAATACCGTATGATTTCACTCATATGTGAAATTTAAGTAACAAAACAGATGGACATATGGGAAGGGAGGAAATAAGAGAGAGAGGCATACTCTTAAATACAGTTAACAAAGCAAGAGTTGTTGGAAGGGAGGAGTGCAGGAGATGGGCTAAATGGGTGACAGATATTAAGGAGGGCACTCGTTGTGATGAACACTGGGTGTTATACGTAAATAATGAATCACTAAATCCTTTAATTGAAACCAGTATTACACTACATGCTAACTAGAATTTAAATAAAAACTTGAAACTGGGGCACCTGGGTGCCTCAGTCAGTTAAACATTTGACTCTGGTTCAGGTCATGATCTCATGGTTCATGGGTTCAAACTCTGCATTGAACCCTGTGCTGACAGCTCAGAGCCTGGAGCCTGCTTTGGGTTCTCCGTCTCCCTCTTTCTCTCTCTCTCTCTCTCTCTCTGCCCCTGCCCCACTCGTGCTCTGTGTTTCTCTCTCTCAAAAATAAATAAAAATTAATTTTTTTAAATAAAAATCTTGAAATAAGAAGATATGGTATACAATGGAATATTACTCAGCCATAAAAAGAACAAAACCTTACCATTTGCAACGACATGGATGGAGCTAGAGAGTATAAAGCTAAGCTTAGATAAGTGAGTCAGAGAAAGGCAAATACCATTTGATTTCACTCATATGTGAATTTTTTCTAATGTTTTATTTATTTCTGAGAGAGAGACAGTGTGAACAGGAGAGGGCCAGAGAGAGAGGGAGAGACAGAATCTGAAACAGGCTCCAGGCTCTGAGCTGTGAGCACAGAGCCTGATGTGGGGCTCGAACCCACAAACCGTGAGAACATGACCTGAGCCAAAGTCCGACGCTTAACTGACTGAGCCACCCAGGCACCCTTCATATGTGAAATTTAAGAAAGAAAACAAAACAGTAAAACAAAACATAAAACAAAAAAAGAAAAAGAGAAAGAGAGAGGCAAAGCAAGAAAGAGTCGTAACTACAGAAAACAAACTAATGGTTACCAGGACAGGGGGGTAGAGATGGGTGAAATAGGTGATGGGGATTAAGGAGTGCACTTGTGATGAGCACGGGTGTTGAATCACTATATTGACACCTGAGACTAATATCACACTGTATATTAGCCAACTGGAATTTAAATTAAATCTTGAAAATAATTTAAAAAATAGATTCTGGACGGCACTAAGAAGGGGATGAGGCCATCAGAAGATTGGCTAGAGGTTATCCCAGAGTCAGATGGAATCATATCAACCATTACTATAATGAAAACATGTGGCCGAGAGCAAGGAGAACATCTGTTCCTCTCTCTCTTGCTTTTCTTTTTTTTTTTTTTCATTTTTAATGTTTTATTTATTTCTGAGAGAGAGAGAGCATGAGCAGAGTGAGGGTCGGAGAGAGGGAGACACAGAATCTGAAATAGGCTCCAGGCTCTGAGCTGTCAGCACAGAGCCCGATGCGGGGCTCGAACCCAGGAACCGTGTGATCATGACCTGAGCTGAAGTCAGACACTTAACCAACTCAGCCACCCAGGCACCCCATCTCTTGCTTTTCTTTTCAAGTGAAATTCTTCCTCACTGCCTTAGTGCCCCAGGTCATTCTCTTAAAGCTGGACGTCAGGTCTTTGTGCCTGATTTCTAAGCACCACTTCTGTACCTTTTAAAAGACATTTGAATCATTACCTGACACAGAGGCTTATCCTCTGACTTCTAGTTGCCAAGACTAGAACAGTCACTGTAAGGCACATATAAGAGGTTACAGAAATGATATTCTGAAAACACCATGGTATTTAAAACTTATTTCCTCTATGATAAAGGGTGTCTCCCAGCAGGCATTCTGCACTTAAAGAGTGAGGATGAATGCCCCCCTGAGAAGGCGGTGGATATGACCTAGGGGAATTTCCAGCAACACAGAAAGGAGAAAAAAAGGAGCTCATTGAAATCTGAAGGATAAAGAGAAGCTGCAGGGGACTCAGTCATCAAGAGTGTTGAAACAGCAAAGGGTACAGGGGAGGGCAGTGGCTCAGTCTTCTTAAAAGAAAAGCTGAAGGCTGAGAGGGCTAGAAAATCCAGGAGAAAAGTGCCAATCAAGTGGATCTCTTCCAATTGGGGTCACCATGCCAGAATAAAATGCCAGTTAGCTCTCCGAAGCTCCCCTTAAACCCTTATAAGGCAAGGAAGGTATTCAGAGTATTTCTTCCATGCTTTACGCAGGATACAAAGGTAGTTGATCATGGAGGATAAGATCATCAAAGTGATCCTGAAATTAAAAGCTAAAGGACAGACCGCCAGAAGGGATGGATTGCTGACCCTGGGATTGCAAATCATGGTTGAGTCAGCAGGGACACACGTTCATCATCCCTGATTTCCACAGTGAACACCAGCCAAGGAGATAGCAGTGGGCACAAGCCCAGAATTGTCTTCCCCAAGCAGAGACTAGTGTGAGCCCAGGATGATGCTCAGGTCTGATGGCGATGTCACGAAACAGTCCCTCTCCCTGTCCCCAGGCACCAAGATAACATCTCAGGGAGTCTATGAGGAGAGACTGATCAGACAGGGAAGTGAGCTTACTGAGCAATTATGGAAAATGAAACTGAGTGCTCTAAGTACCCACCACCATAATCCACACCACCACCAGCATCCAAAGGAAGCTTTAAGAATAAGACACAGAAGAGAAAAATGCTAGGGTTTGGTTTTTGGTTTGGTTTTCAGGTTTTGGTCTGGGGGACATGTATAGTACCATATATATTTGTGAAGTCTTATACAAGAATTTGAGAAGTGTCATATACTTAAAGCCACTTTAACATTCTAATTGGAAGCAGTGAACGTACCAGGGAACATAAGTGTCTTACTGAACAGGTGATAAGTGTAGTATTCTCTCCTTATACTGTAGCTTTCTATACATCAAGAAGTTCAATGTCACGGTTTATTCCACAGTAGCAAATTTAAATGTTTAAATCAATACACACAACATGGAAGGCTTTTTTCACAACAAGGGAACACAAACACATCGCTGATTTTAATGTATTTAAATGTATTATTAATGTATTAATAATTGATAATTACATACTTATAGTTGATACATAATCATATACATAATGATTTAATGATGATTAAATTCTTTTAAAAAGTATTTTTCTGACAAGTAATTCTAAATCTCTTTAAAAACAGTAGACTACAAACAAATTCTAAAGTACAGGAAGCCATCTGAATCATGATTCAGATTAAATGCAGTACTCCCTTCTCATTCTCAGTCTCCATTTTGAGCCTCATACCTGAGCTCTACCTGCTGAATTGTGCAAGTTTATTGCAGATGGGGATGAATATCCTCAATCTGAAAAGTTTTGTAAGTTACACCTATATAGGAACCTACCCTTTTGTCTCCATGTAAACAGCCATACAGACAGAACTTTATGAAGGTGACGAGAATCAAAGATAAGGAGTACTTTCTGTTAGAAATATTCATTTTATGCACAAAATTGAGAATGTCCCAGTATACAGAAATAATCTGGAAGAGGTGGTAATACAAGGAACAGGTTAAGTAACAGTTTCAGACTCACAAGCATGTAGTGACCTGTGGAAGAGCTGAAATATCAGTACTGTAAGAAAAGGGATAAGGGCGGGGGCATTATTCACATGAGTGTGGACTAAGGGGTAAATTCCTGGGCTCAGGTGTCTCTGGTAGCATTCTTTGCTTGTTCTTCCCACCTTTTTTCACCGTAATTTTAGTGCTTCGCCAAGACAAGCTCCAAGTGGGTGGAGATAACTGGTGTATAATGCTGCACTGCAGGTATCTCACTACCTACTCCAGGATGTCCAACCCTTGTCTGACTTTCCCACAAAGGTAAGTCTCAATGGGTGTGTCCACTTACAGTCAAACTCTATCTCCTCCTCCTCTGACATTCTTACTGATGAAATTAGCATAGTACCTGCCTTCCTACCAAAAGCCATACAGGGAGGGGACTGTATCCTGTGCTTCTCAATCATCTACCACCTGCAAGAAACTTATCTTTGCCTCTGGCCACTTCCTCTTTGTAAATGTAGTATCTTAGAATGAATTGTTGAATGGAGAACAACCCCATGCAGAATATAAGGCTAGCCACTGCAGTCTCCAGTATGGGCACACTTGAATGCATTAACTTTGAAAGAAGAAAAAATAAACCCCAATAGAAATCTAACTGTGTAAAAAATAAATTAATTTTAGAAGAGCTTAAAAATTAAATTAAGCTCAGAACTGCTACCAAATTACGATTCAAGGTAACTTTCCTGACTCAATTAAAACAGTTCTCTGTCATTCTTAATACTTTAGTCATGGGATACAGTGACCCGGCTTTACAATCTCAAGAAATATAACTATTCATTTGTATCAATAAATCCATAAAATAAATTATAAATGGTATTTTATTAGTTGCCTTTCTTACAAGTTTAAGTCCTTAAATGTATTCACAACTAAGAATTGTCACCTATAAAATAAGGATAACAATTATCCTACTTCAAAGAGTTGCTGAAGAAAGGAATTATAAAGAGTATTTAGAACACTGTCTAACACAAAATAAGTTTTTTATATACATTTGCTGTTGTGACTGTTATCTATTCTTTTCCCAAATATAACTGGTAGCATACTATCCAAGATCACTTTACAGTCACCATCCTACTATATGCCCACATTTTTTCTGGAGTGCTTCTGAGCTAAAAAAAACAAAAACAAAAACATCCTTATACATTTTATTTCAACATTTGCATTTTTGTAGAATTTCTCAAGTATTAGAAAGCAAATGAGATACAAAGAATGTATTCGGCATTCCACTTCTTTGAAAGAAGATAATTTCTTTTGCATAGGAGAATAATGGCTTTGAGGGAACTTATCAAAATCAAAGAAATTAGTTTGTGTTTACAAAATGCACTTCTTTAAAGCAAGAGTCAGCAGACTTTAAGATAGCAAATTATTTTAGTCTTTATGGACATTATCTTCTCTGTCACAACTATTTCTCTGCCACTGTAATACAAAAGCAGTCACGGACTGCTTGTAGATAAATTATGACTAGTTCAGTAAAACTATCTACTCCAGCTCTCAAGCATGCAATAAATAATTATTCATACAGAAAATGAAATCTAATGGATGATAAAAGAATATGTACCTGTTGCATGATGAACAATCTTTAAAACTCAAAATATTTTCAGTTCTCTTATATCACAGTTATGATTGCTTATCCATTAATTCTTCATTAAAGTCCCTCTGATATTACCACTGTTGGTCTATACATCTTGAAGGGGACATGCTGGCCTTAAACACATTTATTTGTACCTCCTCCTCCTCTTACCAAACGGATAAAGACAGCCAAAGTCCAGTGAATTCTGAGAGAATACAGCCAGGCCTGATTTCTGAACATTCCCCCTTAGCTAAATCCAGATTAAAAAATATTGGCTTGATTTGGTGGCCAAATTAGCAAAGCTGTACTGATTCAACTCAAGCTAGGTTGGCCCTTTTCTAGAATATTTATTAGGTTGAGTGATGTTTTGACAAATTCATAATAAATAGTTAATCATGAATTTTGCATTCTGGTGGGGGGGAAAAGGTGTTGCAAAATATCAGACTACTTAGAATTTAATCATACAAACAGGGCACTAGTGGACATCAACGTTGGAAAAATACTTATTTGTGTTATAAAGCCTTTTATTTCTTGAATACAGACATTGCTCCCTAAGTCCGAAGCAATGAACAGCAGATATTACAAGATTTATTTCTAGAAGGAGAAGTTCAGAAATCAAGAAATAAGGTGTCACAGAGAGTCGACTGCTTGGCTGATTTCCTGAACTCTCATCACTGTGATATCTACTATATAACTTCTTTTTATACCTGGATACTTCCAAAGGAAAGCAACAGAAGGAGTTATTCCATTCAAAATCACTTCTGAGAAAAGTCAGACTTGCTGAGGGAAAACACATGCATAATTTGTCTACTTCTTTACAGACGGTAGGAAGATGAATTTCCTTGAATACTCTTATTTCCTTTCATGACCTAATCTAAAGGAAGATACTGATTTTCACAGCTGTGAAAGAAAACGGACTGTGACCGTGACTTAAGCCAAGCTGAGAACCACTTGTTCAGCAATGCTGAGCAGCATTTTGGTGACCCAAAGTCAAAAATTGGTGCTGCCTATTTTCAGTTTGTGCCAGAAGGCCTTGGCACTGTTTCTTCCATCATGCTGTCTACTATAGAAGAACTGAATGGGATGGCACTGCCCTTGGTCCCCTGCATTTGTGAACTAAATCGGCAGTTCTAATTACTCAAATCCATTGCCCCAAGCGGGTTATTAAAATTCAAACTAGGGGCGCCTGGGTGGCTTAGTCGGTTAAGCATCCGACTTTCGCTTAGGTCATGATCTCGCGGTTCGTGGGTTCGAGCCCCGCGTCCGGCTCTGTGCTGACTGCCAGCTCGGAGCCTGGAGCCTGTTTCAGTCTGTGACTCCCTCTCTCTCTGACCCTCCCCTGCTCGTGCTCTCTCTCTCTCTCTCTCCTAGAAATAAAGCATTAAAAAAATAATAATAATTAAAAAATAAAATAAAATAAAATAAAATTCAAACTTATTTCATGAGCATTTGATGGGGGGGGGGGGAATCAGTCACTATTTATTAATTGGATGTGTTGTTCCTGACTTTTCCGCACCACAAGCCACAACATTAGCAATGAAGCAACAGACGAGGCACAAGCTGAAACAAGTAAAGTAGGAGAGCCCAGAGCCTGAGGGAATGCTCAGACCAGAACTGAGGCTGGCTGTGCTTGGGGTGTACACATTGGAAATGAATGAATGGCTTAGGAGTTAGGACCAGGGCGAAGTGGTAATGTTTACTGCTCTCAGCTTTAATATTCTTTTGGAAATTTCTGATGTTTCAAAGCAATAGAAGAAGAGTATTTTCATGCAGTGAGAATGTTCCTGCCATACTGAAACCTTTCAGAGTTAGAGAATATTCCAGGGCTTAGAATCTATGTCTTTGCTTATGTCATTCCTTTGGCCTGGAATGCCCTTGCTCCCTTCTGGCAAATCCCTCATCTAACACTCCAACAGTCTTTCAAATTCTACTTTCCTTCTGATGAGGTTCTACCCAACTCTCTTTACCTCAGGTAGTAGCTGTCCTCTCTCGTTCTGCAGAACTTTGATCACACTTGGATTAGAACGCTCATCACAGTGCATGGTCACATCTGTTTACAGGTCTGTCTCCTTAGTTAAGTCGTGGGCATTTAGAAATAAGAACCACATCTTTCTGGTCTTCTATATCACTTCACTCATAGAATCTGCATGTTATTTGACTCAGAGGAGGTACTCATGTCAGGCTGAATAAATTGTTCAGCCAAACTATTTTAACTTTGCTGGACTAGAAGAAACCTTAGATCTATTCAGTTCTGATTTTGAGAGACAAAGAAATGAAAGAGTGTAAGCAACATGGGGCGCCTGGGTGGCGTAGTCGGTTAAGCGTCCGACTTTCGCTTGGGTCATGATCTCGCAGTTTGTGGGTTCGAGCCCCGCGTCGGGCTCTGTGCTGACTGCCAGCTCAGAGCCTGGAGCCTGTTTCAGTCTGTGACTCCCTCTCTCTCTGACCCTCCCCTGCTCACGCTGTCTCCCTCTCTCTCTCCTAGAAATAAATAAAAAATATTAAAAAAAAAAAAAAAAGAGTGTAAGCAACATGTCCAGGGCCACAGCTACAGGCCAGTTCTCCCAACTCCCTTTTTATTCTGTACAATACCACACCTTGGGAAACGACTGAACAGATTACTTTAGCACAAAACAGAGAGCCACGTACTCCTCTCCTCACCAAGTTACACATGCCTCTTTAAGAAAGAGGAATGGAAAAAGGGAAGAAGGAAAAGGAAAAAGAAAAGAGATAAGGAAGAAGCCAAACTAGGAGTACTTATACTCCTAGACCAAGGCTGTTCAGCCTCAGCACTACTGACATTCTGGCTGGATAATTCTTTGTTGTTAGGGGCTTTCCTGTGTGTTGCAGGATTTTAGCAGCATCCCTGACCTCCTCTACTCACTTAGATGCTGGTAGCAGCCCACCTCCCCAACTGTGACAACCAAAAATGCTTCCAGACTTTGCAAATGTCTCCTGGAGGCACAATTGCTCCAGGTTGAGAGTAACTGCCTCAGGTGAACAATCTCAGAAGAGGTAATCTTCTACACTACTTCAAAGTACCAGTAAATTAGTAAGTTTCATATACTGACTTCAAACCAATATTCTCATATTAAGCATAGAAGCCAGAACCTGAAATACTTAATCCTCTTACATTTCTATTAATCCATGTTATTAAAAATAATGTTGTTGTCACTTGGTCTATAGCTGTTATTACAACAAGAAAAAAAAGAAAAAAGGAAAGAAAGGAAGGAAGGAAGGAAGGAAGGAAGGAAGGAAGGAAGGAAGAAAGAAAGAAAGAAAGAAAGAAAGAAAGAAAGAAAGAAAGAAAGAAAGAAAGAAAAAGAGGGGAAGGAAGAAAGAAAGAGAAAGAGAGACCTGGCTAAAACAATTCTAACAGAAATAAAACATACTTAATGTGTTGTAGATATAACCTTAATAATTTTTACTTTAGTTTTACTTTAAACTTGCTTAACAGTTCTTCCTCAATATCACACATAAAAATCACAAATTCACTATTCCTACAAAACAAAAATTAGTAAAAGAGGAAGCACATATCTTTCACTTGGTTTGAGTACATATCACCTAAAACCCATGCCCTCCTTCATGGTATGCAAAAGTTTCTAATTAAGATTTTAATGTGTTTTTCCCCCTTTTGATTCTTAAGAGGAGCTCCTGTATTTACAGTTCTCTTCTAGTTTCTAACTAAGGAGTGTAACGACAAACTCACATTTCAAAACTGAAATATTAAACATGAATAGTCAATGGCCAGAGTTACTATTTTTTATTTTTTATAAAGTTGAGGCTTATCAAAAACAAAAACAAAAAATGAATAACATAAACCTAGTCTACTCCAGTCATCTAGTCCAATAAAACTGCATCATGACTTACTAAGTAGAGTCCAAAACGGTAGTTGTTCTGTCGTATAAACCATGACGACCCATTTCTGCAAAGTTAGTGAAACAATGGTCAGCCAGCACAACTGGCTGGCTGGGAATTCTTGGGGTCTGGTCTCCAGCGCTTGGCTTTGACATAACACCACTGGATGATGGCTGTCCACTCAGCTTAAATATAGCATAGGACACTAATGCTCCCTGCCATGTCTAGAACAAAGCAGGGATCCCTGAAACTCAGGTTATTTCATCACTATATTGTGCAAACTGGATTTAAATGACTCTTCAGATTCACCCTCTGCTTCCTGAGACAGAGGAGCCTTCTATTTCCCACCCCACGTTACCTTCCCCTGGGATCTTTCTGATCCCATAAAATAAGAACTTTAGCCAGGGGAAAGGGCAAATTGCCAATCATGCTATATCCAAATTTCATTTCTTGTGGGGTTTAATCTAGCCACTCATGATATTAAACACCACTAAGGAATATCACAGCTTTATGTATGAAATTTTAACCAGAGTCTTTTCCCATCCTTCTAACTATCTCCTCAGCAAGGCCTTAAAACTGATTTTTTAAAAAAAGTAGATATAGATGATAGAGGGCAGACAGATCAACCAATTTACACACACACACACACACACACACACACACACACGCCACGATATTTTACTTCTACTGTAATCCACAGGCTCCCAGGTTATTTGACAATCTGGGATGCTAGCAAGATGGGCAAATCATAATTACTTCCACCAACCCTTTGACTTGTGACAGTATTCAAAATGTAATATCTTATTTAAATTTAAGTTTCATTTAAAAATTGCATTATTTCCTACCCCAATGCCTCATTAAATAGCATTGAACCAATTCTTATATTTCAGATTCCCTCTTATAATAATTAAACTCATATGACACACTTAAAATAAATAGTTTACTTATAAAACTTTGAAAACTGATAGCTAAAATGTTGATAATCTGTTAATTCCAAAAGTCAGCGATCTTTTATTTAGTGAATAAAATAGTCAGTGAAAGAAAAGTGTCTGCTATGTTTTGGGGACTTGATGATGTTTTATGAAAAATTTCCGATTTTTCTCATAGCCTTGTGGCTTGGAGGCAGGGCTATTGGATATAATTCTACTATTTATACATGTGCAACAGATCATGAGTGACAAATGAAGACCTAAACCCAGTCCAGCCGCAGTTCCAAGCCACATCTGAAAGGAAAAGTGCATTGTTAGGATTCTTGTGCTCACAGGGGGCATATTCTTGTAATTTACCCAAAGACAAGTACATGCTAGCTAATGATATCCCTACTTGAGAGACAGGTATACTATGGTGCCTCACTCAAATGTGGAAGACTAGGACCAAAAAAAAAAAAAAAAAAACCAAAAAACAAGAAAACGAAAAACAAAAAACCTGAATGACCAAGGACAACTCTCTCAAATCCTATGCTAACTACTAGATCCTAACCCTCAAAGAGAACACTGTCAAAAATCACATTTCAAATTTCCCAATTTTTACACAGATATACGTTCTGAAAATCCTAAATCAATGCTAACACATAGTCCAAATTATTGAAATAATGCTGTTTTTAATGTTTTAGGCCTTTATCAACATCACTGTCTTTATGCAACAAGGAAAATTTAAAAATTCAATGTGGCACATGAACCCCCTTTAAAATAATATTACTTATGATTGGTATGTTTGAATAAAATACTTCTAAGGTGTCCCACGGTCAAGCTAGGGCTTGTGCAGCTATAGAAATCATTCTAAAATCTTGGGGCAGAGAATAGAAAACAAGGAAGGGGATCAAGAAAAGACCTGGGAAGATAGGCGGGGAAGGAAAAGAATGATTATAACAAAGAAATGAAGGGAACAAAAGAGGAAAAGCAACCCCGATTTTCTGCCTAGGGTAATTACAGAGTGGCAAATAATGTTCATGCAAATATCCAGCTTTCTAAACCCCTCTTTCAACTACAGTTTTCAAAAACAAACACCCCGTAACAAAGAATCACAACAAGCATTTGATTCTAATAAGTTTAAAGAGTTTCAAAACAGATACTCTCCTTGACTTAAGATGTTTAAATTATGAATGCCAAGATAAATAAGTTCCTTACCTCCTGTTACCCATTCATTTTTGGCTTTTTTCTCCCTTCCCAGTGCTTGGCTCAGGTCAACTGGTGTGTACTATTTCTGAGTGCCCCAGTCAGCTGTTCTGGAATCAGCTCTGACAAGCACAATAACCCTGGTAAAATGAGTTCTTTGTCTTTCTCATCCAAGATCGTTCCTCCCATCTCCAATTTAAAAAGTCAGCTTTGACTGTTATCTGTTTATGAGCTTAGAGCTTCACCCTGTCTTACTACAAAACATCAAGGTAAAGATGTCGAGAAACTTTATACAAAAGCTGCCAGGATGTCTAAGCAATATACTATTGATGAAGAAGAGGGTCTGCAGGGTACAAAACCTAAGGACAGGAGACAAGCAGGGAAGTCCCACCATCCTTGGAAGGGAAAGGGAAGAACAGAATGGAGAAAGACACAGAGGAGAGTGGGGAAGTTAGACAGAGGATAAGGAAGGAAAGGGAGGAGGGCTGTAAAGAGAGTCTGATCCGGGACATGCCACAGTAACTTAGGCTGCTTTCCTAAGTATTTTGATGTTGTTATTCCATGTATTCCAGCCCACTATATATTTGCATTACTTTGTTTCTTCCTCTTTTTTAAAAATAAAAGTTTTACAAAGAAGAAAATCTTGTTTAAGGTTGCTGTATAAAATAACCTCATTTGAAGTGTTTTGTTCTAAGTGTTGCACCCCAAAGATGAACAAATCTTCTATAGTTAACCAAGTAATTTTACATAGATAATCTCATTTGGTCCTCACAATCTAGAAAGGTAGGCACTCAGTGAACTTAAATGACATTCTAGTAAACTGGGAAATGGGCACCTAAAATACACCTGGGGCTTTCTGCTTTATATACCATGTTCTTTCCAGTATCCACTATTTTAATATGTTATATAGAATGATTCAGTTAAGGAAGTAGCAATATATAAAACATTAATTTTGTATAAATTCAAATTTGTTTATCAGAGTTAGATGTAAGCCATTATACAGAAAAATAAAAACTAATATGAATCTTTACTTACTGTAAAACCTTCTTTTCCCTTCTATATAATGAAGTATTATATCTTTATATAAGAGCTCTAGAATTCAACTGTACAAGAGAAATTATCTCCTCCTGATCTTCAAATACCATTACTTTATAACTTATATGCAGAAAAACTATTTGAAGAGATATTTAGAACCTCAGAACTTGATGAGAATAAAACTAGAAGTATATAATATGTTCTCCTCTTTGTTCATAATGAAAATTCCATCTTAATACATCTATTGTAATGTAACTTCATTACATTGTTGTAAAGGAAAAATCCAATCCCTGTAATTTATCACCAATGAACATTCTTTCCACTATTTCTTTCCACTATTTTTAATATCCATTTGTACATATACCAAGTATTTTCTGATACAATTTACTAAGTTTTTACCTTTGAGAATTCCTCTGTGGTTGGGAATTCATGAAGTAGAAACTTTGAAAAGAAATAAACCTGTACTGAGCCACAATGTTCAACAATGCTCAAACTATGGCAGAATTAAAACAATTTTCAAAAATATAAATTTGTAGCTGTGCCCATTTAAGCACTTATGAGTCTACTTTCCTCAGCTTTAAAGTCCAAGAAATTTTTAAATTATATTTTCTAAGTTTTCTCTAAACTCTAAACTATAATTGATGCACATTTCCCAAGTAACTCCAATTTCCTCAAAGTAATATTTTCAAGGAATTGAAAATATCAGTACGTAATCCTAATAAAACAAAAAAATCATAACTTTGAACTACACTTGTCACCAGAGATGCATAAGAATTTACTACTTGAGACACACTTCTAAAGTTTTATTTTAAGTCAGTGGCAATATCTGGGGGTGGGATGGTGACATAAAACACACACTGAATATAATCATTTTAATGGCTGACTTCATACAGACCTAAAATCACTGAAGGGATTTAGCCCCCCAAATTAGGAAGTCACTTACATTGACTCTGACCTCCCATCATGAGAAGTCCAGATGCTTCTTCTTGAACTTCAAGGGCTCGGGCAGCCCAGGCATTGCCCCAACACTGCTTAGAGCAGTGGTCAGTCTGGAAGTAAAGAAGCACAGTAGTATCCCAGAGTGAGTGTTTTAACCAAGGCCTTCAAGAGGCACTAACACTGCATCCATGTTTGGCCACATGCCATTTGAGACTATAACATTATCCCACCACAGCAAGAAATGGTGATGAAAACCTAGAATGAACTGTATGTATTCAAAGAATATATCATAAAAGGGTTATAAACACATTTTTCTATATTGCCATTCACTGGAAATTAGCTTCAATGGAAAGATATTATACCTCCATATTTTAAAAAAATTCTGAAACATACAGAAAGCCAATGAATTCTATGGTTGTTTACAAATAAGAACAAAGTCATAGGAATATCATAAAATAGGTAAAATAATGTAAATGAGCTTTAATTACAGAATATATTTGTTTTGTTTGTTCTACCATCTTTAAAATAATTTAATAAAAATCCCATAACTAAAACTACTCTAATACACATATATTCCATCATTTCTGAATAATGTACAATGTAATTTAAGTAACATAGGCTACATTAAACTCAGAGTGACGAACTCAAAGTGGTACTGCACTTTCTCCTGGCCTAGGAGAACTCTATGGTAAACAGCTTGACCAGTCTTGCTCAGGGACATAGGGGCTATTCCAACATCTTCACTCACTTCCCAGTGCTATATAAGACACAAATGTAGCTCATCTACCAAAGGCTCATCTACTAAAACAAGGCCTGACTTACAACAAGAGGTCTACTCCAAGTGTTCTGGGGACCACACAAACTCATTAAAAATAACACAATCTGGAGTAGCCAAAAGAAAGCTGTGTAGGAGTCTGGAAAAACCACTGGTTTAAGAGGAAACCAAGATTCTGTTTCAGTTCTGAAGATAAATAGTTCCGTGACTTCGTGAAGGTCTAGAGCAATTCCTTCCTAAATATCGACAAAAACAAAACACACACACACACACACACACACACACACACACACACACACACACATCTCAGATGGGTAATTCTGACATTGATCACCAGGGGAGCTTTTGAAAAGTAGAACTATTCAGTCCTCATTCACAGAAATTCTAATTTGATATAATTAGAGTATAAGGAAACCTAAGTATTTTTTTAGACTTCCTGAAATAAAACTTAAAAATGGCAAATCCAGAAATCCAGACAATTTCAAAGCTTCCTCCCAACCCACCATATTTTATGATTCTATAGCATAGCTCATTTTGTCACTCATGGAAACTATGAAATATACATTTAAAGAAAGGGGGGGGTTCAGGGGTGCCTGGGTGGCTCAGTCAGTTAAGTGTCTGACTTCAGGTCAGGTCACGATCTTGCAGTTCGTGGCTTTGAACCCCTCACTGGGCTCTGTGTTGACAGCTCAGAGCCTGGAGCCTGCTTGGGATTCTCTCTCCCATTCTCTCTGCCCCTCCCCTGTTCACACTCTGTCCCTCTCTCCTTCAAAAATAAATAAACATTTAAAAAATTTTAAAGGGGTTTCAAAAGGTAGAAAAGAAAGCATTATACAACTACTGAACTATAATAAATAAAAGCTTGATTTTTTCTCCTTCAAATGATATACTATTATAGGTATATGTTTCTATCTATTTTGTATTAATGTATATGTGTTAAATCTATTATTATGTGTATACATTATGTATTAATATATATATATTATTTATATACATACACCTATATATTAGTTTGGGGTGGATAAAATATACTTATCCAACAACGTTCCAGCCAACATTTTCATTAGTCTGAAATTGCACCTACAACAAACCCAGTATTTATATTCACTTACTATGAAAATACAGCATCTTTATATTGCAATTTTTTAGCTACACTGATGACTAAAATTTTAACTTCTCACTCTTTTAGAAGTTTACATTTCTTATTTTTGAGTTGTACAAGTCTACAATTCTAACATTTTGGAACTCTAAGAGGAAACTGAAAAGTGGTAATCAATACTAAAACCTGAGAAAGCAGAAAAAAATCTTTTAAAGGACAACACAGTTATGAAATAAACCTAATCTTAAGTAAAATGTGCTTTTTAAAGGACAACACAGTTATGAAATAAACCTAATCTTAAGTAAAATGTGCTTTATAGACATAGATGACTCATGCTTTTGTGCAAACAACCGGGAGAATTAGAGTGTGTATGCTTTACTGACAGGACAGGTGAAGATGCAAATCCTATAAATATTCAGAAGCATAATCCCTTGTGAGAGCAAATAGCAGCTATAAATAAAGAGTAAAATAAATGAAACAAAATGTAAATATAAAAGGCAAACAGATAAGTCATTCACTAGCAAATTCTAAGGTGACCACTAATAAAAGCTGTAACAGGCGATGTTATTAAACACTATAATCCGTAGGGTTCTATTAATATCCCCATTTTATACCCAAGAAAGATTATCAGAGAATCTGAGTAACTTCTTCAGGTGTCACATTTAGAAATGTCACAATTAGACTTTAAACCTAAGGCAAGCTTGACTCCAGAGATTCCTACCGTCTAAATGTTCTGGCAAAGTATAAGAACAGAGGAGAAGTCATGTTTAGGTAGCCCTTTGTCATGACTTACACCAGTCAAACACCAGAAGCAAAGCCAACTTCTCCCCCAGAAAAGTCTTTAGAAGAATCCGTGTAAAGTTCATGGACCTTTTCTTAAAATGTTAACTTCATTTCCATACTTTCGAAAGAATACACTGATCAGGAAATACAATATGAATTTGTTTATATATGAATGAAAAACAGAATGGAAAGTTGGCCCAGCAATAGCACTGAATGTATAAGCTCACAATCAAGTCTAGTGTATTAAACACTTCAAGAAGCCTCAAAATTGCCTCAGTGGTACCAGCATGAAAAACAGATTGAAGGAAGAGGAGGACAAAAAACAGGAGAAAGGGGGAGGGGGAAGAGGAGGGAGAAGGAGACTAGGAGGAGGAGAAATCCTTTTAAAAGGAGGAGTTTCAATAATCCTGTAGAAGGCCTTTTTTCATCTCTGATAATACTTTTCTGACATTTATGTGAAGAAATCTTGGGGCAAATGCTCAAATCTGAATGTAAAACAAGCAGCAGAACCAGCTCTTTGAAGATTTTTTGATTCTAGTTCCTGCTCCGCCATGACCCAACCTTATCCTCCCTGAACCTCACTTTCTTTCCTTACAAAAATGAGAGGGCTGAACTATATTGGTGGGTTTTTTCCCCAAATAATTTATTAAGGAAAATTGCAAATATATAGCAAACCTACAGCAAAGTTGAAAGAATCATAGAGGGAGCACCCATAAATCTTCCATCTACATTTTACCACTAACATGTGACTATCCTTGCTTCACCAGATCCAACCATCAATCTACCTTATTTTTGGTGCACTTCCAAGTAAATCACAGGTATCGACACATCCCTCCTGCCCCTCGCTAAATACTTCAGCATGCTATAATTGAGTTCGGTAACTGTTTAGTTTTTTTACATAAGACACAGATATAATAAAACAGAAATCTTGAGCGTAGAGTCACTTTGCTTTAATAAATGCATACACCCCAAATCCTTTCAAGATATAAAATATTATATTTTTGAGTTTTTCAGTTTGTTTTCTAAGTAACAGAAGCCAAGATGAGGCAAAAGCAGAGAGGCTCTATTAGAAGTAAGAGTGCAGATCTTCATCCTTAGTGGTCCCTCTGCACTGCCTCAGAGTTCTTCGAGCCCAGGGCCCCTCAAAGGGGAGAAAATCTTCCCAGCACATGCTCTCTGAGACCCCTTCCAGTTCAGTACAGCCAAAGCCTCTTAGCACAGATGAAAACAGTTAAACTACTCTGACATTCTCTGCCTTTCACCTTACATGAAACAAGGCCAATTTCTCAACACTTGGAAGTTTCACTGGTAAATTATAATTGGTTTAATTGTTTGTTTATTGTGCTTAAGGCGATCCTGTATTTGCGTCTCAGATATTCATCTTTTTAAAGTGATTTTGAATGGCAATTAATATTTTTCCACACGAGGGCCAACCGCTCATCAAAAACTGAAATGCACCTTCAAACATTCTGGCCAGTTCCCAAATGCAGTACTAATTTGGGTAGGAATTAACAATGACAAGTGTTTTCTCCACATCAGGATTATAATTCCTGCTAAAATCAGTCTCTCCCTCTCCCTCTCTTTCTGTCTGTGTCTCTGTCTCTGTCTGGGTCTTATATTTTGACTTTAACATAATATATATCTTTTGGGGAAATAAATGCCCTACAGGGACACATGAAATGTTAGTTCAACTCCTCCTTTCTTGTGTAACTTCAGTCAACTCTGCCAGACTTCCTGGGCCTCAGTTTTCTAACTGATAATATTGAACGAGGGGTGATTAAATAATCCTCAGCATGAAGAACCTCAATCATATGAGCAGTTAACACAGAATTCACTTCAAAAGAGCCAACTTCCTGCAAACAGTTAAGTACCTGGCAAAGAAAGATACAAACCTGTAGTTCATCAGATCACTCAATCATCTTAAACATTCAATCCTAACCACAAGATTTAACCGTAGAATGAGACTTAATCTGTTCTCAATAGTTATGAAGTCCTGCCTGAAGAATTGCTCCTTACTCTCCTTCTGCTTTTTCCTTTTTATTTTGTCTTTTCCTTCAGACCATCTTCAGTCAAAGGAAATTCCAGTTTGGGCTATTATTATTTAATAGGATTCCTAGAATCCCATAAAAGAGCAATATTGGCTGCCATAAAGTATATTTGTATGAAAGAGGGCCTGATCTATGATGAGTGGTTCCTCCTCCCCTTCGTACACCCAGTTATTTATATTTTAGCTGGACTATTAATCATCAGCATTGCCTCTGATAAAGAGGATACAGAAGGATATACTCCAAGGCACACTCAAGTAAGGAGAATTAGTAGAAGGGTCACAAAATTCTGGTAAGAATAGTTTAAACCATGAGCATATTCATTGCTCAGGACTACTGGGAGACAACTCTCCAAGGGACTCTTGTGAGCACGTCTTGTAAGCAGAAGTATTGATGCCCTGTGTTCTAGGCCATTTTTTCAAGGATTTTTGTATAGAGAAGAGCCTGTGCAGACACAGCAGAGAGAAGATTTGTTTGCTGATCAGTGCAACGTCTCTTGCCAGGGCAAAGTCTGGGCAGATGTGCTTGTAGTCCATTATAAAAGGGTTCCCTAAACTCAGGGTCCCTGGTTGAGATGTGAATCCTCTGAATTAGCACCTCTGCGGCTCAATCCACAGCACTCCCGAGGAACTGGGGGCACAAGAACTCGCACAAACATGGAGTTCATACTGCTTGCTGGGCGAGGCGTATTAAATGTCTTTGTCTCTGAAACAAAAGTTTTGGCCAATGTCTGTTAAATGATACCAGGCTATCCCATTAGCCTGCAAGGATCCTGCAGAAGGGACTGTGAGATGCTCAGATAATTCCCAGTTCTTCACAAGGGCACTGGCATTGCCCAGGGTTTAGCCTGGTATATCCCTGTGTCTCACTGAGCAATCACTCAGTCTCTCTCTCTCTCTCTATCTCTCTCAGGGAACTCTGAACTGATTTGAACATCAGACCTGCACATAACCTTCCTGAAGTCAGAGTACTTAATGAGTTTGAATGGTGCTACAAGTTGTAGTTTACAGAATCAAAAAATTAGAAATGTTTATTTACAAAAGGAAACCTGGGAAAAATAACATAAGTAGATTCAAGATTTCTCCAAATCTGCATACATATAACATTTTTAGTAAAGCCTGCTGTTCTCTGGGGGAGCAATGGAAAAAAGCCCTGACATTTTACAAATGGTAAAAAATAAAAGCTAAATACACAATACTATTCAAATGAAGGTAAATGAACATAAAAAAATAAACATTCCTGAAAAGAGTTTAAACATCATTCCTTATTGGTGCTATTAGCAACTAAAGAAGGTGAGGAATGAGAGAGGACTGTGGAGATTTACTGCATTTACTTCTTATAGTCTTGGAACTTCCCCAGTGTATGCTGTAAATAACCATAAACTAAAATGCAAGTGTCTTACATAGTACCTCAGTTGAAATGGCTACTATGAGACAGCTGTTATTTGGCTCAACTGCAAATTAAGGGTAAGATGCAGGAGGGGAGTTTCCATAATATGGGATTCTGTTTTGGAACACAGTATTAACATATTTTCAACTACACTTTCATACTTAAGCAGGATCAGCTTTGCCCTGAATTTCTCAGGTGAATAAATTACACATTTGCTTTAAGCAGTTCTCTGTAATTAAGCCATAGTTCAAAAAGTAATCTGCATGTGCTGTCTTAGAAAAATAACATGAGGTGCTGAGCAAGAATGCTCAGCTCTGAAAAGGCTCTTCTCACACAAAATAGACACTAGTCAGGAACGAGAGGACATGAACTGTGTGCTGTTTGTCTTGAGCACCTAATAACACTCTTAGCATTGAGTGGATATTTCTTAAATAGTCATAACTAAATTAACAATAATTTTATTTTCACTATTTTAATCATAAACTCATGGTGTACCAAAAGTAATTTAAAAATCAATGATCTGGACTCGTTATTCAAATAAGAAAAGTACTCACTGGGAAACTGGCTAAAATCTCTTTATTTCAAAAACTGGAGGGGCGCCTGGGTGGCTTAGTCGGTTAAGCGTCCGACTTTCACTTAGGTCATGATCCCGCGGCTCGTGGGTTTGAGCCCCGCGTCGGGCTCTATGCTGACTGCCAGCTCAGAGCCTGGAGCCTGTTTCAGTCTGTGACTCCCTCTCTCTCTGACCCTCCCCTGCTCACGCTG
Source organism: Proteles cristata cristata (assembly GCA_017311185.1). NCBI lineage: Eukaryota > Metazoa > Chordata > Mammalia > Carnivora > Hyaenidae > Proteles > Proteles cristata. Next base: position 687,427 of record JAESUZ010002548.1, on the reverse strand, counting down.
TCTCTCTCTCTCTCTCTCTCTCCTAGGAATAAATAAAACAAAAAAAAATTAAAAAAAATAAAAGCTGGAATAAACACATAATTACTTCACAGTTTATGTAATATGATGATGATTTTTTTAAAAATATTTGCTTGTAAACCCCAACGCATAAAGTGATCTATATTTGATTACGGGAGAAAAAAGGTCAAGGAACTCAACCACCAAGTTTTTCTTTCTGTGGTGTGTAAAATGAGCACATCTATAGGGCGTACAATTCTAAATTTTTTACGCAACTCTAAGGACAAATAGGCACATTCTTCTGGAAAGTAGAGTATCTGCTCATAATAATTCTCAATAATAAAGTGTCTAATCAAGGTGCCATCACAGAGTGATAGCTTCCCACAGCAGGTGAAGAATCCAGACCACTGAGCCAGGAGAAAGTCTACATGGACACCTGCTTCAGATAAAGGTATCACAATGGGCAGAAATTCCTAGTCTGGCAATGTATGAAGCAAGATACATGCTTCACTATACATTCCCAGGTTCCAGTTGAAGAAACCTGGAAAAATTTCTCCAGATGATTCTGATACTTTGACAGGTTTGGGAGCTGTTCACATGGGTGACAGAAAGTGAGTAGGAAAGCAGAACAATCAACAACCCAAATCAAGTTCTGGAATGAGAATTAGAAAGCAGCAAAAGAGTAGGTCAACTGGAAGGGTGCCATGTCTGACAAGTAAGAGAGAAATGGACATCAGAAACTCAAACTGGCTATCCTTCTGTTAGGACCAGGAAGACAGCCGAGGAAACTGGCGGTATGGGTCCCCAGACTGTTAAAGAAGGCAATGGCGCTGCCAATAGAAAGTCTATAATTTTTAAGAACATCCTTAACCCTAATTTTTCTGTAGAAAAAAAAAAATACTGTCACAGTTAGCAGACCCATAAGTTATAAGATTTATATTTCAGAAACATTAAAATCTGGGCGATGCATTTTAAGACTAAAGAATATGAAGGTGGTTTAATAATATGTGAGGCATAGGAAGGAGATGTGAGCACTTCATTTAGTTAATATAAGAAGTCAACTTGAAAAGGAATAAGGGAGTGAGAGTTCGGAAACAAGGCATCTGACAATTAACAAGCAGATTCTGGTTTTCCCACTTCATAAACTGAGATAAATCACTGCTTCCCCACATAAAGGAAGATGTGCCCCCCAAATAGATGTATTTAATGATTGAGATTTCAAGCTCAGAACTCAGGCTTGGGTTTCATCACTAAGCTGCATCACTTAACATGTGATCGTAAACATGTTAGTTAACCTTGATAAGCTCTAGTAGATGATGGATAGATGATAACAACAGTAACTGTTTCCAGTGGTTATTATGGTTACAGGAAATAATGTATTACTTTACTAAGTTACTTAGTACCAATCCACATTACAAGTTCAGCATTACAATACTCCAAACATTTCAGTTACCCAATTTTCTTGAATACATTAGTCCAAAGATTCCCTTTTATATAATAGTGAGGAAAGGGTCCCACATCTTGCAATGTATGGCTTTCCATAAGATCAAAGGTACTACAGTTGGAATTGGTTTTAGGGACTCTAGTCAAACTCCCTCATTTCACATGAGAAATGCTGATTTGGAGATCAAATGGATAAGAACTATGTCTTTCTGTTGATGTTAGAAATTGCTTAATTGAACTTTTTCTTAGAGTTCTTCAGTTTTGTTCTTTTCATGAAAATGAAGAAAGTAACACATGTTTGTATAAACAAATCAAACAGAACTAAAGAGGAAAGTAAGTCTCCCTTAATTGCCCCTCCCAATCCAACCTGCTCCCCAGAAGTAACTCCTTGATATGTATGTCCTCTAAGACTTCTTTGATGTGTTTACAAATACCTTCCCACATGACGGCTGTGCTCTCAGCCACACACCAAGCCCCGAGAAACTGGTTTTAAGGCTTCCAGAAACTTAAGCAGCCACAACTGGTATCCAAATTTCCTGATTCTCAGTCCAGTGCTTTCTTCACCACACCATTATCCCTCATGTCCCCAAAGACTGTCACTGTTTATGTTCTAAACAGTCTTCTCTTATTTTCCTTCACGTCAATTATTTTTGTCTACTTTATTCTGATCTCTAATTGGTTCCTAACTGTAAAATGCATTTCTAGAAATTAAGCAAGATCTTTGACAGCAGAGTATTGAAAATTAACTTGACATTCATAACAAAAAAATATGTGCTACTATAAACTGTAAAACTACAAGCAACTCACTCACTCAACTTCTCTGATCTCAGTTTCCTCATGTTAAAAATGAGAATAACTCCCTATTACTTATTTCTCATTCTGTTATTGTGACAGCCATAAACATTGCTTCATCCAATAAATAAAAGTGTTTAAACACTACAGTGTTTTATGACGGACTTTTCTTGAACTATCCTATGCCTAATATACCATTATGCCCATAGCATGGTCTAGAAAAAAAAAAATCTCTCCAAGTTGTTTTTAAGCAACGTTTCAACATGCCCTCACAGCTTTCCCATGCTTGGTGGCCTCATTTCAGCTTATTCTAAAGCAATTGCATCAGGTATCAAGTACTTAGTGGTTCCTCCTCATCTTCAAGAAGATTTTGGAATGCTGGAGAATCCCGGAACCAAGCTCTTACACCTCTTCTCTTCTCTATCTGCAATCGTTTCCCCTAGGGATTCACCCAATCTCACCTCTATAAATATCACCTACATCCTGATGACTTGGAACATCATGTCTCCAACCCAGACTCTATTCTGAACTCTAAACTCATGTGTCCAGCTGCTATCTGACATCACCACTCGGATGTCTAACAGGCATCTCACCTCCACACATCTGAAACTCAATTCTGACCTGCTCGTCTCTGTGTTCCCAATAATCTTATTCTTCCAATTGCTCACATTTTAAACTTTGGGTCCATTTTTTACTCTTTCTCTCAAGGTCCCACATTATGTTCATCAGCGTATCTAGTTGGTTCTGTCTTCAAAATGTACCCAGAATATAAACACTTCCTTCAGCTTCTTTACTCATACCCTGGTCTATGCCACAATCATATCTTGCCTGGATTACTGCAATGGTCTACTCTTCTTCTCTTGCTTGCTCCTTACCTCAAATCTATTCATTTCAGGTCTCCAGTATAAACCCTCCCTGATTCCAAGCCTAATTTCCAACGTCCTTTACCTGAGTTCTAGGCAAAATGAGTCTAGCTTAGTGCTTTCCACTCTCCTCTTTAAAGGGTGGTACAGTGCAAAACAGAGGATTCAGAGTTGTAAGACCTGGATATAAAGAGCAATGTCACCACTTACCATTTGTGTACATGCAAGACATTTAACTTATTGTCTCAAATTATTTTTAAAATAAAAATAACAATGCTACTTGTTCTATTACATTATTGTAAAGTCAGATTAGAGACATGGAAGTGTTTGAGAAAAATCAAGTGCTATAGAAATATTTAGTATCCATTATAATCCAATCCTTTCTATCTACTTAAAACCTAGTCCATCTCTTTTTGTAAAGTGTTTCCAAGGTGAATTAGTAAAAAGAATATCTTTGCCTTTGTAAGTCCTATGCACTGTTGGTTGAAAACATCTGCTGTACTTCAATTCAACTTATATCAGGTAATTTAATATTGCAGTGCTGTTCAACTTATCCCAAGTTTATAAAGTGGCCTCTGTGAAACTGGCCTTACTATGCATTTTTTTTAATGTTTTTTTTTTATTTATTTCTAGGAGAGAGAGAGAGACAGCGTGAGCAGGGGAGGGTCAGAGAGAGAGGGAGTCACAGACTGAAACAGGCTCCAGGCTCTGAGCTGGCAGTCAGCACAGAGCCCGACGCGGGGCTCGAACCCACGAACCGCGAGATGATGACCTGAGCGAAAGTCGGACGCTTAACCCACTAAGCCACCCAGGCGCCCCATTACTATGCATTTTTTAATGACAACCATCTGTATATATATTCTATTGCTCTTGACCAGATTATAATGTCTTTTGAGAACAAGACATGCTCTATGAGATACCCTTTAATTTCTCACATATTCTACAGGTGCCTAGTAAAAGAAAAAGTATACATTTTTTATAGCTGATGTACCTATTTGATAAAATGCAGAGGTATTACTTTAACATCTTGTGATTAACAAAACCCATGCTTCCTATATTGAAAGAAGTATCTAGTATAGCCCTAAAAGAGAAAGGGCATCATGGTGGGAGTCCAAAAATGAATACACCTATGGCATGATGGTCTTTTAATAGAAGCATAATTGGAGTGTTGCAAGGAAACTGCCACGAGCCACGGAACACGGGAGTCTCTGGAAGCTGAAAATTCAATGAAGTGTTCTTCCCCGGAGCTTCCAGAAGGAACCAGCTCTGCCAACATCTAGATTTTAGCCCAGAGAGACTGATTTGGGACTTCTTACCTCCAGAACCAGTCTCAGAGGCAAGATGGTGGAGAAGTAGGGAACTCCATTTATTTCAATCCCCCCATCTCCCAAACAGAGAAGGCCTGAAGCCATAGGGACTCTGACAGATTCACAGGAGTTTGGGAGGAAAAGGAGACAAAGTCCACTGAGAAAAGAACTTTATAAGGCTACTTCAAGAAACAAGCCAAAGTACATATGGTGGAGAGCCTCAAATACCACTACGAGTAGGGAAATAAAATAACCAAAGTCTCAATAAGAGAGACCAAGAGACACCATTCAAAGAAAACTTCCTGAACGGACAGGCCATGGACAGTCAAAGAGCCTTCTTTAATACAGCAGTATTCACAGGTGCAGAGTGCATAACAAGCTTTTAAAACTAACAAGAGACAGAAAGCTACCCAAAATGACAGAATGGAAGAACTCTCCTCTAGAGAAATTCCAGGAAGAAATGAAAGCTAAAGAACTGCTCAAAACAGACATAAACAACATAAATGAACAAAAATTTAGAATAATGGTTATAAAATTAATTGTTGGGCTTGAAAAAGGCATGGATGACATCAGAGAAACTATAGCTACAAAGACTATGGAGCTTAAAAATAGTAGCGATGAATTTTAAAAATGCTATAAATGAGGTGCATAATAAAATGGAGGCGTCCAATGCACAGATTGAAGAGCCAGAGAGGAGAGTAGGTGAATTAGAAGACACAGTTATAAGAAAAGAGGAAGCCAAGAAAAAGAAATAAACTGATCCAGAAACACAAAAGCAGAGTTTGAGAGCTGGCTGATACAATCAAATGGAACAATATCTGTATTGTAGAAATTCCATAAGAGAAAGAAAGATGGAAAGGCACTGAAGGAGTTCTTGAACAAATTATAGCAGAGAACTTCCCCAATCTGGGAAAGGAAACAGACACTGAAATCCAAGAGGCACAGAGAACTCCCCTCAGATGTAACTTGAATCGATCTTCTGCACGACATATCATAGTGAAACTGGCAAAATATAAGGACAAAGAGAGAATTCTGAAACCAGCTAGGGATAAAAGGACTCTAACATACAAAGGGAAACCTATCAGAGTGGTGACAGACCTATCTACTGAAACGTGGCAGGCCAGAAAGGAATGGCAGGAAATCTTCAATGTGATGAACAGAAAAATTATACAGCCAAGAATTCTCTATCCAGCAAGCCTGTTATTCAGAATAGAAGGAGAGACAAAAGTCTTCCCAAATAAACAAAAATTGAAAGAATTCATCATCACTAAACCAGCCCTACAAGAAATCCTGAGGGAGACTCTATGAGGGAAATGTTGCAAGGAACGCAAGGTACCAGAGGCACCACCACAAGCATGAATCCTACAAAGAATGCAATGGCTCTAAATCCATATTTTTCAATAATAACACTGAAATGTGTATGGACTAAATGTTCCAATCAAAAGCCATAGGGTAGGGGCACCTGGGTGGCTTAGGTGGTTAAGTGTCCAACTTTCACTTAGGTCATGATCTTGTGGTTCGTGGGTTCGAGCTCCGTGTCGGGCTCTGTGCTGACTGACAGCTCAGAGCCTGGAGCCTGTTTCAGAGTCTGTGACTCCCTTTCTCTCTGACCCTCCCTTGCTCATGCTATTTCTCTCTCTCTCTCTCCGAGAAATAAATAAAACATTTTAAAAAAATTAAAACAAAACAAAAGACATAGGGTAGCAGAATGGATAAAAAAACAAAATTGATCTATTTTCTGTCTACAAGAAACTCAGTTTAGAGCTGAGGACACCTTCAGATTGAAAGTAAGGGGATGGAGAAATATCTATCATGCTACTGGAAGTCAAAAGAAAGAGCAGTAGCCATACTTATATCAGACAAGCTGGACTTTAAAGTAAAGGCAGTAACAAGGGATGAAGGGCATTCTATAATAATTACAGGGTCTATCAATCAGGAAGAACTAACAATTGTAAATGTCTATGCACCAAATTCAGAAGCATCCAAATACATAAAACAATCACAAACAGAAACAATCCTATGGATAAGAATGTACTAATAGCAGGGGATTTTAATACTCCACTAACAGCAATGGATAGATCAACCAGATGGAAAATCACTAAAGAAACAATGGACTTGAATGACACATTGGACCAGATGGATTTGACAGATATATTTAGAACTCTACATCCTGAGGCCATGGAATTCACTTTCTTCTCAAGTGCGCATGGCACATTCCCCAAGATAGATCACATACTGGGTCATAAAGGAGCCTTCAATAAATATAAAAGAATTGAGATCATACCATGCACACTTTCAGATCATAATGCTTTGAAACTTGAAATCAATCACAGGAAGAAGTCTGGAAAACCTCCAAAAACATGGAGGTTAAAGAACACTCTACTAAAGAATGAATGGGCCAATCAGGCAATTAGAGAAGAAATTTTAAAATATATGGAAAAAAATGAAAACACAACAATTCAAACTCTGTGGGATGTGGCAAAGTCAGTCCTAAGAAGAAAGTACATTGCACTCAATTTCAAGAGTGCAACTATTTCAAGAAATTAGAAAAAGCACAAGTACAAAAGCTAACAGTGCACCTAAAGGAACTAGAAGGAGAGCAACAAGAGTACCCCAAACCCAGTAGGAGAAGAGAAATAATAAAAAATCATGGCAGAAATAAACAATATAGAATCCAAAAAATAGTTGAACAGATCAATGAAACCAAGAGTTGGTTTCTTAAAAAAATTAACAAACCCTAGCCAGGCTTCTCAAAAAGAAAAAAGAGTGTGCCCAAATAGACACAATCATGAATGAAAATGGATTTACTACAACCAATCCCTCAGAAATACAAGCAATTATCAGGGAATACTATGAAAAATTACATGCCAACAATCTGGACAAGTCAGAAAAAAATGGACAAATTCCTAAATGCACACTCACTACCAAAATTCACATGGGCAGAGATAGAATATCTGAACAGACCCATAACTTGTGAAGAAATCGAATCAGTTATCAAAAATCTCCCAACAAATAAGAGCCCTAGGCCAGATGGCTTCCCTGGGGAATTCTACCAGACTTTTAAAAAAGAATTAATACACATTCTTCTCAAGCTATTCCAAAAAATAGAAATTAAAGGAAAACTTACAGACTTATTCTATGAAGCCAGCATCACTCTGATTCCCAAGCCAGACAGAGACCCAGCAAAAAAAGAGAACTATAGGCCAATATCCTTAATGAATACGGATGCAAAAATCCTCATCAAGATACTTGCAAATCGAATGCAAGAGCACATAAAAAGAATTATCCACCATGATTAAGTGGGATGTATTCCTGGGTTACAGGGCTGGTTCAATATTCACAAATCAATCAATATGACACATCACATTAACAAAAGAAAAGATAAAAACCATATGATCCTGTCAATAGATGCAGAAAAAGCATTTGACAAAATACATCATCCCTACTTAATAAAGTCCCTCAAGAAAGTCGGGATAGAAGAAACTTACTTAAACATAAAAGCTATTTATGAGCAGCCCTCAGCAATTATTATCCTCAATGGGGAAAAACTGAGAGCTTTCCCCCTGAGGTCAGAAACATGACAAGGATGTCCACTCTCACCGCTATTGTTTAACATAGTGCTGGAAGTCCTAGCATCAGCCATCAGACAACAAAAGGAAATAAAAGGCATCGGAACTGGCAAGGAAGAAGTCAAACTTTCACTTTTTGCTGATGACATGATATTCTACATAGAAAACCCAACAGATTCCACCAGAAGGCTACTAGAACTGATCCATGAATTCAGCATAGTTGCAGGGTACAAAATCAACATCCCGAAATTAGTTGCATTTTTATACACCAATAATGAAGCAACAGAAAGGGAACTCAAGAAGCTGATCCCATTCACAACTGCACAAAAACCATAATACCTAAGAATAAAGGTAACCAAAAGATATAGGAGATCTGTATGACGAAAACTATAGGAAACATATGAAGGAAACTGAAGAAGACACAAAGAAATGGAAAAGCATTCCATGCTCATGGGTCGGAAGAATAAATATCGTTAAAATGTCATTACTACCCAAAGCAATCTACACATTCAACACAATCCCAATCAAAATTGCACCAGCATTCTTCTCAAAACCAGAACAAACTATTCTAAAATTTGTATGGAACCACAAAAGACCCCAAATAGCCAAAGTAATATAGAAGAAGAAAACCAAAATGGAAGGCATCACAATCCCAGGCGTTAGCCTCTACTACAAAGCTGTAATCACCAAGATAGTATGGTATTGGCACAAAAACAGACACATAGACCAATGGAATGGAATAGAGAACACAGAATTGGACCCACAAATGTATGACCAACTAATCTTTGACAAAGCGGGAAAGAGTATCCAATGGAAAAAAGCCTCTTTAACAGATGGTGCTGGGAGAACTGAACAGCAACATGCAGAATATCTAGATCATTTTCTCACACCATTCACAGAAATAAACTTAAAGTGGATAAAGGACCTGAATGTGAGACAGGAAACCATCAAAACCCTAGAGAAGAAAGCAGGAAACAACCTCCTTGACCTCCAACGCAGTAATTTCTTACTTGACACATCCCCAAAGGCAAGGGAATCAAGAGCAAAAATGAATTGTTGGGACCTCATCAAGATTAAAAGTTTCTGTATGGCAAAAGAAACAATCAATAAAACTAACAGGCAACTGACGGAATGGGAAAAGATAGTTGCAAATGACATATCAGATAAAGGGCTAGTATCCAAAATCCATAAGGAACTCACCAAACTCCACACCTGAAAAACTAATCCAGTGAAGAAATGGGCAGAAGATATGAACAGGCACTTCTCCAAAGAGGACATCCACATGGCCAACAGACACATGAAACGATGCTCAGCGTCACTCATCATCAGGGATATACAAATCAAAACCACACTGAGATACCACTTCACACCAGTCAGAGTGGTAAAATGAACAAATCAAGAGACTCTAGATGCTGGCGAGGATGTGGAGAAACGGGCACCCTCCTACGCTGTTGGTGGGAATGTAAACTGGTGCAGCCCCTCTGGAAAACAGTGTGGAAGTTCCTCAAAAAATTAACAATAGAACTCCCCTATGACCCAGCAATAGCATTGCTAGGAATTTACCCAAAGGATACAGGAGTGCTGATAAATAGGGGCACATGTACCCCAATGTTCATAGTAGCACTCTCAACAATAGCCAAAACACGGAAAGAGCCTAAGTGTCCATCAACTGACGAATTGATCAAGAAGATGTGGTTTATCTATACAATGGAATACTACAAAGGCAATGAGAAAGAATGAAATCTGGCCATGTGTAGCAACGTGGATAGAACTTGGTGGTGTTATGCTGAGCGAAATAAATCAGGCAGAGAAGGACAGATACCATATGTCTGTACATACAAGTGGATTAGGAGGAACTTAGCAGAGGACCATGGGGAAGGAAAAGAGAACAAATAGCTGGGGAGAGGGAGGGAGACAAACCATGAGAGACTCTTGATTGCTGAGAACAAACTGAAGGTTGGTAGGGGTAGGAGGGGGGAAGGCAGATGATAGGCATGGAGGAGGTCACTTGTTGGGATGAGCACTGGGTGTTGTATGGAAACCAACATGACAATAAACTATTTAAGAAAAAATAAAATAAAAGTATAAGCATGACATATCTTTAAATATTAGCTCATGCTGAAGTCTGGTCATACGCATAGTTCCCATAAGAAGAAACAGTTACCAAGTTGTATGTTTATCATTTTTAAACTTTTTTGAGACCACTGTGTCAAAAATCCAAACTCAAATAATTTCAAGAAAAATAAGCAAGCTGTCAGGATCTCTTGAGTTTGTTTTGTTCTACATGTTTTAGTTACAAACAATTAGCAAAATAAATGCTTACTGATTTCTCTACTACAATGATGCAGAAAATATAAAACAGGTTTAAGGAAAAATCAAAGTTAGGAAGCTAAAATTCTGGAAGTGATTTTGATTCCTCAGTGGAACAGTTCCAGGGATGCGACATCAAATCAAATGGAAAAGAAAAGGGCAAAATAGAGAAATGGAGAAGCTGGCAAAAGGAACCTTAGTATAGAATGACTATACTGAAATACAGGCCTAATTGAGAGAGGTAATTCATTAAGGATGAAGAAAAGCAAATTTTTAAAAATTGGCTAGTCAATTAGCACCTGGGTGGCTCAGTCGGTTAAGCGTCTGACTTCGGCTCAGGTCATGATCTCACAGTCCGTGGGTTCAAGCCCCGTGTTGGGCTCTGTGCTGACAGCTCTAAGCTTGGAGCCTGCTTCAGATTCTGTGTCTTCCTCTCTCTCTCTCTGCCCCTCCCCTGCTTGCTCTCTGTCTCTGTCTCTCAAAACAAAATAAAGACATTTAAAAAAATTTTTTTTAATTTAAAAGAATTGGCTAGTCATGTAATTATTCTTTTGTGGAAAAGTCCAAGGAACCTGCAATAATTAATCTAAAACTAATTAAATATATCTTATCTTCTTCCTTGTAGTTTAAATAATTCTCTGCTTTTCACCTAAATTGGTTGGCTGTCCACCGTAAATTAACCAGGTAGTCTGTGTGCTAGATTTTTTCCCCTTAATTCTGTATTTCTTTTATTTTTTTAAATGAAGCAGCAGTATGAAACAGTTGTTAAAAGCCCAGACTTTGGGGGCACCTGTGTGGCTTAGTCAGTTAGGTATCTGACTTCAGCTCAGGTCAAGATCTCATGGTTTGTGAGTTCAAGCCCCAGGTCGGGCTCTGTGCTGACAGCTCAGAACCTGGAGCCTGCTTCAGATTCTGTGTCTTCCTCTCTCTCTCTGCCCCTCCCCTGCTTGTGCAGCACATGCTCTCTCTCTCCCTCTCCCTCTTTCTTTCTCTCAAAAATAAATAAACACTAAAAAACTTTTTAAAATATTACTAAAAAATGCTGACCATCATCTAAGCTTTCATTGAGTCATAACACTAATCACAGATCATCATAACAAATATAATGATAAAAATATTTGTAATATTGTGAGACTTACCAAAATGTGACAGAGACATGAAGTAAGAGAATGCTATTGGAAAAATGGCACTGACAGACAGACTTGCTCAATGAAGGGTTGCCTCAAACCTTTGATTCGTAAAAAACAAAACAAAACAAAACAAAAAACCCCACACTACTTCCAAAATTCAATGACGTAAAGTATGATAAAGTCAGGTATGTCTGTATATGGACTACACACCCAATTTCGATTGGCATTTACTTAGCAAATACTAGTACTCTGGTATGTATCCTTACTTATTTTTTTTATTTTTTTATCTTTCATATATAAACAATATATAGACAAATATATAACTTTTGTTTGTGCCATTTTTGAAAGCTCTCTCTCTCTTTTTTTTTTTTTTTTTCATTTCTTATACCATGGATATCTCTCTAGGTCAAAAGACATGGGCTTAACTAATTCTTTCAGTATCTTCATTTTATGTCTATTCAACGATAGAACATATCTTAACCAATTTTCTAATGAGAACATTTCCATTGTTTCCAGTATTTTCTTTATGTTTTGGGAGTTGCTTTTCATCTTTGTTTTGTTGCCTCTTAAAGCAATGCAGCAATATTGATTGTATGCCAGATGCAATACTGATTGAATTTTAACTTGTTGGTTGCTGGATATTTTTACATTCCTATAAACATCCTTGAGTTTTGCTCTGAGAAACAGTTAAGTTATTTAGATCCTTTCTGGTCTTTTTTTTTTTTCTTCTTCTTCAAGTTTTGTTAGAAAGAACCAGCACAATGTTTACTCTAGAGTTTTTCCCAATACTCTGGAGAAATGCTTCTCAGATTTTACTATTTTTTATTTTTTTAAACATTTATTTATTATTGAGAAACAGAGAGAGACAGAGCATGAGCAGGGGACGGGCAGAGAGAGAGGGAGACACAGAATCAGAAGTAGGCTCCAGGCTCTGAGCTGTCAGCACAGCTGACAAAGACCACTGTCCTTATTGCTTGATGCTCAATGTCTTGGAACTATTATTCCTTATATTTTGTCCAGTTTTTTAGCTGCTTCAGGCACAGTGATAATCTAGTCCCTTTACCCCTGTCTGGTTAGAGCACAAGTTCCATCATTTGAATTTATTAAGATTTTATTCAGTCGCATTTCAAGAAATATGGTCACCTAATTTGGATCAAATTTAAGTAGTGACCCTCTATATAGAAAACCTTACTAAAAAGAGCAGTTTAAAAATTATCATTCTATGGAAGTGTATAAGTTTATGAGACTATCAAGTACTGTCACTCAAGAGCTCAGTACAAGCTTACAGCCTCACTAACTGCAGGGACCCAGAGTAGGAGCTGCCCAAAGGCACAGTGGTGAAGTCGGACTGGATTCTCCTCAGAGCTGTTTTCTCCACCCTCTTATTTCTGTTCCTAGTTCATTTATAAAAACCGCCTAATCTTCCACGTTAATGATTTTCACGTTAATGACTTAATACTTACTTACCCAGCAAAGAGTATCTGTGTTTTAAAAGAGGCACAGAGCGAGCAATGCTTGATTCAAAGAAATCATTAATAGCCTGTTTTCAACAAACCATACTGAATCAGTGAATGACACATGCGCTAACTCACCTCCATTCATATGTCCAAATCACCACCACCCACTTTACCTATTTGCATAATCTGTTTCAACACAGGTTAAGCATGATAATTGGGATTGGTTAGGACTTCAAAACAGCATTACAGGGCCTCTAATATGAGAAGTTTCAGCTGTAGTCTCTAAGAGTACACTCAGAGTTATATTTTTACAAATTCAGGAATAATATTTCCTTTGAGCACCTATTACTAAAAAGTAATACAGAAAATTTTGAATGAGTTCATTGTTATTTCAGGTTACTGCCATATTAGTAAAAGTTTTCATAACCATGTGAGGAGAGGTTAAGAAAATTCTGCTTATTTTAAAGGCGAAAGGAAAAAAGGAAAACCTTTGATTTAAAAAAATAATAGATCGAATAGTGGTGGATTGCTTCTCTATGTTTTTGAAATCAATAAAATAGAATGCATTACATATCAAAAAAATGCTAAAATACATTCCTGATCTACATCACAGTAAATTAAAGAAAAGCATAATCCTAGCTTTTTCTAACAAGGTTCAAGAGTAATCATATTTGCCTTAAGGCAGCAAGTCAGTGCAGGTGACTGGCGGATTGCTTCATTTAAGCACTGTCTTTCTTTCCCTTGCAAATCACAATGGCTAGTTTGAATTCATGTGGATTTTCCCCCCTAAAAGTTGAATTGAATTCTTTCATGTGAAGGTCATGAAAATGTTTAATTTACAATGAAATCTTCACACAAAATTCATGAAATTTCTGGAGCTCTTGTGAATACCTAGGGCCAAATGAATGTCAACTAAATGTCAGCTAATGAAAAGTCAGCTAAAACAAATGGTGGCTTGATCATGAAGAACCAAATTAGACATATGCTATCTTGTCATAGAAGACCTTACGGTTATATTTAACATAAAATGATAAATTCGTTTTATTTTATATTTTTTGAAGGTCAAGCTCTTTTACTAGAGTTGCATATAAAAACAATCTTAAAGAAAACTATTCTATTTTTTGATGTAAATCAGTTTTAAATAAAGCCATTTAATCACCATAATTTCTAAATTCCTTTAAAAAATGCCTTGACGGTGCTTGACATTATAAAGTCCTTTTTAACATTTAAAATCCTTTACAAATACTACTGTTTCTACCAACATAGCAGATGAGGTACTGGAGCTTCTTGCATAAGTAAAATTGGTAGATAAAATATTTTAAAAGTCTCCCTGAATGTATTATGGGATGAGTAAACATTTTCTGGCTGAGTGAAGGAGGAAACCCAGAGAAATAGGTAGAAGACTAAAGCCATCTCTCAAGAGAGGGCACTTGCCAAGCTTGGTATTGAATCTTGTTGTCATCCAGGGCCCAGAAGAAAGAAGACACAGTGAAAGGCCCATCAAAGCTGGAAGTATAATAGGATAACTCTCCAAAAATCTGAAACTCTCAAATCTGGGCTGTCTCAGCATAAGGAAGAATGGAAATTAAACTCCTACCACCCCAGGTAACTGGACAAAACCTGATTATCTGGAAGCCTGAAATTAAACAGAAGAGAGGAAAGCAAATATCTTCAAATGTCATATGCAAAAATCACCCCCAAAGTGGGTTTGCATTCTAAATTTATCCTACCATGGTAGCACAATAAATTCTAGCAGAGAATTTAGTTTAAGCTTGAACTGTTAGGAATGCCATACACCGCACAGAAACGAAGAAAAATTCTTTAAATTCACTAAAAGAACAAATCACTCCAATCCTCCACAAAATATGCCAGAGTATTTATGAGGCTAACACAACCCTGACACCAAAACCCATCAAGAACAATAGGAGAAGACAGGTCAGTTAAACTAATAAACACAGAAACAAAAGTTCTAAAATACTATCAATAAAGTGAATGGAAGGATGGAAGAAAGAATAAGGTATTATGTTAGAAATTGGGTTCAACCGGGGCGCCTGGGTGGCTTAGTCAGTTAAGCGTCCGACTTTCGCTTAGGTCATGATCTCGCGGTTCATGGGTTCGAGCCCCGCGTCGGGCTCTGTACTGACTGCCAGCTCAGAGCCTGGAGCCTGTTTCAGTCTGTGACTCCCTCTCTCTCTGACCCTCCCCTGCTCACGCTGTCTCTCTCTCTCATAGAAATAAATAAAAATATTAAAAAAAAAAATTGGGTTCAACCAATTACATATAACACTGGAACACTATCAGCATATCAGGCAAGAAAGACTAAGTTAAATTTAAGGCATAGGTGTTGTAAAGGAAGAAACAAAGCTACATCTTTTTTTTGTTTAGTTTTTTTTAACACTTATTTATTTTTGAGAGACAGAGCATGAGAAGAGGAGGAACAGAGAGAGAGGGAGACACAGAATCTGAAGCAGGCTACAGGTTCTGAGCTGTCAGCAGAGCCTGATGCAGGGCTTAACTCACAAACCACAAGACCATGAACTGAGCCGAAGTCAGAAGCTTAACCAACTGAGCCACCCAGGCACCTCATAAACAAAGCTACATCTTTACTGCAGATCATTTGGTGGCCTATGTGAAGAATATACAAATAAATAATTAGAATTAATGAGAGACTGGCAAGGATTTGTGGTAAAAAGTAAACATATCAAAAATCAAATTCATTTCTACATAATAGCCCCAAGTGACTTAAGAGAAATTTTTTATATCATCAAAAAATAGAAAATATATACAAATAAACATGTTTGTCAAAACATGCAGAAAAAATCCTTATAGTTAAAAATATTAAAAATGTGTTTAACAGTATTAAAGAAGGCAAACAAATGCAGTTATATACCATATTCATGGACTGGAAGAGTCGATATCATAAAAATAATTCTCTCTAAATTAATCCAGAGATTCAAGGGAATTCCAAACTAAATCTAAACAGTAGGACATGACTGTTGATGTGAAAGCTAATACAGAATACAATATAACCAATATATTCCTGAAGAATAACAACAAAAAGGAACCTATGATAACAAACAGCAGGTATGTGCAACTCAAAGGGATTTCCAAGCCAAATTCATTTGCTTTACAAAAGACAAACTTTCTTTTCTTTTCTTTTGTTTTCTTTTCTTTTGTTTTCTTTTCTTTTTTCTTTTCGTGTGTGTGTGTGTGTGTGTGTGTGTGTGTGTGTGTGTGTGTGTGTGTTTCTGATTGATCTGTATCACTGTTTCCCTAGTCACTCAAATATACAGCCATGGAGACATCATGTTTGAGTCCTTCCTTTCTTCTATCCTCTGACCTTCACTCCAAGACCGTCCAGTTGGTGACCGGTCTCATAAATCCAATCCCTCTTTTCTATAACTACTGCCATAGTACAAGTGCAAATACTTACCAACACCTGGCCACTACTTTTCCTATAGCTATAACAAGCCTCAGTGCTTCCACTTGCTCCTTATTTCCTACAGCTTCCACATGAGGCCATTTTTTACATCCTCACTTACCTTAAAAAAGTTAAGGCTGTTATCAGGCCAGTAATCTGATCTAAGTTTTTGATAAATCCCTATCCCTCTACAAAGGGGATCAAATTCACACCTGCTCTGGGCATTACAAATCCTTTTATATCACACCTTCCCAAATCATTTCTTGCCAAAGCACAAACCTTTATATACCTTCTATATTAACCACATTAGACTATTTACCACTTTCTTTTTCATAAAATTCCATGAGTCTCCATACATCACTTAAGTTTTTATCTTAGTTATTTGACTCTATAAAGTTTTGCACCACCTTTTGTCCAGGAAAATATTTATAAGACCAAGATCCAACTCAAATGCGACTGTCCTTAAGAAGTCTTCCCAATGCCAAACATAACTAATGCATTCTTCCCTCTTTGTTATCACAATATTTTGTTTGTTACACTTTCATAATGATAACTGAAATGTCTGTTGCTTTTTTCTGGTAGATACTGAAATCTTAATAGGAAGGGACACATCTTGTATTTGCCAATCTTCCTGAAAACACACCAAGTGTAAAACGTTGGTTGTATTAATTTACATCTGTACAGTGTACCACACTTATGCACTACAATCCTTACCTGTTTTATAGACTAGGTATCACTATCCCCATATTTTACAAATGAGAGAATTTAAGTTCAGCAGCATTAAGTAGACCAAAATAATATAATTAAACACAGAAGACTCCAGACATGCACGTAGGTCTCCTGACAAAATATCCAGTGTTCTTAGATTAAACCATACTACCTAGATTCATGCTATTAATTTCTATTGGAGTTCATTCTTTACTATTATATAAGCTCAAGAATGAAAACTTCCTCTGACAATGATTTGTTTGAGAATTTGAGACTCTTCATTTAAAGAAATGTACATAAAAGAGGGGCGCCTGGGTGGCTTAGTCGGTTAAGCGTCCGACTTTCACTTAGGTCATGATCTCACAGTTCGTGGGTTCTGGAGCCTGTTTCAGTCTGTGACTCCCTCTCTCTCTGACCCTCCCCTGCTCACACTGTCTCTCTCTCTCTCCTAGAAATAAATAAAACATTAAAAAATAATAATAATAAAAATAAAGAAATGTACATAAAAGAAATTAACTTATGATGAAAAAAGTAGTTCTTGACTAGACAATTCAGATAAATTGAAGGTTTGAGAAATTTAATGTTATAGAGATAATGAACAGTATATACTTCTGCCAAGTAAAAGAATGTTTTCAAGGATAGATATGTGATTAATTGATATAGGAATGCATCTTTTAATATATTGTATATTTCATAAAATGCTTTAAGGGAGGAACTTTGCTGTATGTTCTCTCCATTATGAATGTTGACATCGACTCGAAAGAACTAAATTTTCTCCATCCCTGACCATTTCCTGCTCATCTGCAGCGCAATCATCCCTTCTATGAAACAAACAGAGCAACACTTGATTCTATTAGCAATGTGAGACTCACAAGTTCTGAAAAGCATATAAGTGACGCTCACATACCTGGTCACTGTTTGGGCAGATTTTTTGCTGATGGACTGAGGTTGGAAAAGAGGAATGGGAAATTATTCACAAGATGCTTTCAAAGATAATTCTGGCAAAGTCAAGTCAGGGAATTGCACAGCTCTATTGCAGCTGCAATCTGTTGGTTGCCATGATTTGGCTGGAGTCCTGAGAAAAGTTAGGCGTTAATAAAAGTGCCTGCTGGAGAAGTGTAAACGTCTTCCCACAACTTTCTGGTACCACTTCAGAGGGGCTCTTACTTCTGATGTCAGAGACACCAGGGTTCAGAGAGTTTTGTAGCTCAGACAGCCTTACGGATTTCTAAACCTCAGAGACTAGGTTCCAGAAAATCAAGGGACATCCCCAAGATTACATGCAAATCCAACAGCAGAGCCACTAGTGGAAATGACATTTCTTACTACCAATCCTGTTTGTTTTCCAACTGCCATACTACTACCCACACAGAATTATTTAAAGAAAACAAATCTTATATTTCCTTCTCAAAACCACAGTACAATACTGCAAGTAAAACGACTAGACTTTTTTTTTTTTTCATTTATCATTTCTTTTTGTTTTGCCTGGGCCTGTAAGCAAAGGAAAAGTCAGCCATGTACACTGAGATGTATTCAAGGGTAAGGGTATTGCATGAAGGACAGAAATGTAGTATAGCAGATAATGTGGGAAAAGTTGACAAAAAAAGTTAAAATTTCTAAATTAGAGGTGTCTGGATGGCTCCGTTGGTTAAGCGTCCGACTTAGGCTCAGGTCATGATCTCACAGTTCATGGATTTGAGCCCTGCGTTGGGCTCTGTGCTGACAGCCAGCTCAGAGCCTGGAGCCTGTTTCAGATTCTGTGTCTCCCTCTCTTTATGACCCTCCCCTGCTCATGCTGTCTCTGTCTCCATCTCTGTCTCTCTCTCTCTCAGAAATAGATAAAACATTAAAAAAAAATTTCTAAATCAAACTGAGAAAAACAAATGGAAATCATATTACCAATACAGACTTCTTCCAAATAACTGCACAATTAATTATTAGTTACATCCCATCCCAGTCCACTGCCAAATAACAAAGCCTGTGAAGTACTTGCTTGGAAGTTTTTATGCTATACTCTTTACACTTCATATGTCATGAGTGAAGGAAATTCCAGGAAAAAAATGATCATAATATATATCTTGATTGTCACAATTTATAATGATACCCATTTTCAAAGGCTAAATTGAAATAACTTTAGCATATAGTTATGTGATTGGTATATAAGCAATATTAATACATAAGCTATATATTATCTATTTTGAGGTATTATCTACCCAAAAGTGGTAAAGATAAGGCTACACCAGGTCAGGCATTGTGTCATATTTCATACTTCTGGAATTCCAAGGATAAACCCATGTTTCATCCACAGTAAGTGTTCAACAAAGGTTTGATGAATTCACGAATATTTGTAGCTTAGAGCCATGTGCTTACACTTAGCTCTGTGTAAACATAGGATTATGAGTATGTAAGCTCTTCAAGTTAATCCAGATGGCAAATAAAATCTGTACCAGAAATTGCTGAAAGACTATATAGCCAAGATTCTATTCACACATTAGGGAATGTGAATTGAAAATTGTCAATATATTTTGTGTTTATTAAGCATTTGAGCAAATAGCCAAGAAAATATCCCTGTTACCTTTCCAAGCCTCCCTTTTTTTTTCTACCTGGGGATTTAACCTCTCAACTGCAAGATTTAGAGGACTTGAGATATGAATGCATTTTTATATATGACAAGAAAAAAGAACTTTATCTATAAATGTTTTTTATAAAGATCATCTTCCCACCAATAAGTAGTTGCAATTTTAAAAAATCCCCTACCTTCTATATATATATATTTATGGTACTACGAGTAAAAAGTATACAGTGTTTACTCTGTTGTAGCCAGAGTGATTTTTACTTTACATTCATTTAAGTCTGATAATAACCCCATGAGGATCATAACATCATCTCCACTTTATAGATCAGAAAACTGAAGCGTAAAAGGAATTGCCATAAAGTCACACACAATTACTATATGGTGGGGCTGGTATTAGAAACCGTGTCCGGGGCACCTGGGTGGCTCAGTCGGTTAAGCATTTGACGTCATGATCTCATGGTTTCTGAGTTCGAGCTCCACGTCAGGCTCTCTGAGGACAGCTCAGAGCCTAGAGCCTGCTCCGGAGTCTGTGTCTCCCTCTCTCTCTGCCCCTTCTCCACTTGTGCTTTGTCTCCCTCTGTGTCTCAAAAATAAATAAATGTAAAAAAAAAATTTTTTTTAAGAAAGAAGCCATGTCCATCTTATTCTGGAGCCCCAATTTTTAATAGATGCACTATTCTGTCTCCCTAAAATCTTAAAAAAAAACACACAACAATTTTTGAAGCCAATCCCAATTTGAAGCCAATCCCAAATATACACCTATCTGAGAAGGAGAGAGAGAGAGAGGAAGAAGGAGAAGGAGGAGGGAGAAGGAGGAAAGAGGAAGAAGGAAGAAAAAAAGAAAGAAGCATCATGACAACACATGGAATCCAGAGTTCTGGATTCAAATTCTGATTCTATTACTGGTTGACATATGTTAAGTTATCTTAAAACACTAAGCTACAGGTACTATGCAATACAGAGGTAAGATATGTTATAGGATACTGTTTATGATTCATACAGTTTTGTACATGAAGCTGCATTCTTCCATTACACACACTAGAAATCTGGTCTTACTGTAAACTTTTTAATCTTGCACACAATGGGAGTGTATCCTATAGTCAATATCTTTTTTTCTGTTTTTAACTCTTGGATACTAGTTCACCCAGCAAATCTCACAAATATCTTTCCCCACAGAAGCATAAGGCAACACAAACCCCTGATTTAGGTACTCGTTTCAGATGGCAAAACCTAATTATTATTCCTCCCCTGGTCACTGCTGCAGGCCACCCTTCCCAGGGCCACATAAATACTATTCTTCCCCTGGGACTAAAAATTATATGAAAAAGAAAAACTTCGCCTTGGTTCTTAGGTTTAGAAAAGAAGGAAACAGAAAAGGGAAGCCTGTTTCACCAGACTTTGTTCTTACCCATTTGTTTGAGAAAAAAATACAAGCAGGAACTCTTCCTTCTAGAACACATGATAATTTGCTAAAAGTAGCATGTTTTCTTCAAAGAAATTGTAATTTAGTAAATATTACATAAAGTATATATTTTGAACATGCCAGACTTCCTAGTGTTAGGAAACCACACTGAAGTTCCAAGAAGTTTAGTTAACCCTATGATCCCCCAAAGCTTTCAAGCTTTTGACCTTAAGGTTTTTAGACAAGTTAGGATTGAAAAGATAAAGTTATTTAAGAACCTTCTCACAGCATATTTGTTTTCTCAAAGACATTTACACATCATTTACATACATATTGTACACAATAAACCACTTTCCTGAGTCGCCTGCATTTGAAAGGATGTTCTTCACACTCTTTATGGGCTCATAATCATGCATTCAATGAATACTCAGAGAGCAAATCCAAAGTGTGAAACAATTTAACACGTTACCACACAAAATGTCAGAGCCTGTGCCAAGAACGGACACTAATGACAACCAATTCTGCTCAAATCCAATTTAGCCTCTGGCTTAACTAACATGAAAAGCCTGCTGTCACAATTAAATACGTGGGACAATGGTCAGCAGTGTCTCCCTGACACTATTTAGCGCTCAAATATTTCTCTATTAAAATCAATCACATGAATTTTTTTTATCCGTCCCATACCTAATTGGATATTTCCTTTACAACTCTCCACACTCAGAAAACACTCTTGAAAGGGACTAGGGTCTCCCCTGTATTCCATGCAATTGAAAGTATTGGCCTTCCTCTGACAATACGGTATATGGGTTATAAAAGGCAAGAATGTTAAAGACAGATGCATTCTCACTAAAGAAAACCATCTGCCAAAATGGATAGATGCCCATAGCACAAATACCATCACTTCAGTTGCCAGTCTTAATACATTTCTACTGGCTGAAAAGGTACTACAGGGGATTAAAGAAAAAAAAAAAAAAAAAAGGCAACTGAAATAGAGAACCCAGGTTCAAATTCTTACCACTCAGTAACTATCATGACAGCCCCACCACTGAACCTTCCTAAGTCTCTTTCCTCATGTGTCCAAAGGAGATAACAATAATATTAATTGATGAACATATAGTGAAGATAGGAGACTGTAAAATGTTTAATGTGAAAATATGAACTGTGTTATTTTGACATGACTCATGAAGGCAATTGCTAGATATGTGAGGTCCAAGAATTCATTCTCTAGAAAGGTCTCCATGTGCCTGTTTTCCAGTTATACATGATGTTCTTCCCTGGAGTGTTTTAAAGGTTTAACTTTCAGACTGTGAGGTATATGTTAAAACACAATAATCTGGGTACAAAACACCAAGTATCGTAAACCCTCATCTACTAGGTATTTGCAATCAGAGAGCTCAACCCAGAGGAATAGAGCTCCATCCTTTCAGTATGGCTAGTCTGCTGAAATGGTGCTAAGGGGGTTCCCAATGCTGCCCAAGAACAGAGATGATCCTAATAAACACTTCAAATCTGCTCAGGGCCAAAGAAGCGAGCTCAACAATGCTGAGATCAGCTCCTAGGCCCAGGGCCATTCAAGGACTCCCTGTGGAACAATCCACGTGCTAACAGTGTAACACAGATGAGAAATGTAAAGAATGAAGAAACTATTCTACCCTCCTACACATCCACCTCTGCCTCCCCCAACACACAAATTGAATGTCATCAATAGGAAGTTCAACACAGGGAAGATACCAAATGTCAATAGTAAATACATGCTTTGTGACTCCATCCCCATGTAACTCCCCTGATTTGTAAAATGGTGTAGTGTGTTAAAAACTTTTAAAATATTTTTTTTAAAACATTAAGGTAAATGCTTTGAGTAGCAACACTGGATTTTGTTTAGGAAAAAGAATATATTTGGAAGCACTTCTGACCTTCTGATGTATGGTTTCAGCATTGAGGAACTATTTATCATTCAAGAAAGGTTTTTTTTTTCCTAATATGGCCTATAGCAAATAATTTAGCTCAAACTATAAATGTAAATTGCAAGAGAAGAGCAGAGTAAGACAAATGCCTCTTTGGTTCACTTTCTGGATTTCAATTAACACCTAATTTACAATACTTCTTAATACAAATATATAGTTGAGCTCTTTAAAACAGCTTGACAGGATTAGCACACATTTTGTAAAGAGCTGATAAAACAAGCATTCCATTAGCCAACCCACAATGTCTCAAAATCTAATAGTCAATATCCCATTTTCAGGGTGGACAATGGCAAGAACTAAATAAATAAGCAAGGGATTCCCTCCCTCCTGTGCTCTGGGAAAGAATGCATTCTATGCAATTCATTCTATAACTTTAAGGCTATAAATCGTTTTTAATGCTCCTCCCCAAGCATTAGTATTCAATAGATAACTAAAGGAAATAAGCCACTAAAGCCATACCGCTAAATCATTCTACTATATCCAGGGTTGGGGAGAGGCCTCTTAACTCCTTCATTTAGGAAGGATAAGTCCAGGATTAATTCCAGATCTTGGAATATGAAAGAACTGTAAGAGGCCTCAAAATTCCCTCACTTGAGGATATCCTACATCCCTGGAAACCTTGCCAGGCACCTGAACCTCAGCCTGGCCCAGGCCTAGCTATTGGCTCAAGATGCTGCAGGGGGCTTTCCTACAGTTCAGGGGAGCAGCACGGCCCCCTTCCCCCACCTCCCCAGACACCAGATGGTCCCAGCAGGATGTGCAAGGCTTCATTTTAAATGGATTATTCGCCTCTATCTTTTCCAAGCATTCTTAGAAAAGCTTAGGGAGGTCCTAGTTTTAAATATCTTAAGTAGATGGGTCTAAGGTACTATTAAGCACAATAGATAATATTCTAAAACGAAAAAGTAATAATGATGGTAAATCACTAGCACTTGATATTATCCACCTGAGTTGTAGAAAAATTGAAAGGCTAACCTCTGTCTTGTACACTCACTGATGAAAAGGCCAAAGGCATCATTAATACGACTAATGTTCTTAAGGTTTACAAAGAATATAATGGTAACTACAGGCAAGTGAATATAAATTTCAAATAAGGTAAAGTTGCTAAGATGTACAAAAATAGGATTCTTACATACATAATGGGGGGAGACAATATGGTGTCTGTAGAAGAAACTATGTATGGCATACATCAGGCTCTTGTAGAAAAGTGAGCCGTCATGATGCAAGACGAAAAGTAGGGAATTAGGTGCTAACTTTCTCAAAAAGCCTTTGCTAGGCTCTTAGACACTTCTATCTGTTCCACCATAGACTCAGGAGGCCTAAACAGAGAAGGGAGGACTCACACAGCACCTGCTGAATTAGAAATCATAAAGACTCCATTAATTATTACTTGAACTGCCTCAGAGAAGGGGTTCTAGTTAGATTTTGAACTTGCAAATGATACCACCCTCTTCAAAGATCAAAATATGGGAAGATATCAGAAGACTATGTAGAAACAAACAAAAAGGAGCTTCAGAGCTAGCTTCCTCTATGAGGTATATAGTTAAGAAAGAAATAGTCCATCTAATTCATACCTAGTGATAGTAACTGCCAGTTATGGGCCAAAAATGGATGCAGAGCCTCATGACAAGGGCTAAAGAATTACTATCGGCAAATGGTGAACAGAATTCAAGTGTATAGAATATAATAATGTCTAGCCATCCCTTTTGCAAAAACCGTACTTTGGCCACTTCTGAGTTGGCACCAGGAGCAGGAGAAGGAAAACAACAACAAAACAAGCTCTGAGGAATGAAAACGAAAAGAGAAGACTCTGGTTAAGAGAAGTCGCTCTATGAAATTCATTTTTAAATGAGATTTTGGCAGCCTAGAGAGGTACTGACCAAGAAATATATGCCTCAAGATTTAATATTATGACAGAATAAACACAGGGTTGAACATCAAATTCTAAAACCTCATACCTAAGAGGCTGGCTACAAAGCTAGAAAATACAGCACTGAGGACCAAAAGAAAAAGATCTTTACCAAGAAATTATGAATTTATGAAAATTAGCCCAAAAATCAGTAGACGAGGACAATGGGACATTGATTACAAAGAAAAGCAGACAGAAGAATCCTTTAGGATGCCAAAAGCCCATTTCTATGTAAACAGGCTTGTATATGCCACTCTAAAGGCAAATTTAACCTTGCAAGTCACTGACCTTTAATCTTGTTTGGATTTTTTCCAAGGAAAGGAGCCATTTACTCAGAAGATTCAAAGCAGAAAGTCTTTTTTTCAGGGTGTTCACACTTGTCCGAGAGGAAAGGACAAAGCTTCTAGACAAGCACTTTAAGTCATCAGTCTCCTCAGCCTCTACCCATCATTCACAAGAGAAATTCTTCAGTCCCCTTACTACCTCTTATATTTCGATTGCCTGAGCTTTCTGGATACCCCCTTAAATACAAAAAGAGAAAGAAAGCAAGAAAGAAGGGAAGGAGTCAGGGAACACAGAGCTGCTTTATCAGGTTTCTGTTTTTCCAGGGAATCTCTAGACAAATCTGAGAGATTAACTTGCACACTGAATTTGCCCAGGCTCTTCACAGATTAACACCTATTGGAACAGTACAACAGTGAAACAGGACACCTCCATCTCTGTTCTGGAATGACTTCCTGCCGCATCAGCTTCCTGGAGTCCCTCAGGAACCTTCTGAACTAGACAGAGTAAGATTGCAAACTCAGAGGACTACATACTGTGAGGAAGAAAGACATGAAGAAAGATATTCCTTCGAATTACTGCACCTTTGTGTTCATCTATATACAGTGAGAGATTAATTACCTATATTCTGCCCTAACAGATTTGGCTATATAAATATATATGAAGCTGTGCTGTACTCACTTATCTACTTTTGCTTACACCCAAATGTCTAAGGGAAAGTTCAATTACATTAACACAAGGCTTCCTTTCTACCCCATGAACTTGAGATTAGAGTTCTCATGGATATACAAAGTATACTGTTTCACAAATGTATTAAGAATGGCACAATTTTAAGAAGTTATATTCATATTTCTTCTTGGGTCACAATATTGGTTAAAATGCAGTTTGTAGATGAAGGATGAATACTTATAGTCTCTAGATACTGAGATGGAATTGAGAACTTCAGCTACATACCAACAGTGGTAACCTATCTCCCTGTGATAAACATTAAAAATCAGCTATGACCTATGTCCTCAAAAACTTTATATACTAATGGGGCTTGGAAAAGATGAAACTATGTTCTTAGTCATTTCATGCTTATCAGATATGAAAGTACCTGCACTGCTATTAGTCTAGACTCCAAGTAAACACGGACAAATTTCTATTGTTTGCATTTCAAAGAAGGCCTCCAAAAGGCCAGCTAAGAATGCAGTGTTATTGTCTGTCTGTCTGTCTATCTGCATGCCAGGTTTTGCAGCAAGGAGACTTCGAATCAAGTTCTGGATAATCTTAACAAGCATTTGACCTCATGGAGCATCTGTTTTCCCATCTATGCAATGGGAAGATTCACAAATTCCACCCAATTAGGCTGTTGTGTTGAGCTGAAAATTTATGATTTCATTAGTCATTATGACATCAAATCACTGTATAGCCTGAGAAAAATTATGACCTTTGTTAGAGAAGTTCAAAAAGGAGACTTTATTTCATGGCCCATGTCCTCCACTCTGCTCTTGGAAAGGCAGATCAAAGGTACCCCAGAATCTGGAGAACACCCTCTCTTGCCTTTGTGTGGCCTTCTTTCATATTGTCTGTCCTCATCTTTCACATTTCAGTGACCTTTTTCTTTTTACTCTTGTTTGGGATTTCAATGTATTACTTTTATTACAACTTTTACTTGTCTTATATAGTGCCAAAAGGGAGGCCAAGAAAAAAAAAAGGATTTTGCCACTCTTTAGCCAAGATGATAAATTAAAGCCTTCACATTACTGAATTTTGAAAAGTAGGGTTGATCATTTAAAAACATGGTGGGCAGTGGTGCCTGTGTACCTTAGTTGGTTAAGCATCCCATTTCAGCTCAGGTCATGATCTCACAGTTCGTGGGTTTGAGTCCTATGTCAGGTTCTGTGCTGACAGCTCAGAGCCTGGAGCCTGCTTGGGATTCTGTGTCTCCCTCTGTCTCTACCCCTTCCCCATTGCTCACTTGCATGTGTGTGCACGCACGCGCTTTCTCTCTCTCTTTCTCTCTTTCATACATAAATAAACATTAAAAAAACTTTTTAAAAAAGTGATATCAGATTTTGGACATACTTCTCAGCCTTCCACTTGGGCCGTCTTATTTCTCTTTCATGATATATAGACAACATACATGTACACACAGGTATGCCTCTTGTATTCAAAGATAGGGAAGAAATAAGATTAGAGTAATAATCCATTCAAAGTTGTTTTATCTTCAACAGTTATGCTCAACAATAATCCAATACTGAAGGAAAAAACAAAACTAAATGCTCTTAGAAATTTTCTTCCTTGCTCTAGACGCTTATTTGCTGAGGATAATAAATATTTATCCTGGAGTCGTATTTCAATACACATGGTGCAACCATTTAAATTTCAAAATTGAAAAAAGTCTTAAATAGAAGAAAAAACAGTTATGTTTGTGGAATCTTATTCTGGACAATTTCTGACATTAGACAAGCCGAAACAATATAATTTCTGAAAAGAGTATTAACTAATTGTCGACACTTCTTACATTCATATTTGAAGTTAATGAATTTTTAAAGGTATAAACTTTTACTTGAATTTCCTGAAATCAAGCCCATGATGCACATGCCCTATTTTTTTTCATATTAATATCTGGTTGAATCTTTCACACAAGAAAGCATCAGAATAAACGTAGTATTCCTAGACAATCTTTAGAAACAACACTTCATTTCTACTTTATCTAAAACAAGAAAGTACACAATTTTCACCCAGTTGTAAACACGATTCAAAACAAATTTCTCAATAAAAAGTATGTTTGGGAAGTTGTTACAGTACTAAATTCTGGCTGTCCAGCTACTAGTCACCCAGCCTAGCAGAATGATGTCTTGTTTTCCAAACCATCATCAGGGAAGGCCCGAGAAACTTCTGGCGGGACAGATTTAGCGTTAAAGGTGTCAGGAGGAAACTTACACACAAAACGGAGTTAAACGAGAATTCCGAGTTCCAGACTGACAAGTTTCTACTAAGCTACTTCAAGTTTTGAGTAACTATCATCCGTAGGAGCGAGCGCAGCAAGGAAGATCTGGTAAGGCGCACACTGCGAACTTACTCTCCTCGTCAGAGCAATGTGTCATCAACGGTACAAGGGAATTTCCAGCATTTTCTTTCACTGTACATTTCTCCTTTCTTCGGGACCACGAAAGGGTGAATAAGGTTTAGCTCGCTATGAAAGGGAAGAAGCCGCCGCCACATACCGACCAAGCCCGCACAGAGTCCGGAGCGGCAGTCACACTTCTGGTACTTTGCCCACTCCCTTCCTCCCTGCCTCGCCAAAGCCCACACCTCTGGAGATGGGACAGAACGTGCCTTCCTCTTACAAACAACTCTACCAACTCGCCCCCAACAGCCCCTGTAACCTTCCTTCCGAAGTCGGTCGTGAGTCCACGCTGACTTCGGGTCACGCCAACCTCCATGCGCCGGGCCGGGCGCCCGCGGAGCCCCGGGACGCCGCGCTCACGTGGTCGGCGGCCGCGGCACGTGCGGCTCCGGCCCGAGGCGGCGGGAGCTAAGCGCCGCCCCGCGCGGGAGGAGAGACCCGGCGCGCAGAGGCGCGGGACCGGTGCTGGCGACCGGGGAAGGTCCCGGGGCGCCTGGGGACCCGCGAGGGCAAGCTGAGCTGCAGGCAATGCCGGTCAAACCGCGGTACCCGGGGGGTGTGCACTGGAAGGAAGGCGCAAGTGTGAATGGGGTAACCACTTGGACATTTTTTTTTTAAGGTTTACTTTAAATGAGCAAATGCATGTGAATTCCGTCTAGAGAGAGCTTCCAAGGTCGTCACGATCCCCTTCTCACCGGGATCCCACACTCGAAACCCCTGGCAAAAGAGGTCGCAAAGGTGTCCCGGGGTAGCAATTCCATTCCCACCCATCTTGGGGAAACTAACCAACTGGGTCTCGGGCGAGCCCCGGGGAACCGCACCCCGGAACAAAGAGGAGGTGCAGTTCCCCGCCCCCCCCCCAGATGCCTATAGCCCGCCGAGTCTTGGGATTTAAACGCCGCGGCAAAGCCAGCTGTGTCTACGGCTTGTTTCGTTTTGCTGCGGGAGGGGAAGGGAACCCGAACTCTGGACGTTTTTCCCAAGCTGGGAGCTGGGCGTTCGATCCCACTGGCACAGAACTCCAGTCAACTCGGCCCACGGCGGCTGCCCCTTGGGTGTGGGGAGGGGCAGGACAGAGGGGCAAGAGAGGGAGGGACGGCGGAGGGGCTGGCGAGAGCGGGGAGGAAACAGGTGAGCTCCCCCGCCGCCCCTCGGGAGTCCAGCGCGACGGGCCCCGCACGCCACCGTCCCGACCTGGAGAGGCACTTACCGGCTTTACAGGGGTCCTTGTAGTCGATCGTATCCGCTTTATCCTCTTCGTTCCCATACAACGTGTAATCGTAGTCGAGGCCCGCGCAGACCCACAGCTCCCCGTACAAAACAATCCCCGAGGCCGCCAGCCACACGAGCATCCTCGCGGGAAGCGTTTCCAACCCCATCCTCCTCCCCTGGAGGAAAAGGAAGGGACGGGACCGGGAGGTGAGGCGTCCGCGGTCCGCGCCGAGGTGCGGCGCGAGGGGACCCGCTGCTCCTCTCCCTGCCGGGAGGCTCCGCGGCGACCCTGGGGCGTTCAGGTGTCCGAGGACATGCGGATGCCGTCGGGACAGCAGGCAGGGCGAGAACTGCCTGTTACCCCCAGCTGCAGGGAGAAGTTGGCCAGGGGCCCGCGGGTGGGCGGAGGGCAGGTGAGGAGCTGGGCTCCCGCAGGCGGGGAGGGGCGGCTGCGGGCACACTCGGCTCCGGCGGAGCGGGCGCTCGCAGCCTGCCGGGCCGTCCCTCTCGCGGCCGAACTTCCCGCGGCCGCGGCCGGGCGAGCGGCGCCCCGCGGGCTCAGCTGCCAGCGGAGCTCGGGCTCCAGCGCTGCGCCCCCGCCGCTGCCAGGACCCGGCGGTCGAGCGCGAGCCGCCGCCGCCTGCGCCCGCCGCCGCCGCCGCCGCTCCGGGAAGATGAATCCGGTCTGCACATCAGCACATCTGAACTGAAAGGGGAGACCGAGGAAGGAGGTGGGGGGCAGGCATGTCTACGCCGCGAGACCTTAAAAGCCTGCAGAAGCCAGCAAAGCAACTGACCGAAAAGAGCAAAAGTGTGAGGATGTGGGGATGCACCGTTTGCCTTCCCCCCCACCCCCAAGCTGTCTTTTTACCCTCTTCCTAACTTGAAAAAAAAAAAAAATCTTCGCAGCATCTAACCCAATCACTTGCATCCTGCTTACTTATTCATACAATCAGGGTCAGGATCCGGGCCACAGCCTCCTCTCTGACTTCTTTTGATAGCCTTATACAAACAAACAGACACGAGCGCGCTGACAATTCCATTTATATTTTAGTAAAGATGAAAATGAATATATTATGTATCTGCGTCCGCGAATAGCAATTAATAGATGATGTACGTGTCAGCCGAGAGTGCCAGACCGGGGGTGGCGCGAGGGATCGTGATAACTTAGCTGCAAACCTCTACTTCCCCTCCCCCCCAAATAAACAGCGGGTGTGTTTCTTTCCTTTGCTGCGGTTTAACCTTAGTGCAAGCCCGGGAATGGAGGAAAAGCGTCTGAGCCTTCGCGACTTGGGTTAGGAAATAGACTGCTTTAAAAGTCCTCCAACCAACAAAGTTTTGCTAAGAACTACGATTCCCTAGAACTGCAATTTAAAAAAAAAAAAAAATCCAAAATCTAGTTACAGATTGCAGCAGCAGGAAACGCTAAGACCTTGCTGATGGGCTGGCGCTCCGGCTCACGTGGGCGCAGGAAGGGAAGTTGGAAAGGAGACTCGAGAAGCAAATTTTCTGTGACAGTTCTGGCGCCCATGCCCGGAGTTGCTCGGTATCCTTAGGCTTCAGTTGTTTTACTTCTGAGGAGAGTGTGTAAAACCTGGCAGCGGGATCAGCGAGGTAAACCACATGTCAGCCTAGCAGACGCAAGACAAACACAGGTTGTGGGAAATAGGGGAGAGAAAAAAAAAATCAGAGGAAATCTCTGCAAAACCCCTGTTGTGAGCAATTCAGTGGTTTCCCCACATCTGCAAGCAGTTTCCAAAATAGGTGAGAGGACTTCTCCTCCCCCAGACTGGTGATTGGGAGCCTTGCTTTTTCGAACTCAATCTTGAACTGTCACTTTAGCAGGGGCTTGTAAGAAATCTTCTGTGACCTTTACGTCTTTATTTAACTTCTAAACGACACCCCCCCCCCTTTTCCAAGTTACCATCAATATACAGTGTTATCTAGAGGAAAATATGAAAGGAACCATCCTCCTTCTGGCACATATGCTTTTGACAGGTAGACCCAGTTAGGTTAGTGGATTTTACCATGCTTTATGTTTGTTAAAGAAAAATGTGAGGCTAAACTCCAAGAAGTATCATCTGTCTCCAACTTACACTAAGACGAAAAGGATGAGAGGACTAGGTAGAACTGATTTGATATCCTGGCCAAACTGCAGCTTTCTCAGAGGCTGATGGAGTAACAGAGCCTCTCTTCGGTAGATCTCAAACTTTTAACCCCAGGTCACAAAACAGAGAGCAGATTTGAAAAGAACATGTTCAATAAGTAGGTAGAGGTATTTGGTTTTGAAATCTCTTGCTGAGTCATTCTCAAATTCTTTTACCCATCCAAAAAAAAAAAAGGTTTGCATAATTAATAATGGCGTTTCTCTAGTGCAGGGCTAAACAGGAATGTATTCTGCTTAGTCCATCTGAAAGCCTAGAAAATACAACTTTCCTTTAGAGGATCCTTGCTCTTGAGCTGCTGGGATTGTCCCTACTTGCAATCCCCAAACTTTTAAAATGTCCCTTGTTAATGTAAATGACAGCAAACATCTCCTAGACTTTTTATCATAGGTAAATTCGCAAGAGTTTGTAGCTGGCGTCTAGTTAAACATCACCTTTGCAGGAATAAATGAATGTATATTCATTCATTTTCCCTGAAAAAAAAAAAAAACAAGGTAATACATAGGGACATCTGCCTCATCACATAATGATACCTACTACGGTGTCCATACAAAATTTATCATTGCTTAGTTTCACAGTTTTATAAATTTATACCCTAGATTTAGGATGATTGACATAGTAGAACCTCAAATCAAAATATAGAAATGTTTCTTTTCTATATACCTGTAGAGAATAGTTATTTATGTAGAGAATAGTTACTTACACCACAATATCCTAAGCCTCAACCCTGATTTACTTATAAATATTATTTTAAAATATTTACTAAATCTAACTCTAGGATAATAAAATACCTACCATTAAATTTTATTTCAATAGGTGCTATGATCACAAACTAAAAGTAGATTTTTTTCTTCCCTGTGCATTAAAAAAACCTGAATTAGCAAGAATTTGAAGAAAACAAAAAATAAGAATATGTTGGGAAGGAGTTGAATGTTCAGTCAGAATGTAGCCACAAACATTTGCAGTATATAAATCCAATCTCCTTAGGAAGATAAAAAGAGGAGACTGATTCCTTTAGTAAGACATGTGTTGAAGTAACCTTGGCTTCTAGCTGGCACCTGCCCCTGACCCCCTTCACCACCTGCAGCAGGACTCCATCAGCCCCCAGCAATCTAGGGAATAAAGCCACCCAAGGAAGCTGAAGCAAGAGATACACTCTGTTCCAACTGGTATATCCTGTTTGCTGTCACAGTAATTGAAATAAACTTGCCTTGTGGATAATCTGAATTGGAAATGTCTATTTTCTTATCTAGTCATTTTGTGAAAAGCTAAGTGTGATTGTTTTGTTAGGAAACCAAGTAATACCTGAATATACCCTGCTCATGTCCCTGGTTAAAAAAAAAAAAAAAAAAAAAAAAAGACATAGTAAAACCTTGTTTTGTGAGCATAATTCATTCTGGAAACATGCTTGTAATCCAAAGCACTTACATATCCATGCGAATTTCAAAAACCATTGGCTCAGTTGTGATCATGTTATGTTCGCATCACATACTACTCACATCACAAGATATCACTTCTTTATCATATCAAATTTTATTAGAAATGTTGGCTCATCTTGCAGAACACTCGCAGAACAAGTTCCTCACAATCCAAGGTTTTACTGTAATTTAGATGTGAATGGAATCAAATGTGCTTCCCTCTCTCCCTTAGCCTCACTCCCCTTGTCTGAAGTACACACTATTAACCTGTTAAGAAAATAGTATATATATTGACTGGCTTCTGTGAAATTGTCTTATCCAAAGGTTAAAAACAGAAAATATTGGCAAGTTGATATGGTTCAACCTATTATTTCAAAGCCTTTAAAAAAAAAATCCTGTTTTGAATTAATGCTGCTATTCTTCACAATTAAATATTATGTATCTCAGGTAAATATATTTCAGTGAGGAGGTGAGTCTCTGGGCCTAAATGGCCTCTGACTTCCACATTTTTTAAATCTAATATTCTATGAGTTTTTTATGTCACATTATTTCATATATTACTATTACTGGATGCTCCCAACTCTTGATAATTAGGATGACACTACATTCAATCAAAATCTGTAATGCTGTTTCTTAAATAACAAATATAGTGTCAGTGACAGAATGAAAAAGTGAACAGAAGGCAATATTAGCTTTACAAAAAAAGTGTTACAGAAGGTGTTTGTTTCTTTATGAAGAAAAAGATATACACCAACCCCCAGGAAATGAAAGAGAGAGACAGAGGAAGGGAGGAAGGAAAGAAGGAAGGAAGGAAGGAACGAAGGAAGGAAGGAAGGAAGGAAGGAAGGAAGGAAGGAAGGAACTGTCTTTGTTCAATGGCTTCTGGTCTGAGTAGAGGCTACTGACTTAAGAGTCTGTGGTTATTGAGATGCCTGGGTGGCTCAGGTGGTTAAGCATCTAACTTTCGCTCAGGTCATGATCTTAAGTTTCTTGAATTCTAGGCCCACATCAGGTATCCACTGTCAGTGCGGAGCCTGCTTAGGTTCTTCTTTCTCCCTCTCTCTGCTCCTCCCTTTGCTCTCTCTGTCTCTCTCTTTCTCTCAAAAATAAATAAATATTTTTTTTAAAAGTCTAGTTATTCCCTGGTGCTTACTGATCTGCTGTACTACTCTCTTCTCTGTCATATCCTCACTGTGGGGAACAGATATCCCCTTTATATTTATGGCTTTTACTTCTCTAGACCTTTTCACGCTCACTTTCACCCCATTCTAATGTGATCCTCTACAGCACACATATACTGTGTCTTACCTTCTTTCTCTGAGGCTCTCTCTTGCAGCCCTAAGCAAGTCTACATAGCATCTTCTAACTCCACTTCAGTGTCCCCAGGTGTGGTATTTAAACTACCTATACCAGATGAGATCATTTTAAGTAACATAGTGATAAGCTTCTAAAAAAAAAAAATGAAAAGTTACACATATATGTATATCACATATACTATAAAAAATTAACAAATTTGCAATTGCATATTTCTCATGCTACTTAGATTAAGAAACAAGTTAGTTGCTTTATGAAATTTGGTCAATAATAAAGGTAGTGTATGAAGGTTAACTGATACTTGGTGAACATGATCTAACTCAATTCCTAAGTCCCCTTAAAGCCACTTGCTGTCGTGGATCACAACCTTTTTGCTGCTTCCACACACCAAACCTCAGTCTATTCCTTCTCTTACTTACTTACCACTCATTGTCATTTCCAGTAGTGCAGTGTAGAAAAGCCATGTTTGTACACAGAGCTGCATGTATTTACTGTTAGCGCTTTTGGTTGGGTCGTTTGTTTAAGCATCACTTAGTATTTAAGTTTCAAGAAGAGCTGTTGACTTGCTTGTTCAGAAACCATGTTTTATTGCCTAATGACATCCAGAAATGATTGTATTCTCCATTCAGGCATCAGCTTGCCAAAGGGAAATGGAGGGAATGGAATGGAATAAGAAGAAAGTCATCTCATCTCTCACCTGATGGAACTCCTAACTCCAGTCCACCAGTAGGCCTCGAGGCCTACACTGAATCCTCACTGTTTTCACCTGAACACAAAAGTGTTCAGAGGCACAAAAGTATGGAGCTTGGAAATGACCTCCCAATCAAAATTCCAGTGCTCTGATTCCTAGTTTAGTGATAGTATCTTTGAACCTATTTTTTTAACCTCATCTATCCTCACTTCCTTCATCTATAAAACAGGGATAATCTTAGGGGTGGTAATATTTCACAGAGTTGTTACAAGGATTAAGTTAGTTAATGTGTGTGATACCCTTTACAAGTCCTGTATAGTGCACTTTTTGCATCTGTTTGCTATTATTATCATCATAAGTGAGTTCTGAAAAGCAGAACCATTTCCAGCCCCTCTAAATATATTATTTGAAGAGAGCCTTCTCCTTCATCAAATGGGACTAAATGGTATAACTCCAAGGTAGGGTAACTCATTTAAATTTATGCTGGAAAGAGGCAACAGACAGACTGGTTAAGAGCATGAGGTTCACTAGCAAAAAACAGAGTTTTAAGTCTGACCTTGTCATATAGTAATGGTTTTGCATCAGGAAAATTACTTCTCTAGTTTCACCTTCTTGGTTTTTGAAACAAGAATAAAATAACTAAAAGGTTTGAAATAAGAATTAACCAAGATAATGCATGCAATGTACTGTTTGGTGGGTATGAACATATTTTAAAGGGTAGCTATTATTATTAATTGGCATTTTCTTAATGATTTGTGTGAAAATCGTGTACACTGTGAGCTTTTCTACTGTTAGGCAAGAAATTCACACACACACACACACACACACACACACACACACCTGTGTACAAATTAAATAAAGCTACAAATTTTATTTGTAAATCCCACTAATACAAAATGTATCAATTTGAAATGAAAATGTAGGTGACATTAGTGGTGTTGCTTAAAATTCCCCAATAATATACATCTGTAACTGACATCTAGAATGTAAGTCTCCCAATTTTGCTATGCAATTTCCCTATCAAATAAAATGTATACCTCATTTCACTCTACCTTCCCCAAGGTTTAAAAAAATAGGCACTGAAGCCTTCAGTAAAATATACTATATACTTCCAATGCAATGAGGATAACTTAATTTTAAAAATAAAATAACTAAGTAGTACTAGCTTCTTGTGAGATAGAAATGCCCAAACTACGTAAGGGCCACTATCCAAGGCAATCACTTCCTAACATTTGTCTGATCCTATCCTATTATAAAGATAAGGGTTAAGATGAATAGATAATTAATAGGGGCACCTGGGTGGTTCAGTCGGTTGAATGTCAGACTCTTGATTTGGCTCCTGTCATGATCTCACGGTTCCATGAATTTGCCAAGGGAACCTGCTTGGGATTCTCCCCTGTTCCTTTTCCCTCTCTCTCTCTCGCTCTGCCCCTCTCTTCCTCACATTCTCTCTGTCTCTCTCAAAATAAGTAAATAAACTTTTTTTAAAATTATAAATAAATAAATGAATAAATAAAAATAAGGGATAAGAAAACAAGTGTGTCATTCATGAACACATTGTTGCCTCATAGCCTCTAACCCTCCACTGGCTCCCTTAGCTGTCTGCTCTTTGAGGGCTTGAAGTTCTGCGACTCCTGCTTACTAGTGATAGGCAGGAAGAAATACATATGTGACAGTGGCTAAGAACCTCTGGCCCTAGCTAAAGCCCAGTCATTCTTCAAGCCTCTGGTGAATACTCACTTTGCATTGTATCCGTCCTGACTCCTCAGGTTATATTCTAGAAATCGTTTTTCTAGAATTTTCTAGAAATTCTAGAAAGTGCCCCTACGCTGCCTTGCATTCAAGTCCTGAGAAGTAGAGGCCATGTCTTTTCCATGCATATCTTTTTCATGACAGAAGCCCCGTAGTTTCTGTGCATGAATTCCACAAGATACATATTTCTGAGTGACAAAACTAGAATTGGGTTTATTTCAACAAGCTAAGTAGTATTCTAATATTCCATCACTGGAAACATTTCACATTAGAATAAGACTGAAAATTAATTTTATAATCTGCATACTTAATATAAATGCAGTGTTTGGAATCAGAAAGTGTCTTTGAATCCTTGTCCTTGGACATGATGTCTTTGGACACTTACTCTTTTTCAGCTCAATTTTCCTCACCTTCAAGATAAAATGCTCACTTCATGGTTATCTTGCAATTCAAACACTTCAGGTACATAAATCACTTAACATGGAGTCTGGCATTTGACAGCAGCTCAGGGGCTAGGAAGTCCTGGCCTTTTCTCCCACTCACAAATTACAAATACCATGAGAGCATTAACAATCAGATCAGAGACTCAGAAAGGAAACTCGTAATAAGCATATCCAGAGGAATAGGGGAAAACAAGATTTTCCATCACAGGTAAAAAGAGGAATCTGAAGGGAGACTGGGGGAGGAGAATCCCTTTTCTCATAACGGGACTCATTTCCCTCAAGATTTCATCTCTCCATTCCCTAGGAACTAGGGACTAAATGTCCAAGTGGCAGTAACAGCCCATAACTAACTTTATTAATTCACCTTCTGAAAATTAACTTTGTGACAGCCTGGACTTATCAAAGCAAGCCTCTTTCAGTAATTAGCAAATAAAAACACGATATGCCAAACTGAGTTAACTGGGAAAAGCTGACATTGTATACCAGCCTCTAGAAAAAGTTGTTGGGTAATTGGTTGGTATATATTTACAATGTGTATGACTTCAGCTTTTATGGTGCATTGTAAAATCACCAGGTTATTTTATAACTTAGTTAACTCTACTCATCATATGCAGCTGCACTTGCACACTAGGTTTTCTGTACTTCTAAACCCTCCATTATGCTCTGGGTCTGGTTTGGGGCCCAAATTCACTTGGTAAGCTGCACTGAGCTTTCAGGTGGCAATAATTAATGACCTTGGCCTTCATCTTCAGGCATTATAACTCACTTTGGGTCACTTTTGCAACCCCTAAAGCAGTAATTTTGCACCATAAAACCAACTTCCGATCAATATGAAGCATCTGAGGTGTGTTTATTTATATATGTATTGCTTTTCATCTGCACAGCATTTTAACAGCATTAACTAATGGTCCCTAAAATAGGTGAACGTGGTGTGTTCAAGGTTAGCAACACCAACTCTAAAATCCCGAGACGCTGAGATGGCTACAACTCGGAGGGGACAATTTCCTTTATGTTATTTCTCTTCCTTACTTCCTGGGGAAAGTTTTCATTCAGATTTACTCTATGTCTGACACCCAAAAGAAAAAAAAAATCTGTCAACAGAATGGAGCACAACTGAGCCAGGGGTATCAACTGTCTGAACAGTGGATTCCGATTGTCTCACAGGTCAGGAGAGCACTAGAATATCCACATTGCTTTTGCCAGGGTACACAGGAGAGCTGGGTTATCAAAAGCTAATTACCCAGACAAGGTTTTGAAAGCACCCCTCATCTTCAATTATCTAGCTATTTCAGAGGACAATGGGTGTGGTGCTTTAATTTTTTGCTAGAGGGAAAGTGCTGACATTTCCGGATAATTTCCTCCGTTTTCTACTTTAGTTAGCATGTATTTGATAGAAGATTATACCCAGTGCTTTCCAAATTATTACCACTCCTCTAAAAACACCACCATCTGTGAGTTGAGGTCACAGTTCATTTGTAAGGCTGTGCTTAGTATTGCACTCCTCACTATTAAGTATTCTAGTTGTAACAGAGATGGACTGGATTGCTGTCCCTTTTTCTCTCTGTTCTTCAGAAAGATTTTTAAAAGTCTGCTCATTCATATGGGTTCCAACATTAACATAAAAAGTAATTAAATTATATTGCTAGAGCAATTTCTAAGCACAGGCTACCTTTTAAAATAAAATGCTTTAGTAATTTCAAAAAAGAAACAAGATTTAAACATTTCTAGATAACCTGCAAAAATGAGTCTGGTTCTCCTTTGCTTTCTTGCTCTATAACAATTGCTACAAGAAATGGAAATTGTCATGTGTTTGGCTTTAAAATCAGTGCAAAGTTTATGGCTTACTCTTTTGAAACCATCAGACCACATGCAAAGAACCTAAAGCCGTTTGCTCTTAATTACTAATAAAACAGGAAAGCAATTAGTAGAGCAATTAATTCAATATGTTGTAGGACCCTTTATTAGCCATTTTTATTATAATAACCCAGCATATAAATGCCTCAGTTCTCAGGACATGATCCCAAAGAATAAATAGTTATCATTAACAGGTAGCTCTTCATAAAACAGAGTAAGTGCCAATAAGTGATCTTAACTATACAAAAAACATAATATCAGGATAGATTAGTGACTAACTTGTGTTCTCCTTACCTCTCAAAACTAACTAGCTCCTCACTAAATCAATATTTACTGCTTTGATCACAGTCATTTGAATTATTTTTAATAATTTCCCCAAATAAGAATCTTCAAAGGGAACAATGGGATGATAAATTTTAATTTAGCTCAATAGTACTTATTTCATTGCAGAATTAGTTGTTTCTTCCCTCACACGTCAAATACTATAGGCTGAAGTGATGACAACTTTTCTGATCTGTAAGATTCCCTGTGGCTTTTGAATCGCCCTCAAACACAAAATCTGTTTTTCCCCAATTGTCACATTTTTCCATAAGACTAATCCTTTAACTATGCCAGCTCACTTCAGGGTAAGTTTTCAGAAGAGTTACTCCATTTTAAAGTTCTCCTGAGGATTTATAATTGGTAATTTTGCACCACAATTGCAAGAGATTTTTGTATATATTTTAAGCATTATTTTGTGTTGATGATATTCTAGTTACTATGATGGACCAAAATAATCAAAAGTATGAGATCCATATCAGAGTTTGAATATTGAAAGGGCAGTTGCAATCAAACCTGAAAATTGAAATTACCAGAGGAATATTTGCATGTGAAACTTACCAGAGAGAGTGTGTTAAGAACAAGGCAGGACAGTGTTACCTCCTTTTCTAGCAATATGATTAACTAAAATATTTAAGGAAATAAAGAGTTTGTAAGAATTGAACTTATAATACTCATTGGGATACCATTTAAATATGTCTACCACTTCACAAAAGAGAAAATAGACTACTAACCCGGGCCATCAGGTAACCTTAACTGTGTTGAAGCATTTACCCTGGAGAATGTTATACCAATCCTTCAGATCCTATGCTTATGCTAGGTCTTTAAAGGCCAGGCAGCACTGAAGCTCTTAGTTTCAAAGGCAGAATCGGTGCAGGAGGTGGGCACTAATTAGCCTTCATGGGTTTTAGAGTCCGGTGTTCTAATTGGCTCACTGTCTGAGCCATTGCCCAGACCATACAAAGAGGATGCTTTGTGCAGACTACCTTTGGCAACTGTGTTCTTGTTTGCTGGTCAGTTTTTTGACATCCTGCGACCTCTAGTGAGAACCAGAAGTTGTCAGCCAACATAAATTTCCTTGCTGGGTCTGAATCCCTATAGGAACTGCCGAGATAGAAAAGAACTTCAGGAAGCCTCACAGAATTTTTTTTTCAGGTCACAGCACTAATTCAGCCTTGAGAGAGTAAAAAAACTTAAAATGATGTACGTTTAGAAATTTTTCTTCAAGTTTTCTAGAAATTACATTGCACTCATTAACTATCTTCAAATACTACACTGTAAAAAATTTTAAATGCATGCAAACGAAAGGGAAAATGGTGAAATGTCCAATAACAACATAAGCTGAGTGTTAAAGGAAAAAATAAAATAATTTAAAGTGGTCAGTTATTTGTTTTCCAACAAATTTTTGCAAATTATTATGTATAGAGAGTATATAATTATACAGTATTTTAATTAACCCTATAAAGCTTAGTATTAGTCTGTGCAATGAAGATATTAATCACAGTGCATTTCAATGCAAAACAGAATTGCATAAATAAGTGAATGAGATATGAGTGAGAATATCATGGCCTTAATTTTCAAAGCACAAAGTGTACCACTTGGCACGCTGCCCATTCTAAAAACCTTAGTTGTGATAGCTAATAACTTTTATAATGATGAGTAGTTATTTGAGGCCAAGTGTATTTATTAACAGTATGATATAGGCAGAGAAAGACAAATGACACCTGATTGTCACTCTGACTGAATGTACCACCCAAGAGGATGAACAACAGGTATAACTTGATAGAATGTGTTAAGTACCTTGATGAACACATGAAAAATTACAGATGTTCTATGAAAAATGACCATTCTCACTTTAGAAAATAAGAGAATAATTTTTATAGGGTTGTTGAACTTTAAGAGGGAATACGAGGGAGAATGAAAGAGGAACAAGCACCTTTCAGCTTCTTTTGATGCCATATAAATTCCGTTCATTTTCTTTGACCTTATGTTAGCCTTTACTTAATCTCTTATACAAAGATGGAAAAATATTATTTCTTTGATCTTACCTTGGGTCATACTCTTATAGTTCTTCATATATTCTATAATGTTTTATATTTTAATCTTTCTGATGTTAATAACAGTAAACATATGAATACATTTGTTTACATCAGGACATTTGGTATAACTAATATAGTTAAAATGAGTTTTACAATTAAACACATATATGGTTTTTCAGTGTTTCAGAGCCACAGTTGCTATGGGAATTATAAAATGTATCCACACTTTAAAATCTGGAACTCTCCATACCTCTTTACTGCTATAACATGTAAAAATACTCCAAGAAGCAAGTTCAATCTATAATTCTTCCTGGAAAAAGGTACGGTGTTTGTTGTTGATGTTAACTCTAGACTTTTCTAGAAATGGAACAAATTAGTAGAAACTCTTTTTACATGGACTTTTTTCACTTACCATAATTAGGGGGTCATCTTTGTTGTTGATAATCTTGAACTTATTTGACCATCTCTTAAAACTTCTGTTCCAGGGTCATTTTTTTGAGAAATATGCCTATAAATACTTAGCACAGCAATATTTTATGCTCACATACACATACAATATATATAATGTTAAACTGATTACAGAACTCTAACTTACATATGTATATGTACATAGTTATTACTGTAAATGTAATTTTTCTTAGATTTGAGTGTGAGAATGATTCTCAGTATGTCCTAAGATTCCATCAGATCAGACGTGTCTAGACGGCTGAGGAGGTTAAGCATCTGACTTTAGTTCAAGTCATGAGTTTGAGGCGCGCATTGGGCTCTGTGCTGACAGCGAGGAGCCTGGAGCCTACTTCAGATTCTGTCTCCCTCTCTCTGCATCTCTCCCACCCGTGCCCTGTCTCTCTCTTTCAAAAATAAATAAACATTAAAAAAAGATTCCATCAGATTAAATCTACCCATGTAATGACAAAATATTTTCTTTTTTTTTTTTTATAATTTTTTAATGTTTTATTTATTTCTAAGAGAGAGACACACAGCGTGAGCAGGGGAGGGTCAGAGAGAGAGGGAGTCACAGACTGAAACAGGCTCCAGGCTCTGAGCTGGCAGTCAGCACAGAGCCCGACGCAGGGCTCGAACCCACGAACGCGAGATCATGACCTAAGCGAAAGTCGGACGCTTAACCGACTAAGCCACCCAGGTGCCCCCAAAATATTTTCTTATATAGTCAATTAATAGGGCATGCAATTAATTGATTAGATTTGGCCATATTATAACTTGTATGTTCTCTGATTATCTTTCTTTCTCTCTTTCTTTCTTCCAGGTAAGAAATTTAGTCTACATAGTCCTGGAACTATTTTTATAGATTTAGTTTCCCAAAATTTTTATGAATTGTTTTTTAATTGAAGAATAATTGGCTTACAATGATATATTAGTTTCAGGTGTATAACAGTGATTTAACGATCATGTGTCTTACAAATTGGTTTTTAAACTAAAGAATATTATAAGAAAAAATAGGGATTTACATTATTTTTTTTCCATTATATTTGACAATTACTGGGCTTGTTTAAAATTTTTTATTAATAATTTTGAAAATGTATTTCAATTAATCAACAGATTTAATTCAACTAAACAGATAAGTGGAATGAGGTGGCATATAGTCAAAAATTTATATTGATTTTTAAAACATCAGCTACGTCAATCTTTGAATGATACTTTATGAGTATGGATCATAAGAGTCATAGCAATTGAAACAATCACAGATGATGTTCATTTCTAGCATAACTGAATATTTTATTACCTTGAAGTTCCACTTGAGTGGCAGGAGCCGACAAGAATCTTAGCTGTAGTCATTTTCTTTGGGTTTAGTCTGAATTTTCTCTTTAAGTTTCTGATTGAGGACCTGAGCTGAATGACTGTATCTTTAGTTGTCACAAGTTCTTTATAAGTTATGTGTGTGTTAACATTTTAGGAAGGACTTGACATACATTGCAGCCAGCCTTTGGGCTTGACATTTGTCTCCATATACAAAAGGATATGGATAAAGGCATTTCTTCTACATAATGAGTGGAGGGGAACTGGCCAACCAGATTGCTCTCCTGGTCTTTACTTGGCCATCATCTTACACCCACCATAAACAGACTTCTTGGAAGTCTCTAATTAGAAGCTCTCTAATTACTCAGAGAGAAACTAGTAACAAGTTTAATGATATTCAAAGATTATATGGTAAAATTTGTCTAAGTATTGGTGTTTTATTGCTCTCAGAGGAACCTGACACACAAAGTAAATCAACAAAGGAAATAAATTCAAGGTTATTTTATTTCCAATTCACTCATCATTCTGTTATATAGTCTAGCGAATCAAAGGCAAAAGACATCATTTCTTACCTGAAGCAAAGTATGTTTTTACTATGTGAAAATAGTGACCCAAGAGCTGATTATTTGGCTGCCATGGAAATTCAAAGTGGATACAGCATCATAAAATGATGACTAAAGAAATAACTGTAAGTCTTGTGAACATCATACAATATTTTCTATTTCTGTTTTATTCATCCTTTCGCAAACATGGTGCTGGGTAGAATAGGCTCTGAATGACTTCTTTAGTAATTAAAAAACTGTGAGTAAACCTTAATTTATAATTCATCAGTTACATGCTACATACCTGTCTCTCTTCTTGAGTAATTTTATTATTTCTTTGTTGGTTAGCTGACTTGAAAGGTGCATTCAATTTGACAACACCAGGAAGTTGGAGAACTTGCTTTTTTAATTTTCTTTTAATGTTTATTTATTTTGAGAGAGAGAGAGAGGGAGGGAGAGAGACTGCATGCACAAGAAAGGGGAGGAGGTAGAAAGGGAGAGAACGAGAGAGAGAGAGAGAGAGAGTCCTAAGCAGGCTCCATGCTGTCAGCACAGAGCCTGATGTGGGGCTCACTCCCATGAACCAAACCATGAGATCATGACCTGAACTGAAACCAAGAGTTGGAGGCTTAACTGACTGAGCCCCCCAGGAACCCTTGATTTTGCTTCTTTTAAACTGCTGAAAGAGTGACTTTTCCATAGTGGAAGTTCCTTCATAAGAAGATAATATTCTGTCTTCTCAGATGCTTGATTCTTTCATGAATATTGAAGTTTTTACTATATTTTGAATCAAATTTGATCATTTCATTTTTTTTTAGAAAATCGTAGTCTCCATTTTGTTTGTTTAGTCAAGATTTTCAACACTACAATGTCAAACATTGATGTAAATACAGTGTTGTATTAAAATTTTTAGTTTTGTTACTGAATAACTCATGCTCTTTTCATTTCCAATTGTATGCATTTCCAATTTCGCTTTCATTTATTTATTAGACTAGTCAAAAATATTTTCTTTTTTTAACTAATT
Source organism: Proteles cristata cristata (assembly GCA_017311185.1). Classification (NCBI taxonomy): domain Eukaryota; kingdom Metazoa; phylum Chordata; class Mammalia; order Carnivora; family Hyaenidae; genus Proteles; species Proteles cristata. Next base: position 642,653 of record JAESUZ010002548.1, on the reverse strand, counting down.
ATATTTTTCTGTATTAGTTATTCTTCATTTTATGTGCATTTTATTAAATTTGTTTTTTGTTAATTACTTTTAAATCCTCAGCATATTTTTATTCTTTTAAACAAGATCTGTGATGATATCCTACAACAAACACTTGGAATTCAGTTGCAGGAACAGAAACCATTCTTTTTCAAACAGAAAGAAATTTAACGGAATTGTGTGCTCAGAGAGATATTAGAAGGCCTGAAAAAGCAGGCTTGATTCTGACCCACCAGGAATGAACTCAGAAAAAGACCACAGAACTAGCCTCCCAAGGGAGCTCCCACATTTGATTCAATCAGAAAGGAAGGAATCAGAATGCCTTTGCTGGAGATGTTGACTTCAAGAACACATCCCTTAGCTTTGATCCAGATATTAAAAAGTCATTGTCATGACCACATCTATTTCTGATGCAACACTGAAACTCTACTGTAGAAAACCCAACTTGTCTACTGCAGTGCCTACTAAACGAGACTGTCTCCACAGCAGGAAAGGACTCCTCCCTTGTCATCTTTTAGAATACTGCTACACACCATGTTAGCCGCTAGCCAAATATGGCTCCTAAACATTCGACATAGTCCAAATGGAAATGTATTCTAAGCTTCATAGGCACACCAGGTTTCAAAGGCTAAAGGGGAAATTGGAATGTAAAATATCCCAATATTTAAATATCGATTACATGTTATAATGATAATACTTTGAATATATTGGGTAAAGTAAAATGCATTAATAAAAATAATTTCATTGTTTTCTTTTTACCTTTTGTAATGGAGTTGCTAGAAGATTAAATATTTTATATGTGGCTCACATTAAATTTCTATTGGAAAATGGTATGCTAGAACTCATGAGAGTGCATCTTTTAGAATGGTCAGTTTCACATCCCAAAATTCAGTTGTGAATAAGTCAAGTAAAAGTGGGGTTTAGCTTTCTAGTTCCTGTCATTCAGAAAGCCCTCCTACTTGAAAGCTAACATGAACACTGAGCAGTCTAAGTTGCTATATCTTCCACATGATGTATTTTTTTAGTAAGAAGCTCAGACACTATCTCCTAAGGTTTATTTTTCACTTAGTAATGACTTTGGAAGTATGTGGTTATATCCTAATTTTATTATATTTCACTCATGAATTATTTAGATTTATTTTTTAATTCCAAAGTAACTGAGTTTTTGTTTTCTCTTTTTATCAACTTAATACTAATTTCCATTTCCTCTCTTTTTTTTTCATTGTTCTCAAAGAAGGTGATGTTGCATATTTTTTGCTGTTTGAAATGTATTAAGATTTTTTGTGGCCAAATATAGCCAGCTTTGCTAAAGCTCCCATAGACATGGAAAGGAATAGGTTTTCTCTGCTGTAACATAAGAAACTTAGTTGGTATGTATTAATGTCTTTATTTATATTAGTCTTACTGTCACTACCTTTGCTTTTTTGTTTTTGTTTTGTTTTTTGTTGTTGTTGCACTGTGTTTTGTTTTGGGTAAGACAGATCTGCCAAAATAGGGATGTTTAGAAGTCTGTAACTTGCTACAACTAACTTAAAATTAGGAGCTGAAGTAAGACTTTTAACAAGCTAGCAAAACATAGGCTCATATGGGATAACTGTAATCTAAAACATAAACATAGGGGTTGTCTGACTGGCTCAGTTACTAGAGAGTGCGACTCTTGATCTCAGTGTTGTGAGTGAGCTCCACACTGGCTGTAGAGATTACTTTAAAATAAAAAGGGTAAACATGAGAACCATGAAAAGTTCAGTGTGAAGAACCATTTTGTCTGTGAGGACTAGAAGAAGACACCATATAGAATAACACATTTCATGTGATCTTAAAATATGAATAATATTTGGGGTTATAGAAGAGGGAAAGAGTTTATAGCCTATGGTAACAAATAATCAAGGTGGTTCTTGGGGCAACACAAATAGTTGATAAAGGTAATGATACAGATTTCCTGGAAGGTGAGTTACATATTGAGAAGAAGAGTTACATATCGGGGAGCCATTCATGATTTTGAGAAAGGGAGAAATATAATAGAGTTGATGGTTTTCGAAGATTAATCTGGTATCATTTCCAGGAATTATTCAAAAGCAGAAGGTGTGGAGGAATATATTGCCACAGTTCATGTCACAGTCATGACAGCGAAATTGTCAGTTCGGTGAATGGAGTAGTAAGTACTCCATTAAATAAATGAATTGCTATGAAGAAGTAATTCATAGAATTTGACAAACTCGATTAACTTTTGTTTTCCAGTGAAAAGGGATAGCAAGGGAAAAGAATGGTCAACAACTACACAGCATTCTAACCTGAACTACCAGAGATACCAAAACAGCAATAAAAAGGTCAGAAAAATAGGTTAACCCCCAAATTTATATCTCCTCTGTGCTTAAGTCTCATATGTTCACTTGCCAATCTCTATCTGGATATTTCTTACATATCTCGAAGTTAGCATGTTCAATCTAAGTTATTAAATTCAACCTGACTCTACCCCATATTGTAGCCATATTGCTTATCTCAATAAATTTTCTGCATGCACATTAAAATTTCTTTGAAAATATTTTCTTAATAGTTACATAATATTTTACCTTATAGTAGCAGCAGAGTCGCCTTCACCATTTCTCAAATGTGAGACCTTTCGACTTATTTCCAATTTTGTATGCTTCAATGAATAGTCTTATATATACTTAGATCTTAAACTACTTTCATTATTTACTTAGAATATATTTTTTCAGGATAATTCAACAGGATAAAAATAAGCATATAGTGGGGGCTCCTGGGTGACTCAGTTGGTTAAGCGTCCGACTTCGGCTCAGGACATGATTTAATGGTTCGTGGGTTCGAGCCCCGCATCAGGTTCTATGCTGACAGCTAGCTCAGAGCCTGGAGCCTGTTTCAGATTCTGTGTCTCCTGCTCTCTCTGACCCTCCCCTGCTCATGCTCTCTCCTCTCTCTCTCTCTCTCTCTCTCTTTCTCTCTCTCTCTCTCAGAAATAAACAAAAAAAATTGGAAAAAAAGCATGTAGTGAAATTAGTGTTAAAAATATTATCTATATTTAAGCCCATATTATATATTACCTTTCAGAAGGTTTTACTATATTAATGTCCTATCAGCAATATATGAGAATGTGTATTCTCACCATATTCCTACCCAAAAATAAATATAATCTACTTTAACTCTTTGACAATTTTAAAGTACAAAAAGTATTATTGCATTAACTAGAATTTATTTGATTAAATACTAGTGGTGTTGAACAGTTTATTCTTATGTTTATTAATCATTTTTATTAGTTTTCAGGTAATAACCTTTTATAATCCTTTCCTAGTTTTCAATTAGACTTCTTTAAAAAAATTTTCCTCATGTTTTTTTTGTAATCACTGTAAAATTTTCCCCTAGTTTGTTATTTTTTTTTCTGTATTTATGTGTCATATTAGTGACACAGAAATTGCCACTTATTACGGTCTTAATTCAATCCCTCTTTACTTTGGGGTTTAATTTTACTTTATGATCTCTCTATTTATATCTAAAGTTTAGATAATAAATTCAATTTACCATCTTTTTATTTATATTTCCGCTAACTTAATAAGCTGGGAAATCAATTTTTCTTAGCAGTATTTATTGACTAATTCTTCCTTTTGCAATAATTTGTGATACCAGAATCTATTTATAAACTCTGGACTTTGTCCTTTCCAGGTTTCCATCTAAATAATGCTGGATCTACATTGTTCTAATTATTTGGATTTATATTGTATGCACATACTATGGTATATAATATATATTATGGAATGCACATTTTACTAGCCACATAGTTATTTGTTAATACTATTCTTTTATTAATCTTCTTGTTCAAATATTTGTTTAATAAAGGATATGGTTTTTGTCTTCCTTTAGCTAATGCTCCTTGAGGGTAATGAGTTTCACTTATATAAAAAATATTCTTTGGTTCAAGTTCACATCATGGTTTAATTTTGGGAGAATAGTTCTTCTAAATCATTGGAATTGAAGAGCAAATAAAGAAAATAGTGGACAAAAGCAGTCTATGTTTCTCTCTGGCCTCCAGTAATATATTTGGGAACTCACTATCTTAGCTCTCTCAAAAAGAGATAGCTCTCCTACCTCACTAGAAATATTACACAAATACAGGAGGAAAAAGAATAAACCTGTTTGTTATTGTCAGCGTGTTTCACATATGCCATCAGTTAACATCAACAGATGAATCCACAGCAGTGAGGCTGGTAAGATTGGTTCCACCCTTGACTAGTAAAATAACCAAATCATATTGATTTGCCACTCACATAATACTGTTGCAACAGTGAAGTTTATTGAAAGGACAATAAAAAAGCCATTTTGTTAGAAATTAAATATCCTTTCTAAATGAAGCACATCAAATTTAAGCTGTGTTTTTTTTTGTGTGTGTATCATGATAGGTGGAATTTAAAGTATTAATATCAATCAATAAAGTATATACCAATTAAAGTTGGATATTTGCATACATTCTCTATAGGTGTCAGCATTGCTTTGTAATAGTTCTGTGTACAGGACTATTCCTCATGTCATAGGATGTAACTTTTATGTTTAATTCAGACTTTAAAATCGGAAGAGCCAATTTAAGACTTTAAGACATCTCTTGGACTATTTATTTTTTAACATAGCAAGTTGTAACCAAATGATTAAATCTCAGTTGGTTAAAAAAAACATATATTTATGTTTCTGCTTCAGGCATGAATAAGTACTTCTAAGGTTTTGTGTGGCATTCTCTGGGTTGAAAAATAAGATGCTTTGAAATATATGCTATAACAATCTTAGAACTTAATTCTATTTAGCATATGTTAGAAGTGATATTCCATTATTTGTAGTTGAGAGAACAGTTAACAGCATTCTATGGTTTGATTCAAATTTCAGATACCACTGCATCACCATGTGCATTCCATTGTTCTTAAGGTTCTCAGAAAACAGGAAAAAAGACCTAGAGTAAGCCTCTGTGCAAGATGTATGCCACAGTGAAACCATGTAACCAGTTTTACAATTAGTATCATAAAAATAGCTACAACTAAAAAAATCCCTAAATAAATAAATAACATAAAATTGCATAGCAGAAAATAGTTTGAACAAATTATGATCTGATTTTTGTTTTTACTGGATTGAGTTCTTAGAGAGCACTTATTTAAAAAGCAGAGATGGGTATAAATTTTATGTTCATACCAAGCGGATATCTATTCTCATTCCCTGAGGTTTCAGTAGAGATTTTATTAATACTTACTGTGTTCAAGGCTCTGAAGATCCAGTGATTACTAAGACCCTGAAGTTGTGGAATCTAACTGAATAAATGCTTTATGCATCCGACCTTGCACCCACAGGCAGACCTCTACCAGTAGGTACTGATTTAGCGCTGATACAGCTCTTATCTCCACAGCACTGTGGATAATAGGAGCATGTTCAAATTATTATGGACATGATAACTTACAAGAGATCCAAATCACTTGAATTATGTTCAATTTTTTCATTACAAAATCAAGATCACAAGTGTTTATGGTTATAAATGACTATACACTAGAAACTGTAAATGACTATTATAATTGTAAATGTCACTGAGAAAATCGAAGTCTTAGAAAGTGTATAACCAGGTGTAACTATTCAGTGTGGAAGTCACTCCAGGCAAGATAAAGAGACTTAAAATTCTTTTTGTTCAATATGTTGCTTTAAATGGTACTCTAGTAACTAGCTAAGTTATCAGCTTCCTTCTTTTATATGTGATGGTGTGATAATATGTTAGTAAATACCATCCATTTTTTTCTTCAGTAAATGATGCCAAAATAATTTTATAATCTATTTTGCAACTCCTTTTTAGGTAGACATTCTTTGGAACATCTGAAATTCGGTAGTTCAGGTGTGAAAAAAAACAAGCACAGTTTCTCTTTAAATACCACCCAACATATGGAATCTCACTTGTAGCTGGGAGCGATTTGGGAGGGGGGAAAAATCAGAAATTTCCTCCGTATCTCGCCAAAAATTGAATCCTTATGAACCAACTTTGATTATTTTCTTATGTAAAAGTGGAATAAAAATGCAGCTGAAACACACTACTTAGAGAATGCCACTCTGCAACTGATTGCCAACATAAAAATATTTAGACGGAAACTGCTAGAAAGGTACACACCTTACAGGTCAAATTCTTTTTTTTTCTTTCTTTCTTTTTTTTTTTTTTTTTGAGGTGTGGCCGGAGAGATGAGTCCCTTTTAATTGCTCTGAGGAATTAACTTTGGAAATAACCTTCCCCCTCCCTGCCCTTCCTCTCCACCGCCCACGCTCCTCCTCCAAGGCATGTCCCATCCAGTTTGGGCAGGAAGCTGCTTTCCCTGAAACAGTTCACAATGGAATGGAGTGGAGAGCCCCTCCCTGAGGGCGGGAGGACCAGAGTGCCTGCAGTTAGAACCCGAGAGGACAGAGCCTCCGAGGTGGAGGGTGGAGGTCGCTGATGCTCTTGGCCTGCTAGCCCCAGCAGTGGAGGGGGTTGGGGAGAGGGGAGACCTTTTAAAACAAAAATTCTCCTACCCTGGTTCTTTTAAATACAATTAATTTTTGACACATTTCAATAAAAGCCATTCTCTGAAACATAAATTCTTACAATGCCTAGGGGACAATCTTCTAAAGATTAATGGCCAAAGGAGCACAAAATGTTTTCGGTGGTTTGAATTACCTGGACAGAAGTATCCAATGTCAGAGATGGAAAGGAACCATTGTACAATTTAGTTCAGTCCTTTCATTTTTACATGTTAAGAAAACTGAAGTCTGGAGAGGCTTAACCATGAACCTGCAATTGCTAAGGACTAGGTCCACCAGGTTAGGTCTCCTCCATATGAATTCAGTATTCTTTTCATTCATCCATGAAACCAATAGATGAATTTTGGATTTGGAATATCTAAATAGCCTCAGATCGTGCCACTAAGTACAACAGGTTCAGTTTTTTAAGTTCACTTATTCAATTAAACCTCAAAATAAATGGGTGTATTTACTAGTTGTCCCAAATAAGGTTAACTTTGGGAAAATTTCACATTTTAGTAAAATACAACATTTTTACATAAAAGCAGTCTTAAAAATTAAGTTGGACAATTGGAGGGAATTGCTAAATTGGCCCAATCTTTTATGTTTATGTATATTGTAATACTATTTTCAACACAGATTTATTTTTTCTTAAAGAATTTCTCAGTATTACTATTAGCTGTAACTACTTGAGTCTTTGGGCAAGATGTTAATTATAAACATCCTTCCACAAAATAGAAACATAATGGAATTTCTGTGTGAGGATCCATATATTTTATAGGAATTTCCATACTGTTCTGCTGTACTTAAAACAGAAACCACATCTTAGGAATATTTCACTGATAGACCTATGTTTAGACCAAGGTTTAGATCATATTTACAATGCATACACAAGACTTCACGCTGATACTTATTAAGCCATATTGTCATTGTCTATTGAACATAATTTTTAAAGTGTCGTAATTAAAACTTGAATAACTACCAGTCATTTTTTCCTCCGGACCAAAAATCTCAGTTGAACTGGTTTATTTTTAGATTGTCTCAAATAATTAAAAGCTACTAATGAGGTTCTATAGGGTATACACTAATGTATATCCTGTGATAATAAAATCTTTTCTCCACCACGTTTGTTCTTATGGTGACCATGCACCCTAGCTTCCTCCCCTCAGTCCCAGTTTATTCCTATTGCTCCAGAATAGCACTGTCCTAGTCACTCTCAACAATATCTGTTTATATGGTAATTGATAGGACTACTATAGTGATATCACAAACAAAAATATAGTATTTATAGTCCTCCTACTATACAAAAAAAAGAAAACATATGGGTGAAACTCTGTGTGGAGTTTACTATGTGAGTCTGGTGTTGCTGCTGTCATTTAAGACGGAGTCCCTGGTCATCTCTACCTTCCCGCTCAATTGTTCGTAGTTGCCATGAGGTTGTTTTGAGGGTCTACATGTTATTTGTTTCACAAAAGCTTCAATTTAGCCTTTGGAATAGTTGCATAGAACTGCAAGGTCAATGTTGCTAATAACCTTTATCTTTTCTCTCTAAAATGTTCTGACTCTTCCAAAAATCTATATGCTGTGGTTTCTGACCTTCCTTCATTAACACAGAACACAAAGCTGTTCTGCTTTCTCCTTTCTTTCTTATCATAAAAGAACATCTGAGGGAGTTCTGAGTTGAAAGAGCTTTCTTCAAACATCGGCCAGAACCTTCAGACCATTGGCAGAACAGTAAAAAATAACTCGTTTACATCAGCTTCTATGTCAGGAATATCTAAAAATTAGCAACATATTAACTTTTATATATCATATTACTTGAGTTTATAATCTTGAATTATTTAACTTGTGGCTCGGAGATTATCAAAGTTGGTAGTAAAGAATAATTCACAAAGCCATATGCAATGACACACTGCTCTACTGGCAATATAAGACAGAAAATGATACATCTATTGTTGTGAGATATTATATGACTGCTGATAATATTTATAGTACTAATTTGTTAACTGAGCTCTGGCAAAGGAGCATTTTGTTCTTCCTATATGACCATGGTGCACATCTCAGCAGTCACAGAAATCCTGGCACAGTAGTTCATTAATGAAAAATGTACTTTTCTATGGGTGGTCCAAAGACACTTACATCTAGAATTCCCCTGGATTGCTACAGATTAATAGTGTTTCCTCAATGCATGTGTATGTGATGTGTGGAGTGTGGGGAGTATACGTGTGTGCACACAATATGTGATGTTTGTGTCTGCTGTGATGTTTGTGTCTGCTGTGCATGGCTGTGTGCCTGTGGGAAAGAGAGAGAAAGACAAACCAGCTCTTGAACACATTCATATCTGGAATGGCTCTTATCATCTTCACCACTATGGCGGCTCACATGATTCAAGAGGAAAAAAAATTTTTTTTCTTTGAACTAAAAGATAAAAGTTTATGATACCAAAAATTAATCAAGTTTGAAGGCAAAAGTAAAATTTAATGATATTCTTGGTATAATGTATCTTTAGATAAGAAAAAATATATATGTAATTTTTCATAATTAGGAAAATATAAGATTAAAACATTTCATTTGAGTGGCTCCATATTAATTCAACATAAAAGGCTCAGTTAGAGGCCTACATGATTTTCAGAGTTCAATTGGAAACATAAAGAAATTAAATTCTTTAGAGCTAATACTATACTATAAGCAGAATATCAACTCTTTTGTCAAGTCATGTCAAACATTAGAGGCCATATGAGTAAACAAAAATTAGAGATGATGGAAATGTGGACCTTTACAGCTTAAAGGAATAGAGAAATTGAAATAATGAATTGAAATAATGAAATTCAGCCTCCCTAAATTCAAAGACAGTAGGTAAATAAGAAGGATAAAAATGAACAAACAAAAATATGCCACTGAAAGGCCTGTGACATTACCTTCATTTGTTAGTTCAAACAACAAGGCATAAGACAAATGACCTGTCATCTCAAAAGTGTAACATTTTTTAAGATTGTTGCCCAGGCTTGGTCTGTACTACTTTCAGTGTTAACTGTCAGTTCTTTAAACTCTAAACTGAATTATGAAAATGAACACTAATATTAAAGAGCAGACCCTAATCTCACTAAGTGTCCAGATCAGGTAAGACACAAAAACAACAATAACAACAACAACAACAAGATTATTACCACAACATCTAAGAGATTCTTCAGTGGGAGCTATATAGTTAAATTATCTTGATAATTTCATTAATATGATCATCATTATTATTTTAAAATATTTAAAACATATATACACAGTTGGACTTCCCTTGTAACTCCACACGGTCTTCTTGGGAACCAGAAAGTATTGACACACTTGGCTATGACCACCATTGGCCTTCATCTTCAATTCTTGAGGCCCACACAGGTGTAGTTTCCTCCAGAATTTATCTTTCTGATCTGGGAGCTATACTTCCCCCATCATTGGACCCCAGGCTCCCATCAAGCCACAGAAAGAAGGCCTGGCTTCATTTTTTCCTTCCTGGGGGTTTTCAGAAACTTCCAGTGACTCCTGATTATGCAGAACTCTTGAGGACAAGTCATCGGTTAGCTTAGGAGAGATAGATGCTATGAACTCAGAGCAAACAAGGTGAATGTTTTCAGAATTCTCCCCCAAACAAGGCACTTTAAGCCTAAATTTTCTAGACAATTAGAAAAATCATTTGTTGTATATATTCCATATGTCTATTGGCCTCACACAAGTCTGCTGCAATATGATAACTAATACTATGCTAGTAAGAAGGGATTGGAAAACTCCTCTGACATTTTGAGGAAGTAGGAATTTTTCTTATCGTATAAACCATATTTATGTCAATATGCATACCAACATTTATTTATTTTGTTTAATTTTAATGTTTTATTTATTATTTTTGAGAGAGAGATAGAGACAGTGTGAGCAGGGGAGGATCAAAGAGAGAGGGAATCACAGAATCCAAAGACAGGCCCAGGCTTTAAGCCAGAGGTCAACACAGAGCTGGACATGGGGCTTGAACCCACCAACCGTGAAATCATGACCTGAGCCGAAGTCAGATGCTTAACCAACTGAGCTACCCAGGCGCCCCTACGCATACCAACATTTATAATATTAATTGTATTGCACATTATATTACTATGTATTTCAATACAGTATCTTTGTGTATTTATATATTTTAAAAGTAATGTCTTAAAGTTTGTTGCAACTTAATAGTCTGATATAAAAAAAATTTTGTTTTAATGTAATAAACAGAAAAATCTACTCTTTTCTATGTAAGGAGAAACAAATCTTTGCATGAAAATTCTCAGCAAAGTAAGTTACTGATTTCTCTCTGGTTTTAAGATTCATTTAGAGCACTGGGTATTATATGGAAACCAATTTGACGATAAACTATAATAAAAAATAAAAAGGATAATGCTGGAAATTTTGGAAGAAAATGTTTGTAGAAACTGTATTTTTATAAGAATTCAGAGGGGCTTGGGAATAGGCCTCAGGAGACATGTTGATGATGGCTGAATTCTCTAACCTTTGAGTGCTTGGTATACATTTGACCCTTGAACAACACAGCTTTGAGTTGTACAGGTCCACTCAAATGTGGATTTTTTTGAGATAAATAAAGTACAGTACAGCACTAAATGTATTTTCTCTTCCTTATGATATTCCTAACAAGTTTCCTTTCTCCACCTTACTTTATTGTAAGAAGAAAGTATTTAATACACGGAAAAACAATAAGATTCATTTAATCCATTTTGAAAAGCTGGGCCCTCTTCAAATTACTGTACTCAATCTCCACATACATAGTTAAGTTCTTACTAAGAAAAAGCTTTCTATATAATTAATATGACTATCTAATGGCAAATTCCAATTCATCTTCGCAATTTACGAAACTTTTAGATTATGCTAGAAACACATTGTTTTTCTGGTAATGAAAACTGACTAATTATCTTTTGGAAGAGTTGATACTAATGATTGCTACAAAATTGGCAAATCTGAAGCCAGAAGCTTCAAACCTTGTTAAAGACAATGACTAATTCATTGTAAATGGGTGTGTGTGCGTGCATGTGTGTGTGTGGAGAGAGAGAGAGAGAGAGAGAGAGAGAGACAGAGACAGAGACAGAGACAGAGACAGAGAGACAAAAACACAGAGAAAGTTTTGGTGTAATAGAAACACATTTTCAAAACTTACTTTTTTAATTGTATATGAAAAAATAGAGATTTATAAATTGATAAAAAATACATTTGGGATTTTTTTTTAAAAAGTGCAACAGATTTTAATTCTGAATTAATTGAAAATTTTCTGGCAATGGTTTCCTTTAGGGGCATCACTAATTAAGGTTTTTTTGAGTGAATATTATTTTGTTTGTTTTTTGTAATTGTTTACTAACCCTTTAAGTGTCATCTTTAGGAACTATAGGCTGAAGAAAAAGAATTTGTAATAATGCCACATATTTGGTAGGCATGCCATAAATACTGACTGATAATCATGAATCCTTACCATATGACTCAAGGCTCTGGCTTCTCACACTAAATTTGGCTAAATGCCAAGTATACCTTTTTCTTAATTCATTCTGTTGTCTAACTTATATAATTTTCAGGCCTTTTAAAGAATAATAGCAAACCTAACTTTTCTTTCCTTCTAAAAAAAGCAGACTTTTTTCATGATCTATAGAACACAGAACAGATTTACATGGCTAATCATCCCTATAGATTTGAAAGTATATGTGCTCATATGTGCTCGTGTGTGTGTTTGTGTGTGTTGCAAAAAGACTGGCCAGGAAGAGTTGTAAGGTTGACATAGAGAAGACAGCAGTTATTCTTCAGGCTATTTTCACTAACTTCCCTATACTCCCTCGAGTTTTCAAGAGGGTATTTTTGTTCCGAGATCAATGGTTACATTTTGGTCTAGGAAGATCTCTTAACAGAACAGTTTACAAACAAATATGGATTCTTTTTTTTTTTTTTGAAAATGCTCTGCAAAGCATATTGGATTCATTTATTTTTTTCCCTCGAGTAGTCAAAACCCACAAATGATTTAAGCCAGCAGTTAAACTCCTAGAGGATATTTGGCCCCAGAAATAAAATCCTCATGTATATTTGGCCCTGGATAACTTGTAAACACTGAATTTATCCTGTGGACACAGCCAGGGATAACAAACCGTTCATGAAGCAGACCCAGGTCAGGCATGAGAAGTGAATGAGAGCTGTCACAGACTTTGACACTTGAAAATTCTTTTGTACCAGGTATGTCCACTCTTCCTACCTCCAATCACAAAAGGTTTTGTTTTGTTTTTAATTGGACTTTATCTAAGATGGTTTAGGACTGTTTACTACTGCAACAGGAAACTTTGAGTTGTTTTTGTTGCTGTTGTTGTTTTTTAACAAATGTGTTAGGAAGCCCAAAGCCCAAATGGAGGTAACACCACAGAGTAAGATTTCCTCACTCTATTGGAAAGAAAAGCACGTAATTTAAAAGTACTTTTAAATCTTAGTATCAATGGCAAAATGTCAAGTGTTAGCAAATGCTAAGTGCCATTTCTTTTAGTCTTTGGTCTTTAACTGTTACTGTTTGATTAAAGGTTTTCAATATGACTTAGATTAATGGTATGAATGATTTGACAAGTACCTCTATGTCTCATTACTTAAGAAAAATATACATAGCTTAAAATCTCTTCTATTGGAATAAAAATGTTACATAGTAGTGGCAGTAATTCATGAGCAGATATTTTATTGATCAATTCTTTCTTAAGTGTAAGCTGTTACCTTTCTGATTGAAAGTCTTGACCTTTTATTTATTTATTTTTGACAAAACCTAGTGCTTCATTTCAGTTTTATTTTTCATTGCTTTTTGTAAATGACTATCCCTGAGTTAGTAGTCTGTATATCAATAGGCTATTTAGATTATATACATATATAGGATCTGTGATTTCTCAGAGATAGTGAAATGAAGTTATTATTGGAGATAGAATTTGGAATTCCTAGTAGTCCCCGAATTTGAATACAATTTTAATGTACCTCTTCTCTTGATTGTATTTATGTTTTAGAAATCTGGCTGACAGGTTAAAAAAAAAAAAAAACAAGAAAGAAAGAAGTATATTAGAAAATTCTGTTGCTTGGGACTTCTAAATAAATAATTTTGGGGGTGCCTGTGTGCTGGGTCAGTTAAGCATCTGACTTCAGCTCAAGCATGATCTCGTGGTTCGTAAGATCAAGCCCCGTGTCCAGCTCTGTGCTGAAAGCTTAGATCCTGGAGCCTGCTTCGGATTCTGTGCCTCCCTCTCTTTCTGTCCCTTTCTCTCTCACTTACTCTTTCTCTCTCAAAAATAAATAAAACGTTAATAAAATAATAATTGTTGTTATACTTCTAGAATGCTTAAATACTGAAATCTAAGATTGCCAGTCAGGTCCTTCTCTTTTCATCCTACTGCATGTTCTTAAAATAGAACAAGTTATTTTTATCATTTTATCATCAAGTGATATATTTTTGCTACTCCAAAACCTCAGATTAGACACTCCAGAAACAGAAGTATTTTTGTATACAGGCTCAGAATAAATAAGGAAGACTAGGTCTCAGACCTTTGCCTTCAAGAGAAAGAAATTTCCAAAGCATTTAGTTCCCTCTGATCGTGTTTGAGTGCTCCCTAAAGAAGAGAAATCAATAAAATGGTGTACGTCAGAGGTGTCTATTTATTTTTATATTTTTACCTGTTGGTGTATTGTTTCCATCTCAAAGTTTGGTACACAGGCTATATTGAACTCTTACAAACCACAATCTTCTGTGCCATTCTGTCTGCAAACATGTTACCTAACTTCGGTGTCTTTGGCAGCTTTTAGAGCTGCAAGTTTGCTTGTTTGTCCATGTTGCTAGAGAAACATCATTCCATAAGGTTACATAAGATGTTTTCTCCCAAGGCCCTGTAGTATCTTTGGGTTCTATTTCAAAATAATGAATCTACAAAAGGTCTGCATTTATTTATAATATTCCCAATATCTTTTTTTGTTAAAAGAGAAAATGTTTCACCCTATAAAATAAAATTTAAATATTTTTATGCTTAGACAGAACATAGTCTTTTTGAAACTTAAAAAAATAAGAGAATTCCAGGCTGTGGGGTCTGTCAGAGACATATTGAGCTGTGCTCCCATCTACTGTAAAGTCTGGATAGAATTTCCCTTAGCAGCTATAAATATTTCAGAGCTTCTGGGAGCTTAAATATCTCCAAGTCAGAGGAGGCTGCTGATCAATTTTAACCAAGTTAAAACAGATCACACTTAGAGTCTTTACTTTCACTGTGGAGAAAAATTTGATAATTTAAATGACAGTAATAGCTACCATTTAGACACTATACTAGATCTCACTTATTTATTTATATTTTTTAAAGTTTATTTGTTTATTGAGAGAGACATAAAACATGAGCAGGGGAAGGGCAGAGAGAGGGGGAGAGAGAATCCCAAGCAGGCTCTGCACTGTCAGCGTGGAGCCCGACACGGGGCTTGAACTCATGAACCCTGAGATCATGACCTAAGTCGAAACCAAGAGCCTAATGTTTAACCAACTGAGCCAACCAGGCACCCTACTAGATCTCATTTAATCTGTACAACACTATCAGGTGAGTCCTAAAGTTTTTCCATTGTCTAGATAAGAAAACTGAGATTAACAGAGGTTGATTACTAGTGTCAGTCTTATATCTGTAAGTGATTTAGCCGTGATCCGATCTTGTCGATTCCATAGACCATACTCTTTACCAACACAGTATGCTGTCCATGTTTCCCATTGTACATGGTTTTAAAGTAACTTACAGTCCAAACTTGTTTCTTTTTAAATATCTGGGAAAGTGAGAGAAGATATACTGAGAGTTGTCAGTATCTCCTATGATAGGTCACGGAAGCTCAGGACAAAGGAAGCAAGTTTTTATGCCTAAATATAATTTAAAGTGGAAGTTTTGGAGAGGAAGAGAGAAGAAATTTCCATTTGTGGTGAAGCTGCTCCAGAAGGACCCCCTCAAGCCTCCATTACTGATGAGGTGAGTGAGTGCGTGTGCATGTGTGTTTAGGCTACTCTGGGAGCAACCAACCTCAGAAATTTGGCTCTGATCCATCTTGCGCTGCCAATAGAGACCTGGCCGGAAAATGAACTCCATTAATTAGACAGCAGAGTCAAACATAGTTTTATTCAGAGGGCCAGACACAAGTCAGAAAACATGCATGATGATATCTTTCACATGAAATAAAAAGGATGCACAGAAGCTAAAATCTGACATTTAGACAATAGTTTAAATTTTACTGAGAAATGTTCCAAACTGTCTCAGCCTGAAGGAAAATATAACTCAAGCAATATTTATATAATACAAATAAATTAGTATCTAATACACTTAAATTCTTCTATTTTAATTAGCTATAATACAATGTTAATCCAAAAAAAAAAAAAAGAGAGAAGGGGAGGTGAGGGCAATAATGAGAGGCCAGAAGGTACATAGGAAGGGAATCCAATGCACTAAACACAAACGGATGGTACATTCTCAGTAGGTTGGACCTTGAGGTTAAAGTAACGATATAAGTGCTTCTTTGGCATTCAAGGGCAGGTGAAAGGAGAGATAAAGACCTAGAAATGGTAAATATTAACACTAAGCCAAGCAAAGTATAAGTATATTCATAAAATTTTTCAGTTAACTAAAGAAGAACATTTTTATTTTTTTATTTTATTGTATTGGGGGGGCAGGATTAGCAAGTGCCAAATCAAAAAAAAAAAAAAAAAAGGCACCCATGCTTTGCTTTTGCTCCTTGCATAGCACTGTCTGCTTTTTGCAAAGTCCAGAACAATGCAGCTATAGGTTAGGGAGCTCTGAGGATACAGAATGTCCTGGAGGATAGCATGCTCACTATTAATGCCACAGACATCATGTTACCCAGAAGAGTTTGCCCATAATAGAGATGTTGCTTCTGTGAGACAAAAATGAGATGGTCTGTGAATTGTTTGGTTCTAACTGAGAAGGCTTTTAGTCCTGGTTCACAGTAAGGCAGATGGGATATGGGATATGGAGAATGTGTATTTGTATATCTAAGTAGTTCTGAGAATATTGGATAAATCGAACCGTAATCCAATTATGGGTTCCTTCTACATATCTTTTCAATAATAACTTCCATTCTTTTTTTTAATATTCATTTATTTTTGAGCGACAGAGACTGAGCAGGAAAGGGACAGAGAGAGAAGTAGACACAGAATTTGAATGAGGCTCCAGGCTCCAAAATGTCAGCGCAGAGCCTGACACAGGGCTCAAACTCACAGATTGCAAGATCATGACCTGAACTAAAGTCGGACTCTCAACCAACTGAGCCACCCAGGTGCCCCACTTCCATTCTTAATATAATAATGTCTTTTGTGATTCTTGTTTCCCAATGTGGTTGGTTAAAATGAAGTTTAATCAATCTTTAAAATAATTAAAAAAATTCATTTCACTCATTATAAGTCCCACTTGAAAAAATAACATAAAATGTGTTAATTTAATAGTATTTTCAGTATGAAAATTGTTACCATAATTTATTTTTAATTTTCTTTTTTTTTAATTTTTTTTAATGTTTTATTTATTTCCAGGAGAGAGAGAGACAGCGTGAACAGGGGAGGGTCAGAGAGAGAGGGAGTCACAGACTGAAACAGGCTCCAGGCTCTGAGCTGGCAGTCAGCACAGAGCCGGACGCGGGGCTCGAACCCACAAACTGTGAGATCATGACCTAAGTGAAAGTCGGACGCTCAACCGACTAAGCCACCCAGGCGCCCCTATTTTTAATTTTCAACTTGTACTTAAGTAAAAAGATTTGAGTTACAGGGAAACTTGATCCAATGGACAGCCATAGTTTTGAGTTTAGTTCCTCTTAAAATAGTAACTAACCAGAACCTCTAATCATCAGTAAAACATCTAGCATGACAGGGTCTACTGTAGTGAGAAATTCAATACCCGCTTTCTTTCTTTCTTTTTTTTTTTTTAAATTTCTGAGAGAGAGAGACAACATGAGCAGGGGAGGGGCAGAGAGAGAGGGGCAGAGAGAGAGGGAGATACAGAATCTGAAGCAGGCTCCAGGCTCTGAGCTGTCAGCACAGAGCCCAATGCATGGCTCAAACCCAGGAACCTGAGATCATGACCTGAGCTGAAGTCAGACACATAACTGACTGAGCCACCCAGGTGCCCCTACCCACTTTCTGTCTTAGAGATAATTGAATTTAGAATAAACACACTTCAAGACAGCTCAAATGTCACCCTCTAGGATTATTTTTTTTTCAAACAGTAATGGGAGAGTATTCGGAGATCTAGGGTTTCCTTATGAGACATTAGCCTTATTGATGATCCATTTAATTCATCTCAGTTGAATTAATAGTAAGAAATAAAATAAATCTTAGGGAAATATTAGCAGAGTTAGCCTCTTTTTTCTGTTGTTGCTCTTTTGAGGAGTATAGATAGGAGAGGAGTCAAAATTTTGTGAAATGTTTGTTTGTACTTATGTATGTATGTATGTATCTATGTATGTGTCATTTATTTTTGAAATGTCTATGTGAAAGGGAAGCTACATAAATAGGACTAAAATCTATTTTAGTGCTTCATGATCAAAATTTGACAAAGAATGAACAATAAGCCAATATAGGTCTATATATTTAGAATTTTTTTTTTGAAAGGGAGGTAAGAAAGAGCATTGGGATTATAATATACTTTGTCTTTTTACTTGTATTTCTTTTTTGCTCCCCCTCTAGTTGCTTACTCTAATTAGATGTGTTAATCTGGGAACAAGGTGTCTCATTCATAAAAAAGACTACATCAATATCTAATGATTTCACACTTGTCCATAGAAATAATCTAAGGACTTATTCAGCACCAAGTTAATTGCATATCAGGCAGCGATTTTTCTAGCATTAGGAAAAAAGGAAATTATTTTTTTTAAACGTTTTATTTATTTCTAGGAGAGAGAGAGAGAGAGACAGCGTGAGCAGGGGAGGGTCAGAGAGAGAGGGAGTCACAGACTGATACAGGCTCCAGGCTCTGAACTGGCAGTCAGCACAGAGCCTGACGCGGGGCTCGAACCCACAAACCGCGAGATCATGACCTAAGCGAAAGTCGGACGCTTAACCGATTAAGCCACCCAGGCACCCCAAAGTAAATTATTTTAAATATTATATTTCTCTAACCCAAATTTAATAAACTCAATTTCCTGTCCTTTGACTTATATTTTTTCTCCCTGAGGAACAAAAAACAATGATCAGTACTTAGATGAGATAGCCAAGAGGAAAAGGAATTTACACTTGGGCACATCCTATGTATACCAGGCATTGTGTTAGATGCTCCTTATATCTATTTTGATTTAATCCTTAAAAAAGAATCCTAGGAGGTTATAATCTCCATTTTATAGATAAATAAATTAAGGTTTATAGAAAGTTATTTCTTTATAAGAAAGTACAGGATTACATTGTTTTAAATTTTAAAAGCTTCTATTAGAATTCATTCTTTAATTTTTTTTTGTTTACTTTTTTTTGAGAGAGAGAGAGAATGCACGCGTGCATGAGCATGAACAGGGAAACGGTCAGAGAGAGAGACATACACACAGAATCAGAAGCAGGCTCCATGCTCCCAGACGTCAGCACAGAGCCCGACATAGGGCTCGAACCCAGAGACCATGAGATCATGACCTGAGCTGAAGTTGGATGCTTAACTGACTGAGCCACCCAGGCGCCCCTATTAGAATCCCTTCTGATAAATTTCAAAAGTTGTCTCTCTCATATTGTACAAACCCATAAAAACCACTGTTTGCTATTCACAGGCCCCTGTGAAGTGAGATGCTGTAGTTCTGACTCAGCAAAATGAGCATTTAAGTATGTGAATAAGAGTTTCTGCTTTCTAATCCTAGATGTGAGCTACATTTGTGACTTAAAATGATTGTCTTTTTGGCTAACTGAGAATTTAAAGAACATTGATTTGATGACAATGTTATAAAATTGTTCTATGAATAAACAGAACTGAGATGTCTCTGATATACTATTTTTTACATCCTTGCTTATTTCTGGCACTGATTCTGTCACATAAATTAAAAATTAGATGCCTCTAAGGTTCTGTTTTGCTTCTATTATTTTTTTCTCCTTTTTTAATGCAGTGTAATTACACATGCTTTTAATACTATATTGTTATGCCAGTTCCTTCTGGCCTCAAAGGGCCTATCATGTCTTACTTAAACGACCCGTTAAATGTTTTGTAATGCAGATATACACTAACAGATGAAACAA
This sequence comes from Proteles cristata cristata, assembly GCA_017311185.1. Taxonomy (NCBI): domain Eukaryota; kingdom Metazoa; phylum Chordata; class Mammalia; order Carnivora; family Hyaenidae; genus Proteles; species Proteles cristata. The sequence goes on along the minus strand of JAESUZ010002548.1, from coordinate 622,864 downwards.
ATTTCTCACTGAGTAAGTGTTACAAATTATTTAATTTCTCCCCCCCTTTCTTTTTCTCCCATCTCTTCCTCCTCTCCTTCCCCCTCCCCGCTTCCTCCTTCTTTTTCTTTTTTTCCTCTTCCCTGTCCACCCCTCCTTTTCTCTCTCTCTGTCTCCTCCTCCTCTATTTCTATCTCTCTATCTCTCTTCCTTCTTGCCTTCCTTTCCTCCTTCCTCCAGTGAGATAAGTTTTTACAGCCCTGCCTCTTCCAGACTAACACCTAACCACAGGGCCAGGCAGTGTTCTCGGTACTAACCACACAAACTACTGACCCAGTCAAGGTTTCCCTCTTTCTCATCCCAGTAAACTTCCCCTCTTCTTGAACCCTAAGCTAAAAGGCTTCTGTGAGGGTTTCCCCAATTTCCTCCAGAAAGACAAAATCACTCTGGGTTTCTGCAGAAGTAGTGTAATGGCAGTATTTAGTTACAATGAAATAATGTCAGTATAAATAAGTGGGAGGTGGCACCATGTAAGCTCCACCATGAAGAAAACTAGCAGAAGATTACATTTTTGTGGCAAAAAATTTACAAATAGGATACGTTAAATGTGGATAAACAAAAGTTGACTATAAATCAAATCCATAGCTACTCAGACTTTTTACCACCTACCATGATGAGTATTATTTAAACGTGTGGTACATGGGAAAGATGTTAGTCAGAAAATCCAGAAGTCAGGGGTGCCTGGGTGGCTCAGTCAGTTAAGGATCTGACTTTGGCTCAGGTCACTATCTCACAGTTTGTGAGTTTGAGCCCCAGGCGAGGCTCTGTGCTGACAGCTCAGAGCCTGCAGCCTGCTTCTGATTCTGTGTCTCCTTCTCTCTCTTCCCCTATCCCGCTCACACTATCTCTCTCTGCTTCAAAAATAAATATTTTAAATATTAAAAAAAAAAGAAAACCTAGAGGTCCTCATCCACAACTTGAGTCTATTCCTAACTATCTAGTAACTAACACTGGGCAATGGATTTATTCTCTTTGATTCTGAATTTCTGTACATTTGTATTCTGAATATCTATAAAATCAATACATTGCCTATAAATTAGACAACTCCTAATGTCCTTCTCACTTAGAAATTCTATGATTTGAGAAAGTTTAAATGCCCTCAAGGAACTAAATCTTAGCAGTTTATCAACTGCCATATTATAAACAACCTTATATCCAAATACCACAAATGTTTAAGTACACCTAATTTTGTGCAGTTATTTTCTCTTAGACTCATCAGCTGTTTGGCTGAGGTGGTAAGTAAGGTTTTGTTTTGCTTGGGTTTGGGTCCTGATACCTCATACTGTGCCTTGAAAACAATACAATAGTTTCAATGAAGTGAGATGAGAATAAATATTGTCCTCACAGCAATGGTAGCCAAAGTTCAGCAAGTAGAGAGTAGGATAATGGCCCATTTCCTCTTTTGTGTAAGCATGGGTGGTAGCCAAAGGTACTCTGTTGAATTTTGCTTCCTGTATACACTGTGTATCATTGTGTGTGCTACTCAGGCTGAATTTTGGAAAGTATGCCAAGTGGAATTTCACACCAGGTTTGGAGGAAGGGAAAGACAACAGAGTGAATGTACTTCCTCTCTCTTCACCCTTTTCCCACCTTTTACCAAAGAGCAGAGAAGACTTATATATAACAAAAATTTCCAATGGAAGAAAAGTCTGGTTTACCAAGAAGATGAACCAGATATCAAGTTATTCTTCTGGCCATGTGTTCCAGCAAGAAGTCAAAGCAGTGACAGTCAACAGGAATCCACACGACAGAGGGTGCATGCTTTCCTGCCCTCTACTGACAGAAACTCGAGGACGAATTTCCCAGCACCTGGGTATCATCATGCCATGTAAGAGCACACCTGTACCCAGGGCCTTAGGTGCTCCCAGATTCACTGCTGACTCCCAGATTATGCTTAGGGATTTACGACATGAAAAAGAACTCGCAATTTAAATGGAAAGGTGATTGGGAAGGAACTTAGCCTGACTACAGAATCATGTCAGGAAAAGCCGGTGCAGGAAAAAGATAGAGGGGAGCCAGCAAAGGAAAAGGGGCTCCAGACAGCTGCAGAGGTTAAGGGTCATTGTTTAAAAGAGAGCTTTGGCATAAGTCGAGCCAATGAATAGGTGAACTGGAGAGTCACCGAAAATGTAAGGTGGATTAATTATGCTGCGTGCCTCAACTTCCCCATCTTTAAAAATGGTACCCACATGAAATGGTTGCTGGTAAAACTGAGTGAAGTGATACAAAGCATTTAGCATTATACCTATTAAGTATTCCAGAGATATAAATTATTGCTATTACTGTGATGATAATAATAAAGGATAATTATTTTGTGAGCAATTTAAGAAAAAAATCTAGTTATTAGGGGCTAAAACAGGACAGAGTGTGTAAATTAAGAGATATAATCATCTTAAACTACAGAGGAGAGTAAGAGGATGATTCCTAGGTTGATACTGGAATATTAAAGAACTCCACAAATACAGTGAAGTATAATGTGTTTAATTTTGATATAGAGAAGTGAAAAATGGGAATTAGAAGTAAACATAACAACCTAATATTTTTAACAGGATTCAAAAATAAGCTTAAAAAGAAACCTAAGCAGGTGTCAGAGGAACTAAAGAAAAATAAATATGGAGGTAAATGCCAAACAAAGAGAACAGGGAAATCCTGGAAACTTCTATTAGCCTGCGTAACTTCCTTCCCAATTATAGTCATGGAAGATATATTAGTAGGACAATTTGTAAACAGCTTGATATATTCCAAATCTGACCAATCATTAATAGCATTTTTTTAAGCAGGGTCATCATTGTCCTCACTAGGGATACTACTATCTCTATGTGAGAAATTTCCAATGACTGTGGAAATAGAATTCTCTGGCACAATCAGTTGGCTGCCTTCCATGATAGTATATCCTCTCCACAGTGAGTAAAGGAATTGTCTCATTTAAATGAACTGAAAGTGGCTTTCATTATAAGATGAATTCTAGTGTGCAGTAAAGAGTAAGTTCTTCAATCAGCTTTGGTCTTTCATGAAAGTTTTAGACATCTATTGAAAAAAGTGAGCAAGATACACACACATAAAACATTGAGTAGAAGCACTTTAGAGAATTCTGTGTGTGTGTCTGTGTGTGTGTGCATGTGATCACACAATATGTGTCTACATATCTAAATATTAGACAATTTTGCTGAACTGGAAAAGAAAAATGAAAAGTTGGAGAGGAGGTTAGGAATAAATTGCGGTAATTGAAACGTTAAGAATATGTGCTCTCCTGTATTTATAGAGATAAATAATCATGAGAAATGAACTGATAAGGGAACTCAGTTACCCTGTTCTGCTCAGAAGGCAGCTACCAGATGAGGCTGAATAAGAAGCTGACCTACTATCTGCATCTTAATAAGCTCACTATGAGCTGAAAGGTCATGAGTGCCATCCGGAACGGTATCTTTACATAACATTTCAACATAAGATAATGTTATTTTAAATACTTCCTGCTTTCTAGATGGATTTAGTTACTGAATTGATAGACATTGATGGCTGACTTGATTCCAGGTTCTCTGATAACTGGGATTTTTCAAATTATTGTTTTCCTCTGTGGAAATTGTCTTTTATTCCTGATATAAAATCCTGTCATTTCTGTCTTTTAAAATTCCATTCATGTGTAATAAGTAACAGTTTCTCACAGGCTGTCCATGCAATTAATTCTTTTTTTTTAAATTTTTTAAAAGCTCGTATTTATTTTTGAGACAGACAGAGTGTGAGAGGGGAGGGGCAGAGAGAGAGGGAGACACAGAATCAGAATCAGGCTCCAGGCTCTGAGCTGTCAGCACAGAGCCCAATGCGGGGTTTGAACTCATACACAATGAGATTATGACCTGAGCCAAAGTCAGACACTTAACTGACTGGCTCACCCAGGAGCCCCTAATTAATTCTTATAGGGAAAAGGAATCATGATATTAGAAAAGAAATCCTTTTCATTTAGAGAATGACAGGAAAATGTCACTTATGTATATGTAAATTTTACTTGAGATAAACAACATTAACATATGAAATACTGCCTTATCAATCTTGAAAGTGTGTGAAAGGCATAGTAAAATCTTGCATTTATTAATATGAGCTGGTTACTATTCTCTATATTTATACAAGAAAAGAAGGAGATCCAACTAGAAACCTCAGCCAAGCTATGTACGCGTCTTGGCTATACTTCCAGAGACATTAAACCAGTTCAGTGGATCAGACAGATTAAAGAAAGATATTTGCGACTATAAGGTTTCCCCCTCTCCTTTACCCTTTATACATTCTGCTCTTTCCCACATGTGAATGAGCAGAATGAAAAGTCATCAGTTTATATACTCTTAAAATACTTTGAAAAAATACCACTCACAATCACTTTAAATAATATTCTACAGGAGCATAAGTCGTTTGCTCTGCTGTTATAGACACAAAGTATTTCCTAAGGGTATTTGTTACTTTTTCCCCACATTTAGAATAGTTGTCCCGTCCCAGCACCTGGGTGGCTCAGTGGGTTAAGCATCTGACTTTGGCTCAGTCATGATCTCATAGTCCATGAGTCGAACCATGTGTCAGGCTTTGTGCTGACAGCTCAGAGACTGAAGCCTGCTTTGGATCCTGCATCTGTCTTTCTCTGCCCCTCTACCGCTCACACTCTGTCTCTGTCTCTGTCTCTCTCTCTGTCTCTCTCTCTCTTTCTCTCAAAAATAAATAAATGTTAAGGGGCGCCTGGGTGGCTTAGTCGGTTAAGCGTCCGACTTTTGCTTAGGTCATGATCTCGCGGTTCGTGGGTTCGGGCCCCGCGTCGGGCTCTGTGCTGACTGCCAGCTCAGAGCCTGGAGCCTGTTTCAGAGTCTGTGACTCCCTCTCTCTCTGACCCTCCCCTGCTCATGCTGTCTCTCTCTCTCTCCTAGAAATAAATAAAACATAAATAAGTAAATAAATAAATAAATAAATAAATAAATAAATGAATAAATGTTAAAAAAAAAAAAACACCTTTAGAATAGTTTTCTACCATGGATAGACTTCAAATGAATGGTCACAAATTACCAAACTGTTGGCCTGGAGGCAGGCAAATATAAAGTAACTAAAATTTAGTTATTTGAAATGGAGCTTAATGAAAAGACAAAGAGACTTGAAGAAAAAAAAAAAGAAAGAAAGAAAGCAAATTGTATAGCCCATCAGTGATGGGATAAAACCAGAGCGAAGGACTTTGGGGTCCGTAATGAAACATGAAAGTGTTATTATGTGTTGCCAGAGGGATCAGAATTGAGTGATTTTATTTAAATCTAGTCAAAAAGATAGGCAGCATATTAATCAAATTCACAAATAATACTGAATTAAGAGGTATTGAAAACCCCAAAGGTTTACAGCTTGATTTTCCCTCCAAATAACCTTTCAGACAGATTAAAAGGACTCTTTTAAAAATTCATATCTGACTAATCAGATTTATAAAAACTGAGAAATATTCCATTCCCATAGAAATTCTCAGTGCTGTATATTTCTTCTCCTATATCTCTAACAGATATTTATCCTAAATTAGGGAGAAATAGCTAATCCCAGAGACTCAGGTAAGTTCCTTACAAAACCAGACACAAATATAAGACAATGAAAGTTAGAAAAATTTATCTAAATCTAAACCAAATATAAATAGCAATGTTGACTCATTCAAATTAAACATGAATGTAGGCTATAAACTAAATTACGTGTAAATATCTATATAGTAAAGGAACTTTTACCAATTGCTTATAGCCTCAGCTTAAATTCACACAAGACATTAATGAGCTATTCAACATCAAATATTATACAAAACATTCAGTTAACGCAAATTCCATTGAAGATCTCTCAGGCAACTTATGTATCCAGATAGGCACAGTTGAATATTTATTCCTATTTTTAACTGTATCATTCCTAAATGCCAAAAGAAACTACATGCCATCAGAGACTTGAAATCATCACTTCACAAGGAAATTTCCATTAGAAACTCAATTTTTCCCAAACCTAAGGAATCCATTATGACATATAGCAGCAAGGTAAAGCCAGTATGAGTTCAATAAGAATGGTCCCCAATAAAGTTTAAATATCCTACATATTTGTGTCTGATTGGCCCAAATCTAGTGATGCCGATTCTACTAAATCAATATATTTAGCAGAGAATTTGAATCTCAAACATTTTTGAAAAAAACATTTGTTTTGAAACAAAGAGACTTCATTATTTTCCCAATGCTCACAACAAATACAGCGGCTTTATTGTTCTTTTCACTTCCTGAAGGCAAACTTTACCATATAAAAAATGAAAAGTAGGGTTAAAGTTCAATAGTCTAAACATTTCTGCATTTTTAACTTGTTAACCATCATCTAAGTCATTTCCAAGCTTAAAGAATAATAGTTTTTCTTCAACCCATCTTTGGGCTTGTGGGTATCTTCATTCAGTCATTATATAACTTAATCAGCCACCCAAACTTACAAGCTTTAGTATAAAACGCTTTCACGAGGTGCGCCTGGGTGGCTCAGTCGGTTGGACCTCTGACTTTGGCTCAGGTCATGACCTCATGGTTCATGAGTTCCAGCCCCATGTCAGGCTCTGTGCTAATGCCTAGAGCCTACTTCATATTCTGTGTCTCCCTCTCTCTCTACCCCTCCCCTGCTTGCACTCTCTCTCTCTCTCTCTCTTTCTCAAAAATAAAATAAAACATTTTTAAAAATTCAAAAGATTTTCACCAAGAAGTATTGGAGAAAGGCATTTTGTAAATTGTGTGTAGATCTAGTCACTGGTGACTCTGAGAAACAGTTGGCTCTGTGTCCTCCAGGCAGCTTCACCCTCTTAAGTTCCATTCATTCATTCCTAGAAACTTTCAGTCTCCAGAAACTTCTCTGATCATTTTACTTTCTTCAAAATTAACCAAACTGGTCCCCCATTTCTCTAGGGACCTTCTCTACACATTTCCAGGAGATGACTCGTTAATTCAAGTCTGTATTTAATAGATACATTTGCGTGTAAACAATAGCTCTGATAAACAACGTTTTAACCCAAAGAAAGCATGGTACCTGCAGCCAGGATTCTTGTGATTGCAAACGGATCTTGTCAGTATTTTTCAAATTTGAACAGGTAGTGTATCTTATAAGGGTCAATACTCTTTGAAAAGAGTTCCAGCAACATATCCTAGAGCAAAATACCATTGAAATATAATAGTGGTAAGTTTCATTCTTATTACCTGCACCAATAGAATCACTACTAGATACTCAGATGGGTGTTACAATGATAGACATTTATACAGGGAGTTGTCTCACTTAAGAAAAAAACTTCCTTGTTCAAAAATCAGGTGATTATTACTTTTGTAACATGTGACAGATTTACTCTCTCTCTCTCTCTGCCAGCCTTGGCACCCTGGCTCTTTTCATGCTGTTTTACATAATTGGTCTCTGAGTAGATGAAGCTGCCACCTGTTCACAAATATAACAAATCACTGTCCTTTGAGAGTATGACTTAACTGAATCATGATGGGATAATGAGCCTAGATAGCAGTTTCACATCTGTATAAACATATATTCATGTCATAAACTGTCTGATAATTTAGAATAAGGGTTATATTTAAGTGATAACAATGCAATTATTATCTTGATATTATTTTGATTTTAAGTAATTCTTCCACTTTACCCTTTCTACTTTTCTATTCTGCCTTTTTTACCTCACTTTCACAGAGAATATGCTGGATCCAGATTCTCCAACTGAAAGTAAACATAGATATCCGAAAAGACATCCTTCCATCAAACAATCTGGATACCACATTTCTGGACTTTAGTTGCATATCTTTCCTTGCTCAAAGAATACAGAATATGTTTATTCATTTTTCATATACTGGGGTTTTCTAAAGGTTTTTAAACAAAAGGGATAATCAGCACTAGTACATAGCTGGAAATAGACTGTGTCTTTTTATTTTAAAATGCTTTAAAGGATTTAAAAGGATTAACTATCATTATATTATATAACATTTAACTGGTGAAAGAAAATCTCATAACTGCAGGGCTATTTCTAGCCATGTTCAAGGGTTCATGGTAGACAGTCCTCTGTAAACGAGTGTCTGAAGAAAATTTACAGAGTTTCCTCAGATTACAGACTACATAGCATACGTGATTTCTACTTAAAATAAGTAATGTAAGAACTAATTCAACCAGATCCCATTATACCAAGAATAGACCATATTTTCTACTGGAAACATTCCCAGTGTTACTTATAAAATACATATTAGTAAAGGGGAATTTTAATATAATGATGAAGTTGTTATGTAGAAAGATTACATACATTTGACAAAAAGAATATATAATATACAAATCCCCATGTCTTCTAATATCATCCGAATTTTTGATTCCTAAAAGGAGGAAGGACAATATTTTCCTCCAAAATCTAAAAAAGATGGAGGATAGGGGTGCCTGGGTGGCTCAGTAGGTTGATGCATGACTTTCGCTCAGATCATGATCTCAGGGTTCATGAGTTCCAGCCCTGCACTGGGCTCTCTGCTGTCAGCTCAGATCCTACCTTGGATCCTGTCCCTTTCTCTCCCTGCTCTTTACCTACTCTACTTGCTTCAGTGTGTACGTGCTCTCTGTCTTTCCCTCTTTAGCTCCCAAAAATAAATAAACATTAAAAAATAAATAAATAGAGGGGCGCCTGGGTGGCTTAGTCGGTTAAGCGTCCGACTTTAGATTAGGTCATGATCTCGCGGTTCGTGGGTTCGAGCCCCGCGTCGGGCTCTGTGCTGACTGCCAGCTCAGAGCCTAGAGCCTGTTTCAGTCTGTGACTCCCTCTCTCTCTGACCCTCCCCTGCTGACACTGTCTCTCTCTCTCTCCTAGAAATAAATAAAACATAAATAAATAAATAAATAAATAAATAAATAAATAGAAACTAAATTTAAAAATGGAGGTTAAATCTGATAAGTTCTTTGACTACCATACTTAATTATCAAGTGACAATTCATTTTCTACCCTCCAAAATTCAGTTATTTATGACTGTCATATTTTTGTGACATACTATGAAGAAAACATGTGTGTGTATTTTATATATATATATATATAATGCATATAAGTTAGCTCATGTCTTTTTAATAAAGATATTCTTACAAAGCATGTTTTGCTTAAGAATATTCATAATTTTAAAATTAGAAGAAGCCTTTGAGATAATATAATCTAAGTCTTCAGTTTTACAGATAAAGAAATTGAAATCCCATAAAATCCATAAGTCCAGAGAGTGATGGTCTATGGAAGCATAAACCAAGGCTGTTTTGTCAATTCTTCTACCTACAGTGCTTCACAAAGTGTCAGACAGGCATTCCATAAATATTTGTTAGGATGATGTGTGAATAAAGATCAAGACAAGAAAGCCAGGACTGAATAAGCAACATCTATTTGATCTTTAGCAAATTCAGTTCAATAATTACCAAGTACTTTCTGTCTATAAGGGAGTATGCAAGATCATGTGGAGAAAATAATTTGTCAAGATGAATGACATAACTCCTGCTTAATGAAATTGGTTATTATGGTTTAATATCATTGAAAATAAGGTAATTGTTAAAAAAAAATAGTTGCAGGGGCGTCTGGTAGTTCAGATGGTTAAGCGTCCAATTCTTGATTTCAGCTCAGGTCATGATCTTACAGTTGTGCACTCACACCCCAGGTCCAGCTCTGCATTTCGCATGGAGCCTTCGTCAGATTCTCACTCTCCCTCTCTCTGTGCGCCTCCCCAGCTCATGTGTGCTCTCTCACTCTCTCAAAATAAATTAGCATTAAAAAAGTGTTTTAAATAAGAAAATAATAAACAGTTACAAAATACTGAGAAAGGAGAAGTTATTTCTCACTGGTGGTATCTGGACAATCATGAATGAAGTGGTATTTGGCCTACACCTTGAAAAATTGTTACAAAATCAATTAACAGAACTGTTAGAAAGGTCCCAAGAATGTTCTAGGAAGAACAAATTTGAACAAAAACACAAAGGCAGGAAAAGGCATGACTTGTTACGGTAATGATGCGTGGTTGGCAAGAGTGTAGTGTATGCAGTTAGTAACAAGCCTGGAAGAGATGGGGGAAGCCTGATTGTAAAGGGCTTTGAATGTCCACACTTGTAGTCAATGAGGAAGGAAGGCTTTGACCAAAGAGGAACATACTATGGAGCTCTCAAGGTTGTTTTGGCTACAGTGTCCAGAAGAAAGGAAAGATCAAAATTTTCCTTTAGAGTCCTTATGTAGGGCACTGAATTATGTATTGGATTGTACAGACAAGAAATACTTCCTTTAAAAGATTCAATGTGATTTTCTGGACATAATCCTATTATTCGTTTTGAAATGACTACTAGTGGCATGGAGGCGAGAGAGAGACGTACATGAGTGGAGTGAGCAGGGAAAGGAGAGGAAATAGAGAAGCATCTTTTGTATTTTGAGGGCATTATTTTGAGAAAAAAAAGTTTTATTTTCTATAAATGCTTTCAGGATTGAAGATGATTGGACTGGTGCAGCTGCTCTGGAAAACATTGTGGAATTTCCTCAAAAAAATTAACAATAGAACTCCCCTATGACCCAGCAATAGCACTGCTGGGAATTTATCCAAGGGATACAGGAGTGCTGATGCATAGGGGCACATGTACCCCAATGTTCATAGCAGTACTCTCAACAATAGCCAAATCATGGAAAGAACCTAAGTGTCCATCAACTGATGAATAGATCAAGAAGAGGTGGTTTATCTACACAATGGAATACTACATGGCAATGAGAAGGAATGAAATCTGGCCATTTGTAGCAATGTGGATGGAACTGGAGGGTATTATGCTAAGTGAAATAAATCAGGCAGAGAAAGATAGATACCATATGTTTTCACTCATAAGTGGAACAGGAGAGACTTAACAGAAGACTATGGGGAGGGGAAGGGGAAAAAAGTAGTTACAGAGAGGGAGGGAGGAAAACCATAAGAGACTCTTAAATGCTGAGAACAAACTGAGGGTTGATGGGTGGTAGAGGGCAGGGGAAATGGGTGATGGGCATTGAGGAGGGCACTTGTTGGTATGAGCACTGGGTATTGTATGGAAACCAATTTGACAATAAACTATATTTTTAAAAAAAGAAGATAATTGAAGACATAAATGCTGAGACCAGGAAACATAAAGAGTCTCAGAGACATAGCAAATTAAAACAGACATAATGCAGACATCTTTATATAGAGAGAGAGATGTACGAGCCCTCTCCTCTTGAGTATTACGACAAGCACTGCAAGTTACCTGCGCCTACGTTACAATCTAGTCTAAGCACCGATGTCAAAATTTGTCAGGTTATTTCCAAACATACAAACATACATTTAAGAGTAAAGTTTTTTGTTTCGTGTTAATACCTAAAGCAACCTCAACCTACCTGTGTACTTTTCACTTATTGCCATACATTAGAAACAAATACAAGATTTCACCTGATGGCATTTTTAAATACTTTAAAATTTTATCATCCAACTCGAATTTAGACAACATTGGAATCCAAAAGCATTAATGGTCAGGCAGAATAAACAGTACAGGAATAATTGTGGATACCTTTTTTTTTTTTTTGATGTGTATAGTATGCCCCAAGTATTGTGAGCTAAGATTGAAACACATGAGGTAAGCTAACATGGGTCTCAGTTTTTTTTATTAATATTAGTTTGTTTAAAATTAGTATCTGGGTGGGATGTTATCCTTTTTATAAGCAATTGTATGCAAGAATCATTATTGCTTAGGCATAAAGAAAGCAGAATTTACAAATTATCTTTCCCTTTGCCCTGGCATTCTATAACAATCTCCCATTGAGATTTAAACTCAGGACCTCCAGAGAACAGATGGTGGAGACCTTATCTTCCTGCTGATCACAGCACGGAGAAGTGTAACTGGGTCTGATAATGCAGCCATTTGAAATATAATGCTTCTGTTAGTCTTCCATGTGCTTCTGTTTTTCAGATAAATGCTTTATTTTTATCAGCAATAAATATTTCATTTCTATTTGGCCTGCCCCCACAAACCGACCTGGAGCAAATAAAACCAACAGAAACAATCCCCTTTGTTAGATTTAGGTTTGCATGATAGTATATAATCAGTAACCCAAATTTCTCCCTTCTGGTAATTTTCATCAAGCAGATTGATTTCAAGTTGCATGTATGGGTTTTGCTAAGGACTACGTAAACTGAATAAATTTTTGGGAAAAGGAAGATGGAAAAGGGCCAGATAGATGCCATGATCTAAATAATTCCTCATTTTCAACAGAAAAATAGTGACCCCAATAAGACACTGTAATGGATTTTTTCTCTCTTATTTTTTATCTCAGACTTACAAAGATGTCTCACTGATCTAGATCAGAGAACAAGTTTTTAAATGGTACTGGTATTCTCTTCATTTCTTTCTCAGACACATACATCTACATTCATAGACACAGGTACATATTTTAAACTTTGTGACAGAGCCTACTTATAAAATGCAGAAGATTTGAGAACACAATAGAAACAAAGAACTATAATAATAGTATTACTTTATTATCAACAGTTTTACTTTATTTTATTATTAATATTTGTCCCAATTTTTCACCTATTCATATTATGCTTGCAAGGAAGCCTTAAGATATAAAAAGATGAGAAAGAAAAAAAAATCAAAGGAAGTGTTTGAAGCATACCACTTGATTTATACTCTTTAAAGGACACTGAACATAGCATGTGAAAAAAAATTAATCATACCAGAAGTCACATGATTTTCACTTGTGGTCTAATGAATAACATGTTGTGAATGATCTGTCATAGACAGATAAGAAACAAACATGAAAATGAGCATTTAACCAATATCCCTCATTAAACCTACTCAAAGTCTTGAAGAATCAGAAAGCATTTTCAAATATGTCAGAGCATGCTCAAGAATGTGGCACCTGGTTAGAATGCTATTCGGAGGAATACTATTCACAGTCAAGTTCAAGGGAACAGCTCAATTGACATACAAAGAGAAAATGAAGAATAGAGAGCAACAAATGGTATAGATAATAGAATATTACTTTAGGTTTATTTACTCTTACAACATTTGACGAGAATACTGTTTCTATTAGTTTTTTCTAAAGGAAGCAATTTTGGCAAAATCTTGCTACTTCGAGAAAGGAAAATGTGTTTTGAATTTGCCTTTATTGGGGCGCCTGGGTGGCTCAGTAAGCTGAGCATCTGTCTTCTGCTCAGGTAATGATCTGCTCAGATCATGATCTCACCATTCGTGGGTTCCAGCCCCGCGTGAGGCTCTGGGCTGACGGCTCGGAGCCTGGAGCCTGCTTCTGATTCTGTGTCTCCAACTCTCTTTCTCTGCCTCTTCCCCACTGGTGCTCTATCTCTGTCTTTCAAAAATGAATAAGTGTTAAAAAATGTTTTTAAATAAATAAATTTGCCTTTATTGTATACTACTTGTGTCCTTTGTGACATGTTTCACTTTCATTCATGATATCGGAAACAACTTACAGACTTACATCCAGAGAAAATGATTACTATAGGATAGCTATAGTTCTGTTTTCTTCTTTTTCACTCACACTTTTGGTACTAAGAGAATCAAATCTGCGTTTTAGACACTCTTTTCCGAAAGAATTATTTGACCAAAAAAAAAAATCAGAAACTTTCCTAAATTAATAAAGACCTCTTTATAGATGCCGTCATGTAGTAGGGATACTGTATTTCACAGTAAGTCACTTTTATCAGGCATAATAATTCTTAAACCCTTTTAAGTGTCAAATTTGCATCATGCTTACTTTTATGAGTTTAAAATTAACTCACGATTGAATTAATATTTTAATACCTTAAAAATAACTATAGAAGCTTGGGAAAGCTTCTATTTCTATTTTATCCACATAAGAATTGAATTCTCCTATTCATAAAATCTGGCCTCATAAAACCTTTGACTTTGCCTTACAATTCACATGCCACATCAAAATGTTGCAAATAAAAATTGTAGTTTCAAAAATAGTATATTAAAACTACACTAGAGCTTTGACTTAAGAAAAAGCTATAAATATTGATGACATAGGAATAGGAAGCAACTGTAAAGTAGATAATTTTATTTAAGAAGTAACACGGGTCAAAATGATTTATACAGATAATATATAACAGATAACACCGAGCATAACTTCTGTATAAAACAAATGCTTGCTGTTGTCACAGCTGGGAAAATGACCTTTTCAACTTTTTAAGGCTCCACCTTCGTGAGTTATTGGCAATTTCCTCACTATTGGGAAGGCATCCCTTTCCTCAGCACCATGTTCTTTCTACCTCTTTCTATATTTGTGTACACAGTAACTAAATAAAAACAAGACTATTGGCAAGTTGAATGTTTTTGCTGCTCAAACTAGTTTTTCTGGGAACTCCTTTTTAACCAAAATCTAGAATCTTTGAATGACAGCTGTAATATTAGAGAACCTTCTGGGAAGCACCCTGGCAATGTTCTCCTCACATCCTGCTTGTTCAAGAAGCATCTTGGGTGAGCATGAGAAAGGAATCGAGAAGAAAGGACATGAAAATGTAACTATTCTGTTTGTAGAGTAAATAGTAACTGTTACTTTGTTCTTACCACTTTTGGAAATTAACTCTTAAACCTTATTGGCTTAACACTCCCAGTTTGCCAGGAAGCGCACTTGAACAACAAGGATGATTCGAGCCACTTCAGGGCACTGATGAGGGGCTGCTGCCCTGGGTGAGTGTCCAAAGTTACCCTAACGTTATTTGAACTCCTCAGGTAGCTGCACTTTTTTAACTAATCACAAGGCCAATAAAATCAAGGGGGGAAAATAATTGTCTCAAGGGACCCTGTTGACATTCCTTAGAAGTTTGGTGTTATTTTATATGTCGGAGGCACTTTTTTTCTTTCAAAAGCTCTTTTAATATATTCTTTTGTTTGCTTCTTGTAACAAGTCTCTGTTACAAACGGAGAAATCCAAGTAAACTAATTTCAACTTTCCCATGTGAGACTATGCCCCAAAAGACCTAGAGGGGGTCAAATCACTGCATCTTAGCCTACTGTTTGCCATTAGACAGTTCTACATCCTTCGGGCTCACAGCTGGTTTTGGGGTATTTTTGTTTCCAATGGGAAGGAAACTTCAGAAATATAACAAAGGGTCCCATAGGACTAGATTTATCGAGGGCCTCTCTAAGTCCTAATGAATCGCCAACTACTTACCAGTAGGGTTTTCAGGAATAATGTCTGTTATTTGCCAACTGCTAGATTCCTTATAACTGTGTCAATGTGTTCATCAGAACCACATTTGAGGAGGTCACTTCTTTGAAGTGATCAATATTTTTATTGTGAGAAAAACTTAGTGGGGACCTCCAATTCTAACAATACAGAGAATTGGAGTTCCTGAAAACCTTGTCACCAAAAGACAAAATTGATAGTTAAAATCTTTTAAAATTATTAACAATAAAATGGTTCATTTACTTATTAAACATCATACGTCCTGTATAAATAAAAGTAAAAATAGGAAGGAAGTGGGAACGGAATATCAATCAGTACAAATAACTCTGTTCATTTCCTGTTTCAGCATAGATCTTTGCATCTACAAAAAGTATAAGACATCATAAGGAAACAGAAACAAAAATGTGTCAGCTTTTAAAAACGGCATATATGAGGGGCTGCCTGGGTGGCTCAGTCAGTAGAGCATCTCACTCTTGATTTCAGGGACATGAGTCAAATCCCATGTTGGGTGTAGAGATTACTTAAAAAATTTTATTAAATAAAATTTTAAAACAAGTTTTTTTTGGTGGATTAGAGTGGCGAAAATGAACTTAAATTGAGATTTGAACAAAAGAGTAATCCTTGTAACTAGAGGTCAAAGAGATATGGAGTGAGTCAGGGAAGAGGGGTGGTAAAAGGAACGTTATGATTAAATAATGAATATAGTATAGTGATTTAAAATTCTTGTTTGCTCCTCCTTATTAATATCTCCACTGACACCCTCACCCCCCACGCCCACCCCCGCCCCATCCTTTTTCTACCTTGGTCGATCCAACAGTACAGGACTGACGGGGAGAAAATGGGGGGGTAGAAGTACCTCAGGCTTTGTAGGCTCTGGGGGATGTGCTCCAGGCACAAGATAACAGGGCACTGATGGGCAAACTATGTGAGTTCTGTGGGTGAAAAAGCAATGCTACCAAAAGCAGATCAGTACCACTCATGAAGAATAATCCTCCGCTGTGAAATAGAACAGATTACAGAACACCGCTACTTGATATTTCACAGAAATATTCATAGTAACAACAAACAAATTTTCCTTTCGTACTTCATCATTTCTCTCCTCTGGGTAGTTAAATTCTTCTTTGAAACAGATATTTGCCTCTAGCCTTTGCCTTTTATTTTCTTGTCTCTTTCTTTTTCTTTCTTAAGTGTTGCTTGTGGTAAATTTCTAAAAATAGTTTAAATGTATTGTTATGCTGACAAAAAGGAAGGAAGTGTAAGAGGACTAAAATGAGGTAAAAGAGGGAATCTGGAGAGGTAAGCTAGCACTTTAAGATGGTTTCTAACCTGAGGGCATTCACCGGAACTTGGAGCTTTTCAGTCAGCTTTCATTATGTTGAGAGGCTAAGAAAACAAAATCTACAGATTTCCCAGGATAGGAAAGCTAATAGAAGTACCTACCTAAAGTGGGGAATGCAAAGACTTATGCCCTTAGTATAAAGAAAATCCAAAATAAAACTAAGGACAGGGACACCTGAGTGGCTCAGTTGGAAGAGCATGCAACTCTAGATCTCAGGGTTGTGAGTTCGAGCCCCACACTGGCTGTAGTGTTTACTTAAATAAATAGAAAAAAAAAACTTAAAAAAAAATGAAACTAAGGACAGAAATATATCCCAAGAAAACATGTCTATCTTGTGAGTAGAAGGAAAAAAAAATCCTCATAATTAAGAAAAGTAAATTGGGACTCACCAGGGTTTGTGGCCAGAATTTTCTAGCAAGTCTTCAAAGTCTCAGATTGAAAACATATTTTATTTTATTTTTTAAAGATTTCATTTTATTTTACTTTAATTTATTTTATTATTTTATTTTTGAGACAGAAAGAGTCAGAGCACCAGTGCGGCAGAGCGTGAGAGAAAGAGAATCCCAAGCAGGATCCATGCCCAGTGGAGAGCCTGACTCAGGGTTCAGTCTTGACCCTGAGATCATAACCTGAGCCAAAATCAAGAGTTGGACGCCTAACCCACTGAGCTACCCAGGCACTCCAGAAAGCTTATTTTAAATTGGTCTTGAGCCAAAAGTGTTTTCAAATACCTAGTATAAATACAATCTTCTTAGGAAAAACTCATTTTCAGTCAAACTAGTAATTCCCACAGATGAATTCTCAAAAACACATGGGTTTACAGTAAAATATTACAAAATATCTAATGAAGCAACAGAAATAAAAGGCTGAAGATACAAATTTCAGAAACCCTGTATACTGGAATAATCAGATAAGAATATAAAATAACAGTATCTACTATGTTTAAATAAATAAAAAGAAGACACTGAAAATATATACAAGTATAAAACTAGAAACTAGAACAAGAACCCAGAAACTGGAAAAAGCAGTTTTGGAAAAGAACTAATCAGAACTTTTAAAAGTGGGGGCACCTGAGTGGCTCATTTGGTTAACCATATGACTATGGCTTAGGTCATGATTTTGTGGTCCATGAGTTCAAACTCTGGGTTGGGCTCTGTGCTGACACTTCAGAGTCTAGAGTCTGCTTCGGATTCTGTGTCTCCCTCTGTGTCTGCCCCTTCTCCCCTCACATTCTGTCTCTCTCTCAAAAATAAATAAACATTTAAAAAAATTTTTAAAAGACAACTGAAAGATGTTTAAGATTTATTTAGAAAAAAAAAGAACTTTAGAAACAAAAGTATAACTAAATTATTTTAAATTGGCTCTTGTATGAAAAGCAGATTATACTGTTGCAAAAGGAGAATTAGTAAACTCAAAGATAAATCTGAAGAAATTGTTTAGAATGTGACAGACAAAATGCAAAGTAAAAAGACATGAATGATACAATAAAGAAAATAAAGACAGAAGGGAAACAATAGGAGAAAGGTGATTATGAAGATTAATGACACAGATGTTTCCCAAATTGTGAAGTCAACAATGCTCAGATTCAGAAAGCGAGGCACAGTTAAAGCCATACCTACACTCATCATGGCAAACCTCAAAGCACCAAAGACAAGAAAAGGGTCTTAAAAGCAACCAGAGGTAAGGCAAATTACCTACAGAGAAATGATATGTGGAGTAATATTTGTCTCCTCAACAACTATCAAAACCAGATGGCCATGTAATCTTCAAAAGACTGAGAGAAACCAGTTTTCAATCAAGCAGTTAAACTACCTTTAGGTATTAAAACAAAATAATACCACTTCAGAAAAACAGAGACAATTGGACACCAAGAGAGTCTTCCTAAAGGAAACTTTAAGGATGACTCCAGGAAAACAAATGTGATTCCAGGTAAATGACCCGAAGTGCATGAGGGAATGGTAATCAATGGTAACTATGTGGGTAAATGTTAAGTTAAACATATCTCTGTAAAATATAACATTAATGACTAATTTAATGAATTAAAAAACTGAATTAAAATATGGATAAGAATAGAATGTAAAATAAAGGGAGTAATGAGAGTCCAGGAATAGGGTAAAATTATTAATATTAAACTTTCAAAAATGTACATGTTAATTTTTATAATACAACCCTGAAAGGAATCAAAATAAACTATTAAACTTTCATACTACTAGAAGGATAGAAAGCAATAAAGAGGAAAATAATCCAAAAGAAAGCATATTAGGAGAAAATAAAATAAACATAAAAACTAGGACAGATACAAAGCTCAAAAAGTAAAAATGGTAAAAAAAAATTCAATCATGTCAGTAATCACAATAGTTGTATTTGTATTACTTCTTCTACTGAAAGGTAAAAATTTCAAACTGGAATTTATTTTAATTTGTAATTTTTAAAAATGTTTTATTTATTTTTGAGAGAGAGAGAACATAAGTGGGGGAGTGGCAGACGGACACATAAGTGGAGAAAGGGACACGAACGGTCTGAAGCGAGCTCAGAGCTGACGCCAGCAAAGCCCCACATGGGGCGTGGGCTCAGGAAGGGTGAGATCATGACCTGAGCTGAGGCCAAAGTGGGATGCTCAACAGACTTAGCCACCCAGGTACCCCCCAAACTGGATTTTAAAACCAAAGGAGAAGAAAAAAATCAAAGACAGCTAAAAGGAAAAAAAATATTCTAATGGTAACAACCTAAGGTGATGGACGTGTTAATTAATTTGATTGTGGTGATAACTAGACAATGTATATGTATATTGAATCATCACATTACATATCTTAAATACATATACTTTTATTTTTCAATTATACCTCAATAAAGTTGGTAGAAAACATAGAAAAGAAATAAGAATAACACCTAAAGAGTATATATTTCCATATTATATCTATTTTATGTTTCACTTTCAATCATTCTTCAAAACATGGGTAAAGATAGCAAAAGCAAATTCAAAAAAAAAAGAACACTTGAAGCAACTTTAATACACTAGTTAGATTTTAAGACATAAAGCATTACTAGACACACATACGTGTATGAAAATAATTCAATTTATAAGGAATATTGCTATTCTAAACTTTTATGTGTAACTTTCATAATAATGTAACACCAAATATTTAAAGCAAAAGTTCACAGAAATGAAAGAGAAATTTGATAAAACAACCATCGTTGTGGGATATTTCAAACACTTCTTTCAGTAACTGGTAGACAAAGCAAGAAAAAAAATATTTTGTGAAGATATTTCAGATTTTCATAGTACAATAGTATTGTTTACAATCTACTACTAAAGAGTATAATAAATGAACTTTATCTAAAGATATATGTATACATGGTACTTTACAATTAAATAGAACATACACTTTTCAGCACACAAATAATTAACATGTCCTGGGCCATCAACAAACCTTAACAAATATCAAAGGATTTGTATATTTCATATTACATTATTTGACACAATCCAATTAAAAATCAATTACATGTAAAAATTAGTTGTAACAGAAAGAATATAAGTTAGCCGATGATCAGATTAAATGGTTAAATTTCCATAATTGTTTAAGATGTCAATCCTCTGAGTTGGGAAAACAATATTTTTAAAAAGAGGGAAAAAATACCTAATGTTTATTTATTTTTGAGAGAGAAAGAGACAGAGCATGAGTGGGTGAGGGGCAGAGAGAGAGGGAGACACAGAATCTGAAGCATGGTCCAGGCTCTGTGCTGACAGGTCGTCTCTGGGCTCGAACTCACTAACACGACATGAAGACCTGAGCTGAAGTCTGACGCTCAACCAACTAAGCCACCCAGGTACCCCCAAAATTCTTAACACCCGTAGATAAAGAAGAAATGATGAAAAAGATAATATGCATAGAATACATTAAAAATGAACAAAAAAATACCAAATGTTGAGAAAGAATTACTAATGTAATTGTTGGAGGGACATTTGTAGCTTCAAACATTTCCATTAGAGAAGAAGAAAAGTTGAAAACTATTAAACTAATTACATAATTGATGAGAAAAAGATAGTAGAATAAGCCCCAAAATATAAACATCAGGAAATAATAAAGACAGTAATACAGACCAGTAATATATAATAAAGAGAATTAAGTAAGCCCAGAATGATCTCTGTGAGAAACCTCTAGCAAGACTGATGAAGAAAAGGAAAATAAAAAACAAAAGAAGCATCAACAGAAATAAAAAAGCATCTAACTATAGATGCTAAGAGATTAAAAAGTAACAAAAGTTTTAATATGAAGACTTTTATACCAATAAATTTAAAATGTAAACAAAATGGGAAAAATTCTAAAAATTGTAAAATTCTAAGAATTTTTGATTAACAGAAAGAGTAGAAAACCCCAATAAAAAATCCTGTAATGACTACAGTAATTCCACACACAAAAAACATAGATCCAAGTGGTTTTCTAGGTATAAACCACCATAATTATCTTAAAAATTATAGAAAATATTAAAAAAACATAGAAAAAGTGGCAACTATTTCCAAATCCATGCTTTTAAAAGTCTGGCCCTAGTTTGATATAAAAACAAAAAAGTGCTTTACGAGTAAAAAGTTCTCACTCATAAGACATAGATGAAAAACCTAAACAAAATATTAGCAAAACAAAATTAGGTAATAAAGTTGGAATGAAGGTTGTTTTAATATAGAAAATTGATCAATGATAACTGGTAAATTACCGACATTAACATATTAGAAGAATATGACAATATAATCATTTCAACAGTTCGGGGCACCTAAGTGGCTCAGTCAGTTCAGTTTCCAACTTCGTCTCAGGTCATGATCTCAAGGTTCATGAGTTGGAGCCCTGAGTGAGGCTCTGTGCTGACAGCTCAGAGCCTGGAGCCTGCTTCTGATTCTTTCTCTCTCTCTTTCTGCTCCTCGCCTGCTCATGCTCTGTCTCTCTCTCTCTCTCAAAAATAAATATTTTTTAAAAAAATTGTTTAAATCACTTCAACATTTCAGAAACCATGTTCGTTATTCCTTAAATTCAAAACCCCATGCATGCTTAGAGAACTCCTAACAGAAGGCAACTTTGTAAGTCTTAGCAAGTTTATCAGTGAGAAATCTATAGCAAGCATCGTACTTAATGCAAATCACTAAAATAATTCCCTTGAAGGTCGGAAATAAGATAATATCTACCATCACTACTTTAGCCAAATAAAAAATCATCAAGAAAAGAAAAAGAAACAAAGATTTTAAAAAATAGAAAAGGAAAAAACAAAATTATTATTTGTAAATGATATGATTGTTTACAAAGAACATCAAAGAAATACACAGAAAAATAATTAGAATTATTAACAAAGTTTGGCAAATTTGGATGGGACAAATTTAATATGATAAATCAATTGTATTTCAATTAACCAGTAAACATTCAAAAAATCCAAATTACCAAAATATACAAAAATCTACCTTAAAATATACAATGCCAAAGACTAACTTTAATAAAAGATATGCAAATAATTGTAAAACTTCTTGAAAACCTTTAACAGACCTAAGTAAGTGGAAATATTTACTATGAATATGAACATTATTCATTTGTTATTGAGGAATATTAGATTTTGCAAATTTCTCAATCCTCTTCAAATTGATCTGTAGATTCAATGTAATTATAATTAGAGTTCTAAAAAATTATTTCTGAACATTGATCTTAAAAGTTTATGGAAGAATAAAAACTCAGTAATCAAGAAACTCCTAAATATGAAGAACGAGCTGTGGAGTTTCAGCCCACCAGATGTCAAAACATAATATGCATATAATACAACTTATTAGACTAAGTTAATTAATATTTTGTGGTAACAAAACAGGTTAACTCATATAAATTTAGTATTAGAAAAACTCATACAGATCACTGGGGAATGAAATAATTTTTTAATAATTGGTCAGAACAATTGTTTATACTAATGGGTAAAAATGGATCACTGCTTTTCAGCATACACAAAAATCAATCTCAAGTGAATTTAATACCTAAATTAAAAAGATAAATCTATGAAATTTTTCAAAGTGATGCAGGAAAATATTATAACATTGGAATAACAAAGGATATTTTAAGCACAAAAAACACAGAACTATTCATAAAAAATAAACCAAAATTAAAGAAAAGGCAGCCCATATATCAGGAGAATATGATAGTTTTAACACTTGACTGGAAGTGCATTGATAAGTAGATTAGAAAATAAACTCCAAATTATTTTTTAAAGATAATATTGTAAAAAAATTGATGAAGACCACATGAGGGTAATAAGAAAGCAGAGCATCTAATCAACATGAAAACAAAACAGCCCACAATATTCTAAGTACATGCTCTTAAGGTAAGAGGGTCACACACCTCATAAACATTATCCATTGGTAGCCAATACCAATGTCCTTTGTGTACGTTTGCTGCTCGAAAAACTCTAAAAGATATACAGGAAAAGTGTAAATGGCTCCTGGAATAATCAAAGTGATCAAAATGATATAAAGGAGAACTTATGAAAAATTTAATTATTTTTTTTAATTTTAGAGAGAGCCAGAGAGAGAGGTGGAGATCAGGGATGGGGGCAGGGGAGAGTGAGGCAGAGAGAGAGAGAGAGAGAAAGGAGACTGGGACCCCCTGAAGAAACACTATTAAAGACCAAAATATTTTAATTTAAAAAATAAGGCAGGTCAGAGTCACTGTGAATGGCAGGGCTGAAATAGAATCCAGCCTACCTGACTCCCTCTGTGTTCCTGACCTTTACTTTGGGAGTCTGGTCTTGCTAAGTCCTCTATTCTCCTTCCCTTGTTCAGGCCCATGGGAAAACTAGGGTTTATCATGTTTTAGAAATACTTCCCCATCTCTAGACTTGAAGCATAAAAACCAAAGAGGTTGGGAGTGTCTTGTTCTCCTGCCTTGCCCAGGCACTTTCCAGTTAAAGGAAAATGAAAAAAAATTAAGGTGTAAAGAAACAAAATAATAAGAATTGTGTGCTTAAACTCTTCAAAAAAAAAAAAAGTGGAAACTATATTTTTGTATTACCAACTCAAGTCCTAGAGGAGATAACTCCAGTAAGGAAAACTGCTGGGTTTCGTGACTTTGCAGTGTTGTCTGTGTAGTGGGACTATTTAAAATGTTTGCTAACGGGGCGCCTGGGTGGCTTAGTCGGTTAAGCGTCTGACCTTTGCTTAGGTCATGATCTCGCGGTTAGTGGGTTTCCGGCCCCGCGTCGGGCTCTGTGCTGACTGCCAGCTCAGAGCCTGGAGCCTGTTTCAGTCTGTGACTCCCTCTCTCTCTGACCCTCCCCTGCTCACACTGTCTCTCTCTCTCCTAGAAATAAATAAAACATTAAAAAAAAATAAAATGTTTGCTAAATATCTAATGGAGAAACAAAATAAGAGATGGCTTTTGAACCACACCATAATTTCAGCAGTTTTCATTTTATTACTATTTTCTGTTGCCCTAACAAGATTTATTGAAGATGATAAAAGTTAAAATTCTGTGCTCCTTGAGAATGGTGCAGTTTTGGTGACTCTTTCTGATTCAGTGATTAGTAACCCTGAAATCCAAGTTGCTCTAGCCAGTGTTCTGGACAAGGTTGGATAGTGGATTATTTTACTGTTTGGAAATAAGGATTGGGCATTTGTCATTTTGTCTCATATTATTCTGAAAATATTTCTGGTGGCATCTAAATTTACTACTTAAGTCTATATCTTTAATATCAGCTTAGTAGAGACCTGAAGGAAGGGCAATTAAAGATAAGGTTTCAGGATGATTTAGGTTGGAATCTTAGCTCTGTTTTCTTACTGGCTATGCAGCCTTGGGCATGTTACTAACCCAAGGCCACCATGACTCAGCTTTTCAGGGTGAGGTGAGGACATAATGAAATGATATATATGAAGTACTCAGCACATAGAAATATTTTATAATTAAACGATGACAAGAAATATTCTATAATTAAACAATGACATTCGGCAACAGCCAGGTTCTAGGTCCTAGGAAGAGCTGAGAGGAACAGAGAACTTAACTTCTCTGTTAAAGGCATGGACTTCATTTTCTTAAGTTAATTTCTTTATTATTGTCAACTTCTATTCTCTTAAGATATTAATAATAAATAAAAACACTGATCATTTATGGGTTGAAAGACCTTAACAAGAATCAGCAAATGACAGTCAGTGAAATAGTCATCTGTTTTTGTAAATAGTTTTATTGGAACACACATACAACCATTTATTTATGTATTGTTTTGGGTACTTTTGAGCTACACAACACAGTTGTGTAGTTGTGGCAGAAGCAGTAAATCCTATAAGCCTAAAATATTTATTATTTTCCATTTAAGATGTCTGGCAGCCTATCTCTTCCCAACTCCCAGGACAGCATTTGCCTCCTCCTTTGCCTCTGAGATCCAATGCAAGCTTCCAGATCGAGTTCAAGCTTCTTCTTAGGAAGCTTTCCAGAACTAAAATCTTATTTCTTCTTAACATTCACACACTCCTGGAAAAGATGAGGTCTTCTAGTCTTTTGGGTAAATCAGATACCACTTCCTTCCCTAATATTCTCTCCACCAAAAAGACTAGATAAAGGAAGAGGATTTTAATGGAATCCATAACAGAAGGAATGAGTTTAGAGGCTATAACAGGCCTGCAATGATGAACAATTGTGGAGGCCACTGTGATGACACATGGGTGTATATGTAGAGCAAGCAGAGAAAAGGGAAAATGGAAGTCTGCATTTGAGAAGTTTTCACCACATGTTTAACTCATGATAAGTCATTTTAATTATTTTGTATTCTCCATGTTATTTGTTTGTTTGTGTAAGAACTGTATACAAAGATTAGAAGCATCTTTAAGAAAGCATCTATTGTAATTCGTGTGTATCTCTCATAAGGTCAATGACACTGAAGTAGGTGTACTCTAAGGAATCCAAGTGACATAGAATGCAATGTGAACGCCCCTGGAATCACACAACAAGGCATTCTAAGCATTGGGCACATGGAAGGGAACACTAAATACTTGAATTAAATAGAGCACATAAAGCTGTAGAGTGGTAAATGCTTTCTAGACCCAATTCTTGACTGAGTCGGCCCTATTAAATTTGAACATATTCCCAAGTGGTTAAACCATGGCGCCTTCCAGTGCTGAATTGTCTGCCTTTGTAGTAAGTCTTTTCGGGGCATGGACTTTAGTGTCAAACAGACCCACACTGGAATAATAGTTACTTTGCATAATGTCTTTCATGACCATGGGCAAACATTTCATTCTCTCTGAACTTCAGTGCCCTCACTTACCAAATGTTAGCTATTGAACCTTTTCCCACTCCTTCACCACTGTACAAAGTTGATTTAAGACCATAAAGAATCAGTCTTACTTTTTACTACCATTATAATTGTAAAGCATATTATTTAAGACTGACAATGTATAATAGGATAAAACTTTCCATATAGATTCTATATAGGATATATTTTCAAATGATTGTAACTTTTAGAAACACCCATCTAAAATAATATGAAGTATTTGCCCAATCTGCACAAAGGTAATTCTGGTTTTAGAATGTGAAAAAGTCCAAGCATCTTTGAATTACAAAAAATGTTTTTGATAAGAATGCTACATTATTTCCTTCAAATAATAGTTTATCTGTGAAATGTCAAGTCGAACATTTCAGTTGTGTGGGATGGTAAGACTTTGCCAAATCAGAAAAGAATAGGCCTGTGATGTAAATAAGCTAAAAATAAAGTTGCCTTTCAGACAGTGTTCTGCAATCAACAGTGAGCAAATAATGGTGACAATGATACACACATATACATCTATTTTAAATCCAGACTATTAAGCGATATGATTGAATACCACAGTGCCAGACTTATATGCATCCATAATGAATTCATTGCACATTTATTATACTTATACTCTCACAAGTCTATACTATGATAATGCATACACTTTTCATCACTATAGTAGGATCACCCATTGTTTACATATTGACCAGCTTTTAGATGCAGAAAATTACTGCAGGGAAAATTAATGTAAAAGTGTTCATATTACTTGTTTTATTTTATAGCAGCCCACAAACTACTGTCTAAACCCAATATTTTCCTAAAGAGAACTATTGCCCTAAGAAATAGGCCGCTGGGTGTCTCTGTCATTTAAGTGGCCGACTTCAGCTCAGGTCATGATCTCACAGTTCATGGGTTCGAGCCTTGCGTTGCGCTCTGTGCTGACAGCTCAGAGCCTGGAGCCTGCTTCTGATTCTGTGTCTCCCTCCCTCTCTCTCTGCCTCTCCCCTGCTCACACTCAGGCTCTCTCTTTCTCAAAAATAAAGACAGCATTTTAAGAAAGAGATATTTTATAAATGCTCTATCAAATACTTAATTACAAAGAAGAGAGCACAAAATAAAGAAAATGTACTGTGCAATAGAATTAAGTTATCTTAGATTAGAATTAACTTAGAATTAAATTATAGTCTATACTCCCTGTTTTGCATTTATTTGTATTATCAAATTAAAAGAAGATAATCAAATCGTGATTTGTGAAAAATAAAAAAACAGAGTTCAACAAAATAAGAATTGAAATTTTTATAACTAAGTGTATTAAATACATAGTATCCTTCAATGCTGTTGTGTCCATAACCATAACATGTCATCTTTTTCCTTACATCTATTAAACTTCAAACAATTCTACTCATTGCTTGTACAACAAAGGACTTCCAGTAAATTTGTAAATTTTTGAAAAAACTACCGTCAGTACTCAATATTTTAGTTGGAATTCTTCTAAATTCTAAATATTTGGAGATCTTTCTGAAGTGAGAGAAGAGTAATCTGAGGTTAAAGAAGCCTTTCTGCTCCTGAAATGGAGATTAAATAAGAAATAAGTTGTCCAAATAAATAAACACAAATATGAGAAAAAGAACCAGGTTTTGAATTGATTCTTTTATAGTAAACTCTAAATAAGATTCGTGAGAGAACAAATTTTCTTTGGGTTTATTATTTTTCTCATCAACAATTGGATTTCATATATCATATTGTTAGCATAGCATATGTGAATGTGTGTGTGTGTGCGTGTATGTAAAACAAAGCAAATAAAAATCAAACATAGAAGTCAAAAGTCAAAAGCGATACCTACTGAACCATCTTATTGCACCAAATTCTTATTTTTATGTTGTTCAATTTGTAAAATAAGAATGACCAAATTTGACACTCTTTGCCTTCCTTGGATAGGACCAAAAATTAAATGGTTCGTATAGCACCTTAAAATACAAAGTAAATTACCCCTTTCCTTATAAGTCAAAAGCAGAAAGAAATTCTGGGTAAATTCTTTATTTTATAAATCTTCTGCCGATTTAATTTTAACTTTCTATTAACTTAAATCTTGTTTTAACTTTAATTTTTTATTCTTTTTTTTTTAAGTTTGTTTATTTGGAGGGGGGCGGGTGGAGAATCCCAAGCAGTCACCTCACTATCACTGTAGAGTCTGATGCAGGGCTCAGACTCACAGAACCATGAGATCATGACCCGGGTCAAAACCAGGAGTCAGATGTTTAACTGCCGCTAAAACCTTCTCTTAATTTAAAGCAATAGTTGGAACTAAAGGACTTTTTCCACAAGATTGCTCCGGACCCTTCAAATGCCCTAAAGGACAGTACTTCTAAGTAACAAATACAAAAAGCCATCTCTGCCGGTGATTTTCCAAAGGATATATCTTCTCAGTAGGATATGATAAATATCCAACTCCTATATCAAGCAAAAATTATACATTATGGAAAATAAATAAATTATTGTGTATTTGAGTTCAGAAAGTTGAGTTATTAATAATGACCAAGAAAACCAAACCGTCTGATGCCATTCAGAGAAATTGAGGAGACCTAAACAAGATTAAACACAGGTATGGGACCACTTTGCTATTTTAAGAGACAAAAATTAGAAAGTATGACAAAAAAGTGTGTGTGGATGTATGACTTTCTGGCCTCCCTATATACTAAGACCTCAGTGTATCAAAGCATTTTAATGAAACCTCAAATATGCTAAAACTTAGTGAGACATTTGTTAGATCACCCAGCCCATATCTCACCTAATTGTCCTGCGAAGCACTTACCATCCTGGCAGTAATACAACGCTTTCCCTTCAGAACTCAGACAGCAAATGTTTGGGAAAAATGTTCACTGGAAAGTCAAATATAAATACACGGACTCAGATTTTATCTTTACTTGCAAATACATTGAGGGACATCTGAATGGCACAGTTGGTTGGGTGTCTGACTTTCTGATCTCAGCTCAGGTCATGATCTCATGGTTCAAGAGTCTGAGCTCCACATCGGGCTCTGTGCTGATGGTGTGGAGACTGCTTATTGTCTCTATTTCTTTATGCCCCTCCCCTGCTTGCTCTCTCTCTCTCTCTCTCAAGATAAATAAATAAACTTTTTAAAATGAAAACAAATAAATAAGTAGAACATCTCTCTCAAGATAAATAATTAAACTTTTAAAAATGAAAATAAATAAATAAATAGAACATACATTTATTCTGTTGAAGTGATCATCAGTAGCCTAAGCTTTATACTTTTTTGGAGACTATATTGCTATAATACAAATAATAACTAATAAGAAATAACCAATTTTTACTAAATATTATATTTTCATATACAGCAACCTTGTTAGCATCACTCAAACCCTTTCATTTAGATGTTCTTTCAGTTGTATTTAGTTCATTTCCATTATAATCATTATCATGGTTGTAATTTTTGTTGTTGCTGTTATTATTATTATTGTTGGGGGCTTGAAGAAAATATTACAAATATATGTAGCTTGGAAAAGCTGCTGTTTTTTACGCTGCTAAAAATTTCTTCTGTTGCTGAATTTGTTAAGTGGAGATTAACATTGTGGAAGACAGAAAACAGCCATTAGGGGCATGAGAGATTGTTTCTTCTTAGGGTGGAAGACAGACTTGGTGTTTGGGGCATTCTCTCCCCTCGTTCTAAGAGAGATTAGACATGAAAATATTAGGTTGGCTCCTTCTGATCATCTCAATAATAAATCTAAATGTAGAGGATTCTGACTGAAACATTAAGCAACCTGTTCTTTAGAGACACAAGTAGATCTTTGTAGAGATTATTATGAAAGCAGTATTTTCTTATAGGAAATGGGAAACTAGAAGAGTTTCTGCAACATTGCAGCAGGACACAGCTGAGAACATAAACAGCCAATGGTAAATGGCCCTCTTTGGAGCATTGTTCTTAGTGGATTCTATGCACAGTGATAAAGAATCTTTAGCATTAACACTTGTAGCCTTTTATGGGGGGCCTGGGTGGCTCAGTCAGTTAAGCATCTGACTCTTTTTTTACATTTCTTTTAATTTTTTTTTTTTTAATTTATTTATTTCTGGGGCGCCTGGGTGGCTTAGTCGGTTAAGCGTCCGACTTTCGCTTGGGTCATGATCTCGCGGTTCGTGGGTTCGAGCCCCGCGTCGGGCTCTGTGCTGACTGCCAGCTCAGAGCCTGGAGCCTGTTTCAGTCTGTGACTCCCTCTCTCTCTGACCCTCCCTGCTCATGCTGTCTCTCTCTCTCTCTCTCTCTCTCTCTCTCTCTCTCTCAGAAATAAATAAATTAAAAAAAAAATTTTTTTTAATGTTTTATTTATTTCGAGGAGAGAGAGAGAGAGAGAGACAGCATGAGCAGGGGAGGGTCAGAGAGAGAGGGAGTCACAGAATCTGAAACAGGCTCCAGGCTCTGAGCTAAGTGTCAGCACAGAGCACGATGCGGGGTGTCAACCCACGAACCATGAGATCATGACCTGAGCTGAAGTCGGATGCTTAACCAAATGAGCCACCCAGACGCCCCAGCATCTGACTCATGATAGTGACTCAGGTCATGATTTCATGGTTCATGAGAAAGGAGCCCCACATTAGGCTCCACACTGAGTGAAGAGACTTCTTGGGATTCTCTCTCTCCCACTCTCTCTGCCCTTCCACAACTAGCACATGCATGTATGAGTGCTCTCTGTCTCTCTCTCTCTCTCAAAATAAAAAAAAAATTAAAAGAGAAAAAATAAAAAGACTTCTAGCCTTTTCTTTTCATTTTAATTCCCCCTTTGTTTTCACCCAAGCTTCCAACAACATTTTGTCAAACTCTGCCTGTTGTTAGGTGGGTTTTAGAAAAATTAAGGAAAGAGTACTTGTGCATACTTGAAATGAAGTCAATCAAGGAGACAGACTCAAAAATGTAAAAATCAACAAACAAAAAGGCCCAAGACAGCAGCCAGGAGGCACAGATAATAAGAAATAACCCTAGCAAATCTGTTGAACATGTAGGCAAGAAAAAGTACTGTCCATTCTGTTTTATAACCAATTTTTTTACTTAATTTGTTTTGTAAAGAGTTTACATGTCATTAAATATTTCCTGTTGCTTGAAAAAAGTTGTCTTAGCCAAGTTGACCCATAATTCAAAATAGTTTATTGAGGACAAAAGTTATAGAAATTTATGTTAAAGAATAATTTTTATTTTTATTTATTTCTCTAATTTTTTTTGAGAGAGAGACAGAGCATGAGTGGGGGAGGAGCAGAGAGAGAGGGAGACACAGAATCTGAAGCAGGCTCCAGGCTCTGAGCTGTCTGCACAGAGCCTGATGCGGGGCTCAAACTTGTATACCGTGAGATCATGACCTGAGCTGAAGTCAGATGCTTAACTGACTGAGCCACCCAGGTGCTTCAAGAATAATTTTTAACTTTTTTAAATGTTTTATTTATTTCTGAGAGAGAGAGAGACAGCGTGAGCAGGGGAGGGTCAGAGAGAGAGGGAAGTACAGAATCTGAAACAGCCTCCAGGCTCTGAGCTAGCTGTCAGCACAGAGCCCCAACGCGGAGCTGGAACCCATGAACCGTGAGATCACGACCTGAACCAAAGTCTGCCACTCAACCGACTGAGCCAAGAATAATTTTTAAGTAAGGGCGAAATTATAACTCTTATATATGTGAAATGAAAATGTAGATGATTTTATTTTACTGAAAAAGTAATGATGGAAGCAGTAAGTGACCTACAGGCATATCTTGTAGATATTGTAGATTTGGTCCTAGACCACTAGAATAAAGCAAAGAGTGCAATAAAGTGGGGCAAATGAAGTTTTTGGTTTCCCAGTGCTATAAAAGTTATGTTTACACTGTAGTCCATTAAGTGTATAATAGTAGAATGTCTAAAAAAAAACAATAAACTTATCTTAATTTAAAAGTATTTTGTTGCTAAAAAACAGTAACCATCTGTACTTGCAGATAATATTTTTGTTGGTGGAAGGTCTTGCACTATGTTGATGGCTGCTGACTGACCAAGGTGGTGGCTGCTGAAGGCCTGGGTGACAGTGAAGTTTGCCTCATTGATTGACTCTTCCTTTCATGAATGAGGTCTCTGTAGTAGTAGAACTTGTTTCCAAATTGGAGTCAACCTTCTCAAACCCCACCACTGCTTAATCAACTAAGTTTGTGTAATATTCATAACCCTTTGTTGTCATTTCAACAATCTTCACCACAACCTTACCCACAGTAGATTCCATCTCAAGAAACCAACTTTCTTTGCTCAGCCAGAAGAGCCATCTCCTCATTTGTTCAGGTTTGATCATGGGATTCCAGCAATTCAATCCCATCTTCAGGCTATACTTCTAATTCCAGCTCTCTGGACTTTTCTACCACATCTTCAGTTACTTCCCACAGAGTTCCTTAAACCCTCAAAGTCGTCTCTGAGAGCTGGAATCAACTTCTTCCATATTCCTGTGAATGTTCATATTCTGACCTCTTTCCATGAATTTCAAATGTTCTATATGGCATCTAGAATGGTGAATCTTTCCAGAAAGTTTTCCATGGACTTTGCCAAGGTCCATCAGAGGAATCACTATAGGATTGTAGCATTACATGCCTTACCCTGAGATCAAGAGCTTTGTGCTCTCTTGATTGAGTCAGCAAGTAGACCTTTATAGTTTTTATAATTTGAGTCATAGTTGGAAAGTTTTCCCCACTCTGTAATTATAGACAAATATAAAAATGCCTTCTAGAACTTATATGTTTTTATTTTGAAATTTGTGTCTGTGATCCACTTGGTGTTTATCCTGATGTGTGCTTTAGGAATTTTGCCATTTTCTACATGGCTGCCCATTTCATTTAACACTCACATATCATATTTCATAGATCATCTTATGTTTGCTGCCTTTAAGTTAACAGAGTTTCCTGAAATAGCAATTCTTCTCTTTACTGCCTATCTTGTATATTTTAATTTGCTTTTACCTTCTATTCTTATGACTGTTTGTCATCTGTTTTCATTTCCTATTCATCCTATTATCTTTCCTATTTTTTTAACTCAGCCTTTCTCATTTTTCAACCTACTCCCATTTCGCGACACTGTATTTATCTTCAGAGAAGGCCCAATGGTTGACTAAAAATTTTTCTTGATATGTAAAAATCACATTCAGCGATATGTTCTTACTTTGAGCTTTATAATATAGTCCCTTTCCCTTTATTTTTCTATTTCTCAGACTCTTTATAGGTTCTAAGGTGGTTTATTTTTTCCTGTGCTTATCAAGGTTAAATTTATCCAGTCTAATTGCTCATCAGCTGGTAGAGACTGTGAATTATGATTAGATTGCATGATAGTTGAGTCTTCCCAAATGTTTCATGGGAGAAATGATCAATATGCATAGTTCTCAATATAAACATTCATTATTTGATAGTGTGCTATATTTTGCTGTTGCTTCTTATCCTACAATATGCTCCCCTGACAGTTCAAAGTTGTATGTCAAGTACTGGAACTCCCAGCTCATGCTTCCAGGTTCTTCCTGTCTCCTGTGCTACCAAAAATATGCCCCTCCTGACACTAGCCATTCCAGGATGCAAAGTGACCTGGATGGATTCCTCTGTCCATTCCCTTCATTTCGTGTTCAGATGCCTTATTGAAGTTGCTAACGCTGTAGAGACGTGGGAAGTTACTCGCAGTGGTACAGGGTGGGACTAGAGTGGGTGGAGCTTTGCTATACTTGTTTTCAGCAGCCTCAAAATTTAGCCCTTTTTAGGTAGTGAAATGCATAATAGCTAAAATGCATCTATTTTGTTCATTATGTTATCATGAGAAATGTATGATATTTTGACACATTGTTAAGGCAGCCTCTGTTTCATGACTTAAAATCTGGGTATGCTGTGATGTAAAATCTTGTAAATATTTTGTTAATTTGGCTCCATTTATTGTATTAAATAATCAATCTAGTTTTTAATGTTGTCTTACATGCTTAATTCACTTTTTTTCTGCTTTCCTTAACACTTAGGGTCTGATATTTCCAGTTTTATACAATTTAAAATCAAAATCTCCTTTTTGTGGAAATATTGTATATAACGGTGTTTACTTTTTCCACTTAAAATGATCAAGACTATAGCTAAGGCATGACTATTTTACCCAAAAATAGGTGCGGCATTCAGGTGAAATGAGAGGTTTTGTAATATTCTATTACAAACTGTTGACTTTAGTCAACAGATAAAAAAAAAAAATCCTACTTGGCACCAGTGGTAATACATTTGTGTCAATTTGTACCACAAGAATATTGGTAACTATTCAGAGGTGGAATAGACTGTGTCTGTGTTAAGTCTTTACACAGGCTCATTTAAACAGTCATGACTGAAATCTAAGTGTAATGTTGGAGAGAAGGATCCATAGACTTATTTCAACTTCCTCCTTATATGTATCTTTCAATGCACATTTGATGAAACAGGAAAGGAAGTTCTATTCCCTGCTATTTCTCATGCTGAAATAGCATGAGAGGAAAAGAATGTAGGGGGAGATTATCTAGCCTAGTATGAATCACAGCTATGAAACTGATTCAGAAAGCAACATCTCAGCTCTGTGAGATCACCAGACATATGGCGCCCAATGTGGCAGCTGACAGATGATTGCCTGAGTCATTTCAAGGTAACAAAGCTATAAGACATCTGATATGATTTGGGTGTTCCCAAATATTTTTCTTTTTCTTGTCATGTAACCATAGAGAGTACCATTCTTAAGCTGTACCTGATTATATCCCATAGCATTTCTTCAGCTCCTCTACTGCAAACTTTGCTCATGAACCAAGCATCGGAGTGATTTGTCTAGACTACTGAATACAAGCTATCTATTACTTTCATTTAAAGTATTTGGATCACGTCAGCCATTTGTATGGTACAGAGTCCAGTAAGCTAAGACACACAGCAAAGTATTTGAACTTTGAGTTCTAACATTGACAGATAGTTACTGGACCTTAAGTTCTTTTGCCATTTAAGATTGCAATAGTAAAATTAACAATGTATGAAGTGCCTATAAAGTATCTAAGTTTAATGTAGTTGTGTTGGAAAAATTTTGCTCTACTCTTCAAAGTTTTTCTGACTATTTTGAGGATTAAACTAAAACATGAGACAGATTAACAGGAGAAAATCAAGCTTAATTATATACCTATGGGAAATCCACATAAACCTGAGACATTCCAAAGAGAGGCAGGCAAAACAAGGTATAGACGTTATTCTAGACTAAGGAGAATGGGTAAGGGGTCTGGGACTTCATTGGGAAGGAAAGCAATTTATAGAAAGAATGGAAAGAATAAATGTTTGGTAAACGCAAATGTTTGCTGGGCCATCCAGAAATAGTGGGACATGGACAAGGATTTAAACAGACTTTGTTAAGTTCTTCCCTATCTACTAACCCTAGTTCATATTATACTGTAGTGATCTGTGGTGATAGCTCCTTTCTGAAGCAGATCCTCTATCTAAATTTTAGGCACTTGATAGAGGGGTTGGTCAAGTGTTCTTTCTGGTCCTTCTGTTCTTAAAAATAATCAACCTAAAATAATCCATATCCCAAAGAGACACATTTTGGGGGTAGAAAATTTACTCCCCTACATAGCCAGTTAATTGGAAGATCAAAGACATCAAAAACACAAGTTTAAGAAGATCAAGAACATGATCATGGAATCTGAAGACCAGACTGTTTATTACCTCAATGCATTTACATTCATTTTTGAGATAGAAGATATTCAATACATGAGAGAATGAAATTAAAGTGGCAAAACATCAAATTAGTGCAATATTAATTAAAAATATCAATTTTTTAATATAGCCATCAACTCGATAGTGAAATGTAGATATCCATAAAACTCAGAACAACATAATTTTAGAAAGTATTTAAAGCATGATGCCCCAAATATGTCACCCATCATTTTAATAGAATAACGTTTCAAG
Organism: Proteles cristata cristata; assembly: GCA_017311185.1. NCBI lineage: Eukaryota > Metazoa > Chordata > Mammalia > Carnivora > Hyaenidae > Proteles > Proteles cristata. The sequence goes on along the minus strand of JAESUZ010002548.1, from coordinate 587,087 downwards.
GTCAAATAAAATTCAGAAAACACTGAGTCAAACAATGTTACATGGTTTCTGACTGCTGGAATTCTCAAAGTTTTTCAAATGCAAATTTCTTCACATATTCCTAAATTTGTTCAAGGAGAGAATATGGTATCTGAATTTCTTGAACTTATTTGATCAGGACTTTGTTGGGGACTATGAGGAGCTAGGCTCCAAGCAGTCTTTTTGAGAAATGCCAATATAAATTGACTTCTTATCCTATGTGATACAATTAAAAGACAGAGGAGTTAAGGGACTAAGTAATGGCAAAGACATGACTGGAAATTGTAGATCTTGTTTTTGCCCAGGACTTTTTTTACCTCTCCTTCTTTTCTGACTAATATTGTATGTAATATAATAGCTAACAGATTTTCTTATGAGTCAGCTTTGTCACCACATTTTCCTGCCTCGCAAATGATTGTAGATGGTAAAGGTGGAAGCTCAGTGAGACTTTTATGTTATTTAGGGTAAAATCCACTGCCCTCCACCACATACAAACAAAACACAAAATATTACTTAATGACTGTTTTCACTTACCTAGCTTTTGTTAGCCCTTAAAGCAGGGAAAAAAAAGAGTTTGTCTGCCTAACGTAAACATTTAGAACACAGTCCATTGCATCATATTCTATTTTAAAATACTTTTGAAGTTGCTTCTGAAAAGTCCAAAATGCCCACTGACATGGAAATGGATTGCACACGGCGGTGCACATCACCATCTGTGCAGGCTCACTTGTCCTTTCTATGGAGTTGAGTGGGAAGGTCAGTTTCCACTTAGCTGTGTGTGTGTGCTTGGGCAGCTCCTCACTGTCCAAAAACCGAAAGAGCGTGATGAAATGTTTATTTTAAAAAGAAAAGTTTCATGATTAGTGTGTGTGGTCAACGTGTGCTAGATTAGTTTCCTATATGGATGAGTTCTTCACACGGATAGGTTCAAGGTGGCTGGGAGAATGGCAGGTCTCCCCCTTCAGGCTATGGAGGGACCTGTAACCAGACAGAGTTCATTGCTTCTATTCTAGCAAAGGTTGACAAAGGAATTGCTGGCAGTTTGCAGTATAAACCCAAGAGACATTACACCTGTTAAGGAAGTTCATCTAAACTGGAATGCAAGTGAAGTAACCAAGAATAGCCAGTCTATTCATCTTGAGCATATAGTCTGGAGTAACTTAACAGGATCTCAGTCTTAAAAAGAGATGTCAGATGGAACAGCACTATGTATTACGCTCTGTATACAGAAAGCCAATCTGTATACTGTCAGCATCAGAAATCGATCATGTCTTCAAACAGTTTATTTTCTGACAGCAAAGTCACAGCTCATGCTTCACATGTGTACATAAAATTCGTATGGCATGTGCAAGCCTGCCAGTAAAATATCACTTCAAACCAGAACTTAAGTTCTAGCAGTTCTCAGAAAGACATGAGGATTTCACAGTCTGGCAATAGATATAGAACATGGGATTTCGGCATCTGTTCACTTAACGGAATTCACTCTTTATTTGTTTATCTTTTAGTTTAAGAAAAAGCATACAATGCTTATGTCTCTGGGCACATTTTCAACCAAAATTAATGTGTGGTAATGAATTGAGAAAAAAATCTGAGCTTTTGATGAACGGAAGTGAGAGCTTGATTGAGACAAATTGGGTCTTTCAATGCAGCCTAAGTGCATAACTCAGAGTAGAAGGAAAACGAGGAAAATTTTTCCAAGAATATCTAACCTCCATGTCCTCCAATTTATAAAACAGGTCAGGTAGCACAAGCTTCTGCAAAGTATTCATTCCTCTGGGAGTTCATTGACAATCAGTAAGACAGCCTTGAGTACAAAGATATAAAGAATACCAAAAATTGCTTATTTCCTGTAACTGGACAAAGACAAAGCAAAATTAGATGCACATGTCCTGGAATTTATTTATGTATAACCTTACAGGGTTTTAAAAAAATTGTATTATTGATTTTAAGTGTAAAATAAATAATAAGTGTAAATAATATAAGTATAAAGTAATTAAGGATAGATATAAACCTATGGCAGCAGATGACAACAGTTATACAACAATAACTTATTGTGAATTTAAAAAGACTAAAAAGAGTTATGTATGAATGGGTGAGGAAGATCTGAGATAGCTCAGTGGTAGGGAAATTCCCTACACTGGTGGTTTCAAGAATTTGGCCTTGTGAGATTTCAAGAGACTTATATGACCCCCACTATCCTATCCCTTGTTATGGAGTAAATCTTGTTAATATATAAATCTGCTGGAGAATCTAGAACACGTCTAGAGAATATGTATTTTTGAATACAGCCAAAACAAGCAAGAAAATCAGTACAGTGGTAATATCTCATCTTGGAAGTCTTTTCAAAAAAAAACTTCAGATTTTCCAGATATATTTTGATTATGTATATACACAAGTTGGCCCCTTCCTTCTGTATTTTTCTCTAGAAAACCAGGTTAATATATCATGGTATCACTATGATAATCAAAAGAAAAATGTAAGACTATATATATATATATATACACAAAAATATATATACATATGTACGTATATATACATGCGTACACATATATGTGCATACAAAATATGTGCAATACGTATATTAACTATACCCATGCTATACTATATAAACAAAATGTACACATATACATATTGTATATAAAATACACATATTAGAATTACATATACTATATGCTATTATATAGCGTATTCCTTGTATATATACACTTGTGCATATATATGTAAATATATATTTATATTTGCATATATAATACAAATATATGTTTTATAATAATACTTTATAATATATACAATATATAAATGAATTTGTATAAATGTAATCATATATGTTACATATAAATCTTGCTCATAGCATTAAAGCAAACATTTCAAAGGCCTGGGAGGAGGCTTTTGGATTGTTGTGACAAATATCTTTCATGTTCTTAAGGTTTTCATTTATTATCCTTAATTAGGCATAAATTGGTATTATAGAGGCCAGAAAAGAAAATTTGAGGTAAGACTGTTTAGTTTTTTTTTAATGTTTTATTTATTTCTGAGACAGCATGAGCAAGGGAGGGTCAGAGAGAGAGGGAGATACAGAATCCAAAACAGGCTCTAGGCTCTGAGCTAGCTGTCAGCACAGAGCCTGACGCGGGTCTCGAACCCACGAACCGTGAGATCATGACCTAAGCCGAAGTCAGATGCTTACCCGACTGAGCCACCCAGGTGACCCTTGAGATAAGACTGTTTACTTATCAGGAGTCTTAATTCTTTTTTATATATAACTTCAATTATTATATATAACTTCAATATAATTATGTATATATTTTAATTTTATTTGTAATGTAATACATAATATATAACACAAATATATATAAATAATATATAATAAGATATAGCATACATAATTCTAAGTGTATTTAATATGCTATATGTATATTTGTGTATATATGTTATATAGTATAACATGATATATGTAATATATGCATAACATGTGATATATCACATGTTTTATTATGTATATCATATAATGTACATATAATATGTGCACTTCACTCAAGATGATTGAGCAAATGAATGTATATATTTTTATTTTAAATGAATATGTTTTGCTTTAAACATTTAAACAATTTTTTTTTAATCACCAACATGACATTATTACATTGTTTTGTCTTTGTAACAGTTCTACTAAATGAAATCTAAAATCTGTGCAACATAGGTCGGATATTTTCCAGTTGAGTTTACTATATTCAGTCATTCATTTATAATTTCTTCATTCATCCATTTGAAAGTAACTGTTTTATGCCAGTTTTTGTGATAGCCATTGCCTACTTTATGTAAATTACAGGCAGTATACAAAATAGTCATTTAGTGAGTATCCAATCTCTACTTACTGTTGCCAGTGAAAGGGAGTATTACACAACCTCAGAAGTTTCTATCTCTAGGCTTTTAATTTTTTTCTAACTAATGATAACTCAGCTTTCCAATTTTTTTTACAATAATAAATGAGGACTTCATGTTGGACACAGTTAAAACAACTAAAACATTGTAGATTTTGTTTTATGACAAATGGTTTAAAATGGTGTTTGTCTCAAAAAGGTGACATTCTGTTAAAGAATGAAAAAAAATGAATGGGCAAATAAACATCATTAAATGACTTATCCAGCTTCTTGAACATTATACGTTTCTTAGCAATAACTTTGATGAGTTAATTGTAAACGAATCAGAAACATATGGATTAAATTCCTTCTGAAATGTATGTGGGTTTAAAATTAAATGGAAAAAGTCCTTGGCAAAATGCATTTTAGATTTTATTTTACCCAAAATGTTTGAATAATAGTTCAAGATGTTCAATGAAACCAAAACACAGCTGGGTTCCTCCGTCCTTAGTAATTATGTAATTACTGGGCATGGGGTGAAGCCGTATCTTCAGCTAACATTCATCAAATATCCAATGAGAATACAAATAGTCAGATAATAACTAGATTAAGCAGTTTTTAGTGAAAATTGCATTCCTTTCATGCTTGAAGTACCATGAAATCAAATTAATTTCAAAATATCAATGGCACAAAATATTCAGGGAACTTATTAGCTGAAGTGTTTCATATTTGTGCAGTCATATATTTAAACGGACTCACTAAAAAATTTTATAGCAACTAACACTTTTGTGAAATTCTATTAATTTCAGTGAGACCTTGAGCAAATGAAGTCATCGTATCCTCCCTTCTGTGAAATCTTGCTGAAAGCTTTAAAGCAAGCATTTCTAAGGCCTAGACGGAGGCTTTTTCATTGCTGCTTCAAATATCTTTCCTATTCTGAAGATTTTCATTTATTATCCTTAATTATGTACAGATTGGTATTATAGAGCCCAGAAAAGAAGATTTGAGATAAGACTGCTTACTTACAAAATGTCTAAATTCCTAGTAGATAGGGGTTTCTTTATTTTTGTATCCCTCACACCTCATACCCTTGGGCATACAGAGGTTGCTTAGATGACATAATTGCTTAGACATGCACCATCCAGTAGAAATAAAATGTGGGTCATTATGTAATTTAAAATTTTCTAGTTATCTGCATTTCAAAGAACACTCAGAAGCAGATAAAACTAATTTTAAAAATGTATTTTTAATCTAATAGATCCAAAATATTGTCATTTCAAAATGTAATCACTATAAAAACTAAGGAGATATTTTATCTTTTCTTTAGTGAATATCTTTGAAATCTAATGTATATATATATGTACATATATAAATATTTAAGTTTATTTATATATTCTGAGAGAGACAGAGAGTATGTGTGCATGGGAGAGGCAGAGAGAGAAGGAGAGAGAGAATCCAAAGCAGATTCTGTGCTATCAGCATGGAGCCTGACCTAGGGCTTGAACTCACAAACTGTGACATCATAACTTGAGAAGAAACCAAGAGTTGGTTGCTTAACTGACTGAGCCACCCAGGTGCCCCAAAATCTAATGTATATTTTGTACTTATAGCACATCTCAGTTAGTACTAATCATATGTCAAATTCTCAACAGTCACTGTGGATAGTGATTACTACACTACTCAGCTCAAGATAAGATTCAGATCTCTTATCTGTCAGCGGCTGATACATTTCTCTTTAGCTTTAAAATTATTTCAAAAGGGATTTTTCTCTCAACTTTGTTGTCAATTGGAGAGAATTTTCTCACAAATTGCTGTTTCCACTTACTCTACACCCCTTTATCATTCGATTAGTCCTTTACGTCAATTGTTCAACAGAGGCTGCTTGGGTCATGGTCATTGTTAGTTTCATCCGCACTGTTAAAACAATGGTCACTTCTCTGTTCTCTACATATTTGTCTTATCAGTAGCATAAAACACAGATCGTGAAACCTTTGTCTTTTATACACTCTCTTCACTTGGATTCAAGGATGCATTCTGTCCTACCTCACTGGGTACACCTTTTCTAGCTCCTTGGCTTATTCCTCCACTTTTTTCTTCCCTTTTAAGGTTAAGAGTCTCCTAAGACTCAGTTCTTAATCCTTTCCTCTCTGCGTACTCATTCCTTTGGTGATCTCATCCAGTTTCATTGTTTTAAAAATCACCTATATGTAGATGACTGGATAAATAGAGTTTTCCCCTGAACTCCAGGCTCATTTATGTAAAACTTCCCCTGGTTTCTAGTATGTATGACATGAGCACACCCTAAACTGAAACCATGATTTCCCCAAATGCTATTCACCTGCAGTCCCTCCTTTTAGTTAATAGCTAATCCATCTTTTCAATTTTTTACATCCTCCTGACTCTTTCTCCAATTTGACTCTTCTTGATCAGGAAATGTTGTTGACTAGACCTTGAGAATACGTCTAGAACTAATATACTTCTCTCCAGCTCCATCATTATAAAACTATCCAGTCAATTGTCCTCCTTTGCCTGCATTATTACATGAGCCTCTAGCTGATTCCCTGCTACCTGCCATTCATGCCCTTTTGTAATCTACTCTCAATAGAACCATCAAAGGGCAAAATAAAGATGTTTGCAGTTAAATAAAATGGGAAGAACTTACCTTTAGGAGAACCGCTCTAAAGAAACTTCTAAAAAAGATATTTAAAGTAAAAAATAAATCCAAACTATATTTTCTGTATCAAAAAAAGATGGTGGTGCTTAATTTGTGGGGTTTTAAAAAAAAGCACACTGAAATACTGAAGCTAAAACTCTCTAAAATATCTTGTTTTTGTAGTCGAGTCTTTTTTATTTTATTTATTTTGGACTTTGGACATTGTCAAGTTAAAATTCTTGGTAAAATTTCAAAGGTGACCACACACATACACACACACACACACACACACACACACACACAGAATAGAAATACAGTTACACGTTTCAAGCAAGTACAACCGTAACAACAACAACAACAACAACAACAAAAAATAGGGAAAAGAACAACCAAAAAAAGAATCATCCTTTTTAATGGAAGCAAGAGAGGAAAAGAAACCATAATAATCTAGACAAATCGAAATCAGAAGTAAGGAAGTAGGAAAAAAGTTCAAGTATACTTATGGGGTAAGACAGAATTTTTCAGAATTGATTTTTAAAAATCCAATTCTAGGGGCGCCTGGGTGGCTCAGTCGGTTAAGCGTCCAACTTCAGCTCAGGTCATGATCTCACAGTTTGTGGGTTCTAGTCCTGTGTCGGGCTCTGTGCTGACAGCTCAGAAGCTGGATCTGCTTTGGATTCTGTGTCTCCCTCTCTCTCTGCCCCTCCCCCACTCATGCTCTGTCTCTCTCTGTCTCAATAATAAATAAACACAAAAATTTTTAAAAATCCAATCCTATGTTGCTTTTCTTGTCTATTTCAGGAAATAAACATAAACTATAAGTACAGAAAAATTGGAAAAACATAACTGAAAAATATGTATCTGGCAAATACCAAGAAGAAATGAAAGCATATTTATTTTACATCTGAGCAAAATTGATCTTAAGCCAAAAAACTTGCCCCGAAACCTTTAAGCATGTTTACTACATAATGCTAGAAATGTGATTCACTAAGAAAATACAATTCTAAAGACTCTCACACTTAGTAAAATAAACTTGAAATATGTTTTTGCAAAACAAAAATTGCTAGAAACTTAAGGAAGAAACTGACATATCTACTATCAAACTGGAAAAAGTCAATACATTTCTGAATTTTTAATGAGTTGAGTAAACAAACAAATCAGCAAAGGTAAGGAATATTTAAATAACATAAATAAGAGCATGGTACCTGGGGGGCTCATTTGGTTAAGCCTCTGACTTCAGCTTAGGTCATGATCTCACCATTACTGAGTTCGAGCCCCTCATCTGGCTCTGTGCTGATAGCTCAGAACCTAGAGCCTGCTTCCCATTATGTGTCTCCCTCTCTCTCTGCCCCTCCCTTGCTCACTCACTCTTTTTCTTTCTCTCAAATATAAACATTAAAAAATTTTTTAAAAAATAACACAAATAAGAAATTTGATCTAATAGGCATATGTAAAATTCTGTATGCCATTATTAGAGAATACACACTCTTCTTAAGGAGTTGTGAAAAGTGCCCAAAAGTCACCAAGTAGGAGAATATAGGTTAGTCTCAACAAATATCAGAAAATATATTTCAAAAAGATTGCGCAGTCTGATCACCAGGAAATTTTGTTAGAAAGTATAGAAAAAGATAAAAGGATTAAAAATCCCTAAAAATATGAAATTGGATAATACATTTCCCAAAACCCATATATTAAAGAAAATATCAAAATTGATATTTAAACATACATTAAAGAAACATTAAGATAACTGAATAAATAAATTATATATATATATATATACACACACATATATACATACATACATATATATATATATATATATATATATATATATATATAAACCTGGGGTGTATGGGTACAGTGAAAGTTATGACACAAAGGAAAGTGATAGCCTTAAGTACTTAAAGTAAAAAAGATTGAAAATTAATAAGCAGTCCTACTTAAGAAGTTAGGGGAGTAAAGCAACAAAGTAAACCCTAAGGAATTTGAAAGAAGGAAATAACCATATGATGAGAAATTAGTGAAATAAAAAACAACAATCACATTAGAAAAGATCAATGAAAGTAAAATGGTGATTTTTCTTAGACTTCTCAGGAAAAATTTAAAGAAAATGTTATTACTTTGTTAAATTAACATTGGTTAAGTGGAGCGCAGGGTGACAGATGGTGAGCAGACCACAATAAGAATTAAAATAGAGCAGTTTGTTACTCACAGGTCCTGGAGGAAATGCACATCACCCTTCAAGGGGTAACTGAGGGAGGTTAATGCCCAGTGTAGATAGAGAGGCAGGATCTGGGACACATGCCTTTTACTAGAGTTTGGTCAATTCCAACCAAAAGAGTGGGGGTGTGGTTAACTCCACTGGGGTCTCAGATAAGGGGAGCACAAGATGTTCAGGTGCTGGCAGGCAGGGAAGACTGTTGACCTGATCACAGGGCTGTTGAGGAAGTCATATTAAGAATTTACATTTGCTTGGACTCTGTGGCTGTTATTTAGGGACTAGTGTAAGTTTAAGGCCCCTAGAGGTCACTTGCCCAAACAAAATGGATGCTGAGGCAGCTATGCCATAGAGTAACTTAACTAAACTCTGGACCAAAGGTATAAATGAGTAAGATTATAGTTAAAAAAAGAATATACAGATACAAGAGATTAAAAAGGCAATGTTCTTAATCGATAACTTGGTAAATTAATTTGAAAGCTTAGATGAAATGAATACATTTATAGATGAATATGACATCAATAATTGATTTAAAAATAAATAGGAAACTCAAATAGTGTTATAATTATTAATAAATTTGAGACAATAATTAATATCTTTCCACAATGAAAACACCAGGATCAAAACATTTTATGGGATACTTTTACTACTGTCAAGGAACAGATTATTCTAATCTTAGATCAACTCTCTAGAGAACAAACTAGAAATATGTCCCCATGTTTTCAATGAAGGAAGGAAATCTGAAATCCTATTTTATTCATAGCAATTGTTAAAGAAAAGCTTAACAAAATAATAGCAATGTGAAACCAGCACGTGGGTAGACAAAAATAATAAACGAAGACCCAGCTAGTTTATATCCACACTGCAAAGTTAGTTTAATTTTAGAAAATCTATAAATGTCGGGGCGCCTGGGTGGCTTAGTCGGTTAAGCGTCCGACTTTCGCCTAGGTCATGATCTCATGGTACGTGGGTTCGAGCCCCGCGTCGGGCCCTGTGCTGACTGCCAGCTCAGAGCCTAGAGCCTGTTTCAGTCTGTGACTCCCTCTCTCTCTCTCTGACCCTCCCCTGCTCATGCTGTCTCTCTCTCTCTCTCTCTCCTAGAAATAAATAAAACTTTAAAAAGAAAAGAAAAGAAAAGAAAATCTATAAATGTCTTCAACCAGATTAACGGATTAGAAAACTACACAAGATTATCTTATTAAATGAAGGCAAAAAAATTTACTGTTTAATATCTATGTATTATATATACTTATATATATGTATACACAAATCTTTAAAAATCATTACACGTAATAATATAGGTCAGCATGATAGCCAGATATAAAATCAATATAAAAAGGTCAACTATAGCTTTATACAATAGGAAAAAATACAAAGCATAGTTTAAAATAATACCATTTACATTAGCAACAAAAACAAGTATCAAAGACCATACCTAAGAAAAGAGTTGCCAGATCTTGATGAAGTAAAGGATAAAATTTTAAAGGAATTATGGAAGACCTAAAAGTGGAGAGATGGCTCATATCCCTGACTAGGGAAGTGATATATAAAAGGTGTCAATTAGGGTGGCTCAGTCAGTAATGCAAACAACTTTTGATTTTGGCTTAGGTCAGGATCTCACAGTTCATGGGATTAAGCCCAGAGTCAGGTTCCAGGCACTGTCAGCTTGGAGTCTACTTGGGATTTTCTCTCTCCTCTCTCTGCTCCACCCAGATCTGTCTCTCTCTCTCTCTCTCCTTCTCAAAATAAATAAATAATAACTTTTTAAAAAGTGTCAATTCTCCCAATTTCCTCATAAATCCATACTAACTCCAATTAACATTTCAATAGTATTTTTCATAGAATTTACTATGCTTTTTCTAAAATTTATATGGAAAAACAGTTAAGTGTTGCCAAAATATATCTAAAATAGAGAGAGGAAATGAAATAAAGACTTCCTACCAGACAGTTTAGTATCATAAACTATAGTAATTAAGTAAGTATAGAACAGGCACAGAAACAAATAAATTAACCAGTGGAAGGTAGTAGAAAGACCCTAATAGATCTAAAAATATGAGGAATGTTAACACTGTCAGAAGGGCCATGGAAGATCAGTGAAGAAAGGAGAGACTTGAAATAACTGAGCTGGGAAAACAGTGAACTGTGAGAGGGAAAACAAAAATGTGTACTTACCTCATAGCTTACATGGACGTTAACTCTAAATAAATTTTGACTTAAATATCAAAAGCAAAATTTAAAAAAAATACAGAATTTGTATCCAATCTTACATAAGCTATAAAGACTACTAAACATAAAATAATGGCAAATTAGACTACATGAAAACTGACAACTGTTGGTCAGAGAAAATGTTTAACAGGATAAAACAATAAGATGATTTTGAAACATCAATAACCAACACAAAATTGCCATAGACTACATACTGAATTCCTAGGAAGCCACTTAGTAAGAGAATGGGAAAATATAGGAGCATTTAGCTTAAGAGTAAACACAAAGGGGGCACCTGGGTGGCTCAGGTGGTTAACCATATGACTCTTGATTTTGGCTGGGGTCATGATCTCACAGTTCGTGAGTTCAAGCCCCATTGGACTCTGCACTGACAGCACAGAGCCTGCTTGGGGACTCTCTCTCCCTCTCTCGTGCACGCACATTGTCTGTCTCTCTCTCAAAATAAACAAACATTTAAGAAACTAAATACATAAACCAAATAAAATATAAAGTTTTCAACTTCTTAGTAATTAGCAGAATTCAAGTCAAAGTCACAGTGAGCTACCACTTAATTACCATAAAAAGTTTAACAATAAAAGATTTTTTTAAATTTTTAACATTTATTTATTTTTTTTTTAATTTTTTTTTATTTTTAGGAGAGAGAGAGAGACAGCGTGAGCAGGGGAGGGTCAGAGAGAGAGTGAATCACAGACTGAAACAGGCTCCAGGCTCTGAGCTGGCAGTCAGCACAGAGCCCGACGCGGGGCTCGAACCCACGAACCGCGAGATCATGACCTAAGCGAAAGTCGGACGCTTAACCGACTAAGCCACCCAGGCGCCCCAACATTTATTTATTTTTGAGAGACAGAGTGAGACAGTGCACAAGTGGGAGAGGAACAGAGAGAGGAGACACAGAATCCAAAGCAGGTCCAGGCTCCGAGCAGTCAGCTTGGAGCCCCACACAGGGCACAAACCCACAAACTCTGAGATCATGACCTGAGGGAAGTCAGACACTCTGCTGACTGAGCCACCCAGGTGCCCCTAACAATAAAAAAAAAAATTAAAGAAAAAAATTGCTTATTAATTAGTAGTGGGAGTATAAAGGTACAACTCTTTTAAAAAAACAATTTGACATTTTCTTGTAGATGTTAATATTTATAAATTTTATGACCCAGCATTTTTCCCAGTTTTATAACTGAGAAGACATATGTGCACCAGAAGACACGCAAGAATATTTATACCACTATTTCATTAAAAACCAAAAGCTGGATATAATTCAAATATCCATCAGTAGAAGAACAGAAAACTATATTTTAATATATTTAGAATGAAATATTTTACAAAAGGGAAAATTAATGAGCTACAGCTATATCCGTATATATCCACTACTAGAAGATTAATACAATATGATACTACTGAAAATTCAAAAATAAGTAAAGATTTTTAAAAAATATTTTATCATATATATGATAAAACTTTTTAAAAAGTAGAAAAAAAGACAGTTATAAAATTCAAGGTAAAGGTTACTTTGGAATAGAATTGGTAGTAGAGGAGGAAGAGGGGTCAGTGGAGGTATAAATTATTGGTAGCATCTTAGTTCTTGAGTAATAAGTACCCAGATAATCATTATAAAACTTTAAACATAAAACAAGGTCCTATATAGACAAATTATTATAATGTGTTATAAATGAAGGATTAAAATTAATTTACCTGCCTAAAATCCATAAAATTATAAAAGGGTGATTTATTTAGTTACAATTATGTTATCATAAGGCAAACATAATAATAAACTTTCATTATTATGAGAGATGTTAAAACAGAAAAGAAACTATTCAACTACTTAGAACATGGCCGCCTTGTGATGTCACCAGTTTCAGAGAAAGAAAACAAGGGGTAGAAAAACTGTTAAAAGCCTAGGCTCAGAAACTGAATTTTCTGGATCAATTTGACTTCTGTCTCTACTTTCTGTGTGATTTTGGACAGTTTCTCTGTAAAATAAGGATGGTAACAGTCATGGGTTGTTGTACAGTTTAAAGTGTGCAAAATATTCAATAGGTTTTATCGTCAAATGAGTGAAAGATTACTTGGAAGGCTTTGTCTGTCCTGCTGACAGCTGTCTTCCCCCTCCTTGCCACATGTGGGCCAGGACAAATGGTGCTCTGCTGTGCCTTCCTGGTTTCCCAAGTGAGTAGTTCACAGAGTGTCCTGACGGCACTGCTGGAGTTCCTTAATGGGGCCTCAAACTTAGGGTTCTTTCTGGGTGTTCAGAGGAACAAAATATCTTTCCCTTGAAAAGTAAACCTTTTAAGGGTGCCTGGGTGGTTCAGTTGGTAAAGCATCTGACCTGGGCTCAGGTCATGATCTTACGGTTCATGGATCCGATCTTCACGTCGGGCTCTGCACTGACAGCCTGGAGCCTGCTTGGGGTTCTCTGTCTCCCTCTCTCGCTGCCCCTCCCCCATTTGCTTGCATGCTCTCTCTGTCTCTCTGTCTCTCTCTCTCAAAAATAAACATTAAAAAAAAGTCAATCTCTTTTTAAAACCTAAACAATAGGGCCCTCTTCTCTTTTGTCAATCATGACCATCAAAACACAGAAGGTTAGGTATAAACAAGTCAATGCAAATATCCATAAATGATCATAGTTATTTGTCAACTTGGAAATTAAAATAACCTGTTTGTGAGGGAGAGGTGCTGTGGAGCAATGTGTGGACCCCAGATCAGATGGCAGTCGGGGTCTGACCTAACTTGTCTAAAATCTGCATCTGCTCCTGCAGCTTGATCAGAATTGTTCTTCCAATGTAGGTATGAGCTCCAAAATGCTGAGTCCTTAAGAACAATAGAATGTCTTTCCTCAGGGGATTGTATTTTCACCATAGACAATTGTGTATTCAATGATCCCTGCACATTTGCCCTTGTCTTCATCAAACGCTCTTGAAGAGTAATAGCTAGTGGTGAGAGAGAGACAGACAGACAGAGAGAGAGAGAGAGAGAAGTGAGTGTTTAAGGATAGCCAATTGGAAAATAAAATCCTCATTGGACCAGCCTGCAGCTGGTTTAACCCACAGGAATAGCTGTCCAAGAGTACAGATTAAATTATTTATTTTTCCATTAGCTGTCTGAATACAAGCAAAGTTCACGTGGTGGATAAAACCCCATGATGTTAGCTCAGATATGACATTTTGAAAGAAGCCTAGGTGCTTCCTTAATAAACACCATGAAAATAAATAGAACAGAATAGAGGAACTCACCCTAATACATTTTTAAATGTGTGGTATTTCTCGTTGTTAGGGTGAAGAATAAATTCTGTATCTACTTTGCACACAGCCAAATGTGCTATGAAATATTATTTATGTACTTGACAAATTCCCAAGTATAGCATCAGCCTTGCTAAAATACCCATTGGCTCGACATTGCACTTCCAAATTTAGTATTATGGTTGACAGCATTTTTCTTGGGCTTTCAAAAAATGACCAGCCAAAATTTCACTGCATTCATTTCCAAAGGATCTGATATTTATTTTCCTCTTTGTGGAAAGTAAATTCCCTGATTATGAAACCAATAAACTCAGATACAATTTTTAACCTTCTCAGGTTTTAGCAGAAGAAAAAAATTAGATTTGAGAAAAGAAAAAAAAACCTGAAAGTTCATCCAGTTACATGTTAAATAATAATGTCACTGAGAGCCATTCAAGGGACATAAAGTTTAGCTTGAGAAAAATCAAATATAGATAATCCAGATGGCAACAGCAACCTAGGAATTAAAATATCTTCATTAATTTTATGCAATAATAGCCACCACACCCTTATATAACAAAGGGTTTTACAATGTCTCGTGCTTTTAAATTTTTTATGAGGAGAAAGGTCGATAAATTATTTGAATAGCATAATTTTTAAGGATATGTTCAAAAATAAAGACGCATTAAGAGGTAACTGAAGTTGGGGTATCTGGGTGGCTCAGTCGGTTAAGCGTCCGACATCGTATCAGGTCGTGATCTCAACGGTTCATGGGTTCAAGCCCTGTGTCGGGCTCTGTGCTGACAGCTAGCTCAGAGCCTGGAGCCTGTTTCAGATTCTGTATCTCCCTCTCTCTGACCCTTCCCTGCTCACACACTCACTCTCTCTCTCAGAAATAAATAAAACATTTTTAAAAAGTTTTAAAAGAGGCAACTGAAATGGAAATTAAATGCACTTATGAACATTCACCGTGCTGGAAATCAAACTGATACTGCTTAATGTGATAACAATCTAGATTTTTAAAGTAAATCTTACAATGTGGAAAAAAAAAAGGAGTCAGGGAATCCATTGACATTTGAATGTCAGCCTCTTGGTCCTTCCAACTAAATGCAAACTTTGTTTTGGCTCAAAGTTTCCATTTCAGTATCTACACTGTCATGCTCATTTTTAAAAATAGTAACATACTGTTGTGCCAAGAAGCAAGGGCAATGCCAAACCTAGAAAAATCTATAAAATCATGTTTAGGAAAGAACCAAATTGCTTATAAATGTCAAAAGCTGTGTGAAAAGTAGTAATTAAAAATAATCACATCAAATCTTCTACTGCTTTGCTAAGAAGATTTAAAATACCCTGAAGCCAACGTGGACCAAAATAGAAGGTTTAATAGCTGAAAATCAAAACATCCATCTTCACTCACATTTATAAGCAAATACTGGTCTATGAGCTGAGGGAGTTTTTCGACCTGTGTGTGGTGCATGTGATTTTAGGTGTCACATTCAAGAATAGAATAGTCATTAGTTCTATGTTGTCCACTGGCCTGTCCCTCAGGACTCTGGTCTGTCATGGCCCACGACTTCTCTTAGAGTACAGCCTCAAGAAGGCACATGAGCATCTGACATCTTGTGTGGACTGAGCCAGCTTCCCATCTCCGAGCCTGAGGCAAGTCATGAGACTTTTCGGGGCTGTAGGGACACCAGAGAGAACATTGCCCTGAATTACAACCCTAAAGCAGACCAGGAAAATTCTTTCTTGGCAGTGTGAAGAATACAAAAGTTTTAATGTACCACAGAATTCTGATAAGTGTCTACTTGCTGATGAAGTTAATTTGATTTTGATATTTATGTTAGCATAATAGCAATGATAATTCATATTAATTACATTTACTGATATATATTATGTGCCAAATATTGTGCTAACTACTTAATATAAAGTACCTTGTATTAATTCTTATGGTAACCTCTTTCATACTAAACATCTGGGGTTCAGAGTCTTTAAGCTATTGTCCTAAGTTCCCATAACTAGTAAGTGAGAGAATTGGGATTCAGTCTATTTGATTCCAATAAATACTATGAAGTGTCTCCTGTTAGATTCGTGTATGGCATAAAGTGAGATCTTATCTGCTAAGTTTCTTTTTCTTCCAGCTTTATTGAGATAAAATTGACATATAACATTGGATCAATTTAAGGTATTTAATATGATTTGATATATATTACAAAATGATTACCACAGTAGATTTAGTTACTGTCAATCACCTCGTGTAGTTACAAACTTTCATTCTTATGATAAAGACTTTTAAGATCTACTCTCTTAGCAACTTTCAAATACACAATATAGTATTGTAACTATAGTCACCATGCTATATATTACAACTTAACTTATAACTGGAATTTTGTACACATTGATCACATTTATACTACCGCAATTTGCTCTCTGTTTCCAGGAGTTCTTTTTTTATTTTTATTTTTATTCCACACATAAGTGAGATCAAGCTTTGTCTGCATAGCTTATTTCACTTAGCATAATGCTCTTAGTTGGCTTATTTTATTCATTAGTTCAATCTACAAAATCATTACCTGGTATTACCAAGTTAGTTGAATAATACTAGTGCCCTGTGCATATGCCTGAATCATACTAATCAATATTTATTATTTTTTGGACTGAATGGTCTCCCCCAAATTCACATGTTGAAGCCCTAACCCCAAAGTGACTCTATTTGGTGATACCTTAAACAATTAAGGTTAAATAAAATCATAAAGTTGGGACCCAAATCCAAAAAGACTAATATCCTTATAAAAAGAGTAGGTGACACCAAAGAACTTCCCCCTTCTTGAATTTTCTCTCCCAGAATAGACATGAAGCAAAGGTCATGTTAGCACACAGTGAGAAGGCAGCCACCCACAAGCCACAAGAGTCTTCACCAGGAACCAAACCTGAAGGCACCTTGGTCTTGAACTTTTAGTCTCCAGAACTGTGAGAAAATAAATTTCCATTGTTTAAGCCACCCACCCCATGGCATTTTGTTGTGACAACCCAAGCTGACTAATATATCATTTTTGATGGGGATTTGATGACATCAAAGAACAATGATATCACATGTGCAAACTCACGAAAAGAACAGATTGCATCCATAAGGCAGAACTTAGAGCTCTCTCAGATAACCAACACCTTATGTACATCTCTAAAACATGACAGGAAAAGACTGGTATACCTTGCAAATCAATTTAGATCTCCTTCTTTATACTTCCTCACTTGGGTACTTTACCCTTAGGCTGTCAATAACAAGATAGCTGTGACAAAGAAAATATTTGGGATGATCTCATGCTTAAAATGGGGAACAGAGTCATAGAAAAACTAGCTGATAGACAGCAGAGGCTCTAACTAACAGTGCATTTTCATGTTTTGTGCTCCTACCACTGTTTTCTTCCATCTTCAACTCCAACTAAGTAATTACTCCATTGAGCATTTGCAAAAACCAGGACTCCTATGGCAGCAGGCTGGCCTGGGAATGGGGAGGGGGTGGGTGCGTCCTGTGGCTGAGTGTACTGTCCACAGCTACCTTGGCAGGACTCAGCTTCTTGTCCTAACAGTTTTCATAAGTAGAGGTTTTAGGAGCCTTCGATTGTGTTCCACTATTACTAGTATAGCACAGTCACACTAAAGTTCAAGAATCTAAGCTGGGTGGTTTGGGTTTTCAAATAACAGGAGATTTTGTTAGCTTTTGTATTTCTAATCCATTGGGGATCTCTGGAGTGATCACTTCATTGTTTCCAGAGCTTACTAAAGTGTGAAAGGAGCATTTCTCTTACCCTAGACATCCGTACTATCAAACATCTCTAATTTCTGGAATAGTTTTTTGTCTCTTTCTGCCATCTGTCAAAGTCAAGGATAGTACATGCAACTGTCAGCTACCAATGAGGTCTGCTGCTGGGGGTGGGAGGGGCGGAGGCAGGAGGGGTTCTGCCACTTGGGCCGTTTATGAAGTATCACCGTGCCCAGGAGCTGTCACCCACTTTAGAGGGCATAGAGGGTATGTTGTTATTATGCACTTTCATGATTCTAATTGTGCAAACATAAGGTCCAAAGGGCAGTTACCATTGTCTTTCTCTCTTAAATAACAACAGTAAAATATGTATATATATATATATATATATATATGTATATATATATTCTGTGTATTTGTGGGGAGAACTTTTGTGCTCTTTTTTGTCACTGATGGTTATCTTTAAAACTGATTTTTGTGTAGCATAGACAATAGACAATACCTTACAATTAGCTGCAATAAGGTTAATTCACTTTATGGAAATCTTAGATTTACATAAGCTCACATTTTAGATTTGTCCATTCATTTACATAAATTCTTTTTATAAAAAACAAGCTGTACAAAACAATGTACAAAATAACCCCTTTATAACATACTACATGCCTTTTAGCCCATGTATCACACATCAATAGAAGATGCCCAATAAATACTTAATGGTGACCAAAAAATACCAGTGAAATGTGGGTATTTCCCATGGCACTACATGTCTGGTTCCAGTTTTAAACAACCAGTGGTTAGCTTTATAGAGAGGACTAGACAGAGGTCACTATCGGAGTCAGCCAGGATTTGGAAGTGGAATACTGCTGGCTTTCAGCCCTGTTTCTAGTAACTGCCCCACCCTGCTGTTCCCAAGAGAACAAATGAACACTTGATAGCTGAGCAGGTGACATGGGATGTAGTCATAAACAGCTCCTTTCCTGTAAGGGAGCAGTGGACTAGGTTTATGGATCCACGAACTTTCCTGTGGGGAAGCCATTGTGTCCAGTTAAAACCGTAACTGAAAACATCCGTCTCTCTCAACTTCTCAGTAATTCCACTCATACGTAGTCCAAAGTCTCTCAGCACCGCTCCCATCGTCGATTCACTTGACCACATGTACAATCAGCTTCTAGGATGAAAAATAGCATGAGGACAGCTAAAAGTTATTTAGTTTGTCTGTATGTGATGAGAAGTGGCTATGGACTTAGTCCACCTGCAAATTAACGTTAGGGAAAGGAAGTGAGTTGGGAGTCAATGGTCTCTTTCCCTGTTTTCCATGTGTTTACTTCCTCTGCTTCCCTAATGAACTCCATAGCTTTGGAATTCTAAACCATTAAATGGAATTAAGAAACAGGCTCATTATTTAGAGTCAAAGGTTGCAATCAACTACTCTCCAACAATCAACCAGCATCCTTTTGTTTACTTGAAATATAACAGGAAAACACTACCTCGTGCCTACATGACTTGGAGCTTTATTTTCATAATTGCTTGTTGAATTTTCCTAATTAATCAGAAGGCTTTGGCACAAGGAGTCGGACTATTGAGACCTGAGATACAGGGCCAACAGAAAATTTGTCAGCAGAAATTGTCTTTTGTGCAATCTATGTGCTACCTGGCACAAAAAGCACTTTGTAAATCTTGATTATGATTGCAACACAATGGTTAATTAGCAGGGCTTTTCTTTGTCCTCACAAACTTCTTTAGACTCTTTGACATTAATGAATTGAGGAATGAGAGTTTCCCTACAGTCGTATGCAAAAAAAAAAAAAAAAAGAGAGTGAGTTTGCTCTGTTTTCCAAAGGATATCCCTTGTGCTGACAGTATTCCATGGCGTGAGCCCCACAGTACCACGGCCAAAGATTCAAGCTAGCCAAAGAAAACGCTGACCCTACTGGACTTGAGTAGGTCAAGGAGTTTTATGGTGAATGGAGAGTGACTGTAAAGTTAATCTCCTATTTATGTTACACTGTGATAATCCTGCCTAAGAGTAACAGCAGCCACAAAAGCCAGGAAGTTAAAAAAATTTAACAGAAAAAAATTTTTTTCTTAGACCATCATTTTGTTCTGACAGTTATTGGTATGAACTTGATGGAGGGTTTGTTTGTTCAAAGAGCATTGTTTTGTAAGCCTAACCAAATGCACACATTTTACAATAATGTATATTTAAATGGACATAATATAAGATATTCTGAATTATAGAACTGTAAATTAAGAAAACAAACACATATAACACATAACTTAAACATTGGGGATTAAGTGAGAAACTTCATTGGAAAACATTCAGAGTACCTTGGAAATGATTTAGGATTTATTATGTTTAAAAAGAGTTAGATTAAAGAAAGTTGGCAAGGAGTAATTTAAAAAATGGTTTTTCAGTTTAGAGAGGTTTCTTTACAGATATTTTCAGTGACGACATAGTAAAAGGAAACATTTAAGCATATTGTGAAATACTCAGGTTAGATGAGAAATAATTTCCTGAGGGGATTTAGTCATTGGGATAAGTCACCAAAAGCAAACTCTAAAATCTTTTTCTCTAGGGGTCTTTAAAACACGATACATTTCGTATTTTCAGGACAGCTTTGTGTTAGAAGATGGATGATCACAATACATGATTTCAGGGCTAATATGAACTTTTCTGACTATGAGTAAGAATTTTTATTTCTTTAAAAAATACTTAAGATGGGAAAATCCATTAATTAAATTCCAATAGAGCAACAGGGAAAACAAGCAAAGTTTTACAGAAGCTTTCATTGCTTCACAGAAAATAAACATCTTCTAGCATAAGTGTTGTTGCTGTAGGCTCTATAAAAGTTTTAGCTTACATTTTGGCTCTTTTTCTACACGGACGTAACAGTCCATGAACTCATATTTGGAATCCCAAGCTATTACATAACTTATTAATCTTGCCAAGATCAGTACTATTTCTTGTTGTTGAATGTGGTTTATGAGAAATAGTGATTGTATATCATACCAGAAAAGGCCCTGGAAAATAAGGTTAGATATTAAAATTGTCATGGGACAATTTTTAGAAAAATTTCACTGATGAGAAGGTTTTTCACTAATGAACGAAGACAGGTTTAACTCCTGTAGTGAAATTTTATACTAATCTCAGAGATGCAATACAGTCTTCCAAAGGATTTATGCCCCAATAGCCGTGCCACTGTTTCCTGATGAAAAAGATACAAGCAATTTACAGATACATTGCTCATTCCAAAAGGAGATATGTGACAAAGAAGACATTGTTTTAAAAAAAAAGGAATGGAAAAGAATTATAACAACAGAACTTAAGACACACTTTTTATATAAGAGAAAGCAAAATAAAGAAATGCCAACTGAACAGACAGGAATGGTCCCAGCAGACAAGGCACCATTATGGTGCCTCCTGAACCAAATGAGAAAAAGTTTCAGGAAGGACAGGGCTGCACACCTGAATCAAAGGCTAGAAAAGAAAAGAAAAGAACAAGAAACTGAACACTAAATAAGGCCAGTAGATTTGACAGTGATGGTGACCTTCCTGATCAGATTAAAGAAGGTAGGAGACGATAGGTGGTGACAAGTGAAGAAGGTTAGTAATCTGGATATTTTGCTGGGAAGCATTCATAAGGAGGCAGAGAATGAAAAGAATAAAGGATGCTCATATCAGATAGAAAGGAAAGCTGCAACGCTGCCCAATAGGGCTGTGCAAATGGACTTAGAACAAATCCTCTTCCTTTTCTTCTCCCTGAGGTCCAGAATGCAATGGCATATTCATGTTCCTCCTCCTGAAAGTATTTATGAAGTAATTGTAAATGACATTCATATTTTATAGTGTGATTTTATATTTATTATTCTTCGGAATGAAAACACAAAGCCCAGGACCTCTTTATTAGGTAACTTTTGCTAAGTTATGCTGAGGTAATAAATAGCCCCAAAATATCAACAGAGGTTTCTGCCTTTTGTACGTTATATATGCGCTCCATGTATGTTCTTTTTTAAAAATAATTTATATGTTTTAATTTATTTCTGAGACAAAGAGAGAGAGAGAGAGACAGTATGAGCAGGGAAGGGTCAGAGAGAGAAGGAGACACAGAATCTGAAACAGGCTCCAGGCTCTGAGCTGGCTGTCAGCACAGAGACTAATGTGGGGCTCGAACCCATGAACCATGAGATCATGACCTGAGCTGAAGTCGGACACTTAACCAACTGAGCCACCCAGTGTGTTCTTAATTCATGGATGCAAAATGTCAAATGACCCCTATCTGGTCATGTTGTGCTCAGAGAAGGAAGATGAGAGCAGTGACAGAGGCTCACAGTGACCCCAAAGCTTTGCTCAAATGTGGCAGACATCACGTCTGATTGATCAAAGCAAGTCATCTAAGAGATGGGGTGCAAAGCCACAATTCTTTGACAAGGAGGGCAAAGAATACTCAGTAACACTACAATCTATCACAGCTTTGAAGTTTTGGAAAGCATAAAATATGTAGAGAAAACAATGACAAATTTCAACATCTTTCCCATTGGTTTGCTGATGGGATCATAATATGAATAGTTTGCATCCTAATTTTTAATTAATGTTACATTGTACATATTCTTCCATGTCATTTAGTATTCTTTAAAATATGATTTGAGAGGCTGTGCATTATTCCAATTGCCTAGATATAATTTTTCCAGCATTCTTTTGACTTCCGTGCTTTTTTTGTTACTATTTTGCCATTCAGTAGGTTAAGACACATTTTCTAAACTACTGTCTAGTGCACACTGTGAGGGACATTAATGACCAGAAACATACCTTTAAAAATAGTTGCTTTATTTTCTCCTCCAGAAGAATTCATACCCTGCTTAGAAAATAAGGTTGGTTTTAGTCTCAGTTGCATCTGAACATTTGCCTGCATCTGAACAAAACAGCAATGCTGAGGAGTGCTAATATACTTTTGGTATATACTTTTCATTTACATGATTCGATTCATTTTTAAATTATCTGGTTGACCAATTAACCCTGTCAGTCATAAGAATTTATTTCAATCATATAGCAAGAGAGTTAGCTGTTCAGATATTGTCCATGTAAAAATCTTTATTAAGAATATAAATGGGAAGTTCTAATTTACAGATCAAATGGCTTTCTTATAACAATCTGAAATCTAAAGACATAAATCCAATATTTTAGTGATATAATTGACACTTGTGTGCCTACTTATTATTGCTTTCTCCCTTTTCCTTTCTTTTTTTATAAATGTTTATTTATTTTTGTAAGAGAGACAGAGCATGAGTGGAGGAGTGGCAGAGACAGAGGGAGACACAGAATCAGAAGGAGGCTCCAGGTTCAGAACTATCAGCACAGAGCTCAATGCAGGGCTCAGACCCACCAATGATGAGATAATGACCTGAGCCAAAGTAGATGCTTAACCAACTGAGCCACCCGGGTGCCCATTTTCTTTCCTAATAGAACCTTCCCATTAATGTAAGTGTTTCAGTGGTAACTGACCTCACTCTCTGATTTCAGAGTGAGCTTGAATGTTGCAGCAAGGTTAACTCTAATCTCCTTGCCAATGACCAATTCAAGAATGGGCACTTTGCTTTATCCTGCCAATAAGACAAAATGGATGTCTTCCTTATAAGAAATGTTCCCTCTATCCTAGAAGAAGGTCACAGTAAAGTCATTCTGCTTCTCCCCTTGATATTTTCATGTTCAAAAGGGATATCTGGAGCAGCTGCAGGTAGTTTCCCAAAATTTTAGGAAGAAGCTAAAAGTAAACACGTCAGACATAAGAAGTAAAAGAACCTTGGTCTTTGATGACCTTGGTGAGCACTGAGTTAACCATCCTGGAAATTTGCCTGAACTTTTGAAGTCCTGTTTCTAAAAGTTAGTGATTTTTTTTTAACTGTTTAGCCAGTGGAGGTGAAACTTCAGGATACTTGTAGGAGAAGGTGTTCTAAGTTATACAAGACAGGCAGAGATGCTAGACTCTGTTCCAAAGTGTCAACTGAATAGGTCAAAATCATCATTGGATTTCTTTAATTTTAATTTTATTTTTATATTTTTAGAGAGAGAGAGCACATGCAACCTGGGAAGAGAGGTGGGGTCAAGTAGAGAGAGAGAAAGAGAGAGAGAGAATCCCAAACAGACTCCACACTCAGTGCAGAACCTGATGTGAGGCTTAATCTCACAAGCCTGGGATCATGACCTGAGCCAAAATCAAGAGTTCTATGCTAGAGGCATCTGGATGACTCAGTCATTTGAGCCTCTGACTTCAGATCAGGTCATGATCTCACAGTTTGTGAGTTTGAGCCCCACATTGGGCTCTGTGCTGACAGCTCAAAGCCTGGAGCCTGCTTCAGATTCTGCGTCTCCCTGTCTCTCTCATCTCCCCCCCCCTCCCACCCTCTCTCTCTGCTATTCCCCTGCTTGCATTCTGTCTCTATGTCTCTCTCAAAAATAAATAAACATTAAAAAATAAAAGTTGTATGCTCAAGCAGCTGAGCCACCCAGGTGCCCCATCATTATTGGATTTCTTTCTTTCTTAATTTTTCATGTTTATTTATTTTTGAGAAAGATAGTGCAAGACATAGCATGAGCAGGTGGGTGGGTGGGAGCGGTGGGAAGCATAGAGAGAGGAAGACACAGAATCCGAAGCAAGCCCCAGGCTCTGAACTGTCAGCACAGGGCCTAACATGGGGCTCAAAATCACAAAACTGGGAAATCATGACCTGGGCCCAAGTTGGACACTCAATGGACTGAGCCACCCAGGTGCCTCTGTCATTGGGTTTCTAAAACACAACTCTGTCTGATATTCACACATGCATATAACAGACATCTATATGTACTTTCTACCTTGGACTTTGATCCAGTTGCTGGAAGGTTTATACGTCATGCTCACATGTGCTATGACTAATGAAAGAGAGGGCAAGTTAAATGTCATACTTAAATCTCAAAATGAAGAGGAATAAACAGGATGATTTCATTCTCAAAGTGAATTCATTTACTTTAAAACAAATAAAATAAATTCTAACTCATGCACTTATGAATTATTTCCCACAGATGACCACAATTCACATTTGCAATAGGTCATAATGTACGTAAAAAAAGACAGTGCTGACAACTTTAATGTGTTTCCCATAGGGCAATTAAATAAAGCTAGAGAATTACACTGACGAATTAGTCATACAGTCTTTTGATATAAAATATAAACAGTTCTACTTTGTGTAGAAAAGATATATGAAGAACTTCAGTTGGTGAAAGTTATCAATAATAAGTAAGTGAAAGTAATAAAATCCAATTTCCATTATAGGCTCTAAATTCCTTCCTTCCAAGTTTCTTTTTTTTTTTAATGTTTTATTTATTTTTTAGAGAGAGAGACAAAATGAGCAGAGGAGGGTCAGAGAGAGAGGGAGTCACAGACTGAAACAGGCTCCAGGTCCTGAGCTGGCTGTCAGCACAGAGCCCGACGTGGGGCTCGAACCCATGAACTGTGAGATCATGACCTGAGCCAAAGTCAGATGCTTAACCGACTGAGCCACCCAGACACCCCTTCCTTCCAAATTTCTTATCCAAGTTTGTGATGACAAAGTTCATTGACTTGTAGCGCCTCTCATGTTTTTGCTTTCCATTATCTAAATCTCATGGAAGTATAAATAAAAACAACTGGCTAAAATTGAATAAATTTGGGGCACCTGGGTGATGCGTCAGACTGACTCAGGTCATGATCTCACAGTTTGTGAGTTCAAACCTCTCATCAGTCTCTGTGTTGACAGCTCAGAGCCTGGAGCCTGCATCAGATTCTGTGTTTCCCTTTCTCTCAGCTTCTCTCCTGCTCATGCTCTGTCTCTCTCTCTCTCTAAAAAATAAATAAATATTTTAAAATTTTTAAATAAACAAATATATAAATAAAATTGAATAAATTTGTATCTACAGTTTAGATAACCAAGATCAAATTCTGTGGAATTAGGTCCTGACTAGAAAGATTCACACAAAGCTTACACAAGATCTCTAAATAATTGTACACACAGTCAACATTTTCTGATTTTCCAACTCTTTCAAGCTTTCCTTTTGCCATATGTAAACATGTTATAGACAAAGTCACAATCCATAATCTTGTTTGCATGAACATTTTAACTGAAGACAAAAAAACATATTTTGGTTTTTTGGTTTTGGTTTTACCTCTGACCATTACAATGAGCAAACCAGAATAAAGAGTTAAAGAATTTTTTTTCAAATGATATATACGTATATTATTTTTCCCTTAAATTTTAAGAAATAATTTGATAGCTGTATCTGCATATAAAAATCACTTGTTCAGAAAATTAAATTAATTCCCAGGTTTTTATTGTTCCCAGACCCGTGGTAGAGGCAGAGGAAAACATTACCTGTGAGTCCTATAGAATCTCTACAAATTAAGATCAAGAAAACGTCAGTTCTAAATAAAAGTATCACCAAGAGTTAGAAGAAATAATCCACAGGGGCACCTGGGTGGTTCATTTGGTTATGTCTGACTCTTGATTTTAGCTCAGGACGTGATCTTGCTGTTTGTGAGTCAGAGTCCTGCATCGGGCTCCGTGCTTATAGTGTGGAGCCTGCTTGGGATTCTCTCTCTCCCTTTCTCTCTTCCCCTTCCCCACTTGCAAGTATGCATGCTCGCTCTCTAGCTCTCTCTCTCTTCCTCTCTCTTTAAATATAAATAAATAAACTTTAAAAAAAGAAGAGAAGAAATAAGCCACAAAAGTAAGGGCCAGCATATATCAGAAACAATTGTCTTTAACTCTTAAGGACTTCAGATAATGAAGTAATGGGGTACAGAACTTGTAATAACTATGCATGAGTTTTCTACAGCTGCTGTAACAAATTACCACTAACACAGTAGTTTGAAGGAACACAAATTTATTGTGTTACCTTTCTGGAGATCAGATGTCTTAGCATTTCTGTGTGATGGGTTACATACCTTTCTCAAATTCTAAAGATGAATCTATTTCCTTGCTTTTTCCAGCTTCTGGTAACCACCTATGTTCCTTGGATCATGACCCTCTTTGTCCACCCTGAAATCCATCCATGTTGTACTTCTCTGATATTTCTGCTTCTGCTGTCACATTTCTTCCTCTGCACCCATTCTTCTGCATCCCTTTCCCACTTTTAGTGATCCTTATAATCATATTGGGCAGACATAGATAATCCGAGACAATTTTCCTATCTGCTGATTGGTAATCTTAATTCCATCTCCAACTTTTATTCCCCTTTGTTATGTGTCCTAACATATTCATAGGTCTTGGTGATTAAAACATGAGTGCTTTTGTGGGTCAGTATTCTCCTTACTACATGCTATATCATAAATGCTTAAGAAAATAAAATATAGAGACACAAATATGAGTGATACACAATTATCAATAATGATCAGAAGCCTTTACAAAAACAAAATGTGATTTCTTTAAATAAATAATACAATTTTTGAATTAAAAAAATCTTCATAAATGAGGTAAACAGCTTTTTAGAGACATCTAAAGAAATAATTAGTAAACTGAATATATATATATATATGTATATATACATATATATATATATATAAAATAAAACTATCCAGAATGTAGTACAGAGGGGGAAAAAAAGAAATAGAATACATAAAAAAGAAGTTAAGATATATAGAAGATAGAAGCTGAGAAGCTTCAAGAGATGTGTAATTGGAAGCCAGAAGAGAATAGAATATAGACAATGGAAGGGAGGAAATATGTACGTAGATAATGGCTGAAAAGTTGCAAAATAAATGAAAGATTGAGATTTGCAGATTTAGGAAGCATAGTGAATTTCTAGCAGTATAAATAAAAAGAAATCTACACTTAGATGTGTTGTGGAAAAATTGCAAAACACCCAAATCAAAGAGAAGCTCTGAAAGCATCAAGAAAATAAAGACCTATCGCCTAATAAAGACTGAAAGTTAAATGGCAGAATTCTCAACAATAGACACTAAACTAATCAAATCTTTTCTACTATGAAAAATTATCTTTCAAAACTAGGAGTGAAATGGAGTCTTTTTTAGATAAACAAAAAGAGAAACTATTTACCATTAACAATTTTTTTTTTTTAACTGAAGGAACTTCTAAAAGATGTAGTGCAGCAAAATAGCAAACTATTACAGAGGGACATTCTGAGATAAAAGAAAAACAGAATGATAAAATGGCAGATGTGTATCTTAACCTAAACAATAGTGTCTGCATAATGTAATAAAAATAGTGTCCAATTATTTGTGGTTTTATTTAAGAGGACAACTCTAAAATACTAGACAAATGGAATGGAATGTCAGAGGGGTGGGTAATCAGTGTTACTGTGTTCTTACTGCTTGATAAAATTCAGGTAGGATTTTAGATATCTTTGGACATTATAAATTAAATATGAACGGTAAAAATTTCTAGAACAACCAATAGAAAAAGTAATATATAAATGCTAACATCAAAGAGGGAAAATAAAATAACTCAATCAATTAATTAAGGAGAGGAAAAAAGAGCATTAAAAAGTGTGAAACTAAAAAATGGATAGTAAGAATATGTGAAAATATCTCAATAACAGTAAACTGGTCAGGTCTTTAATTAAAAGACAGATTATTAGATTGGATTTTAAGATATAGCTCTATGTTATTTACCTGTAATATAAGAACATGGGAAGGTCAAAAGGATGCAATTAGATTTTACCTTCTATCTACCTTACTATCAATATGTATTTAAAACTTAAAGGTTTAAAACAAACATGCAGTATTTTATATTTTCTAATAATCAGGAATTCAGAAGTGGCTGAACTGCTTAATTTTGACTCAGAGAATCCCAAGAAATTGTAGTCAAGATGTAAGCTAGGCCTACAGTTATCTCAAGTCCTGTCTGGGGTTGAATAACCACTTATAGGTCTTGTTCCCTCAACACATGGCACTTGGCTTCCCTAAGAGTAGGTGACCCAAAAAACTATGGTGTCTTTTGTAACCTGGGCCTGAAAGTACACACTGCTATTTATGCGATATCTTAATGATTATGTAGGTCAATCCTATTCACTCTGGGAAGGGACTATGTAAGAAAGTCCACATTACCAGAAGGTGGATGCCATTGGAGGCCATCTTGAAGGCTGGCTATAGTAAAAATACACCAAAATAAAAATGTCAAGAGAAAGATGGGTAGCTAGGCTTATATTAGACAAAATTAACTTTAAAATCAAACCAGTGTTAAAGGTTAAAAATATTATTAAATAATGATAAAATTTTAATTTGTCAAGAAGATCGAACAAATCTAAACTCAGATCCCTCTGGGAAAAAAAATAGTCTTAAAATATAGGAAGTAAGAGTATATTGAATAAAAGGGAAGAATTGTCAAATCCACCATCAGGGGGAGAAATTTCAACACAATTCACTCAATGTTTAACTATTCAAATAGTCAAAAATTAGTAAAGACAGAGAAGATCTGCACAACAAGATTAACAAGTTTGATTTCAACATGTAATAACTAGAGGCTATACATTATCTAGTGTATATATAAAGCACTTATTAAAATTAATTATACATTCAGCCCAAATCTGGTCTGAAGTAATTTAGAAATTCATTTTATAAAAACATATTCTCTGGACACTGCAATTAAGATATAACCACAAAAAACAATAATAACAATATTTGTAATCTAAAAACATATGTCTTGGAGCGCCTGAGTGGCTCAGTTGGTTAAGCGTCCGACTGCAGCTCAGGTCATGATCTCACGGCTTGTGGGTTCGAGTCCCGCATCAGGCTCTCTGCTGACAGCTAGCTCAGAGCCTGCAGCATGTTTCGGATTCTGTGTCTCCCCCTCTCTCTGACCTTCCCCTGCTCTCTCTCTCTCTCTCTCTCTCAGAAATAAATAAAAAACATTAAAAATTTTTAAAAAAATAAAAAATAAAATAAAAACAACACATGTCTTTTTTTATATAATTTATTGTCAAATTGGGTAACATACAGTGTATACAGTGTTTTTCTTGGTTTTAGTCGTAGATGCCCATGATTCATTGCTTCTATACAACAGCCAGTGCTCATCCCAATAAGTACCCTCCAATGATTTATGGGTTAAAAAGACCCATCCTAATGGGAACTTCAAGATACTTAGAAGTCAACAATTAGAGAAATATTACATATCAAGCCCTGTGAATTGCTATGAAAGCAGCACTTTGAAGTACAGATGTCTATTGCTATAAATATTATATTCAAGGAAAATGAAAATTAATGAGCTATACTTCCAGTGTATGAAAACAGAAGAGAGGCCCCTGGGTTGCTAAGTCGGTTAAGTGTTTGACTTCGGTTCATGGTTCATGAGTTTGAGCCCGGCATGGGACCCTCTGCAGTCAGCTCAAAGCCTGCTTCAGATCCTCTGTCTCCCTCTTTTTCTCTGCCTCTCCCCCACTTGTGGTTTCACACCATAGTTTGTGAGTTTGAGCCCTTCTTTGGGCTCTGTGCTGACATCCTGGAGCCGGAAGCCTATTTTGTATTCTGTGTTTCCTTCTCTCTGCCCCCATCCAATTTGTACTCTCTCTCTCTAAAAAAAATAAATAAATAAACATAAAAAAAAAGAAAGAAAAGAAAACAGAAGAAGAACAGAATGTAGAAGTTATGAGATACCTTTTTAAATAGGACCTAATAGATTAACTAAACCAAAGGGAAAACCTTTAGAGGGATTGTTCAAGAAAAGGGGTGCCTGGGTGGCTTAGTCGGTTAGGCGTCCGACTTTCGCTTAGGTCATGATCTCGCGGTTCGTGGGTTCGAGCCCCGCGTCGGGCTCTGTGCTGACTGCCAGCTCAGAGCCTGGAGCCTGTTTCAGAGTCTGTGTCTCCCTCTCTCTCTGACCCTCCCCTGCCCACGTTGTCTCTCTCTCTCCTAGAAATAAATAAAAAATATTTTAAAAAAAGAAAAGAAAAGGAGAGAAAACAGTGAACTAATCAATCATAGGAATTAAAAAGACAACAAAACTATAGTTACAGTAGAGATTAAAAGAGAGTAAGAAAATACCAAGAAACCCTTTAAACATTTTTTTAATATTTATTTATTTTTGCAAGACAGAGAGAGAGAGAGAGGGCTAGCAGGGGAGGGTCAGAGAAAAAGGGAGACACAAACTGTGAAGCAGGCTCCAGGCTCCCAGCTGTCAGCACAGAGCCTGACTTGGGGCTTCGGCTCACTGACTGCAAGATCATGACCTGAGCCAAAGTCAGATGCTTAACTGACTGAACCACCTAGCCATCCCAAGAAAACCTTTAAATTGTTGAAAATATATGTAAAATAAACAAATTCTGAGAAAAATAGCACTTACAAAATTGAGAAAAAGAACACTCTAAATATATATTAGTAATTGAATCAGTAGTTGGAATATGCATGTAATAAACACTAGGCCAAAATGGTTTTACAGCCAAATTACACAAAACTTTTAAAAGTACCAATTGTTTGATCTTATATACAAATTCATATTATATTATATGCATACCTTTTTAAAGATAGTTGATGAGGAAGAAATTCTCCTCAACTCTTCCTATGACATTACATTAACCTTGACTAGAACTACATGAGAAAGGAAAATTATAGACTTGTTTCAATCATGAATAAAAATGCAATAGGCCCAAGATGAATATACCAGTGGATAAAAAACATAATTTACAGATGACCAAGTTGTATTTATCTTAAGAATCCAATATAGTGTAGCATTTAAAAATCTATAAGTATTAATTATCACATTGAAGATCAAATATATAATACAGGACAAAAATTTGTTAAAACTCAGCATTGCAAATGATAAAAATTTTAGCAAACTAGAAATAAAAGGGACTTCTTCAATGTGATAAGAGGCCACAAAAAGGCTAAAATAAACACCATGGCTAATGGTTAAACATTAGGAAAATCCCTGTTATCATCATGAACAAGTTAAGAACACATGATCTTACAGTATATTAAACATGGTGCTGGAAGTCTTAGCCAGCATAGTAATACAAGAAGAAATAAATGTTATACAAACTGAAAAGAAACAAACTTGTCATTATTCTTAAATGATATAATTGTTTGTAAACAAATAAAACAAAACCTCCCGGGGGGGTGGGGGCACCTGGGTGGCTCAATCGGTTAAGTGTCCTACTTGGGCTCAGGTCATGATCTCACGGTTCCTGCGTTCGAGCCCCACGTGGGGCTCTGTGCTGGCAGCTCAGGGCCTGGGGCCTGTTTCGGATTCTGTGTCTCTCTCTCTTTCTGACTCTCCCCTGTTCATGCTCTCTCTCTCTCTCTCAGAAATAAATAAAGAACACTTAAATAAATTAATTAATACAAAAAGTTTTTTTAAAAGTGCCTGGGTGACTCAGTTGGTTGAGCGTTGGACTTTGGCTCAGGTCATGATCTCACGTTTGTGGGTTTGAGCCCCCTGTCGGGCTCTGCGCTGACAGCTAGCTCAGAGCCTGGAGCCTGCTTTAGATTCTGTGTCTCCCTCTCTCTCTGACCCTCCCCTTCCCATGATGTCTCTCTCTCTCTCTGTCTCAGAAATAAATAAAAATTTTAAAAAATTTTTAAAAAACCTCCCCCCAAATTGCAGATTGTTAATAACACAAATTTAGCAAGCTGTGTGATATGGTCAATAATAAAATATCCATTGTATTTCTTTATATCAACACCAAATACTAAGAAAATCTGATTTTTAACTCTACTGCCATTTACTATAGGAAGAAAATATATTGTATACCTAAGAATAATTCTAATAAAATTTGCAAAAGGATTTTGTTTAGAGAACTATAAAACTTTTTGAAAGGTATAGAAGTCAGTCTAACTCTCCCTCCCTCATGTTTATTTCAGCATTCTTTATAATATCTATGATATGGAAGCATCCTGTGTCCATCAACAAGTGAATGGATAAAGAAGATGTGAGATATATATATATATATACATATATATATATACATACACACCATGGAATATTACGCAGCTATGAAAAATTGAGCTCTTTGGCCTTGTACCAACATGAATGGGTCTAGAGGGCATTATGCTAAGTGAAATAAGACAGACAAAGACCTTATTTCATTTATATGTGTAATCTAAAAAATAAACTAATGAACAAATAAACAGAAGCAGACACAGACCTGTAAATACAGAAAATAAACTAATGGTTGCCAGAGGGTAGGAGGTAAGGAGGGGCAAGATGAGTGAAGAAAAGTGGGAGATAGAGGCTTCCAGTTATGCAATGAATAGGGATGAAAAATACAGCTTAGGGAATACAGTCAATGGTATTTGTGTTGGATGGTAAAAGATGGCAGCTACACTTGTGGTGGGCACAGCATAATGCACAGACTTGTCACATCACTATGCTGTACTCCTAACCAATGTAGCATTGTTTGTCAACTATACATCAGTTCAAAATAATAGACTAAGGGGCACCTGGGTAGCTCAGTCAGTTAAGAATCTGACTGTTAATTTGGGCTCAGGCTATGACCTCATGGTTGGTGAGATAGAACCCTGTATTGGGTTCTGTGCTGAAAGCACAAAGCCTGCTTGGGATTCTCTCTCTTTCTCTCTCTCTGCCCCTTCCCCTCTCACACATGTGCACTCTCTCCTTTTCTCTCAAAATAAAACAAAAATAACCTTTTAAAAGATAAAAATGAAAATAATAGACCTAAACAAATAGGGGGAATAAACAGCGCCTATTGCTAGGGGGACTCAATATCACAAAATTTTAATTCTCATTCAAAGGTATCTACAGATTTTATATAATTCTCATCAACAAAAATCCCTTAGAGTTTTGGGTAGAATTTGACAGAATGATTTTAAAATTAATGCAAATGAGCAAACAGCCAAGGAAACAGACACTCTTGTAGCAGAAAACTAAAGTAGGAGAACCTGCCTCATACTTAACTCAGATTGACTTGTAAACTAATTTCAAAAGCATGGGATGGCAGGGTCATAGATCCACTGACCAGTGAAACAGTAGATAACCCAGAATCAGACCCTTGCTTATTTGGACACTTACTAGATGAAACAGGAAGTGTGTTTAATAACTGTGGAAAGGAAAGATATTCAACAAGTAGTGCTAGGACAGTTTGGTATCCATGTGGAAAAAATGAAATTGGATCCCACTCTCACAATACATATGAAAATAATTATCAGATAGATTAAGGATTTAGCTGTGAAAGACAAACTTAAAACTTTTAGGGCAAAAAACAGGAAAATACCGTCATGGGAAAGTCCAGCCTTCTGAGAGCAGTGAAGGATTTCTGAAAGAGGTCGGAAAAAGCACCACTATAAAAGCAAAGACTTGATAACTTACACTACATTGAATATTAAGAATTTGTGTTCATCACAAAAGCCATAAAGTGAAAAACAAGTCACACTCTAACCAACAAATAGTTAGTGTGCATAATATACAAGGGAGTCCTACAAATCAATAAAAGACAGAGTATCTGAGAGAGAAAAAGGGGAAGAAAATATTGACATGCGTTTCTCAGAAGAGGATATAAGAATAGTAAATAGATGCATTTTAAGTATCCAACCTCATAAATGATCAGGGAAATGCAAATTAAGGACATCATGAGATTCCATTTTATTCTCCTCAACTGGGAAAAAGAACTTTGATAATAGCAAGTAGTGGTGAGGATGTGTAAGCAAAAGATTTAGAAAAAAAATTAACATTTCCTAATAAAACTGAAGACATTTATATACTACAATTCAGCAATTCTCCTAGGTAATTACTTTAGAGAAAGACATATTCATGTGCACTGGAAGTAAAAGAATGTTCATAGCATCAGTTTACAGTATCAAAAAGCTAGGAGAAGCCAAATGTTCATCAGCAGGCGAATGGATAAGTAAATCATGGTTTATGCATACAACTAAATGCTGTAAGTCAGTTATAGACAACAAAGATGACTCTTAAAGATAGAAGGTTGAGTGAAAAAAGCAAACCTCTGAAAACCATGTGATAATATTTTGAAAGAGTTGGAGAATAAACAAGATGTTTAGGACTGAATACATATGCAACAAAACTAAAAAAGGTTGGGAGGATGGAAAACAAATTTCAGAATAGTGGTTATGCCTCGAGGGTAAAGCAGGAGATGGAGTAGGAAAAGAGCACGTGGTCCTTCATTTTATTAGCATGCTTCATAAATTTTGTCACATACACTCTTCGGAATAACAAATATTGCATGGAAAAGAAAACAGAGAAATTAAAATGCAATAGTGTTGAGAGCTACTTAAATGGGGGCGCCTGGGTGGCTCAGTCGACTAAGAGACTAACTCTGGATTTCAGCTCAGGTCATGATCTCATGGTTCGTGGGTTTGAGTCGTGCACTGTCAGCGCAGAGCCTACCTGGGATTCTCTCTTTCCCTCTCTCTCTACTTCTCTCCCTGCTTGTGCCCTCTTTCTCTCAAAAATAAATAAATAAACATTTTTTAAAAAGATCAAAGGATCCTATTTAAAAGGATCAAAAAGCAGAATTCGAAATTGAGAGAATAAAACTGGTTTTGAGTCTTTGTTTCTCTTTTGTGTTTTCATGAACATTTTTGTGGAATGACAAGGAAAACAAATCAGGTGTCAATATCTACATTAGTATCTGGATTTGTACATATCAGTTATTTTAATGTTTACTTGCATGTATAGGGTACTTATTATTCACACTTATGAATATTTTTCTGTATTTTAACATAGATTTGAAGTGGAAGTTTTTTTTAACTTTGATGAAAAATGCAAATGAACATGAGTATCCTTAAATTAAAAAATTAACAAATGTGCACACAGATACAGACAATTATATATATATATAATATCCTAGGAAACTTACCTCTTAAAACAAGATGGTATAAATCATTTAAAAAGTGTATATTTTAAAGATCATTTTAGTTTTCAACTAGAATGTTTGAAGAATTGAAATCTAAAGCCTTAGGTCATTTAGCCCAATAGGTAGCCGTAGCTGTTGAATCCATAAATCTTAGTGATGACTTGCATGGTGTTTCCTTTCCATCTGTCATCTTTCCTCCAGAAAATTGGTTGGGTCTCTAGAACCTGGCAGTTGACTCATCCTCTGTGTAAGTGGATGTATACCAACAAATCCCTTTCTCATTCTTGCGTCTTTTAGAACCCACCTCTCCTATTCATCTACACAACCACCCACTGAAGATCTTGAGACATAAATGTGGGTAATTTTCAGGGGGTTTTTGTTTTTTGGTTTTTTACTGTTGGGTAATATAGAAAGAGTGTGTTATCTGATCATCATATACTGGTGCCTGTTGTGAAAAATATTTGTTTGTTTTTACAACATCTATTCAACATTACCACCAGCCCAGTACTTCCTAAAGCATCTGTTCAGAGGGTCTGACTGAAGCAGGCGGCTGTCACAGGACACTTTAAAATATTGTCCCAAGAAATGTCATCATTAGTAACCATTTCTCCTGGACTCAGGGTATTCTGTTTACAAAATCCTGTGATAAAATATATTACTGCAATATATTTTTGCAGTAATATACCCATACCATTTAAGTTACCAGCCAAGACCTCTTCCAGGCTATTTAATAACCAGCTCAGAGTGAGGTCCTTTGGCTCATGAGAGGCCTTGAGGGCTGGGGCCAAACAGATGGGATAAACAGAGGGATGGGACCAAGGTCAAGTTTTATCTATGTGATAATTGTGAAAGTTCTTAAAGTTATTCCAAGATAAAGTATTTCATCTCCTCTTGTTATAACCTGAAAACAAAAATTAGTGTATCCAGAAACTGTCTCAGGAAATCAGATTTGCATATTAAAACAAAAAGTAGAAAGTTTCTAAAAGAAAAGTATTCCAAACATTTTATAGGATAGTCTTGGGATCTCAAAGGGGATAGAACCAGGATCAGAAATTTTCACTAGAATACCCTTCAGTTTATTTATCCTAATTGCTTCTAAATATGAGGCAAAAAATCTGTACTACTTTATCTGATGGTCTACTTCAAATAAAGACAGTAGAAACTTTTAAAGGGATGTTAATTTAAAATGTTATCTTTCTGGTAATGGATAATAAGTATAATGATAAGAGGCCTAAGTTATGAGCTCAAAAGTTAAAGAGATTTTCCTCAGTTTTATTGAGAAGTAATTAACATACATCACTGTATCAGTTCAAGGCACACAGCATGATGGATTGATTTACATATATTGTGAAATTAGTACCACATAAGTTCAGTTAATATCCATCATCCCATATGAATATAATAAAAAGAAAAGGAAAAAAATTTCTTCGGGTGATGAGAACTTTTAGGATCTATTCTCTTAACGGCTTTGCTTATATTATGCAGCAATGCTAGCTTTAGTCATCATGTTGGACATTACATCCTAAGGGCATTAAAAAACATATATTTATTATTTTCATTTGCATTTTTAAATGGATATCTAAATATATTCCTAACTATATTACATGATTGTGGTTAGATTGCTTTTTCAACTTTATATTTATCTCTAGGTAAGTCAAATTATAATTTGAAATACCCATTCAGCTCCTTTAAAAAAAACAAAAAACTCAGGATGTCTGGGTGGCTTGGTCAGTTGGGTGACCAACTTTCAGCTCACGTCATGATCTCATGGTCTGAGGGTTCGAGCCACATGTCGGGCTTTGTGCTGACAGCTCAGAGCGTGGAGCCTGCTTCAGATTCTGTGTCTCCCTCTCTTTCTGCCCCTCCCCTCTTTGTGTTCTATCAAAATTAAACAAACATTAAAGTAAATAAAATTTAAAAAATACAAAATATTCTAACTATAGTTTCAATTTGGTGGGCAGAAGGAGAGGTAAAAAACATAATAAATATATCCTAAGGCGTGTCTGTATATTTTGTTTTGATTTTAATGAGGCGATCATGAATCAGAATGCTGGGAACTTGCTGTAACAAACCAAGGTTAAGAAGAGTCTGAGTAGTCAAATCAACCTTATGACATAGGAAATTAGGATTTCCCAGCATGAGGTCTCAAAATAGAGATTCATGAACATGAATCAGAGGAGAAATGGATGTATTCTGAAAATAGCAGCTCCTCTCAAGGAGAAAAAGAAAATGTGTTAGTGAGAGAAAAATGCCAGGCCATTCATTCATTCATTCATTCATTTACTCACTTAACAAATACTGCTGAACACATACCATGTGTCAAGCAGGACATAGAAGATGGCTAAAGCATGGAACTTAGTTCCTAATCTATGGTGTGTGGAGGTTGAAGGGAATTCATTATGTGTTGAAATAGTAGAACCAACAAATTGTGGGTGAAACCCGCGGGCCTTGTGTATGAATCTAGGGTCTTGTGTAGTCCTGAGCTGTAACCAGCCTTGCAAAAAATGTTACAGACAAGAGGTTTTGTGCTCTTTTTTTCTTTTTGTCCTCTGAGTTTAAAGTGTAAAATAATCAAAACCATATGTTGTGAATTTCACAAAGGATGATATTACTTGATGAGAAAATATAAGCTGGTCCTGCTAACCAAAACGAAGTGAGGTGCTCAGCCCGAGTCCATCCTCTGGTCGGGCAATTGGGAGGTGGGAATAGGGTAGAGGCTGGTGTCATATACCCTGGTTCAGAAGACTTAAAAGCATAACCAGATCCCATTCAAAGTTCTCTGAATCTGCCCTTATTTTTCCACCATTGGCCAATAGAATAGAGAAAACCAACTGTAAAAAGATGGTTTTCCTGTGACAATTAGCAGTCTGTATCAGCCAAGAGCAGGAAGGTTTCTCCACTCCACCCTTCTTGCCCTTCACGGTAACCTCAGTCTCAGCAGACAACCCAGTTTCATGATTTAAAAAAAAATCATTTATTTGTCCATTAAACAAATATTGATTAAACACTTCATATGTCAGGAACTGTGTGGAGCATTAGGGATATGATGGCAAAGAAAATCATAACAGCTCTGCCCTGGTGAATATTATAGTCGGTTTGGAATATATTTGTCAAATATTTGTTTCATTCTCTCACATTTCTTGTCATTTGGAGGCTATAAAAGAAGCATGACATCTCTGTCTTCTAGGAGTTCACAGTTTGCAGACACATAGACACCGAGTTTAAAAATATAAGGCAGTACATAACAGCAAAACTGAATGTGACCAAGTGCTTGAATGTACAATTATATAACAATCGATACTTCCTCGGTGACAGCTACTGCTTCTCAGCATGACTTTCAGGGCACCTACCAGGTAGTGTCTTTTGTCAGACAGTGGGTGTCTTCCTCTGCCATCTGTCCCTGGAGTGCATGTAACAGAGAGGCAGAGACCCTGGAACTTGAAAAAAAAAAAAAAGAAAAAGAAAAAAGAAAGAAAGAAAAATCATACTAGTGTGGATAATCGCAAGAGAATCAGAAATTTCCCTTTAGAAGCCAAAAGTGATTCCAGCGGCATTCAATCAATGAGAAAAACTACGTGACTGGCTTAGTTTAAAATATCAACCAACCCCAAATCAGCGAACAAACAGAAAGACAAAATAATAATAGCAAAACACAATCTGAGAACAACCGTACAACCAGTATCTTTTCTCCCTCTTTCTCACTCCTGCTCAGAAGCTTATTGAAACTAAATCAAAAAGTAGGACATCTTGTCTTCAGGCCTCCATTTACTGTCCCTTACTATCTTTTCTCTTCTTATTATAGTATAATGTGTCTTTGGGTCGAATGTACTCAGAGAACCCTGTCCAGGCCATCTTGCCAGAGAAAAGTCCTTCCTCTGTCGGATTTATGTTAATCTACTGTGTGGGAATCCAGCCCTGCTTATGACTCTTGCCAGTTACACGGGAGTTGTTGATTAGGAATATTCTTCACCACGTGACTATATAAAATGGTTGGACCGGTTTACCTCTCGGTTCAAGTGATTTTTTTTTTGCTCTATGCAACTATCAGTTTATTTTATTGTTCACGAAGATAGCTCTCTCCTCACGGAGCAGGAAGTCTGTTCTGAAGCTGACAGGGAAGTAACTCGTTTTAATAGTAGCAATGACAACAATACAGTAACGAGCCTTTTCAAAAGTAAGCAGTTAACCACGGCCTCTTCCATCCCATTTCCCCCACATATACGTGGCTTCCATCTCCTTCTGTCATTCCAATAAAAACAGGTTGTATACTGCTCGTTACTGAGGGCCCAGAATCCTAATCCTTCACACCTTGGTCATTAGCCAGTCTAATAATAATGTGAGAAATCCAAAGGGGAGGATGGCTGTCACACTTTCAAGCAGCTGTGCTAACTGTCCTCAGTCACCAGGCACAGTTACAGTCTTCTTAATTTGATATTTAGATTTGGGGTTTTGTTTACTTTCCTTTATAGATTGATATGCTCGTTTCCCCCCAACATGGTCAAAATAACGACTCAACTATACTTTCAAAGATAAAAGGAGAAAGAAATAAGAAAACAACCTATGAAATTTATTCTAAAGGAACACGATTGGTGAACACAAATTTGTAGATAGATATTTGAAATATATTTCATTTAAAAATGTTCTGTGGGCTTTTAAAAAATTAGTTATTTTCCATGAGCCAATCATACAGTCTTTACTGTGTTTTCTTAAGTCCCAATATTACAAGGGTCATAGTCAGATTTAAGTTGCTCCTATTCCGTGCAGCCTCAAAGGCTATGCTGGACAGAGCTTGAAAATTCCTGAATGAAGCATAATATGAACAATGAGAAATTATTTCATTTTGCAGCGAGTAGCTCTTTGGACAACACTATATTTTGTTTAAAAACGTATCTTGCTGATTTTTAACATGAAACAAATCACAGAAAAATCTAATGCTGGTTTTTTTAGAGAAAAAAATAATATTTTGAAACAAAACAAAATAAAAACTGCTTTATCTTTCAAAGCCAGAAGTGTAGAGTTAGCGGCATAGTGGCTGACCCCAGTTTTGAGTATATTCTCCGTTCTAAGGACA
Source organism: Proteles cristata cristata (assembly GCA_017311185.1). NCBI lineage: Eukaryota > Metazoa > Chordata > Mammalia > Carnivora > Hyaenidae > Proteles > Proteles cristata. The sequence goes on along the minus strand of JAESUZ010002548.1, from coordinate 546,284 downwards.
TTGACAGGAAATGGTCAGCCTGGAGATACAATGAAAGGAAACTCAGCAGTGAAGGTTTCACTGATAACATGTGATTTGAAGTCAGTGAGCAGACCTAACGGTCATTCACTCGCTGAGGCCAAAGCGTATAATAATCCAAAGGCTCCATTAAAATTTTGTCATAAAAACACGGGTAGGATGGTACTTGAAGGAGACAGGGCAGAACATTTTCCAACTAATAGATGGGTTGCAATAACTGATATCAATATTAAGACATTGTTTCACAACATTCTGTGTATCAAATCTATGTCCTAAATTTCCTTACATTATACAATAAGAAGTGACTGATTTTTAAAGTAAGCTCCTTTACAGTAAACTGACTAACCAGCACACCACCCCTCTTCTTTCTTATCTGCTACTACCTCTCTCCACTTGTCACTGTTTCCCCCTCTATCTTAGGTGAATAGCTACTCTTAGTAGACGAAGTCACTAAACGTCAGTGTTTATTTTTTATAATTTTGGATAGAACTCATCCTATGTTTTTTTAAACGGAGTATGCCCCATGATCAATCATGTAGCTTTTCTTACATCAATTATTTTAGACTACAGAAGAAGTAATCTTCCCGTCCCTGCACGAAGCGCCCTATGTTGCCTCCTCCCACAACTGAGATTTGTTGTACTATCTTGCCTTCATGGTATTTTTTCATAGTATTCTTTTTGTAGTATTTTTTACAGCCTTCCTTGGTACCAGGCTGTCAGCGTCACAAAGTGGGAAGGAGTAAGAGTTTGAATCGTCAAATATGTGTGCTGGCTATTGGTTACTCTGTTCAATACTTGCAGTCGACTTCTTGGACCTTAGAGAGTGAAAAGGGAAATGTGTTACACTGGGGATAAAATGAGAGAAAACGAATGTTAGGTAGCAACGTGAAGACTTCCACTGAGAAAGCTTTAGATGTTTATAATATGTTTTTATTCCTCACACTTTTCTCTTTTGCAGGATGCTGAGGTTTAGTTCTTTTAAATAGGTAGCAAATCAGTGTAGAGCTAACTGGAGTTAGGTGAAGTCTGTTGTATCTGTGAATTATAGTAATGAGCAGCACCATCCAAAGGAAATATATTGTGAGTCATATATTTATGGGTCTGTTAGAACAGATGCAATAAAAAAAAGTAAAAAGAAACAGGTGGAATTAATTTTATTTTTTTAAGTTTATTATTATTTTTTTTTTTCCAGAGAGTGAGAGCAGGGGAAGGGCAGAGAGAGAGGGACAGAGGACCCGAATTGGGGTCTGGGCCTACAGCAGCGAGATGGGTGTGGGGCTCAAACCGTGGCACTCAACTGACTGAGCACGCAGGCTTCCTGGAATTAATTTTAGTAATCTATTGTACTTAACCCAATATATTGTTTCAAATATAAAAATTATTGAGGTTGTTCTTTCACTCTTTTTTTTAAATACTAAATCTTTGAAATCCCATGCACAGTTTACAGACACAGCATCTCTTAACTTCGACTAAGCCATCTTTCAACCATTCAATAGTCACATGCAGCTGGTGGCTATCATTTTGGACTATGCAAGTACAGAGGATTTTTTCCTTTAATCTTTGGGTCTCTGCGTATCTAATCAATAGCCTTTTTAAAAGTTATGAGGGGGTTAATGGAAAGTCATTCTATTTACACAGGCTTTGTTTACCTAGATCTCCCATGTTTAGATTTTTCTATTTAATAATATCTTAAGTGGCTCTTAAAGTCAGCACTTCACGAAAATAACCCAAGTATTAATGGAGGATGGCTGAACTCACTCTCTATGGATATTAATTGTAATTTACAATGCATATTTGCATGCAATCAGTTTGCCTAACGAATCCTATTCATGCATTTCTGTGTGACAGGCTGAAGTGCAGAGACATGAAAACTTGCAAAACCAGTCAGTTTCTGGCTTTGGAGAGTGTCTATTCCAGTGAGTGAGAAGGAGATCTGAAGCAAATGAGCAGGTAAATAAATATAAAAGCCCAACAGTGAGAAATGCCGCAAAGGAGTACAGGGTCTCATGAACAACACAAAAAAAGAGGTTTGACCTGGGGGCCAGGTCAGGGAAGACTTCCTTGAGGAAGTGGTGTTCGAGCTGAGATCTAAGGGATGAGTGACCCTGACCCAGCAGAGAGGAACCAGGAAGGCTACACCGTGGAGTCTGATATTCATCTCGAGTTTTGTCCCTTGAAGAAACTGATGAAGAGAAATGTTTTCCCTGTGGCCAAAGGGATAGTTCTCAGCCAGACTGAATTCTTGGCTTTTCTTCCTGAGACTCTGTCATGAGCCCAGCACTGTCTTTTCCTGTGACTTCGGTGCCAAGCCAGGAGAGTCTCTTGCCTTACAGGGATATTCACGCTCTTGTTTCTGCTTGCGGATGTAGGACACTCCAGGACCCCTTTGGCTGTGCATTTTATCCTCACTTTAAAATGTAATATATGAAATACATGTGGGTAGGAATCTCTATATAATCAATTCACCGAGCTTTGGGTAAAAATGTGGTAAAAGTTTTTGCAACATATTAAAAACAATAGAAGATAAAGAACTCTTACCAAAAAAATCCAACAAATAAAATGGACAAAGGACAAAAACAGGGAATTCAGAGAAGGAATACAAATGACAAAAGCATATGAAGCTCAACAGTTACCAAAGAAATAAAAAAAAAATAATGCCTGTTGATTTTGTTTAGTTTATCTTATTGAAAAAGATGATAAAGAGCAAGATGTTTCTCTAAGAAATTGGCATTCTAATATACCATGAGGTAGAAGAGTTATTTGGGGTCACCTTTCTAAAGGACAAATATTCAATATGCACTAAAAGAATAGAGTATCTGCCTACTAATATTTTAATTCTCAGAATTTATATTGAGGAACTCATCAGACAAGTGGTTAAAAGTATCAATTTTAGTTTTAAAATGCCTGCCCAAATAACCAACATTTAAGACTGGTTAAAAATTACATTAATATGCAGAAATATATTGTAAAGTCTTATATATGTGTGTACTTATTCATAGAGGAAGATATTCACAGCATTCTGAGAAGTGAAAAGAAAAACAGAGTATGAAGCGGTATGAATAACGTGATCTAGTACTTTTGGTCAAAATTTCTGCACGTGTACGCAGTACATGATGTCCTCACACTGGAAAGTCTGGAAAATATAGAAAAGTTTTAACACATAATGAACTGATTAAGTATGATTCCCTTTACTTTTATTAATCTACATTTTCTCCTGGTAATACAAATTCAGACTTAAGAGATAAACATTCTTTTTCAAATAATTTATTCTCATTTAGAAAAATTGATCAACAGTGATTTTTAAAAGGAAAAGACAACGAAAAACATTACCCTTCATAGTACCATCCAACAACCATTGCATTTAATGTTGCATAGTGTTTACCTTCAATTTTTAAAGTATAGCTTTTTTGAAATACTGTTTTGATCATATTTAATTGAGCTTCTAAGACCAGTGTTAAACCTTGCCTGAGGGGCAAGCTTTGACAGAGGATTTTCTTATATCCAATTACAGGGTTTTTCCCATAATAGGGGATAACAGTTTATAATTAGGTAGACTGGATTTAAGCTTTACACCAGATGCTCTCATGGGATGCCTTCTTCTCCATCTTGGTGTGTCCAATTCATTCAGATGTGGGTTGTTTTTTTTTTAAGCCAATAAGTCTTCTTAAAATTTTTGGCTGAACTGGGTGAAGCACCTATTAACAGTCACACAAGATAGTCCTGCAAATACTCAGAATCAGCTTGAAGAATAAGATGATTACCCATCCCTTATTAAGGAGGACACTTGTGATAAGCGCTGGATATTGTATGTAAGTGATGAAACACTAAATTCTTTTCCTGAAACTAATATTATACTGTATGTTAACTAACTGTAATTTAAATAAAAACTTGGAGGGGTGCCTGGGTGGCTCAGTCAGTTAAGTGTCTGACTTCAGCTCAGGTTATGATCTCACGGTTGGTGGATTCGAGCCTCACATCGGTCTCTGTGCTGACAGCTAGCTCAGAGCCTGGAGCCTGCTTCAGATTCTGTGTCTCCCTCTCTCTCTGACCCTCCCCTGCTAACGCTCTCTCTCTCTCTCTCTCAGAAATTTAAAAATAAAAAGTGTTTCAATAAATAATAAATAAATAAATACTTGGAAAAATAATAAATAAATAAAAGCTTATAAAGTAAGATCATTAGTAGTCTCAGTAAAGAAACAACATAATGGGAGCTAAGTGGCTGGACTCTGGAGCCAGATTGCCTGGGTTCGAATCCTACCTTTGCCACTTTCTAGCTATGCAACCCAAGAATAGTTACCTAGCTTGCTGTGCCTTAATTTTCTCTTCAGTAAAATTCGAAAAATAAAATCATCTGCCTCATAAATTGTTGGAAGCATTAATTGAGTTATTACAGGCAAAACACTTGCAATGTGTGGCACAAATATCAATGCCCAGTAAATGTTAGTCTTTATTATTATTTAGAAACCATATCTTCTTGGAAATGATTCCAGGTGCACGTTGGCCGGACTGTGTAGGAACCTATGTTGTGATTTCCACACACAGTCCACTGAACAAACATGTGCCCTGCATGGTAGAAGGCGTTCTGCATATACTATCCTACCAGACCTCAGATAACACTTTAAAGTAAGTGTTATTTCTGTTTTTAGGATTCTGAAACCGAGATTACTAAAGTTAAGTAACTCCCCCAAGTCACCAACAGTTAAAAAGAGACAGGACAAGGAAGACTGAGAGGTGAGCTATTTCGCTGGCCTATGCTTTCTATTGATTAATTTTTGGACTAGGAAAATCTAAACGGCAGAAATAACAATGCCATTAATCTTTGTTCATAGTTTTTCCCTCTTTCTTCAGTAGCAGAGAGTTTCTCTTCATTAACTCAACAGTATTTATGGGCACCAGTCACAGGCCATGGTTTTAAGAACCAAAGCTACCTTGTCCTGTAAGAGTTCATTTTCTAGGGGCGCCTGGGTGACTGAGTCAGTTAGGCATCCCACTTCGGCTCAGGTCATGATCTCTCTGTTTGTGAGTCTGAGTCCCGCATCAGGCTCTGAGCTCAGAGCTCAGAGCCTGGAGCCTGCTTCGGATTCTGTGTCTCCCCCTCTCTCTGCTCCTCCCCTGCTCATGCTCTGTCTCTGTCTCTCAATAATAAATAAATATTAAGAAAAATATTTTTAAGAGTTCATTTCCTACAGGGAAAGACAGGCAATAAATAACGAGTATGTCAGTTACTGAGCTATTGTCTCTCATTTCCAAACCACTCAGCCTTGAGATGGTGGGGGCACAAGCTCAACCCTCCTCAGCCAGCCCTCGTATCTGTTGTCTGGCATTAGCCAGGGTGGAATGTGCCCACTGCAGCTGGCTGCAGGCCTGTGCACCCCTGTAGATCCAGGGAGCACCCTCCCCCCTCACCCCACTCCAACTACCCCTCGGTTTTCCAGAAGCCAGAAGCCACAGAAGCTGATGAGGGAGAAGATGAGCACGGAGCTGGGCAGCTGTAGGCCTCCTGCCTGAGGGAGATTTTCCTGGGCAGGTAGGGGCTGAAGGTGTGTCCTTTGCCCGCTGGTTCCCCGTTAAACTCTGCCAACAGGGGGCGCCACAGGGAGAACGGAAAGCTAGAGGAGAAAGAAGCTTCCTGAGAGTTTCCTACCTGCTGCTTGAGCCCTGAACTTCGCCCTAGAGACGCAAGTAGCAGTTTCTTCCGGTAGCGACAGGTGAATCCAGCTTGCAGTCTGCAAGATTAGAGAGCCAGCTTCATCGTGCTCCACCGCAAAACATCGGTGTCGACTGGCGGGGCTGCCTTTTCACAGGCCTGAACTTCAGCTAAGATGGTAATAAGGAACTAAGTTTAGTGACCCCAGTTTCTTTTCTTTGTACCCCCAGCCCCAGGGGTGATAGGTGTTTCCTGAAGCTGGTACCTCTGTGATACCTTAGAGCTCTTTTATTGCCCTTTCGGTTACTGAATTAACAATGCAGTATTTCAATAAGTAAACGTGCCATTAGTTACCTAGTTATTGTCCCATGTTGAACAACTACTCTTGCTAGTTTTTTACTTCTAAATATTGCTGCCATGACGTTAAGCATAAAGCTTTTTTTTCCTCTTCTTTTTCAGTATTTAGGACTATTTCTTTAAGATAGATTTCCAGAAATGGAATTACTGTTAAAGAATATGACTGTTTTAATACTCTTCATGTATATTTGTAGTCACTCACATTTCTAAAAATGCATTTATGTGTGCATGGATCTTTCCAAAAGATTTTGCCAATTATTTTTCTCCAAGAAATGAAAGACAATATTTATATCATTTTTCCTAACCAGTTCTCGATAAAATTATATATTAAATTCTATCGTGTTTCATTTAATATACTTGTGCTGTATTACTTGTGTGGTCTAGCACGTTTCTATGTTATTACATCCATTTGAGATCGTGAGTTAATGTTATTTTCAGTAATTTACTGCTCTTCTAAATGCTTGATGTCAGTAGTCTAATGAATTTTATATTCTAAGTCATGCCCATGATAGGACTGAGTAACACTCTGGAAAGAGGATTTGCTCCCTTTTAGCTCTCAGAATTCCAGAAAACAATAGTCATAATTTAAACAGTTCCTTAATGGTCCCAAGTTATTTTCAACAAGTGATCCCTAGAGTGGGAAAGTATAGATTTTTAATAAATGAGGTAGAAATCATAGCCATTTATTTTCTCCTAAAAATAATATAAGCTTTTTATTGGGTAACAACCAGTACTGCAAACTCCTTAATAGAAAACGTTGGATGTAACCAGACTTATACTTTTTACCAGACTTCATAGTAAATTGCCATGCACCCAGTGACTACTGGTAATTTCACATCTTTGAGTTCTAATTCATCGTTTTACTGCCATCATACAGTATTTTGAATGAGGGTAGATGACTTTCCATTTTCAATGGTCACCTTCACTAAACTCAATTTGTTTTTTCTCTGATTACTTTCTAATTAGGGGATTAAATTAATCAGTGATCCTTTTTAATCCCATAGTGGGGCATTGTTTACATGGAGGGTAATAGTTTGGAGGATTAAGAAGATGCTGTCCTTAAAAGTAGGAAAATCCTATGTTCCTCTCTGGATGAGTGGCAAAAACAGTAAGTTATATGCCCCAATCTATTCTCCATTTCTCCCTCAATAATTAGTCTCTAGTTTTACCCCTGTGGTGATGAGGTGGCCAAGAGCCTCCCTTTCCCATGCACTCTGGCAACTAGGAATGCCTGTGAGACATATGTGGGAGCTGTTGGGTGGAACTTCTGGAAAAACCTTTTGGCCTTTCTCTTTCCGCTGGATCCTAGCAGAAGGAGTGAGCTCCAGAAACCACTCTGTGCCTGTGAAAATGGAAGACATGTGCTGAGTACAGCTGAACAGAAAGAGCCTAGTGCCCTGATATATGGTGCCTACACAATAGACATACGATATGTCTAACATGCTTGCTTCAACAATGTTGAGCTTCCTAGCTTCAGATTCCCTTAACATGGCACTGAGCTATATGTCTTTTGTTTAGACTATTGTCACTAGTACTAAAATATAATTCTTAACATCTTTTTAATGATAAAGTACTGACATTGCATGTAAACAGGTAAATTAGGTGTATTATTATCTTTCCTCCTACTTTATTTGCTTTACAATGCTAAACTTGAATATATTTATTTTATTACACAAGTATCTTGACGGTTTATTGAAAATGTAACTCTTAAATATTCTAAGTTATTTGGATCTTTAGATTTTACCTTAGCATCATTGGATAACACCTGCAAAAGCAATCATCAAACATTTGTGAAGTGAGGATAAGAAGAATATCTTCTTTGTAAGACAATATATATGTAAGCACTCAGTAAACATTACAGGAACACAAACATTGGCTGCTGTCCAACCAGATAGACCCATGAAGCCCAGGTTAAGTCATGATAGCAAAAACTAATTATATTAAAGATGAACCAGTGAAAATAATGCTAAGATGAAAAGTAAATATTTATTATATTCATATGCTTGGAAACACAGTCTTTCAAACAAATGCCCTTATGTTATTGGTTTTTGAGAACCCTACCATTAGATGTGGAGGTTTTATTTTTTTCATCAGAGGTGTATTTTGTAAAGATTAGACAATCAGCACTGGCTCATTTTTTTTTAAAGTGTCTGCAAATACAGCGTATGCAGTCTCATAGGGCTGCATGCTGTGCTGTGAAAACAGCAGGGAAGTTTTATAAAAACTAACTTCACTCACATTTTCCAATATATAAAAAAAAGTTTGGTTTCACTAACGTCAACCTGTACTCCAGCTGTTTGTGCATATTTTTGTGTGACTCTGCATTTTCCTTGGAGATTAAGGTAGACAATTTGCCTTTCAATACGTTGCATAACATATGCTCCAAAGGAAGTAAGGGAACATGAGCTGAGAAAAGGATGGCTTTGCAAAGTCCTGGGACCCGAGATCTGCAGGGGAAAAGCTGAAGGTAAGAAATGAACGTGCATGAATTTATATTCATAATTATTTAAAGCAGTTTGCATTTTGTATAAAATAAAAAAGCCAGCATTGTTTTAAGAGTTATAAAAACTCCTTCTTTCAATTAAGCTTGAACCATTAAACACACACATGCATTCACACCAACTCATTCACTCGCCCACTCAACTCACGCAGAAGAGCTATGAGTCCAGTTCATCACCTAGGACATCAAATTTTACATAATCGACAAATCCGGGCATTCATTCTTCACATTGAATGTAATGATTTTTGCTGTGCTTCATAAGTTCCATTAATGTGTTAGTAGAGTTGCTTCATTCATTTCTCTCTATGTCCAATTTTTAAATTAATTATATAAACCAATTTTAATACCTACCTGAAAAAAGCCTCTTTGGACAAAAAGTGAATAAAACATAACCTCCAGGCCATTGCAGTCCATTAAGAGAAGGTACATACATCTAGCCACCAGCTTGGTGGAACCAAACTCAAAGGATATGGTAGCTCAGAAATAAGAGAAGCAACCAGGCAGACGTGCTGAATTGTTACCCAGACCCTTGTTGTATCTGACCCTCCCATCAGACTCTATCAACCTGTTCATTTCTAAAAGAATGCAGCTTTTACAGGGATCAGAGAAGTAGAGTTTGGACAATGAGAAAAGGGGACATGTTACTATATTTTAGAAATTATTGAAAACTTGGTAGATATTTTGTTAAACAATTATTCTCTTTAGACCTTTAAATAACTATGCTAACTATAAAATACACATGGATATTTTGTAACTTAGAGGACTTTTGATTTTTACATGCCTCCTATTCTTAAGTGAGATTTTATTGTGTCTCATTCCCAAGGAATTTTCCAAAGAAATGCATATTTAATTTATTTTAAACTCCTTTGAAATAAAAACCTAGCATTTAACATATATGTTGGTCCACAGGCAAGATTTCAAGATAATAGCCTTTGTGTTACATAAAATATATACATTCCCATCCTGTGTCTATATAACAAAGAACTCTGAATGAGTCAAGTTTATCTAAGTAAGTCAAATTTAGATACAGGACCATGATGGGATTAAAGAAATGGGGATATAATTATAAATAATACAAGACTTTTGTCCTCTGGCTGCCTGCAATATACCTCTGGCTGCCTGTAATATATAATTAATTTTTAAAATCACTATACCACTGGTGTTGAAATGGACCTACAGGGGCACCTGGGTGGCTCAGTCAGTTAAGTGTTGGACTTCGGCTCAGGGCATGATCTCACAGTTCGTGGGTTCAAGCCCTGCATCAGGCTCTGTGCTGACAGCTGGCTCAGAGCCTGGAGCCTGCTTCACATTCTGTGTCTCCCTCTCTCTCTGACCCTTCCCTGCTCATGCTGTCTCTCTCTCTCAGAAATAAATTTAAGAAAACATTTTTTTAAAAAACATTGAAAATGGACCTACAGGTTAATAATGGATGAAGAGATAGTAGTTAGACTATTGGATGTTTTCAGATGAGAGTTGGTTAGGGCTGGGATTATGTTAGTAGGTATTCATTAGTTCAAAAAGGATTTATTGAACGTCAAATATGTACCAGGCATTGTTCTTTCACTAGGGAGCAAAATAAGCAAAAGTCCCTGTGCTGTGAAACTAAAATTCTACTGGAGAAGATATACAATAAGATAAATATGGAAAATGTGGAGTATTTTACAGAATGATAAATTCATATGGGAAAAAAGGAAACAGGGGAAGGAAATTTGAAATGCCATGATGAGTGGGAATTTTAGGTGGAACATCCAAGGAAGGCTTCCCCCAGAAAGTAACTTTTGAGAGGATAGAAATGAGGGAGCTAGCCTTCAAGGTTTCTGGGAGAGGATGTCATGCAGAGTGAGCCCCAAATGTGAAGGCTATGAGATAAGAACATGCCAAGTGTGGTCAACAATGAGCAGGGAGTCAGTATGGTAAGAATAGAAGGAGTAGGGGGAATGGAGTAGGAGATGAAATAGGCTAACAAGGGACTGGGTTATACAGATCCTAGAGATCATTGCAGATCTCTGGCATTTACTCTGGGTGAGATAGGAAGCCTGTGTCCACAATTTACCTATTTTATTCAATACTCTTCTCTACAATGCTGGAGCTGAGACTGTAAATTACATTTCCCAATTAGCCAAATAGCTTCCCGTTAACTTTTGCCAGTAGAAGGCAATAGAGGGAGATTGGAAGGCCAGGGGAAACAAGAAAAGATGCACTCTTCTGTTTTTCCTGTCTCTCTTTGTATTGGTTGACAACAGCTGATGGCTTCAACTTTCACCTTCTTTGAGCACTTCTAGGACCAGCCCTGTGGCACCTCCTCAAAGGTTCCAGCAGCAGCCATTTGGGACCCCTTTCTCTGAGGTAGGAGGACCAATGCAATAGGGCTCCTCCTTTAATCTTCTAAGTTCTGGTCATTTTCTCACCTACCCCCAGTTCCTAGGTCTAAGGATGGAAGTTCCCTTCTGAGTTATTAACATCTGGGTTACCACAATTGCCTTTCTTATTCCTTCACTTTCAAACATGTATGTTACAGATTCCCGGTTTAAATGCCCTCTGTTAGGGACACTTGTGTGGCTTAGTCAGTTGAGTGCCCAATTTTGGCTTAGGTCATGATCTCACAGTTCATGGGCTTGAGCCCCGCATCAGGATCTGTGCTGGCAATGCAGAGCCTGCTTAGGATTCTCTCTCTGTCTTGCCTAGCTCATATACTCTCTCTCTCTCTCACTCTCTCTCAATAAGTAAATAAATAAATTTAAAAAATAAATAAATCCCCTCTGTTAAAAATGCTTAATGTGGTTTCTGTTTTCTTGATGATTACAGCGTCAGGTAGCAAGTGTAATCCCAGGAAAGTCTCAAAGATGGGATTATTGAATTGTTTTAGATATGTCCTTGACTTTGAATTTAATTAATGCTAAGTTCTTTGTCAATAGAAAATGGGATACTGATATTGCCATGGCATGCACTATTTAATTAAATTACCACCTGCAGTTCCTTGGGATAAAGTGCTTATTGAAATAAATATCTTAGGGGACCAAGTGGCTGCTGCAGTTGACTGACACAGTGGTAATGACAACTGTGATGACTGTGGGGTACAATGGCTATTTCCGACTTCACCAGGGATTATACAAAAGGAAAACAATAGGCTTGGGGGTTTAACAATCTCAGAACTCCTCCTGTGATCCTAAAAGAATCTCTGATTTTTGTCTGAGTATATTTATTTTAATTTGTATATAGAAGAACAGATATGGCTGAAAATTAAACTCAACATTTAAATATTTGGGTTAGATATGGAATTACAATGGAAGGTCTATTTGCAGATTTTCTAAGTGTCCTAAGTGAAAATTATGACACTGATTGGGAAGGAGTTAGGGATAGCTGGGTGGACACAAATAAAGCTGAAAATCTTGAATCTACTCTGAGCTTTCCTTTCAATGAGATGCTTACTCTCCTCAAGATATACTAGTCCTATTGTGTCTAGGACTAGGAGTATGGAGAAGGGCACTTATGGGGCTGGGCACTGGGTGTTGTATGGAAACCAACTTGACAATAAACTATATTTTAAAAATATTTATATACTAGTCCTATTGTGTCTAGTCCTATAGCTAGAGAAATCTGAGCACATTCTAACAGAGACATGTGAAAAATTTGACCCAAGAAAGGAACAGTTTATACCCCAAAAGCATTAAAATATTTTCCTAAATTATAATGGCATGAATCTAGAGGTTATATGTGAGACTATGTTATAATGGTGTTAGAACAAGGTGGATGGAATGTGACACTGAATAAGGACAAAGTAATCACCATAGGCGTTCTTATTCTAGATTTAATATGGTAAGTTGGCCAGATTAAGCTTGTCCTAACAGTTTTCTTGGTTTATTGAATTCAATGGTGGCTCTCTTTCAATAAGGTTGGATGAGAATTTACTAACCTAATATAAAGAAAAAGCTTAGGGATAACAGAGGAATATAAAAGTGAACTTGTGGAACCTGCAAAAGTACCACCCCACCACATCTCTCTGGAGAGCCCAGAGAATATTCCCTTCAGGAAGGCATACACCAGTATCCTTGTAAAGGTCTATAGTTGCTATCATCTAAAAAGGCTAAAGATGGCAGTGGGAGGTGCTATCATGGAAAAGAAATCCCTACTTTCAATATATCATGGGACCATAGAGTAGCAGAAGTTAAGTAGCAACCTCAAGAATCAAGATTTTTAAAATTACTATAATGGATCCCAAGGAAGGGTTGGAAATCTGAATACCTTTTACTATGGCTACTTGATTTCCAGGAGTAAAATATCCTAAGAGTAAAATATAGGGATAGATTTCTAAAGTGTTAATTGGTGAATATAACAAGTAAATTCTAGGTGGGAATCTGGCTTGAACATTCACAGCTTCTCACCCACTTCCCAAACCTAAGCCAACTCATTGACCTGGAGTTCTTTGATTAAAAAGAAGGCTGGATACCTTTGAGAAAGGACCTGACAACATAGCCACAAATATAAACAGTAAAACCTTTCCAAACTTTCTCAAAACATGATTGCACACATTTAATAGGTAACTGCACTAGATGTAAGTTGATGCTAATTATAAGAACTCAAAAATTATTTTTGGACCAGTGTTCAAAGTAGATGACTATGCAGTAGTTAAAAGGGTCCATCTCACAATAGGCCAATTGAGGCAGAAGGTGTAGTGGGAAAAGAAGAGCTATGTATGTTTCCTTCCTTGTTTTATGTAGCATAGTGCAAAATAGCAATTTCCACAGCTCCTCCCTTCGAGGTAGAATCTATTTTTCCATGTCTTGAAATGGACTGCCCTTGTGACTTCCTTTGGTCAATAGAATATGGCAGAAGTGACTGTGTGATTCTAAACTTAGGTCTCAAGAGATTTGTATCCTTCTGTTCTTTCTTTTGGAACCCTGCAACTACCACATAAAAAGGTCTGTCCTTGCCATCTGGAAGTTGCAAAACCACATGGAACAGGGACAAGCCATTACAGCCAAGGCCCCAGACACACAAGAGAGTCCAAAGACCAGACATCCCAGCAGCTGACCACAGACAGATGAATGAATCCATCTGAGCCCTGAGGAATCACTAATTTTTTCATCTTTTATTTTATCCCTATTACTTTATGTAAGGATTTTTAGTGAGATTGTGACTGAAAAAGATGATTTAACATCCCCCAGAAGTGGGACATAGTAAATATTTAAGGCTTGAGTCTCCTCTTTCTGGGGAAAAGTGTGAGAATGACTTCATTTGGATAAGAGAGAGTCAGACCCCGCTGGGTGGAAGCATGAGATTGTTTGTGTTGTTGCATGGAAGTCAAAATATGTGTAGAGGAGTTTTCATGAGTGTTGGGTAGCCAAAATGGATGTATTTATGGTGCTGAGACTATGGATGGAATTTTGCAAATTACATTTCTTAGTTACATTTGCCAGCTGACTTCCTTTTAGATTCTACCTTCAGGATATGTAAAGAGAAGACAGAGGAAGGGACTTCCTTCCTGTTTTCCCTGTTTTTGCTTACATTGCCCAGAAGCAGCAGCTGGTTCCAGCCACCAGTATTTTATGACGTTTCTAGCAAAGTCCTGGGGCATGCTCTCAGAGAAACTAGCCATAGCTCAGCAGTAGATCCCCTTCTTAGACATATGACAGCCAGCTCTGCAGAGCTCTCCTTCTAAGCTCCCTGCCTCCAGTAACCTGGCTCTTCTCTTTCTGTTCACTGGCCCAATGGTGGTACTTGTTGGCCACGGTTATTAATTGCTGTGTTACCCATTCAGTCTTTAAGTTGTCCAACACTTACCTACATGAGGGTCCCCTCAATCTGAAATGTCCAGTGTTGTTTCTGGTTTTTTGTTTTTTGTTTTTTGTTTTTTGTTTTTTGTTTTTTTTTTTGACTATGCCTTAACTGATAGAAAGCCATTGAAGGGCTTTGAGATCTGAAATAATTTGTCTTGCATTTTAGTGGGCTCACCCTGGTGGCTGTGTTGGGAAAGACTGAAAGGAGAGACCAAATAGGAGACTATTTCACTAACTGTGAAAGAGTGGTTAGATTCTGTATATATTCAAAATGTATTTGAGAGTTTTGATAATGGGATTTGTAGATAGACCAGGTGTAAGTTTTCAGATGAGAGGAAATTGAATTTTGAATAGTATGAATTATTATCAAGGAGAGTAGAAGACTGAATAAAGCACAGAAATTTAGTGTTAATACCAGGTGACACAGGATTAGTGATTATGAATTTAAAAGTGAGACCAATTAGCACAGCTTGTATTTCCTATAGACATGATTCTATGGTGGTTCTATTTGCTAAGGTAGTGCTAGCTGCTGCAACAGATTAACCCCAAAATTGTAGTGGCCTAACACAATAGAAATTTATACTTCAATAAGCTTAAGTCTAATGGGTAATGGGATGACAGTGGAGGTAGAATCTGAGGTGGTGTACCTGTGTCTTTCAGTGATCCTGGCTAAATCTCAACACATGTTTTCCAAGGTTATCCTTCATGTTGACATCTAGGGGTAAAATTGAGGAAGGAATAAAATGGAGGATCTCAAGAAATGTTATTTATGCCAGGCCTGGAAGTGATATGCTTCATTTCTACTCACACTTCATAGATTAAAATTCAATGCCGTAGCTACATATTAAGTAAACAGAGGCCAGGAAATATTGTCTAGCTTTGTACCCAGGTGGAAAAGAAAATAGTTTTGATGAACTATTAGCCAATCTCTGTGAAAGAGAGACAAGGTCTATCCTGCAAGCAGAAATTAGGCAAAGAGTTGGACCAGGTTTGCCAATTTGCAACAGTACCACAAGTGTGAGAGAGAGACAAAGGTTTTCAGTGAATACGTGAGGAATGACTGTGACTGACCATGACTTTAAACAGGATAAGGAGAAAGAGAGGACATAAGAAGAGAGCAAAGATGTGAAGCTTGATGTGCTGGGGTGCCACCGTAGAGAAAGGACTGTGAGAGCCTCCATTCTAGCGGCTATTAGCTGGCAAGACCAGGAGGTACTGGTGGAGAATGTGTTGCTTAAATTGGAAAATCTGCATAAACCGCAGGGCTACATTTTTTTTTCTTTTTTATAAGAGCAGAACCCTGAAATTTAGTATCTAAGATAGGGAGCAAGAAAAAGCACTGGGAGAGAGACTGTCAAGGATTTAGAGTTTATGATATTGGCAGATGAGCTACACAGACATCGAAATGTTAAAGATAGTGGCAGGTGCTGAATCTTCAAGGAATGAGGAAGTATTAAAATAAGAACAGTGGAAGATTTAGAAAGCTATTTAGTGGATCACGAATAGTCAAATTATAGGGGTGCCTGGATGGCTCAGGTCATGATCTCACAGTTTGTGAGTTTGAGCCCTGCATTGGGCTCTGCTGACAGCTCAGAGCCTGAGGCCTGCTTCAGATTCTGTGTCTCCCCTTCTCTCTGTTCCACCCCCACTCTCATTCTGTCTCTCTCTCTCTCAAAAATAAAGATTTTTTAAAACTTGAAAAAAAACAATAGCCAAATTATGGAAAGTCTCCAAATATCTATTGACTGATGAATGGATAAAGTAGATGTGGTATGTATGTGCACACACACACACACACACACACACACACACACACACACACTGGAATGTTACTTGGCAATCAGAAAGGCTGAAACCTTGCCACTTGCAACAATGTAGACAGAACTAGAATGTATTATGCTAAGCAAAATAAGTTAGTCAGAGAAAGACAAATACCATAGGATTTCACTCATATGTGGAATTTAAGAAACAAAATAGATGAACATAAGGGAAGGGAAGGAAAAATAAGATAAAAACAGAAAGAAAGGCAAACCAGAAAAGACTCTTAAATACAGAGAATGAGTTGAGGGTTGCTGGAGGGGTCTGGGGTGGGGTGATTGGCTAAATGCGTGATTAGTATTAAAGAGGACACTTGCTGGGATGAGCACTGGGTGTTATATGTAAGTGATGGATCATTAAATTCTATTCCTGACATCATTATTACATATGTTAACTGACTTGGATTTAAATAGAATTTTTTAAAAAATGGTCCAGAAAAAAAATGGTGGCAGAGGATAGATGAACTTAATTTGGAATGGCTGATAATTCTGGGGGATGGACATATAAGTTAATGATAATACTCTACATGTGTGTATTATTGAAATTTTCCAAAATAAAATTTATAAAAAAGAGAAACAAAAAATATGAATAAAGCTACTTAGTGGGTAAAAAGGCTAAAAAGGGTAAAAAGGGTAAAAGATTTGGTCATTGGTTATGGGCAGTGGAGATGAAGGAAGTGTCAGGAGTCAATCTCAGGTTTCTCACTTATGCAAATGAGTAGATATTTGAGTCATTTACAGAAGAGGAACTCTCTAATGTAACTACTTCTAGGAGATAAATGATGAATTTATTTTTGAATATATAGATTTTGAATGTTCTCTTTCTCAAATATCTAAGTGAAGATTTTGATGAGATTGTTTGAAATCTAAAGGTCTGACATTCTTAAAATAGTATCATGTGTGTTTCGTAGATTTATGCCAACATAACTTAGAAAAATATTGCAATCTTTTGGAGTGTAAACTATTTCTTCCTAGGTTGGATTTTTCACCTGTCCCCATTGGAATGTACTCAGATCTCTCTATTATAGGTCTGTACACAATAGGGATGGTAAGGATAAGTCTTGAAGAGAATACGCACCCCACTGAAAGAAGTCTTAAAGTAGATTCAAGATTTTCATTTTTGTTAATATCTACCCCAATATCCCTACTCTTCCTAATCAATCTCCTATTTTTTACTTAGGGCACTTGAACAGTCTGTGAATACACCTCACCTTTTGATCCTATAACTAACCCAGATACTAAATGTTGAGTTTAATGTTCAGTCGTTTCTACCCTGCCACTTACAAATAAAAATAAATACGTATATACAAAAGAATGACTTCTTTTTAGGTTTACAAGAGAAACTCTATTTGAATTGACATTGTTAAACCACTGAGTATGTTGTTTATTTATTTTTTATATGGTCTCCAGGGCAGCCAAAACCAAGAAAGTGTGAAGTTTAGTTGCCAAAAAATAGAGTTAGTCAAGAAGAAAAGAGTAGTCAATAGAATTAATAGTAACATTTATTGAGAACTTACTAGGTGCCAAGCTATGTTCTAAGAACTTCACATATTTTCATTTACTTTATTCTTACAACATACCTATGAAGTAAGTACTATTTTTACTCTACTTTATAGAGAAGGAGACTGAGGCACAGAGAGATTTCTTTTTTAACTAATTGCCTTCAGCCCCAGCTAGTTATTGGCAGATCTGGGAATCTATCCCAGCCTGTTTGACTCCAGAGCCCACAGTTTTAACAACCACTTTATACTAACTTCTAACCAAAGTGGTCATAACTACGCAGAGAAAAGTAGGCCATGAAACACAAAATTGATTTCTGGAGTTAGTAGCATGAAGGTCATTGTTGATAATTGTGAGAGCTGTTTCAGAGTACGTTGAGAAGAGAATGGGAAAAGAAGAAGAGGGTATGATGAAGGTTCTCAACTGTGTCAAAAAATTTGACTTTAAGCTTAGGAGAGGAAGAGAGATAAGATGATAGAAGTAAAATAGAGTCAAAGAAGATTTTATTTTTGTTTATGTTTTTATGTTTTTGTTTTGTTTTAAGATGGAAAGAAATCTTCAAATATTTATGGGAAGGAAATGTTTGAAAGAAGGAGGTTGATTACATAGGGGAGTGATGGGTTAAGAAACAGTACATGCTTCTTGGAAAAGTGAGAGGAGGTCGAATCTAGGGCACTGGTGGAAGAACTGACCTTAAACAGGGTCAAGGACAATACTTCTACTTCGATGGGAGGAGAGGAGAAGTGGATGGGTGCAAATGCAATTAGGTTTATAGGCTGGGTGGTTGGGAAATGAGGGTGTGCCCATCTGATAGCTCTTATTTTTCTTGTCTAGGGAGTAAATTCCCCTGGGCCTGAAAAACGATGGGTCTGGTGTGATGTAAATAGAGACTGAGAAAAGTATAGAGTGTATGAATAATTGAGGCCAGTGAGAAATTTGTTAAGGACCTAGGTTAAGTTGGTGATGATAAATTTATAGTGTTACTTTGCTGTTTGTTATTTCCTCCAGTATTACTCACTGCCCAACACACAGAAAATGGATTCCTTTAGAATTTAGTTTTGCTAAATGAATGCAATGGGAAAAAGAAGGAATTGCAGTTTACAAGGAAAATAGAGTAATTGAAATAATATACCATGGAATCTAAAGTAAACAGGGAGGCAGGAAAGATAAGGATTATGGTTATGGTTATGGTTATGGTTATGGTTATGGTTATGATTATGGTCATTGTCATTGTCATGGTGATGGTCATGATTAGAGGTAGGGTTGGGGTAGAGTAAGGGTAGGGTAGAGTGTAGAAGGGTTAAAGGACTAAAGACCCTGCAAAGGTCGATGAATTGTCATCATAGATTTAGCTGAAAAATACACTTATTATTAGCCTGAGGCTATGACCCTGTCAAGATTACGGCTTTAGGAATGGATGTCAGAATGAGGTAGAAGAAAACTTTGGAAACAAGTAATTAGAGTCCTAAATGGATTGGCCACGGACCTGGAAATCTTACAGGATAAGAGCAGAAACCTAGGGTGGAGGAGCAGTCTTTCTGTGACTCGGGTATCAAGCTTTTCAGTGGATGATGGGGAATTATTGAGTGTCTGGTAGGTGCCACCTGTAAAGTATGGGAGTGTGCGCTCTGACTAAGTGGAAGTCTCAGAGCAGTAGGAGCCCTCATTGGCAGTGGAAAAAGCAAATGTGTGAAATCTGCTAACATTACTGCTTGATGTGTAATATATGGAGATGACAGAAAAATAAAAGTTACGTCTTGAAGCCAATAAGTGAAACTGGGTTCTCAAGAGACAGCCAGGATCCAGTTGCAGCAGAGGTGGGAGGAGTGTTCTAAAAAGAAGTCAATGGTGTAGGGGGATTTTTATGTTAGAGAGTAGTTCTTTAAGGGGAACTTGGTATGGACGGGGAGAAAGGAAGGGGAGGGCTAGAAGAAGTTTTCTCGGGAAGATAAACAGTATAATATAGTAGGAAATAGATTTTTTTTGCAATAGGTTATAAATTTTTTAAGCGATCACTAAGATTTTGAATATCGGATGAATTCAACAGGAATTAAGAGCCTGGGAATTCAAGAATTTTACCCTGACAGTCTCTAAAGTGTGTAGAATTGAGGGATTGATAGATAGTTCTTGGCTCACCTAATTTGAGGCAATGTTGGTTTAGCCACAGGAGTCTGAGCAGAACACAAGGATTAGGTGGTGTAATAGCCCCATCGTTATAAGCCTAACATGTTTATCATTCATCTAAATATTTATTACTTTGACTATAATCTGTTATTGCATGTATCATTTTGCATTGCATTTGTTTATTTACAAACCTCCTCTGTTAAACTCTGGGTTCCCAAAGGCAAAATCTGAGTCTTGTGTTTTTATCCTTAACACTTGGCTTAGTGCCTGCTCAACAAATATTTGATCCAATGACTTTAAACACACTGCTTCTAGTCCAAGTTCATTGCACTGTCTACTAATCAATATGGTTTATCAATGCTGTGCATTGCTTTGGTAGTTCATGATTACTTTCAAAAAATTTTAAAGTCTAGATATAGAACAGAGGTTAGATACAAACAAGAGGAAGAATGTGGAAGCATTAGTTTCTGTATGGATCAGTGACAAGACAGAGAGGAAACCAATTAGCATTCTTTTCATTATCAGTTGTTTTCAATTGTGCTATGATGACCTGGATAGGATTTCTCATAAGAACTGACTAGTGAAAAATAAATAAAAGAGGAATAAGTCAATTGCTTAACTGAATTTCATCCTGAAGTAATTGACCTGAAAAAATTATTTCAAGAATAAATGGCTTACTGGATTCTAGTTCATTATTTGTAGCTGATATTTTACAATGAAACACCCTCCCTTATTTGTATCATCATATTTTATGGCCAAACTTTCTTAAAATGAGTTAAATCTCATTCACTATGACAAAATTCAATCAGAGCCTTAATTTTTTAATAATCCCTGGTTATAATTAATATCTTTCCTTAAGAGTGAAAATTTTTTCTCCTATTCTAGAATTCTGAAAATTTTTTATACTGGTTTGATTGTAATCCCTGACCACAGGCTTCACAAAGGATTTTTTTTTTTAATTTTTTAATCTTTATTTATTGTTGAGAGAGAGCATGCACAGAGGAGGAACAGAGAGAGAGAGAGAGAGACACAAGCTGTCAGCACAGAGCCCAACATGGGGCTCGAACTCACGAACTGTGAGTCCATGACCTGAGCCAAAGTTGGACGCTTAACCAACTTAGCCACCCAGGTGCCTCTAGGATGTTTTAGAACAGTAGACAGTGTGCAGTTAAATCAAACATAGCTCTTGCCAAATTCCAGTGGTGAAAACATCTAATAGTCTTGCAGGGAGAAGCAAAATAGCATTTTCACAAGGTGAGGTTCTAAGCTTATCTCTGACACAATTATACTTCCCTTTTTAATTAGTCATAGATTTTGCTGTAAAGGCTGTAATAATATCATAATAAACTTATTATTATAATTACCACTTATCAAGTGCCTGCTCTGTGTTGGATGACTGACAGTATCTTACATTATTTTAAAAACAATCCAGAAAAGTTTTCTTTACAGCTCTGAAATTACAGCTGATAAAACAGGCTCAGAAAATTTAAATTATCTGAAGTCACAATTTTTAAAAAATTTTTAATGCTTATTTATTTTTGAGAGAGAGACAAAGTATGAGTAGTGGGGCAGGGGGAGAGGAGTGCAGAGAGAGAGGGAGACACAGAATCTGAAGCAGGCTCCAGGATCCAAGCTAACAGCACAGAGCCTGTTGCAGGGCAGAACACACAAACTGTGAAATCATGACCCAGGCCAAAGTCAGATGCCCAACCTACTGAGCCACCCAGGCGCCCATGCAGCCACAAAATTTTTAAGAGAGCACCTGAGATTTAAGACCGGAGTACTAATTACCAATCTGTTGGCTCTTGGTGCTATTTCACACCACCTCCACACCAAACTGTAGTTACCAGTGGCTCCTTCGGAAAGGAGGCAAATGTGTACATAAGTGCATGTGCACGACACTAGCTACTGGCCAGCACATAGGAGACATAGACCTAGTTGAATGAGAACTAAGCAATGATTCTAATGGAAAATCTAAATTGTCTGCCTTCAATTCCATATTAAACTTTTCTTGTTCATTTTAATGAAAAAAAATTATTTTCCCAGGAAATATATTTCATTTCATATAGTTTTGTGATATAGGTACAAGTTTTAAAAGGAAAATAAATAGTAGAAGGATGTTTCATTCAAGTAAAAAATGTTACTTCATCTTCATAGTAAGCTTGCTAAACCAGAAACTTTATCTTTGGCTAGGATTATATTTTCCACTGAAAGAACAGTGCCATGAATTTAATGGTGGCCAAGATTTCTATACTTGATAAAAGTAAGCAGTTTATCACTTTATCACTTATGTAAGTTGGAAACACAGCAGGCATACTCTTCATCGAGCCATTTTATTAATTACTGGAAAACTGAACTTCCAAACAATACTTTACCTGCATTTCCAAAATCCAGAATCCTTTAAAAACTGGAAGTTTTGAATGAACATGGTGCTCGAACTTATTTGACTTATACACATGCCTTGAGTAACATTAAACTCCTTTATATGAATTTTCATGTGCTTCACTACAAAAATATTAACATTCTAACAGAGGCTGCACCTAGTATGTAATATATGGTATATACACCACATTACTTTTCTAAAATCCAAACGGTTTTGAAAAGCATGACACTTCTGGACCCAAGAGTTTTGGAGAACAATCTTTCAGACTGTACATTTCTCTTTCATGTTCAGCTCTGTTGCAATTCTATAAAAGCTACCTTACATTTATATAGTAAAGTTGCACTAACTCATTATATTTTAAATTAGCCTGAAGTATGGGACATGTTTTGTAATTAATTTATTAATACGTGAGTAAGCGGACTTCCAAGTAGAGTGCATCCACCCTCTGCAAAAGCCAATGTGGGCATTTTTCTGTGAAGTTGTAAGAGGTCAACATCCTGGATATAGGACACTCCCATCATACCTACTAGTCTCTCCAAACCCTTTTTCAGTGAATCCCCTTTCCACTGGCAGCATGGCCAACCATTTGGCTACTATAGAATAGAATTATACAATATGTCATCTTTTCTGCTTGCTTTTTTCACTCAGTTTGAAGATTTGGGATTCATCCATCTTCTTTCATGTATCAATAGTTGTTTCCTTTTATTCTTGAAGAGTAGTCCAGTCCAGCATACGAACATCTCATGACTTGTGCATTTACCTGTTGGTGGACATTTGGGTTATTTTTATATTACGGCTATTTTGAGTAAGTTTGCTATAAACATTCAAGTGTTTTGTGGGCATATACTTTATTTTATGTACATTTTATGTACATACCCAGATATTTCCTGGGTAAACATCTAGGAGTGAAATCTATGTGTCCATACAAAAAGGGCATATATAACTGTAAGAAATTGCCAAACTGTTTTCCAAAGTGGTTTATCATTTTACATCCCTGCTAACAGTATATCAGAGTTTCGGTTGGTACCTATATTCAACACAAGTGTTATTATTAGGGTTTTGTTTCAGTGTGTGTGTGTGTGTATGTGTGTGTGTGTATTTATTTGTTTAATTTTATTACTGTTTATTTATTTTTGAGAAAGAGAGACAGAGCGCAAGTGGGGAAGGGACAGAGAGAGAAGGAGACGAAGAATCTGAAACAGGCTCCAGGCTCCGAGCTGTCAGCACAGAGCCAGATGCAGGACTGGAACCCACCAGCCGTGAGATCATGACCTGAGCTGAAGTCGGAGGCTTAACCAACTGAGCCGTCCAGCCATCCCTGTTTGTTTGTTTTTAATAACTTCAGCTGTCTAATGAGTATGTAGTAGTATCTTACGGTGGTTTTAATTTGCATTTTCCTGATGACTAATAAACTGCAACATCTGTTTCTGAGCTTATTAGCCATTTGTATGTCTACTTGTGAAGTGTTTGTTTAAATATTACCTCCCCTTTTTGGTCATCTTATTGTTGAATTATAAGAGTTCTTTTTATATTTTGGATCCAAGTCTTAATCAGACACATGTGGTGTGAATATTTCTTTCAGCCTGTGACTTGGTTTTCATTTTCAGTAATGTCTTTTGCTGAGCAGATGTTTTACTTCAATTAAGTCCAATTAAATTTTTGTGTGTACTTCATGCTTTCTTTGTCCTAAGAAATCATTGCCTACCCTAAGGCTGCAAAAAATTTCTTTTTATTATAATAGTTCAAAAATAATGCTAACTCTCCTTTGTTTAAAAAAAATATGTATTTTATTTTTGAGGGAGAGAAAGAAAGGGAGAGCATGAGCCAGAAGAGGACAGAGAGAGAGGGAGACAGAGATTCAAAGCCTGCTCTGTGCTGAGAATGGGGAGCCCAACGTGGGGCTCTAACTCATGAACCTTGAGATTGTGACCTGAGCTGAAGCCAAAGTCATATGCTTAACAGACTGAGCCACCCAGGTGCCCCCAGCTCTCCTTTTGCTTTTGATTACTTTTAAATTTTTTAAATGTCCATTTATTTTTGAGAGAGAGCGAGAAAGGGAGCACAAACAAGCCCGCAAGTGAGGGGACAGAGAGAAAGGAGACATAGAATCCAAAGCAGGCTCCAGGCTCTGGGTTGTCAGCACAGAGCCTGAGGTGGGGCTCGAACTCTCAAAGCGTGAGATCGTGACCTGAGCCAAAGTCGGATACTGAACCAACTGAGCCACCCAGGTGCCACTGCTTTTCCTCTTTTGAGTGAGAAGTTGGGCCAGATAAATATGAACTCCTACTTAACTAGTATTTTTTTTTAATTAGTTCCTGAGATTTTTCTATGAAAAAAATCCATACTGGTTATTTTTCTAAATAAAATGGGCCAATCAGAAGTTGATATTTCCAGTTCTTAGTGAATATGCACTATATTAGGAGAAATAAAAGAGAGTGCTTGCCACATATTACTTTTCCACTGGGATCCTCTACCCATCGACATGAAGGAAAGAAAGGAAGAAAAGAAGGAAAGAAGGAAAGAAAAAAGGTAGACCACTGGTCACAGAGTGTTTTAGGGTTAAGAAGGAGGAAATGACAAAGGAGAACCCTGCTAGAGCCCCTAAAATCTGAAAGAGAACTCCATTTTCATTCACTGTCCCCACTATTACTTTTCTGTAAGCCTTGAGAGTTATATCCCTCAGCAGGAGAAACTCTGATTTAGTATTTAGTTAATAAAATAATTTTTCCAGAAATTTACATCATGATAAATGTTATGAGCTATAACATTTCTATTAAAAGGAAAGCTGAGTAATACAAAAAATACAAGAGAATCTCATATATATGTATGTACATATATATATAGTAAAATGATGGAGTTTTAATATTTAACTCATTTGCACATTTCTGAATACCATTTCTCAAGGAGTAATGTTGATCTTTATTAATTTAATAGCAAAATATAGACTCTGTTGTACATAAAATAATTGGCAAACTGATTGCTTAATGATTTATACAAACTAACTTTCATCTTAAACTTAAGAAATTCTAAACTTTCAACACTTCAAGAGTTTTATTTTGCTTTTGATCTAGAAAGAGAAATAAGAAACTCTCCAGAGAAAATTTCTGTGCAAGCAAAATGTGTTCCAAAAAGGCTTGTGAAACTCTATTTGATATTGTTATCTACTAAGAGAGAGAATGAAATTATCATTTGATAAAACCCAAAGAAAACTTGATAGTTTCAGATAAAGTGAGTGATCTTTGCAGAGGAAAAGTACTTCACAGAAGCCGGAAACTGGGATACCAGAAGGAGGAAACTGGTACTAGAATATTTCACTTAATGACTGTATGACAAGTCCATCACAGGTCATTATTTATAGGTCATTTTCCTGTCAATTGTAGGAATCCTGGCCTTAATCATTTGTGTCAACACACACTTCCGTATAAAAACTTCCAACATGATACAGATAATTCGGAGAAACACGATATGTGTTCTGACAATTTTGTGCTTTCCTTTTGCCTCTGAATTTGCCAAGATATTTCCTGTTAACTCCTTGGCATGAGTGTTTTTGAGTGTCTGTTACTAATGCCAGCATTGGTTGTCATGCTGGGAAAATCCAGGTTTTGAAAGGAAAATTACAAAGCATTGGGGTCAGCATTAAATTTAAAGAAACATCACTAATACTTTCAGAGACACTTCCACAGTTACGTAAACCATTATTTTTGACAGAATTTCTTTTTAACATCTTTACTGAGGAATAATTAATATACAAAGAACTACACATGTTTAATGTGTATAATTTGATGAGTTTGGACACATGCAAACACCTGCAATACCATCACCATGATCAAGGTAAAGATATATCGAACATCTCCCAAAGTTTCCTTGTGTCCTTTTGTGTTTTGTTTTGTTTTGTTTCTACCCTCTTAACACATTTTTAAGTGTGTAATACCATACTGTTAACTCTAAGCAACAGACCTCTGGAATTTATTCATCTAGCATAACCTAAACATTATACCCATTGAATAACAACTCTTCATTTCTTCTACCTGGAGCCCCATGGAAACCACCATTGCGTTCTCTGCTTCTATGAGTTTGATATAGTCCTGCTTGTCTATTTTTTGCTTTTGTTGCATCTACTTTTGGTGTCATATCCAAGAAATCATTTCTGAAACCAGTGTCAAGAAATTTCTACCCCCACCATGTTTTCTTCTAGCAGCTTCAAGTTTCAGGTCTTACATTTAAGTCTTTAATCAATTTGGAGTTGATTTTTGTGTGTGTATGGTGTAAGATAATGATCCAATTTCATTCTTTGCACAGGGATATTCAGTTTTGCTAACACTATTTGTTGACAAGACTATCCTTCCCCTGCTGTGTATTCTCAGCACCCTTATCAAAGATCAGTTGACTGTATATATGTGGATTGATTTGGGGCTCTCTATTCTATTCCATTGATCCATATTTATGCCTTTTTGCAAGTACAATACTGTTTTAATTACTGTGGTTTTACAACATATTTTGAAATCTGGAAGTGGGGTGTTTCCCACTTTCTTTCTCAAGATTGTTTTGGCTCTTCTGTTTTTTTGTGGTTCCGTATGAATTTTAAGATTTTTTTTCTATGTCTCTAAAATAAAACAAAATCCATGTAGAGTTTGATGGGGATGACCTTGGATCTGTATTATGAACCTGTTAACAATATCAAGTTTTCCAATCTATTGAATTGAATTCCAATCTATGTCTTTCCATCTATTTGTATCTCCTTTAATTTCTTTTGTCCACGTTTTATAGTTTTCAGTGTCCAAGTCTTTCTGTTCCTTGGTTAAGTTTATTCTTAGGTGTTTTATTCTGTTTGCTTTTTTTTTCTTTTCATCTGGTTTCTTCTTAGTATATGGAAATACAGCTGACCTAAAAAAAATTTAAAAAAATATATATATATTTTTTTTTAAAAAAGGGGGGGGAGCCTGGGTGTCTTAGTCGGTTAAGCGTCCGACTTTCGCTTAGGTCATGATCTTGCGGTTCGTGGGTTCGAGCCCCGCGTCGGGCTCTGTGCTGACTGCCGGCTCAGAGCCTGGAGCCTGTTTCAGTCTGTGACTCCCTCTCTCTCTGACCCTCCCCTGCTCACACTGTCTCTCTCTCTCTCCTAGAAATAAATAAAAAAATATTAAAAAAAAATACAGCTGACTTTTGTATGTTGATTGTTTGTATCCTACAACTTAACTAAGTTTGTTTATTAATTCTAACAGTTGTTAGGGTTTTTTGTGGTGTCTTTAGGGTTCTTACATATTGGATCATATCATCTACCAACTGAGATAATTTTACTTCTTCCTTTCTGATTTGAATGCCTTTTATTTATGTTTCTTGCCTAATTATTCTGGTGAGGAATTCCAGTACTATTTTGAATAGATGTGACACGAGTGAGCATCCTTACCTTGTTCCTAATGTTACAGGAAAAGTTTCCAGTTTTTTGCTGTTGAGTATATCAGCTGTGGACTTACAGTATATGACCTTTATTATGTTGAGGTACATTTCTTCTATACTCAACTTGTTGAGAGCTTTTATCACGAAAAGATGCCACATTATCAGATACTTTTTTGTGTGTATCTGTTGAGATAATCATGATTCCCACTCCACCCCCATCATTCTATTTTGTGTTGAATCACCTATATTAATTTGTATATGTTGAACCAACCTTGCATCCTAGAGATATCTCCCAGTTAATCACAGTATATTTGCTGTTTATATCAGTTTGCCAGTATTTTGTTGAGTACTTTTGCATCTGTATTCATCAGGGATACTGGCCTAGAGTGGTTTTTTTTCCTTATAGTTTGGACTGGTGTCAGAGTAATGCTAGCCTCATAAGATGATTTTGGAAGTATTCCCTCGTTCTCAATTATTTAGAAGAGTTTGAGATGGATTCTTCTTCAATGATTGTAGAATTCATCAGTGAAATCTAGGCCTAGGCTCTTCTTTGTGAGAAGGTTTTGATTACTAACTCAATCTCCATAATCATTACTGGTCTGCTAAAGTTTTCTTTTTCTTCATGACTCAGTTTTGGTAAATTGTATCTATCTAGAAATTATCCATTTCTTCTAAGTTATACAATTTGTTGACCTACAATTGTGCATAGCAGTTTCTTATGACCCTTTTCATTTCTGTTGCATCAGTTGTTAATGTCTTCTGTTTTATTTCTGACGTTTTAAATTTGAGTCTTCTTTCTTTTTTGTTCTTAGTCCATCTGAAGGTTTGTCAATTTTTTTACATTAAGAAAAAAACCCAAGTCTCAGTTTTGTTGATTTTCCTTTCTGTTTTTTTCTAATCTGTTTTATTTCTGTTCTTCATTATTTCCTCCTTTATGCTACTTTGCACTTAGTTTGTTCCTTTTTTTCTAGTTCCCCAAGATATAAGTTTAGGTAGCTTATTTGAGACCTTTCTTCTTTTTTAACGTAAGCATTTGTTGCTATAAGTTTCTCTCTTAGTATTGCCTTTACCACATCCCACAAGTTTCATCTATTGTGTTTTCATTTTTATTTGGCTCGACATATGTTCTGATTTTCCTTTTGATTTCTTCTTGGGCCCATTAGTTGTTCAGCACTGTGTTAATTAATTTCTATGTATGTGTGGAATTTCCGATTTTTCTTCTGATACTGATCTCTAGTTTTGTACCATTATGGTCTGGAAAAAAAATTGGCATAATATTAAGTACTTCTTACATTTGTTAAGACTTTTTTGTGGCTTGACATGGAGTCTTTCCTGGAAAATGTCCTATGTTACATGCTTGGGGAGAATATGCATTCTGCTGCTGTTAAGTGGTATGTTCTGCATGTTTGTTATGTCTATTTGGTCTATAGTGTTGTTCAAGTCTGTTGTTTCCTTGATTTTTTTTTGTCTGGATGTTCTATCCATTTTTAAAACTGTGATATTAAAGTAACCTATTATTATTGTATTGCCGGTTATTTCTCTCATCAGTTTTGTTAATATTTGCTTTATATCTTTCTATGCTCTAGCATTGAGTGCAGATATAATTGTTATATCTTCCAAAAGAATTAGAATATATACTTACATATCATTTATATCTTTTATTATTATATAATGTTCTTCTTTGTCCCATGTGACATTTGACTTAAAGCCTATCTTATCTTATATAAATATAGCCACCTCTGCTGTCTTTTGGTTGCCATTTGCATGGAATATCATTTTCTATCCCTTCACTTTCAGTCTATGTGTATCTTAAATATATGAGTGAATCTTTTATAGACAGCATACAATTTGGTCTTGTTTTATGGCCCATTTATCTACTCTATGTCTTGTGATTGAAAAATTTAGTCCATTTATTTTTAAAGTAAGTATCGATAAGAAAAGACTACTATTGCAATGTTGTTAATTGTTTTATGTGTGGTTTGTGGTGCTTATATACCTCTTGTCTTCTCTTTTCCTTTGTGTTTTGTTGACTTCCTGTAATAATGTTCTTTGATTCCTTTCTCTTTTTCTTTTGTGGATTTCTAGTTATAAATTTTGTGGATTTCTAGATATAAATTATACCATAAGGTATAAATGGTTACCATAAGTATTATATGAGACATCTTCTAGTTATTACAGTCTACTTTAAACTGATAATTCAATTTGAATCACATACTAAAAGTTTACATTTTACTTCTTCCACACACACTTTATGTTATTGATAACACAGCTTGTATCTTTTTATATTTTGAATCCATTAACAAATTTTTATAGTCATATTTTTAACTCTTTATCCTATAACTTCTATTCTAAAATTGAAAGTAATTTACACACCATTATTGCAATATTGTATATTTGCTTATATACCTACCTTTATACTTTACTGTTTCCACATTACTAATTAGCATCCCTTCATTAAAGCTTGAGGAACTCCTGCACCATTACTGTAAATCAGGCTGAACGGCAATGTGCTTCCTCAGCTTTTGTTTGTCTGCGAATGTCTTGATTTTTCCTTCATGTTTGAGGACAGTTTTACCAGGCATAGTATTTCTGACTGGCAGTTTTTTCTTTTGGTACTTTGACCATTTCGTCCCACTTCCTTCTCTCCTTCAAGGTTACTGCTTCCTCTAAGGAAGAAATTACACACCAGGTGGATCTCTCTCTCAGCACTGGGCTCTACAGGCTAGGGGGAGGGGTTGACCTGAATAAAGTAGAACTGCTCTACTTACCCATTTCAAAGTGTTTTTTCTCAATTTTATTCTCACCTGAGGTGTTGCAACTTCTTGACTAGATTCTGACGTTCTTATCTTATTATTGATCTATTGGTATTTCTTCTAACAAGGTCTGGGACATCCTCTTCTGCCATCTTGCTGACATCATAGACAAAATTATTGGAAGTTTTGTCTCCTCGCCTTTTTCCCGACATGCCTGTTCCCATTGAGCAATTATTTCATGAAAGAGATAAAACGATTGCACTCTTTTTGTCATGAGCTTTCACTATAGGCATCAAGACATCTCTTGAAAGCAACAGCAACACAATTTTCTGTGTGACCAAGGTTGTTAGTACTCTAAAAAGTAAATGTATTTCAAGGTATAATTAGCTATGATAGGTATTTAGGAAGGCTCCTTCCATGATAAAAAGAGGGAGTTCCTCAAACTATCTTCAGATAAAACCATAGAACTTCATCTGTAAAGAATTCACACAATTTCATTGTTCTATATTATAATCATTCCATTAAAAATTTAATGGGAGTGGTAATATTTCCCAGTGATGCTTTCGATATTCATTTTTAAGATCCATAAAAAAGAGATAAAGATCTCTTCCTGGTTCTGGCCCTGTCTGAACTGGGGCACTGAGGGTGTGGGTGGTGGATCAGTTAGGACAATTCAAAGAAAATTACCATTCTAGGGTAAAATAGATTGAAATTTTATAGCCAATGTAATATTTTCTAACAGAAATATTGATAAGATTATAAGTGATTATGTCAACTAGAAAAGTCTAGTTTTCAAATTAACATAATAGTTTACAGATAAAATATCGATATACAATGGGAAAGTCATTTATAAATCAAGAACATTTTGAAAAAAGAATTGCCACTTCAGAGGGAAAAAAAAGAAGTTAACGAACAAGGAAATAAATATTTTCACATAAATTTAGTGATTTATGAAGCACAGAATACAAAAGAGCCCTAATTAGCCAGCTCATGTGATAACAAATTAATTAATTTTATAAAAATATAATGTAGTTTTTATAAGACTCCTCAATTAGAACTGCAGAAAAATTAATCAGCATAATCCATCAGGATTAATTAAATAATCTAAAGATAAAATTGACACAGGATATAAGGTTGTAACTGTAATCTAACCAGGTAATTAATTGGCTGATCAGAAGTACTAATGTCCTTGCTGGCATCAACATTGTGAAAACTACTCTGGGAATTAAAAATTATTAGGCAAATGATCTTGAAAATCTTAGAATAGGAATTCAAATTCATTAGGCATTATCGAGTGTATACTAAACGTTAAGCACTGTACCACCTGTGGGACACATGGATGACTAAGATGTTGTCCTCATCACGGAAGAATTAATGACACAGTTGAGGAACTAAATATACTGCAATAGGAATCTGTCACAGTAATAGCAAAGAGGGAAAATAAGATACGAGAGGAATTTCCCAGAAAAAGCTGACAGGTCGCAGTGACTCTAAATCAGTGTTTCTCAACCTTAAATTGTATGTGTTTATTTAATTTCATTTGTAAATTCCAAATGTATCATATACTATAACAACAATTAAAGCAATGGCCATTTTTTTTAATGTTTTTTATTTATTTCCAGGAGAGAGAGAGAGAGAGACAGCGTGAGCAGGGGAGGGTCAGAGAGAGAGGGAGTCACAGACTGAAACAGGCTCCAGGCTCTGAGCTGGCAGTCAGCACAGAGCCCGATGCAGGGCTCGAACCCACGAACCGCGAGATCATGACCTAAGCGAAAGTCGGACGCTTAACCGACTAAGCCACCCAGGCGCCCCATAAAGCAATGGCCATTTTAAAGTGCCCTTACACCAATTACACACACACTTCTTGAGATTTTGGTAATGCTTTCCAGGCGCCCCATAAAGCAATGGCCATTTTAAAGTGCCCTTACACCAATTACACACACACTTCTTGAGATTTTGGTAATGCTTTCCACAGAATAATGCTTTTGGCTCAAAAATCGTTGCACTGGATTCAGACTAGATTTGAACAGATAAAGAAAAGAATTAAGATACAAGGTGTGCTGAGACATAAATTAAACTTATATGCCGAAGTGGATCTCTATTCACCTGTATCAGCTGCCTCAAAACCACAGTCTGAAGAGCTTCTTTATGCCAAAAGTTAGAGGTTGGGTTCCAGGCAAATGTTTAACAAGTAGGGCTTCTTGACATTATGATGTCTTTTTGCTGTGGTAACCCTCAACCTAAAATGATTTCTGCAAAATGCTAAGTACTCAATAACTTTCTGTCATTGAACAGATTTTAAATTAAATTAATATCATCCCCGTTTGCAAATCTGACATTGTAACCACAACAGGGAGGCTTTTCCTTGTAACCCACCTGGACATGACATTTTTGTTAAAAATATTTTTATTTATTTCTAGGAGAGAGAGAGAGACAGCGTGAGCAGGGGAGGGTCAGAGAGAGAGAGAGATACAGACTCTGAAATAGGCTCCAGGGTCTGAGCTGGCAGTCAGCACAGAGCCCGATGCGGGGCTCGAACCCCCGAACCGCGAGATCATGACCTAAGCGAAAGTCGGATGCTTAACCGACTAAGCCACCCAGGTGCCCCTGGACAGGACATTTTTTAGGAAACTTTGAAACATATGTCCCATCTAGCTTCAGTAGGTATATTAGTTTCTTGTTGTTGCTGTAACAAATTACCACAGACTTAGTGGCTTAACACAACACAAATTTATTCTCTTAGAACTCTGGAGGTCCAAAGTCCAACATAAGTCTTATGGGGCTAGAATCAAGGTGTTCACCCAGCTAGAAATTCTGTTAACTTCTGGAGCCTTCAGGGGAGAATCTGTTCATTGCCTTTTCCAGCTTGTAGAAGCTGCTGACAAACCTTGGCTCATGGCCACATCACTCCAACCTCTGCTTATGTTGTTATATCACCTTCCCTTCTGACTCTGACTTCTCCTACATCCTTTTTATCAGGACCCTAATGATTATAGTGGGTTTACCTGGATAATCAAGGATAATCTCCCAATCTCAAGGTGCTTAACTTAATCACATCTGCAGTCTACCTTTTGTCATGGAGGTTAACATATTCACAGGGTCAGGATGTTAGGCGATGAACACTTTTTATGGGCCATTATTCTGTGTACCATAGCAGATGACTGCACACTGCCCTTCATGCTCTATCTCGAGTTGAATTTTAACTAGGTCTTCCTCTGAGAGAGGATCTTGCCTTTGAAGGAGGAAGGATGCAGAGAAGGTAAGCTATTTGGCCTATGTCACTTTAGTCTCCTAAAGACAGTACCACCATGCCCGCAACATCTTTGACCAAGGCTATCAGCAAGTTGTTTCCAATGTTATTTTTGCAATTTTCTCTAATTCTGAATGTTCCTGAGAGACATCATTTAATACCTAAATTGAATAGAGTAGTCTTGACTTCTTACAAAACAAAAGCAACAGAACTCTTAGGCTGATTAGCTGAACATTTCATCAGATCTTTTGGTTTAAATAAAATGTAAATCAGTAAGTTCTCTTCCCATTTCTAAACTACTTGTAAGGTTACCTTAAAAATATTAGGCTTGAAGGCTAATGAACTTCATTGTAACAGTAGGCAAAGGTTTACTTTACTAAGTGCTTTGTCTGTACTATTGAGAAAGAGAACAGTGACACCAGTACTGGGTTATGCATTAACAGCTGACTTCAGTTTTAAAAGTCATAATTAATGTGTTTCAAATAAAAGGAAACCTTCAAAAGAACTCATTTAAATTTGTTAATAAAAAGAACAAAACTCAAGTTCTGCCCTTCTCAGTACTATCAGAATTTAGATTAACCTCTCCAGAGGAAGTGGTGGAAACAGGTAGGACAAATGTTCCCAAAGAAAGAATGACTCATCTGGAAGTTTATAATTAAAATCTGGGCCAGGCATATCAAACACTCTTACCAAAGCAAGCTCAAGAGCAGACGTTTTCTTCGGAGTAATAGACTGTGTAACATTGCCATGTAAAAAGTACCTTTTCTTGTAAAAGGGATGAATATAATGATCTTTCATTCACAATATGTTTAACAATGTTTCCATTTAGTTTATTTTTAAGTAGAAAAACAAGCCAGATACACTGCAAAAGAAGGCAACAGATTCACTGAGGCCATAAGTTGGTCAACATTTAATAAATGTCATTGTTCATTAATTCAACAATTACTGAGCACTTAACACATGCCAAGCAGTGCTCGAGTTATAAAGGTAAGTAAGAGAGGAAAAGACTCATCCTCATGGGGCTTCCGTTTAGTGGGGAATTTGACAATCATACCTAAATAGCAATTAATATTTAAATGACAAATTAATATTTGTATTACTATCTCATGAGAAATTGTTACATGTACAGTGTTTTGTGTACATTGAAAGAAACTAAAGCAAATCGAGCAGATAGGTTATGATAGATGGTGTGAGGGCAATTTAGATAGAGTGGTCTGGAAATACTTTTCTGAGGAAGTGACATTTGTCCAGGGACCTGAACCTGTACCTAAAGGAAGTCAAGCCACCAACCATGTAAAGATTAGCGGACAGGACATTCCAAGCAGAGGGGACAACAGAATAAAGCAAGCTTCTGATATGGGAAGGAGTTTGACATGATCAAGAGAGAGTAAAGCCAGTGTGGTTGACTTGAGTAAGCAAGAGAGAGAGTGGTAGGAGGAAGGAAGTTATGTATAGCCTGAGGCTGTGAAGCTTAAGTTTATTCTGAGGACAATGCAAACGCTTTGGACAATGCAAAAGCTCCATCCCACAACCCTGGGATCATGACCTTTGAGTCGAAATTAAGAGTCAGACATTCAACTGACTGAACTACCCAGGTGCCCCAAAGAGGGGCTGAAGTTCTGAGAGCAAGCCCTCCTTGATTCTGATGGAACACCTTCCTAGGGAAAAACTTTAAAAACTTAAAAAGAATCGTAGCGCATATCCATTTATCATCAAAATTGAGCAAAGATGTCCAAATTGGTCCCCTGAATGCCAAACACCTTCCTTGTTGCCCCTACTGTGTATCAACAGCTGTTCTTCCCCCTCATGATCACACGATTGTCTCTGCCATGATATTAACTCCTCTTCTTACCTGCTGGTCCCTTAGCCTAAGGATCCTAAAGCGCTGGGCTAGAAATGCAGCTGTAAGCTTAGTGGGATGCATCTATGTTTCCTGCTGGAACTTGTTGGGAACCAAGGCCTCTAAACTCACAGAATCTACGAGACTTAGGGAAGGGGAGCATAAATTCACCGATAGGATAACCTGAAGTGATGGTTCCCAAACTCCTGAATTCTATCCCTTGGAAACATACTGCTATAAAACAAGTATAGATATAGAGCGTGTACTTCATCCTGAATGCAGTGCTTTCAACAAGCTGTTTTGTTTTGTTTTAATTTTTTTAACTTTATTTAAATCCAAGTTAGTTAACATATAGTGTAATAATGATTCAGGAGTAGAACCCAGGGATCCATCACTTCCATATCACACTCAGTGTTCCTCTCAACAAGTGCCCTCCTTAATGCTTATCACCTATTTAGCCCATCCCCCCACCCACCTCCTCCAGCAAACCTCCTTTTGTTCTCTGTATTGAAGAGTCTCTTATGATTTGCCTCCCTCTCTGCTATTCTATTTTTCCTTCCCTTCCCCTATATTCATCTGTTTTGTCTTTTAACTTCCACATATGAGTGAAATCCTGTGATATTTGTCTTTCTCTGACTAACTGACTTTGCTTAACATAATACACTCTAGTTCCATCCACATTGTTGCAGATGACAAGATTTCACTCTTTTTCGCTGCCAAATAATGCCACTTTCTCAGCCCAACAGCTTCTGGAGGGTGTGGTCTGGAATACAGTCATTAGATCTCATGTGCCCACTGTCTCACTTCCTTTGCTATAAAGTGGGTCCTCCCCAGTGTGACTTTTGGAATGAAAGGAGAGGCACTGGGATATCAATGGTAGAGGACTTGGGGCTCCCAGGCATCTGAGCTACTTGCTTCTGCAGCTTCCTTGTGCCCCCCAGCCCTGCATGCACCTGACCATAGAAGTATCATGTCTGCAACCTCATAACAGCTGAGAGCTGCCCATCAGCCACATGCCAAGTAGCTAGGAAAAGGAGCCCTTCATTCTAAAGGGGGATGGGAGGGCAACTGGGAAGTATGTTGCATCATCCTCTACATGCTCCAAAGATTTCACATGCTAATTAGATGTTTCTTTCTTATTCCTTATCCTCTTTCAGAGTAAAAAACTGAAATGCAGAAGAAGGTGTCCTCTTTTATGTCATTATCCAACATAATCTCTCTGCTGCATGTCCACAAATGAAGACAGAACTCTGCTGAATAAAGAACCCCTCACCCATCTGACACCGATTTCATTTACTCTAAATCCTTCCTCCTCTGGGCCGTACATCTCCGGTCATTTTAACTGTACATGTTTCCAGACCATTCGCGCTTCCCTGCACAAACTCAGATTCATCAATGTCCCTCCTAAAGTTTGAAACTATTTCTCATGAGTGTACATGAGGAAAGGACCCCCTAATTCTACATTTTGCAGCTGGTATTTCTAAGTCAAGTCCAAAATTGTGAAATTTTTAATCCTAATTAAATTTCTTCTTAGATTTGGCATCCTATTCCAGACTATAAAGGTATTGAAACCTGGTTCCTTGATCCAACCTATTACTCAGCTGAATGAACCATAAAGAGCACTCTGCTAGTGTGAGAAATGTTTTCAAGTCTGGACTTTTACCCCTTATTAGCTCTACTGTATAGGAAGAGGTTTATCACATTACATCACTGGAATTCTATTAAGATTATGGAATTAAAGACTTCAGCAAACCTTTTTATCATGCTAATTTTAGTTTATGCATACTGTGTTAGCAACTATCAGAAATGTCCTTTAGTGTCAGTAATTAACCCTCAATTATACAAAGAAAAATAGAAATCCAAGGACTTGCAGACCACTTACCTATAAGAACAAAAAGAAAGGACTTGCAAGTCTGGATCTGTGTTAAACTTTTCAGGAGAGCATCAACAGCCCACTAGCGGACCTTGAAATACACATTTGATAAACACATCTGACCTCAATCTTTTAATCCATGTTTTGAACGTGCTTGCCTTGTCATAAAACCCACATTTATTTTTCATTCAAAGTGGTATCATAAGACATGTATTTCTTCCTTCTCTTCATCTATGATCAGAAAGAGTTGCTCTTCCTTTGTATCTGGACCAGAGAGGCAACTAAGGTAGCCAAAGAGAAAAACTAACATGGGCACTCCTGTGACCCTCCTGAAGACTTTGACCTCACTGTGTGCTCCTGCCTGTTTGTCCTGGTAGATATGATAAATGCCTTCAATTTTGAATATTCACTATCTCAAATACTGCCGCTAAAGAAATACATTATGGGTGCCTGGGTTACTCAGTCATTTAAGTGTCCAACTCGCTTTGAGCTCAGGTCATGATCTCACAGTTGTGAGATCAAGCCCCACATAGGGCTCTGCACTGAGCGTGGAACCTGCTTGGGATTCCCTTTCTCCCTCTCTCTCTGCCTCTCCCCAACTCACATGCATGTGTGTTCTCTCTCTGTCAAAATGAATAAACATTTTTAAAAAAGAAGTATGTTAATGAATCAGACAAATATTCCATCAAAGTTTTAATGATGCTAAAATTACTATCTAAACAAATGGTACAAAAGCTGATTTCTCCTGTTTACTATTTTATTTCTAATGTAAACTCCCCCATTTCCATAAATCACAGTCAATTTCATGTTATTTCCTAAACCAGTTTTTGCCCAACATAAACTTTGTTGGAAAGCTTTTTTGTTTAGTCTTGCAGGCACATATGTGAACCACTGATCTTGAGCCTACATATTCATAACAAGGAAGTTAAGTCATTATATGAATTAAAATTGTGTTGGAAAGCTCAGAAAACTTAGCAGTCCCCTTAACTCTCTAAGGTGGATTTCACTGCTCAGAGAATATATCTAAATACACCTAAAACTGGAATGTGTGTGTATATGTGTTTCTACTATGTACAAGTGTGTCTATGTGTATGTATTTTATATATATGGAATATATATATTATTTCAAAAGCGAGACCACTTTGTTTAGACTTCCTTATTTTAGAAGAGGAAATTGACACAAAGGCAAACAAAAGAAGGCAGATTTTTCTTGGCCCCTTCATTGCTGATGATAAAATTTTGTGAGGAAGGAGGGTGTCAAGGTTCCCACCGCCCTCTTTTGCTTCTTGCTCTTCTCTTGAAATAAATCCTGAGGATACCACCATGATCTTTGTAATTAAATTGCTTTACCCAGAACAGATGTTCTCTGGGAGCATTTTCCCTTTTGCAGCCTACTCGTCGTTGCTGCATTCATTTATCTTGTTAACTCATATCTACGAGAACACATGGAAGTGGCACGGTCAAAAAGAAATTGGAGACATAGAGAAAGAGTTTAATTGTTGCTATTAAACTAAATTATTAAACTGCAAGTCATCTGAAAGAGCTAAGCCTGAAAAAGACATAAATCAGCCACCTCCTACATATTTTATTTCATGACCTTTCTTTTTTTTTTTTTTTACTGTTTTAGTATCTTGCTCAGTTTGAATAATGAAACAACTAATTGATTTCACTTTTGAAACAGTTATTATAAACACATACCCAAACTGAGTAAGATTTTGAAATTATATTTTACATATTTAAATATATTTTTAAGGCAACTCTACCATTTAATGCAGTGACCTCCTTTCCTGTTTACCTGAATGGTTTTAGTATATTTTAACTTCCACTAAAATGATTTCTCAGAAATCTTTCTGTTAGATTTTAAAAATATTTTTCCTTTTAGATTTTAAGAAGCAAAAATTGTGATGTAAAATGTAAGAATACTTTAAGTATAAATTAGCTTAACATAAGACTTTAAATAGCCTTAAAATGCTTTCGAGCTTGGGATATCTGACATTAACACTCTTTGCTCTTGATATTTGGAAAGAAATGTTTTTCTGAATGTGTAGTTAGTTAGATTTAAAAACATGCCTTGACCATTTTAATTCTATCTAGAAATTTAAACTAAAAACAATATATAATAAAAGTATAAAAGATTTTTAAGGACTTTCATATTAGATTATCTTACATTCTTATGTGGTTTCCGTACTGAAAAGAGCAGTCCATAGTTTGATCCAAATGCCACTGAAAGTTTTTATAATTCACTTAGATTTACTAATGGTGAAAATAGCCTTATTATTCCTTTGAATCATTTCCAAGTTACTCTTAACTAGTATATATTTTTTAAAGTTATTGATTTTTATGGCAAAGACTTTTCCATCTGGAAAATAAAATATATACTAATGTGATATCCAAGGATGAATAGTACATAATTTGAGTGTTGCAAAGGAATGACATATGGCATTTTCAGAGGGTTCTGCAAGGAAGATAGAGGGGAAGGAGGGGCAATCCACAAGGTTGCACATGTTTCTCTTAAGGTGATCTCTCACATCTGAACCAATATTGAACACCACTCCATGGATATGTTGCATTAGAAGAAAAAGAATCAACCTTCTAATGCCCTTGTGGGTACAGAGGTCCTGCTACCTACTGGGAAAAGTCCAAGAATGGGTGGAATTGAGAAGTCTATTCCCCAGAGAGTTTACTATAATGTTTTGCCTTACTTATTGGCAAAAATTTATTTCCCTTTTTCAATCTAACATTAGCCATAGACTGATGTTTCCTTAAAAGTTTAAGATTTTCATTGCAAAATTTACAGTTTTCTGAAGGTGAAAACTAGCTAGAGACAATTGAGTTAACTAACTGAAAAACTATACATTATTAATTGCTGTATCCTAAGATTTACTCTCATTCTATTGTTCCACATGTTGTTCCATAACAATACTTATAGGTTTTGCTGATCTAGAAGAGGTAGCGCAGTAAAATGTACGCAGGACTGGAATGGAAGACAGGAATCCTTGGTAGCCATTTTGTTTTTGCCATTAACTAGCTGCATGGGCTTGCAAAAGTCAGCGATCTCTCTGGCCCTCAGGTTCTTCATTTATAAAAGGAAGAGCACAACTAAATGATTTTTAAAATATCTTCCAATTCTAATAATGAAGGCTCCTCATCCCACTCTGATTCCTAAAGGCAGATTTTAAATTATTTTCTAGTCCATTACACAGGTGATTTTGAATTAAGAAAATTGATTGACTAGCATATATCTTTATCCTTGACATGGAAGTTTGTTCTGTAATTACCTTCAATATATTTTTCTCAGATGATGCTCTCTTCATATGGTGAAACACAGGGAGTACAATTAAAACTAGAATACAGTTATGCTTTGTTATACTGGAATTTATTTTAGTACATTCAATAATTTTTATGTTGTATCTTTAAAAATATTTTGCATCATCAACACTGATTATTATAGAAATACTACATTTTAGGGGAGAATCTAAGAAAAATTTTGAAGAGAGAAGAAAAGAACAAAATTTGGAGAAAGTATACCAAATGGAGGAAACAGTTGAGAAAATACAGACTGAATTTACAAAAACCAGGTCTACAAAAATAAAGTCTGATTCTACTAATATTTGCTTTTTTATTCTGCAAGATAAGGACCTCACTGTCTCCTGTGCCTTTACTGGAAGCCCTCTTTCTTTGTCTTTTGTCTTTTTATAACTTATTTTGAAGGATTAAAATTCATGAGACTGGTAATACTGATTTGACCTACCAAGGCAAAACAGTTTTGTATATATGTATATGATTGTACCATAACACTAACTTTTATTGAAAGCATCTTGAGTGTAACAAAATGCACAGGTTTTCTTCCTTGTTTAACCAAAATTTTTTGTCGAGTCTGGCTGGTAGTTATTAATAAAATCTTCACAAGACCTCCATCACCCAATTCTCTAAAAATAACCTCACGTTATTTTTTGGAATGGTTTTAGTCACCTAATAAAATTCAGTGTTCTGTCACATATTGAAGTTTCATTCTATAAAAGGAATACTCTGAACAATAAAGTCTGTTCTCACCAATGGTATAAAATAAAGTTTTAAAACAATTATTTATCTCAAAACTTCAGGGAGAGCTGAAGAATACATAATCGGGTTACAAGATTTCTTTGAATATCTTTTGTCATTGTGGCTTATTCATCTTGTTCATAAATTGTCCATTTTTCCCCTTCCGAATCACAAAATGGAAGATTTTAACTCCAAGGTGAATAACAACACAATGTAATATAGAAAGTTCTACCTGTATAAAAAGTACCGGAAGTGTCCATGACTAACAGCTTTAAGTTTTCTTTCCTGTCTCAAATATTTTTCTCAGATATTCTTTCATGTTTTGCCTCCATGTGACCAACCACTGCAAATTTAACTGAGGATTTGTAAATATTCCCCACCCCTGTTAAACTCTGACAATTTGTTTTTCCCATACCATTCCCACACTACGACTGCAGCAGCGCCAGCTCCATTCAGAGAGTCTTTTAACAGCACAACAAAACAAATTGTAAGAGAGATAAATGAGGTTTTGAAGAGCACATACTAAGTCAGAAAGGAATTTACTTTCACAAAAAGGTTGCTATTTTCAGTTCATTTCAGTCATAATGTAGTCTTAAGAGTCTTATGAAAACATAACAACAATAAAAACTTAAAATGATCCTTTCAAGAAAGTTTTTCGCTGAGAATGACTATTTCTTAAGCCCCTTAACATCATATAACTTTCCAAAGGGTTTTGTTCCATACACACTTGAGGATTATATTCAGAATGTTTTGGTCCAGGCACTGCCAGCCAAAACCTGCCCAATTGGGAGTGGCGGCCAGTGCGGAGCCCCTGGCCACCAGACCTTCCTTCTTCCCGGGAGGGATCTGGGAGGTTGGGTGATGGCGGCAATGGGGGCTCAGTGGTTGTTTGCCAGCTTCTTTGAAAATATTACCATCATCTAACAGTCATTCAGCTAACAACAATTTAGCTGAACTGCTGTGTT
The DNA here is from genome assembly GCA_017311185.1 of Proteles cristata cristata. Lineage (NCBI taxonomy): Eukaryota > Metazoa > Chordata > Mammalia > Carnivora > Hyaenidae > Proteles > Proteles cristata. The sequence goes on along the minus strand of JAESUZ010002548.1, from coordinate 504,042 downwards.
CTCTGCCCTATATTAACTGAATATGTATCTTTCAACAGTATTCTCATAGCACACATAATGGAAATTTAGAAATTTGGATGTTTTGCTTATCGATTCAACAAATATTTATTGAGGGCATCACAAGTGCCAGGCATGAGACTAGAGCCAGAAGAGAAGACTAATAAGGCAACACTCTGCAGAAGGAGTTGCACTGAACAGGGGAAACTGTGTAGAAAGTCTAATGGCTAAATTTCTTACTCTTCTCTGCCCCTACTGGGCTAATATTACTCTTCATCTTCAGGGAATAAAAAGGGACTAATCAAGTATTATCTGTCTTCTCAATCTAAAATAAAGCCAGTTTAACTCTCCTAATTTGAATGTTTCAAGTCTTCTGAATTCATTTGCAGATGGCTCTGTTGAATTTTAGTAAGTTTGACCCACAGTCCTTCTTAGATTCCTTTTCTGTTGTCTCTGTCCCATTGGAGGGCACTCTTGAAAATGCTCAACTTTGTCCAGGCACTCTGTGAGCTGCCTTCTTGTGACCAGAGAAGAGAATGCTCAGCTCTCTCTGTGGAGCATTCATCTTTCCTGACCAGTTAGAATCATAAGGAGAGTGCATTTCTCTGGAATAAAGCATTTTCTGCGCAGAGACAAGCATAGTAGTTCAGGTGACCCTCATCCCCTTTGTTTTGTTCTTTTATACCATGTTTGATGAAAGTTGGGGTTTTTGAACACGTGACAGCTTTCTGCTTGCTCCTGTTGGGATTACTTTTTCCTTACAGGTATCAGGAAGTCTATTGGACCTCCAAGGCCTTAAAACTCAGAGCTAAGGCAATTCACTCAGGACCTAGGATCCAGAAAATACTCAAAAGTAAACCCACTCTTCCAAAATGCTGCAAATTAAACAATAGTCATCAGTAAGTACTTCAGAAATACATGTTCATTTTCATTAAAATTGTATAGAGATTTATTAGTTTTTTTCTAAATTTAAGATCAGTGAACAATAAATAACTAAAGTAAACTAACAGCTTGATGTTTAATTTATATGTTAATGGAGGGGATTATAACACCAATAAAAATGGGGTGTGAAACCAAGAGAAATAATCAGTTAAACCTGAGAAGCCTTAGGATGGAAGTGGACACCCTGACAGGAAACTGGTCTCCATGTCATGTCATCTCTGCAAACATGTTTTTGCTAAGTGTTAGTAGATACAGATTGTCCACCAGTATAACTGATGTTCAAGCCAGTACAGATCCACCCACCACTATAATACCAAGATTCAGTAAAGCAGAAAGAACACAATTTATCTATGCTTACCTCTCTGTGTTGTAGGTTGAGGAAAAAGCTAATGATTTGTGTAGAGCAAATCTTAGCATCATGGTAAGTATGTATGGCCCTTTAAGTTTGTGGAACATTCACCTCCGTGCAGGAGAGGGCATGGGAAGGGGAATAGGGAGTAAAATAGGGTAAAGATACAAAGACAGTCCCCTGCTTGGCAAAAAGCGAAAATTAGAATCAATCAGAATCACAACCAATAGAAAATTGTGCAAAAGTGTCTATAGTGTTGGGACACCTGGGTGGCTCAGTCAGGTAAGAGTCCAGCTCTTGATTTTGGTTAAGTGTCTGGCTCTTGATTTCAGCTCACATCGTAATCTCATGGTTTGTGGGATTGAGCCATGCATCAGGCTGTGCACTGGCAGCATGGAGCCTGCTTGGGATTCTCTCTCCCCCCTCTCTCTTCCTCACCCCTGCTCACATACTTGTGTGTGCACTCTCTTTTCTCTCTTTCTAAAACTAACTGAATAAATAAGTAAATAACATTTTTTAAAATGCATATGCAGGGCATATTTTAACTCATGAAGAAAAATTATATGGGATTTAGAAAGTCATTTTGTTTCAAGAAACTATTTGGATCAAAGGAATTCCAGTAGATCTGAAGAAGGGAAATTCTCACCTTCAAGCCCTCTATTTAAGTCTTGAACACTTCAGTCCAACACAGTAGTCATTAGCAACAGTAATTATGAGGCACTTGGAATACAGCGGATCCTAATAGAAATGTGCTATAAGTATAAAACATACCATGGATTTCAAAAACTTAGTACAAAGGAAGAATGTAAGAGATTTCATTAATAATTTTATGCTGATTATATGGTTTAATAATATCTTAGATGTATTAGGTTAAATAAAATATCTTATTAAAATTAATTTCACCTGTTTTTTTTCTTTGTATTTTGGGTTTTGTTTGTTTTTACTTTTTAAAGATGTAACTAGTAGAAAATTTAAAATTACATGTGTGGCTCACATTTGTGCCCCACGTTACTCTATTTCTGTTAGACAGCACTGGTCTACATTAGCTAATTATAGTCCAATGGAAGTTAGCCAACAGACAGCTGTTTACTGAAGAGATAGGGGTGGTGGGGGGGAGGTGGCAGCATACTGACCAGACCGTGCCAAGAGCCCTTAAGCAGGCAGTGATTTCTTCCTGAAGAGTAGAGACATTTGCTTTAAATCTTTAGAATTCACTCTGGCTTTGGACCAGACACAGCGTTAAAATCAGCACATGTAACTTCTACTAGTCTCTCAGGGTAGTATCAGATGACAGATCTGGATTCAGTTAATGAAGGAGACATTCTAATTCTATTCTTGTGAAGGACCAATGGTGATCCTTTAAGAATGAAGATTTTGAGCTTAAGTTGCATTTGAGGAAGCTAGCAGAGAAAGCTGAACAATTCAAGAGAATGAGAAGAGCATTAGAGATGGTTGAATTATAACCAGAGTTGTGTGAAAGAGAAGGAAGCCACTCTTCCCAAAGACCTGACTTTATGTGAGGTTGGAAGTCCTTTGGGATCTAGGCCTGGGGCAAGGAATTCTTTGGAAGTAGGATGGAACTTCAGGACTGGACAGGTAGGGGTGAAGAGTGGCCTCTGGCTCTCCATTTTCACTCTCTGTTTTCTCTCTGATTCCCATTCTGCAACCTTATGGAACTTTCCTTATAAGTGAAAGAAAGATTCTTGGCTATTGGCCACGAAGCACAGAAACAAGTTACCTCCTACCCTGGAAATAAACCTGACCTAAGGGAGAAATTCAAGAATGACACTAAGTTTGTGCTTCCTTCTTGGAATTGTTAGAAAAGGGCCTTGGAGAACAGCGACTTTCCCCTGACCCCTGTCTGCACTATCCCACTGTTGTTTTCAGTTAGCTTCACCTGTCTTCCTGTTGTCAAATTAGATTGGAATTGACAGTAACCAGAGAGAGTGAAAAAAATAAGTTGAGGCTGGGAAAACAAATTTTCTCCAGTTGTTTGTCCTACTTTAGGCACCGCATATATGTTCTTTCAGTGAGGTGCTTGCTCTTACTTTCTCCATTCCTGTGGATACCTCAGTGGGAGACCGTTCTGCAGGGACCTTGGACTTGCATCTTGCTTGGCTGTCTGAGTGACTTCTTGGACTTGGTTATTCACCAGGCCATTGTACTATTTCCACTCTGACACTCAGGTTTGATCTCCTCTGCTTTTCTTGGCCTGTGTTTTTACTTTCCCCCTTAAATCATTGCCACGCTACATCTCTCTACATAATGAGATTAAATTGATAAAATAGCCCCCTTTTGCTAATGGAAAAATAGGCCTGCCTGTTAAGCATTTAAATTTCACTTCTCCTTGTCAAATAGGTAACATATATCTTCCACACACCTGTTGTATCTGTACAAACATGTAGTTTATTATTAATTATAGAGCTTAAGATTTTAGCTTATGCTTCAGGACTTCAAAACCATGATTCCTGCTTCATCAGTAGTTATAAATATTTAATCTTTGGCAATGAATCTTAAAGAAAACATAGAATGATTTATTCTCTGAGAAGAGGCCACTGTTAAGAAGTTTGGCATGAAGTATTTTTCTTAGCATTTGTAAGACAAGCCAACTTCTCAGCTCATGCACATTACTGGGATGAATGGCATAGGGCTATTGTGACTCTGCATAAAATTATTACTAACCTCCTAGATCTTAGAAAAGCAAGCCCGTGAAGAAGTGAAATAAGTGTACTAGCAACTTCCAAAATTAAAGACAGATAGAGCCTAGAGAAATGTGTCTGCCAACATGCCATATGATTTATTACTGAAAATAGTTCCCAAATCTGGAAGAAAAATACTTTAAATCTGCACTTGGGGTAAACTGAGGGTCTACTTAAGTTGCTTAGTTCCTTTTAGAGTGACACTTTCCTATTTTGAGACAATGCTAGTGTGATACTGCATATATGCTACCCTAAAATATGTGCATAAAAATTAAGATAGGACAGCATTGCCACATGGAATTGTAAGTATGTGTGGCCTGTAAGACTCACTAACTAGTGAAGTAATTAATGTCCTGACTACCAGTCTCCAAAGACAAGTCTCAATGCAATTACAAATGACTATATTCTATGGATCTTTAGGATCATTCATGATGCTAACATGTTAAATCCACAATTAAGCATAAAAATAACTTTGCCACTTTTGGAGAATTATCCCAATATGATATGTGAGAGCAGGCAAAGTCTCAGTTATGGGTCAGGATGACAAAGAGAAACGTCATCCAGCACCCTACCATGCTTTATCAGTATCCCTCATGATCTCAGTGGACATCACGGACCAGGTAGATCTTTGAAGCACTGAATGATTAGAAGACGGAACCCCAGGACTTTTCCAACAATATCGGGATGTATTGTCAGCAGGGCCATTTACTATATGCTCCTAAATAATTTGGGAATGGGAATGCGAGTGCGACCTCAAGAGAAGCATGGGGCTCCTGCTGGGGGTCCCAAGAAAGTACAAACTTATTTCAGTGCAAGTCATCTGCAAAAGTTTTTTTTTTTTTTTTTTTTAGTATTTTTTATTTATTTCTAGGAGAGAGAGAGAGAGACAGCATGAGCAGGGGAGGGTCAGAGAGAGAGGGAGTCACAGACTGAAACAGGCTCCAGGCTCCGAGCTGGCAGTCAGCACAGACCCCGACGCGGGGCTCGAACCCACGAACCGCGAGATCATGACCTAAGCGAAAGTCGGACGCTTAACCGACTAAGCCATCCAGGCGCCCCCATCTGCTAAAGTTTTTAAACGCCAAAAAAAAAAAAAAAAAAAGTCCCACTTGTCCTGGTTAATTTTAAGTTTAAGCCTCCAAAATGGGGTGAGGGGTTATACCCCCAAATTTCTAAAGGCTTAAAGTAAAAGAATACAGACCCATAGGGACATACCAGACTGGAGAGTAGAGATTGCAACACGAGAGTTGCTTCTCATTGTCCCCAAGGGATTATTGTCAGGGGCTGCCCAATCTAGTCACATTCAAGAGAAGTCAAAACTCCAGATGATTTTTTAATGCGAAACTTCCTTATTACCAAAATATGTTGTTGTTAAAGAAAAGTACATCTGTTATCTGTTCATCATCCCTTTCTGGCCCACAGCCTCCCAGTCCCTAACCCAGGGTCTATAGATTTTTAGAGTTACTAACACTCTAGGTTCCCATTTTAGTGTTGTAAAGTATTCCAAAGTGATGTTCCCTTAATCCCTAGGACCTCAGAGCATGAACATCACACTGAAAGGAAAATTCACTTTCAAATTCTTGTTCCTCAAGAGCTACAACCATGCTATTTAGCAGTACCTAACTTTCCCATTGTGCCCCTGAATGACTTACGAAAGAGGAGTGGCAAAACTTCATTTAAATCACATGTGTTTACCAAATAATTTCTGTGTGCAGGCAGAAAGTATGTCCATATAGAGTATGGGAGTAATATGGGAGAAATACAATTTGAACATTTGAGGAACTCATAATTCATATAATCATTATGGGATTAAAAAGCAAAGAGTATTATTGGCAAATATATATGCAATTTGTCACCAAAATAGGCAAAAACCCATTTATGTTCGGACTTAGCACGCATAGTGACAGTTTCATTGAGTTTGTGCCTTTTGCCCTCTCAATTGCCCATTATCTGATAAAAGTTCTACACGGACAGTGGGAAACCCAAAACCTTGACTGAAAGGTTGAAGAATAGAGTGAGGGCTGGGAAAAAAAGTCTTGAATAATTACCGCATTTATACACACAGAGACTCATTAAGGTCTCATTGCCTTCCCTGCAAGATGAAAACAAAGATGTGATTGTTTCTCAGATGTTAGATTTTGCTAATTATTACAAGTCAGTATTCAGCATTGAAATAACCAATTCTTTTTGAATTACCAGGTCTCTTCAATTCTCTGCTTTACTTTGAATGAAAATACCTGCTCTCTTCATTACTACTTCTGAAGAATTGCTGGGAAAATGTTGAAATCAAGTCTCTGGTGAGATAATATTAGTCCTAACTCCTAAACAAAATCAAAGCTCACACTTAATGAAGTTCCAATGAAGTGTTCTCAGAAAAAGACCAAATAAAGAAGTTCCCAGATGAGTACAACGTGCACTTGACTTTTGTCTATAATAGCAACCACTCACTGAAACATTTTCCACATGTTTAGGTATTTCATCATCTATCTGTAGGAGAGGCCTCAAAGGAGTAAGACCCACAGTGTTCCAGGGCTCAGTATATGTGGTAATGATTTGCTATTATAATGATAATTTTATATGGAATTCTTCTGCTTCCTTCAAGACTAAATCGCGATTTTTAAAATACCCATGATCTCATTAGCACATTTGTAAAATTCTGACAGGAAGCTAAAGGACTATTAATCCTTCTAGCGAAAGAAAATTCCGGTGTCACAGTTCGTGGAATGAAAATTCCATGAGGGGTTCGAAAGCATACAAACAATAAATCTAATGTAATCATTTCAAAGAGACTTCTCATTTTGTTTTCAAAAAGGAGTTTGTTGTGGTTTTGGTTTGGTTTGGTTTTTTGTTAGGATGTTTGATATAGTGGAATCGATCGTGTTAGAGCCAAAACTATGAGGTAAATGACAGAGAAAATATTCACCAAAGCCTATGGACATGGATTGACTGCTTTCCTTTCATGTTAGGACTCAAAAAGCTGCACAGGAGGGGTCAAGTGCTTGGACTGTTCTCGAGCATCAGTGAGGGCGCAGGGTCCACATGGACCCAGGCTCTGTGGCCGCAGCAGCAGGGAGGGGTAGGGCAAAGCAGCGCTCTCACAATAAAGAGCCCTGACTCAAACGACTGACCTGGTGGTAGTTAACAGAATTCCCTCCATGTGTCCATACAGTTCAAGTCCTCAGACTTTTTAAACCAGTGAGTCTCATGAGAACTGTTGGCCGTTCCTTCGACAAGTTCTGTTTGGCCAGAGTGGTTTCCCCTGTTTTTATCGTTTGCCTACAGCGATAGATGGAAGGGCCTGGAGACTCGAGTTCCTTCTTACCCGGTTCCCGCTGCAGAGGGCACCCAAGGAAAAAGAAGACTGGGATGACCTCTCAAGCTATCACATTTTGCCTCAAAAATTGTATTCAATGTGGTAGCAACACATTCCAAAATGAAGGTGAAAGAAATGGAGGACCATCTCCCACACGCTGACATTATCGTCCATAAGCGTATGCGACAGAGCAAGCCAATTTTCCCCCCAAAAGCTTAGTTGCTGTCATTTAAGAGCATCCTAATTATGCCGATTTAAAAATCAGTTTCCTGTTTTAAACTCCGGTTGTCCTTTGACGTAAAAATAAATGTAACTTGACAGGAACATTAACCAGCTCTTTCATTGGCAAGGGAGGAGAGCCGGCTGGCCTGCCGCACTGGTCCTCCAATCTCGGCCTGGGTGAGACTCAACGAAAACACTGAACAAACGCTGATTATCAGGTCCATCCATAGAAGCTCTGATTCAGTAGGTTTGGACTGTGGCTCAGGAATCTTTTCAACACTGAAACACAGGTAATTTTAACGTAGGTGGGCCGCGAATCTCTCAAAAACACTGGCCTTAGAGAATGTATTCTCAGAGGGTAGCTGTGTAATTATAGCTCTATCAGTGTATAACCTTGGCAGACCGTATGTATATATGAGCCAAAAAACCTCAAGTGCCTTGCTTATGAATCCTCACAGAGCAACACTGAGGTGGGCAGGGGACAGGAAATAATATTCTATAGACAAGCCTGAGTAATTCACCCAAAGTGACTTAACAAGTCGGTGTTTGAACAGCTGCTGGGACCAGAGCCTGCAGCCTCTCGAGCCGTGTGTGTGCTCTGCTGCCACAGTCATGAAACACGTGCTGCTTTCCATGCTCTCTGTCCCTCTGAAGTAGTAAATGATTCTTCTCGTACATCTATCATGGCTACACCTCACGTCAAGTACCATCATCTAATTTGGAAATGTTGCTCTATTGTACAGGCACTTGTCTGTACTTGCTGCTGTGCGCTCTGCATCCACTCCTCACCCTTCACCCCTCCAAAACTTGCCTCCCTTCCACCACCCCATTAAACAGGCTTCCACCAAGGTCGCTCACGATTTCCTTGTTGCAAATTCCTAAGGACAGCCTTTGGGTCAAGGCTATGGAAGAACTGGAACTTTCTATCTCACTTCCCACAGCATAATTCTTGAGAAGACAGGAAGACTTCTAACAAAGGATAAAAATCTACCACTTCATTAAGAAATGAGGAAGCATGGAGTAAGTAAAGCAGAAAATTTGAGGAATTCTTGAAAGGTTAACAGCAAATGGATAGGCTTGAGGGAGGATAGGAATGGAGAAACGGGGCCGAAACACCACACAGAAGAAAAGATATAGAGGTTTTGGATACTTCGAAGTAGAAAAACAGTAGTTTAAGAGCTTTGCCTCTCTTGTTCCTGTCCATTCTTTCACTCAGCTGCACAGCCTCGCATTTATACAGGCTAATACTTGAGAACTGTTTTCCAAAACAAAGCGGAAATTTTAGGGGAGTTTTCTTTTAAGAATAATGGCATCTAAATTATGTTACTACTGAGATAACATAAATACCAATTTATGTCATTATTGAAATAAAAACATAGATAGCAAGAACTACTAAAGCTGATAAAGTGTCTACTAGGTGCCAGGCCCTGTTGTAAGCAGCTTACATGTATTGACTCACTTATTCTTCACAATAACTCTACAAGGTTAATCCTGCTACTTTTTCCATTTTGATAAAAAACAGAGACATCAAGTGTCCTGCCTAAGGTCACACAGCTAATGTCATGGTGGAGTTGCAGTAGAAGCTCACGTTGATCCAGAGGTCTGTGTGTTTAGACAGAGGCACTCCAGATCTCAATAACAATCACTGATGGGGACAAAACGCAAAACAGATGGACCCAGGAGGGAAGCACATGAGATGCTATACTGTGTGGACCTTTTTTTTTTCTGGAATTTGGGTGGGGTGCTGTTTGGGACAGTTATACATCCCGAACAGTTGACAGAATTCATGCTCACCACCTATCCCAATCAGCCCAGTCCTTCACGCAAAAATAAAGACAATAAAAGACAACACATTTTTGAGAAAAAAAAGATCAACACACTGTATACCTGACCCTGAAGAAAAGGAAAACATACAAAGAATAGAGAGAACTTTAAAAGATGTAAAAGCACCCACAGGGATACAAAATAATGTTTAATTCATAAAAGAAAGAAAGGCTACTAATTTAAAAAAAGAGCAATCAGAGGAGAGTTCTTAGAAATTAAATACATGATTTACTGAAATTGAAATATTCAGTACACAGGACAAATTTTAGAATAAACATCCCTGAAGAGTAGATTCATAATCTGAAAGATAATTTTAGGTAATTTTCGTAAAACATAGAGCTAAAAGACAAAGAACTTGAAGAACTAAGGGACACAGAAACCCAATAAAAGCTCAGTGTCTGTTTTAAAAAACTTTGTAATGGGGGCGCCTGGGTGGCTTAGTCGGTTAAGCGTCCGACTTTCGTTTAGGTCATGATCTCATGGTTCGTGGGTTCGAGCCCCACGTCGGGCTCTGTGCTGACTGCCAGCTCAGAGCCTGGAGCCTGTTTCAGTCTGTGACTCCCTCTCTCTCTGACCCTCCCCTGCTCACGCTGTCTCTCTCTCTCTCCTAGAAATAAATAAAACGTTTAAAAAAATAAAAAATAAAAAACTTTGTAATGATAGAACCAAAACAATAAAATCAAAAGTAACATGCAAATTTTTCTAGGCTACCTAAAAGCATAGGACTCAGATTGAAAAGGGCTTATCGAGTACTGAACAGTAAATAAATTCTGTAATATTTTATTGTATCTCTAAGCATAATGGATGTTATATTATTCACTGTACTTTTATATCTGTTTATAACATTCAATCAGGAATTTAGCTATTAAGACAAAAGACATTGTATTTATTAAAATGAGTAATATGTTTTCTCATAGCAAGCCAGTCAACTTCTCTAGCACCTGGGAATGTCTCAGCAGGAAATGTCTAATAGTAATTGCTCACACGATGCTTTAATATGCCTGGAACGAGAATATAACCTCCTATAATGATTATGAGTAAGCACTTTATATTCCAAGGGCCTCCTGAGACCAACAAAGGAAATTCAAGTGGAAAGCCCCATCCAACTGTCAGGCCCCTGTCCTCCCGGGCTACCTGCTCCTCTGAGTAGTGGGGGACAATTACATACACTCTCACAAAGGGCTCAGACCATCTTTGCTCCTGTACTTGGATTAATGAATAGAACCATTTACTGAAAACCTCTCCCAGGCACCAGCGCTAGAGGTCAGTCAATGGTGGGAAGGTGGGAGTTGGGGAGAGCAGTGTTCTCCTTTGAGGTTTGATACATTTCCCTTCTACCAATAGTAAATGCGACAGAGTCACTATCATGCATAGATGTAGACAGTGCTGAGAGCACACAACTAAGGTGTCAGATGAGGGGTGCATACCAAGATGGGGTTCTGAGACCCAGTGAAACCCAGGCCAGCTCAGGATTAGTTCTTTATATCTAGTTACAGGACTGAGGTTCTGTGCAGCCATGGAAAAGGGACCCCAAGAACCTCATGGTTAATCATCTTTAGAGCTGACTTCCATAGAACAGTCCTGGTCTTATCGAGTGGGTGATCACATTATGGATTCCAGAGAAAGTGAAGTGTCAACTCACAAATACACATCTAGGGAGAGACATTTGCTGCTGTTCTTGTATATCAGTTTGGAATTGAAACATTGCTTTATTCTCTTTATATGTAAAATACAGCCTTTAACTTTTAGACAGCACTTCCAAATTTCATTCCATTCTTACAGCCTCCCAGTATGGCTGATTGTGCACTTGGGGAAAAAATCACAAAGGCTGGTGGGGGACAAGAAAGGGGTTTCCAGGTTAAGGTGCAGAAACAGAATTTTCAGGGGCTGCAATACTTCCAAGGGACATTCCTGGGTTTCTGGTCAAGATCTCAGGCACTACCATTCCTTTCTAAAGTCACCCCAGAAAGTAGCCTGTCTTGTTTCCCCATCCATAACCAAAGGTTGCTTCAAAACTTAATTCAGGAATGGGGCACCTGGGTGGCTCAGTTGGTTAAGTGTCTGACTTCAGCTTCAGCCATGATCTCGCGGTCCATGAGTCTATGCCCCGCATTGGGCTCTGTGCTGACAGCTCGGAGACTGGAGCTGCTTCAGATTCTATATCTCCCTCTCTGTCTGCCCCTCCCCTGCTCACACTCAGTCTCTCTCTCTCTCAAAAAATAAATAAACATTACACATAATTTACAAAATAAACTTAACTCAGGAATTAATTATTCATTTAATACAGAAGAAAATAGTCTCACAACTTTCCCCAGGCTCTCTAGTAAAAGAAACACATAGTCACCCTGCTGAGGTTTTTTAACTGTTTTACATTAAAAGAGTTAGAGAAGACGTCTATCTCAATGCCTGTTTTCCTTATTTTGATCCTATAGGTCAGGATTTCCCAGTGCGGCAGGAGCGCTGGGCTGCCCTCCTCGGGGTCATCTGTGTCACCTGCCGAAATAAAGATGGATGGACCATATCACTAGGGATTCTCATTCACTAAGTAGGAGGTGGGGCCCTAAAATCTAAGTTTCTTTCAAAGTTCCACTGTTAATTTTTAGGTATATATAATTTGGGGAATGATCATAGAAGAAATAGACAATATCTCTGTACATACTTAAAGTAGGGGCTCAGGGTGCACGTAGGACTGAAGATGCACCTACACTTCAAAAAAATATATCATAAAAATTTCAGCAAGGCTTCCAAATGAAGGGATTTGAAAATGATATAGCCTTCGCACATTTGTATTTTGACACTCAGCGTTATGCTAGAAACAGTGTGCTGGAACTGGCTTGTACAGCTTTGTTAAGTTTTCAGGAATTTTGCCATTCTGTTGTTAAACTGTTGATAGCTTGAAGTCAACGATGGTGGAAATACTTACACCATGGAAATCAGGAAATGCTACAAACCAGAGGATCTGCCCCCTGGGGTACTTGTTACAAATTTACCATCCACCCCCGCTGGTTTAAGAGGCTGTAAGGAATAGTGTGTTATAAATATAAACATTTATACAGTACTATTTCATTGCTCTTTTAAATATATCCAGTTGAATTTAATACCAAAAATATTTGATACTCACTAGCCATTACCCATGTAGAAAACACAGGACATTCTCTTTTTTAACAGACCACAATTTCACACTATCCCATTTTCTCACTGAACTTTTGTTCCTTTCCACATGTACCAGAAAATGTTATTTAAATATTATTTTTTTAAGCTTGAGACTCTTTTTCATCCTGTTACCTTTCTCTGTATAGAATATGTACAGAAATTGAAATCGGAGATTTTTAAACTTTTCTATGATCAAAAGGCTCTAAGTTTTAAATGATTTTTCTTCTGGATTGAGTTATCAGTACTATTAATAGTAGTAGACAATTAATTTAAACAATATACATATAAATAATGAATAAATAATTGCTAATTGTAAAAAGCATTTTTTTTTAGAAATGCATCTTTTCATGAAATGGATGGGGCTGTTGTGATTAGTCTACATGTTCAAAGATAAATATTATCTATTGCTAGAAGGCCTGTAGCCTAAGCTTTATTACCCTTTTTCCTTATTTAATAAAAATACTGGGAGAAAACACTCATTTAAAAATAGATAAGAATGAAAAGGATTCAGTAGCATTCCTTAATTCCCTAAATTCCTTCTCAGTTACAGGCCAAAAATCACATGGTGCCCTAGCTATAAAAAAATAATTCTTTGATGTAATATGATGACCTCATTAAGTTATCTTTCAGTTGTGTTGTAAGCAAATACAGTAAAACCTTGGTTTGCAAGCATAATTCGTTCTGGAAACATGCTTGTAATCCAAAACACTTGTATATCAAAGTGAATTTTCCCATAAAAAAATAATGGAAACTCAGATGATTTGTTCCACAACTCAAAAATGTCCATATAAAAATGATTACACCACTGTAATATAATACAACATAATAAATAAAATACAAAACATAAAGAAAAATGAACAAATTAACCTTTGTGGCTGGTGTGAAGGAGACGAGAGAGGAGGGTTATTGTGTAGGATGACTTTCGCTATCACTAATGGAATCACAGCTATCTGCTCAATGGAATCTTTGTCTTTTCATGCAACTTTAACAGGGAACCCGTCCAATGATAGAATGAAACAAAGCATTCTTAAGCTTACTCTTGTGTGGAAAAGCAAAGAACTGTCCATAGGTGCTTTGAAGTGACAAAAAATACACTAATGCCAGTTGTGAGCATCTTCCAAAGTTCTGAAAATTCACTGATTTCTGCCAAACACTGGAGCCAGAGACTGAGCATCAGAACATGGGAGACTATCACGCACAATCCCCAGTGAGAAAGAGAAAAGAACCATTGGCTCAGTTGTGATCATGCAATATTTGGCATCATGCACTACTAGTATTGCACGACATTGCTCGTTTATCAAGTTAAAATTTAGAAATGTTTGCTCATCTTGTGGAACACTCACAGAACAAGTTACTCACTATACAAGGTTTTGCTGTACTTGGAAAACTGTTATATTTCAAAGGGTTTGTCTATATAAATTCGTCATTCCCTTTCTCACTACCAACTGCATTATTTTTGTTCCTTCATCCTTCCTTTCCTTCTGGAGATTCTCTCACTCTGGACAGTGCTCCATGGTGAGAATAGGAATGGGCGATGACTATGCCCCCCTTTCCATTTTTTAATAAAGTACAAACTGGGTGACTTTGGAAAGATAGGCAAGGAAGAGGAATTCTCAGACTGGCTCACGTTAGTAACGAATAATGAAAATTGAAGATTTAGAAATAGATTTCCATAAAACTATCGATGTGGTCTCATGGCCCTGAGATAATCATCATATACATCCAGGAATTTGTGAACCCCACTTTGAGGACTGTGGCTCTGCAGCCTACCAAGGGTTCAGTCATGCAGCCAAAATCCATTTGATCTTAATAACTAGGTGGCCTGAACCAGCCACTCTCCCAGCTCTCTCTTTTCGGAGGCACTGAGTAACCTTACTTCTCCTGACTTCTTAGGAGTTGCACGCAGCACTTTTACACTTAAGTGTTAGCAGCTAACCCAGGTCTGGCCCTATATAAATTATAGAACTAACTTGCAAATGAACAATTATAGACAAGTTTAACTTTATTGGCTGCAGAGATAAAGTGTAATTTCCGGGATGAGTAGTGACTACTCAAGTTGGGTGGTTCTAACACCCCATTGCAATCTTAAAAATTCGTCAATGTCTTTCACCAGTTTTTCTTTCCTCCTTTCCCAAATTTCCATCTATTCCAACAGGGGAAGGAGTAGGAAAATGTTGCTGTAAGTTCTCTGAAGTAGTGGAAATCTTTCTAAAATATGCCCCTTTATTTTTAAGCACTAAATTTTCCAACTATTTAGAGTAATGATGCTTAAACTTCCCGCCCTCTAAGGAATATGATGAAACACCGGACATTTGGCCCCTTTAAAAATGCATTTTTGCAAATACACATGAAATGGGCCTTCAACTGCAAAGGGTGTTGTTGATTCCATGAAGCTCATGCATGGGCCCTAGTTAAGAAATTCTTTGGGCAGTGTAACAAGAAATCTAAAATCAGATAATCTCTTATAATATATAGTGTACAACATTTCAAAAAAGTAAAATATGTTTCAACAACAACATCAAAACAAAGTTTTGGTAATTACCCCCCCCCAAAAATTGGGTAGGATTTCTTTAAAAGGTCTATTTCCATAGTACATATGAAAATTTTCAATCCATAGTGGCTGCTTGCTATAGAAGATAAAGCATGGGACTTGGAATCAAATATACAGAGATCCTGATTTTTGTACCTCATTTTATTGCCTCTATGCCTTTATATGCCTCTTTATGACTTTGACTTGTATCTGTAGTTTCTGAGCCTTTCACATTACTTAATGGCTAAATGTGGATAATATCCCCATCTTGCAGGGCTCCTGAGAAGATAAAGTAAAGCAATAAAATAAATGTCTAGTGCCATTTCTTGAATGTGAGAGTACTCAATAAGTGGTAACTCTTGCTTTTTAATTTAAATTAACTATTTTAGAAACTTTTTCATTTCATAAAGTGAGGTACACAAGTAGTCTGTTCTTATCAAAAGCAAGGTAGTAGAAAAAGGGGGATTTGTGGAGTCTTCAACGAGGCCCAGAGACTCCTTGCTGGATATTTGGAATCTGGGCTACCTATTTTTGGATCTTATATTATTGTTGTGGAACTAAAGCCACACTGGTGAGCTTAGATGGAAATGAGCATGCCAGGATTTACTCTGACACTCATGCAGTAGGATACCTCTGCCAAATTCCTGTAGTATTTAATGAGAAATATTGATACCATCTTTTTTCAGATCAATAAGGATAGTAAGCCTCCTCAAAGTCCTGGTCCTTAGGCAACAGAATGGATCTGTTATCAGTTTAGTGTTATGTAGTCAAGATTATAAACAAGGGTATAGTTAAAAACCCTCAGCCAGCAGGGTGACTTTGGTATAAATTTTTAAGATTGACCTTCTCCTTCAGGTAACTACTCATTCCCTCCAAGTGACACATCACAGAAGGTTTATGCACTTAATAGTTTGAATCACACAGAAGAGAAATATGAAGACTAAGTAGTTCTTATTTCTTTCCCCGCCCCCTGAAACCAGTGAAGAATTATTCACCAAATGGTATTTCTGAAAGTTTTGACTAACCTCGATTTTAACAGAAAAGACAAATATCTCTGATGGTGAATTTTAAGCCAGTGGAAAATTGAAAAGATCAAACTTCAAACCTCTCAGCAAGACAGTTTTGAAAGGAAATGCTAACAGACCTACCGCTGGGTGCTGCTATGATAAACAGATGAACCCTTCCGAATTTGCCTCAATTCCAGTTACACCCATTGGCCAGAGCCATTATTGGCCAAATCCTGCTGCTGCAACCACTAGGCACTGATGAGAAAGATGCCAGAAATAATAAGTTTGGGCTTAGGCAAAACCCGGGAGGAAACACTTGATGTCAGATATGAGCTTGCCATTGTTTTGAAGGAACTTAGATGGAGGAAGGAGTAAATTCCTGTGTGTTTCAGACTCGATGTACATATGCTGACTTATTTTCCCTGGCTATTCACAACTGCCACAAGACCATTTTTTCTGGTATTTAATGGTGACATTCATTTTCTAGGCTGCTATCCAGGGCTATTCTAGTATTAAGGCTGCTTTTTAAAATGATAAAAATATGAAATAATAAAACATCACACAGATGTTTATGAACATTAGCCAACTCATTTCATATCATTGTGACACTATATCCACTCATGGGAAATTCAGTTTGCTGGAGAGGACAAATAACCTCCTATACCTCTCATGCTTACACTCCATTTTTATCAAGGACAGGAGTAGGGAGGTAGCAAGAGAAGAAGTCTCACAAAA
Source organism: Proteles cristata cristata (assembly GCA_017311185.1). Taxonomy (NCBI): domain Eukaryota; kingdom Metazoa; phylum Chordata; class Mammalia; order Carnivora; family Hyaenidae; genus Proteles; species Proteles cristata. Next base: position 487,271 of record JAESUZ010002548.1, on the reverse strand, counting down.
TACATGTACACTCACTGTCTAACTGTGTCCCCATGGTGTCTTCGCAAAAAGTATAGCTGCATGCTACAAAGAATGAAGAGACCAGTAGCTATATAGACTGTGGAAAGCCAATAAATATTAAACTTACCTAGAAACATGCAGTTTCTGGACTGGGATTTTTCTATTTAGCAGCCACCAGCAATTTAACTTGCCATTTATTAAGACTTTGTTCAGTGGAGCAATTCCATCTGAACTGCATAATAATATTTATATCACTATAGTACCAGTGAGAACCATGGACATTCAGAGCCAGAAGGGATGAAGAAATGGTAATATTGAACAAATACAACTAAAAATGTATTCAAAAATTACTTAACATATATCTGCTATGTACCAGACTCTGAAACTACAAAATAAATATCATTGTCCCTACTCTTAGGGAGCTCACAGTCTAGAAGGAAGAAAGATTCACATAGAACAAAATTATATTACATTATGACCATACTCACCAATAGAGGCACAGATATAGGAACACAAAGGAGGTAATAACTAATTTTTTTTAACATCAGTTATAGCTTTCCCGGAGAAGGTGGACTTTTGTTCAGTTGGGAAGGATAAAAGATGTCATCCAGCAGAGAGATAGAGGAGAAAGATGCAGGGAATAAAGCCAGAGGGAAAAAACATTCCAAGAATAAAAAACAGCATGAGCAAAACAAACACAGAGGTGTCAACCTACAGGTTGTATTTATGTAATGTGAGTAAAATCTGAGTACGCAAAGTATAAGACACGTGACAGAGAAATACCACTTACTACTTTGCTAAGAAGCAAACAGTGAAGAACCACAGATGATTTTTAGCAAAGGAGCTACATAATTGTATCTGGCCTTTAAAACATGAACTCTGACGATAGCATTAACGGTTGAACTGAATAGGGAAAAGTAAGGAAGAAGCTCTAAGCTTACCCAATGAGAATGCAAACTATACTGAAATCAGTTCTAAATTGAAGCAATGAATGAAATCAATTAACAAGGGACAAATGAAGACTTACCCTCAACAGGATCCCATAGCTCCTGTTTTCTGTCCGGTCCTACATACTGATAATCAGGAGCCATGTAGGGTGTTTGAGGAAAGGCGTATCATAGACAGCCATAAGAAGACATGATGCAGAGCTGCAGGTGGGAAGTGTGCCCAGCAGGACTTCACTATTGTGAAATGTTTGAACAAAAACTCAGTTGTATGAATTCCAGATATTAAACAATTTGTCAAATACCTGGCAGCCAGCACAGCTGGCACAGTGATATACCTGTGATACCAGGGCAATTGCCACAGGGCTGTTGCACTTCCTGCATCCACTTGTAGGCCCCAACAAGGACCTTTCATCCAGGGACAAAGGATTGCTTCATGATTGAAGGACTCTCCAGCTATCTCCTTGTACTTACCTTCTAATGGTTTTGGTCAGCATTGTGCTTGCCTGCCCAGCTCCTGACTATTTCTAATCTGACACCCAGTCAAGCCCCCTGCCTTGCCCACATCTGGCTCTCTCATTTGGAACTTCTTAACCCAGACCCCAATCTAGAATTGTCCACGGTTGTGATATAAAAAAAACTAAAATGACTTAGAGATTAAAAATATGGCTCTATAAATTTTTAGTGGTATGATTTGAATTAAAGGCAGTTAAAGACACAATTATGGTTGGCTTTTACCTTCATTTTCCCAGAATCATACTCAGAAATATTTCTAGTTGTTCCGAATGTTTTGCTAAGTATTCACTGCCTCTATTATGAAAGACATCTGTCTACATTTTTTTCTTTTCCTTAGCTTAATAAAATGAATGAAAGAGATTTATCTGAAATAAATAATTTTAAAAAGCCTATTAAAGAATCTAACAGAAAGAATCTTAAATTGGGAGATTAGAGGCCATCAAGGATGATCTATCTCCTAAGATATAAATATTATCTATAAAATCACTGGTAGGTAATTCCTCAGTTTCCTCCTGGACACCATCATTGACAGCAATTCACTTCTACTTAAAAATCCCCTTTCCATTTATTACCTCTGATGGTCAAAGAGATCTCACTCAATGGAGCTGAAACATCTGTCTCCCTACCATTGATCCTGTTCTGCCTGTTGAAGCCATATCGAGTAAGTCTACTCTCCCATTAATAAGACATAGATGTAGATATTGGTGTATATATAGAAATATATGTATAGATATATATTTGAAGAGTATAAATATAATCACCTAAATTTATATTTTTCTGAGCTCTATATGCCCCATTCCATCAACCATTCTTCAGATGATGAGGCTTTCAAATCCCCCCACCATCTTGGTCACCCCTCCTGTGGAAACTCATCATCTTGTCAATGTCCTTTTAGTATTTCCAGAGTATTGTGAGAACATCTGGAGATGATACTTCTGTTAATTCTGTGTAAGATCTATTTTTTTGCCATCTGTGTCACACTGTTGACTCATTTTAAGCTTGGGGCCAAAGGAAACCCTTAGGTCAACTATTTACCAAACTATCTACTCTTAAACCATATGCTAAATATTTTTCCTACTAACAAACTAATGGGAAAGACTTAGGACTTGGAATTAACTCATCAAAGCAAGACTCACAAATTTCAGAGAAGTATATTTCCACTTGAAATTCTCTATTTTTAAGGCAATTTACTTTTTTCCATTTGGCAATATCATAAAATAGAGTAAAATGGTATTTGGTAGGGTAGTTTGCATTCTGACTGACATTAAAGTGGATATAAATATATAGCTAATAGGACTAAAATTATTTAATTTTTGAATAAACTTTATCAGAATTTTTTTTTTTTGAAGGACAGAGAGCGTGAACAGGAGAGGGTCAGAGAGAGAGGAAGACAAGTAGGCTCCAGGCTCTGAGCTGTCAGCACAGAGCCCAACGCCGGGCTCAAACCCATGAACCATGAATTCATGACCTGAGCTGAAGTCAGATGCTTAACCAACTGAGCCACTCAGACACCTCAACTTTATCAGAAATTTCAATTGAAAAATTTTACCCAAATATTTACTGGGTAAAACTGAAAGGTGTGAAGCACTCTGATGTCTTCCATTCACTAATATACTATTTATTTTGCTTGGTTCAAAATTGCTATCCTGGGACCAAGGCCAAGGCTGTGTGATTTGCTGAATGAATTTAAGAGAGTGCTTTCTTCATTGTGTGTTAAAACCCCATTAGCATACACTAAAAACTATTCACATCTCATCATCCTTGGAGTGTACATTTTGTGGGACAAATACACATTTCACTCTGGCTCTGTCTGATAAGTACAAACACTTTGATAATATGTGTGGGAAAAGAAACTCTTTTCTGCAATTGGCCAAAAGAAGTCATCTTTTCACCATCAAAAGAAATTGCATATTACATTTATCATATGTATTATATACATATATGTACATATATACATAAGGTATATATGTATACCTTAAAGGAATAGTTCTAAAAGACAGTGCAGAGGCAGTTTCCCACTTTCATTTTCTAAAATTGTATTTCGTCATTATGCATGAAAGAGTTGTAGCTACCAAATGCTGTGATTTCCATCCTGACAAATACCCCATGGTGAAGGATAGATATCTCCTTCCCATATCCAATTCCCAAAACATGTGCTTTGAAAAGATTCATTAATTAAAGTGTTGAGAAAACATTAAGATTTACTATTTGGCTCCGTAATGTTCAGCACTTTGTCAAAAACATTTGGCCCATTTTTGAAACAGAATCTCTTTGAAGAAATTGACTTACTTTCTCCAGGAAAGAAAAGAAGTCCCTTCCCAATATTACTTTGCTTTTTCTGAAAAAAAAATTCTTTCCTTTGAGAACATGGGATCTCTGATGCTCTCATGCCCCTGGTAAGTTCCCTGTCCAATTACCTATCATCGCCCAGCTGTGATTCACACCCTGAACTTAGATTTAATGGCTAAAAAAAAAAATCACATCCAGAATAGTTCAGATGAAACAGGTCAAAGGGACAGAGCACGGATAATTTCCAAGCACACAGATGTTCAACAGAGACAGTTCAGAAACTAGCATGGAAATGTCATTGCATTGGTAATCCCAGCGCACTGCAGCCATTAACAACAGAGCAGTCATTAAACAATGTGTGTTCACCTGTTTACTCTGGCCTGTGACATTGACATTCACCGTGTGGTTGTTTTTTCTAATTACACCACAAATTTGCCAATTCATAACTGCTACAGATTGCTTTCTAGACACTGAAAAATCCATCTGGAAAGGAGATTTGTTGAAGATTTAATAATAGAAAAGAATGTAATGGTGGTTCCTCTGATGGTTCCTAGTAGTTTACCATAACACTCTATAAAAATATAAACTTGAAGACAACAGCCCTCCTACCAAAAGTATTCCCACCAACAATAACTTTGGAGGCAAAAATGGCAAAAGGAGGAAATGGAACAAAGCAGAGGAAATATTCAAACTGGTTACAAAGGAAGGCTGTGTCAAATGAGTGTGAAGTCAGAGTTCACCAGAGCAACTTGTGAGCAGAAATCAAAGGTAACCTTTCCAGGCTGAGGTCACACATCTTACTTAAGCTCTGGCCACATAGTGGAGATTCTGAGAGACCTTCACCTGGTCACCTTCTGATTGTTAGCATCCACAGGGTGACAGACATTTCATGCATCAAGCCACTGTCCAATATTGATTGTATAGGGTTGTCATTCTAGGTGCTCCAAGAAATACAAAGATCAGCCAGATTTCTGTTCTGGGTCCTACACTACTGAAGGGGTCTAGAAGGGGGACATAAAACAGGTGCGTAAGTAACAGTAATGCAGGGTAAAATCTGCCAAGAACTATGAAAGAGGCATATATTACTGTGGGAATTTTAAAAGGGGTAGGGACCACTAAAGCAAGGAAAAGGGGAGAGAAATCTGGAAAAGGCCAGTGTCATCTTCAGGGAGGAGATGGCATTTTCTAAATCTGGTAATTCACTGGTTGACCTATTTGTAAATCTTTTAACATTCTTCTCTGGATTGTTTTGGTGGTCTCTTCAGATTATAGTGAGTAAACGCAGAATATGGTCTGTGTCAATATAGTGCATTGTCAGGTAATATGGTCAATGCTTCTTGATGGAGGTATAATTAAACTTAGCTAGTACAACGTGTAAGTCCTTGCTAATCATCTTAGCTGCACTGTCCAGTGTGATAGCCCATAGCTGTTCATATTCAAATTAATTCAATTAAATTGAGTCCTTCAGTTGCATTAGCTGAATTTCAGTGCTCGGTAGCTCTCGGTGGCCAGAGGTTACCATATCACACAGAGAAGGTTTACAGAGTTCCATCATGGCACAAGGTTCTACTGGGAAGTACTGAAGGATTCATACTTTGTCTTTGTGCACTTTGTCTCAATGGTTTTCAGGCATCTCCACATGAATAGGTACAAAATGTCGTAAAGTATATTCAAGTTAGATATAAATACCATGAAAAAGATCATGGAGGCCTAGAAAAATAAAGTGACTGGATATATTATGTAATACGATTTAAAATGATGAAGAGTGAAGTTCTTTGAGTTTTTGAAAAATACCTTAGGACATTTACCTTTGGCAACATTTTAAGGCAGGAAAATGAATATATCAGTATCCAAGAAGAAAAGGAGTCCACGATAAGAGTTTAGGAGTAGAGGGAAAGGCGACTAAAGAAAAAGCAAGGTCAGAAAGCTGAGTACTATGAATTAGTGAAGAGAAGAAAAGGGGCAATAAGAAACACACTTTAGTTAAATGTCAGAAGTGCTTTTTTTTTTAGTGGAAATGATAGAAACAGAAATACTCTGGAGGTAGAGAAGAAATATTTTCTGTGTCCATTATTCACATTATCTAATTCTCTGGATGTATCTAAATCATCTACAGGAAGACCACTTCCGCAACATAATTTCTCTTGTATGCAAAAAGTGCTTGTTATAAATTTGTCTGCTTATTTGTTTTAATTAAAAGGATATCTATACGTACTTTTAATGCTGTATTGAAATTAATCTTTTAACCTCAACATTATAAATTACAGTTTTAAAGCCCCATGGGATTAAAATATTATGTCACAGATCAGTGGAAGTTTTCTTAATGATTCATAGCAAAACATAACCACCTGAAACTAAGCAAAAGTTTTCTAATGGGAATTCAAAGAAGACATAATAGTTTGCCCCATTTTTATCTCTATCCTAATTAAAACAAACTTTGAAGGAATAGTTTAGGATTAAAATATATTTTAGGCAAGAAATACTTTTGTTTCTCTTGTTTGTGAAGCTGAGGAATGTGTATTTAACATTTCTTTAGAAAACCAGTAAATTTTCTATTTAAAAGAACCAACTAATGCTCATTCTTATTGATGAATTGAGGTTAAAGAAGAAATGTGTTCATTTAGAAGAGAAAACCCAGGACACATGAACTCTAGGGACATATTTCATGTTTGTTAATCAATGGAAGTGAGATTTATTTAAAATCCGTGTTTACAAAGAAGCTCACAATTTTAAGTTGTTTGAATGAGAAATAAAAACATATTTTGAGGGTGCCTGGGTGGCTCAGTCTGTTAGGCGTTCGACCGGCTCAGGTCATGATCTCGTGGTTTGTGAGTTCCAGCCCCACGTTGGGCTCTGTGCTCATGGCTCCAAGCCTGAAGCCTGCTTTGGATTCTGTGTCTCCCTTTCTCTGCCCCTCCCCTGCTTGCTCTCTCTCTCAAAAATAAATAAACATTAAAACTTTTTCACTATATTCATATAAAGGATCATAAATAATGAAGAAAGTTTATGGTCTTAAGTATTATTGAAGGTCATTTATTTCTTAATGTATGTTCTCTTATAACAGGATATTTTCATATTTAAACATAGCATTAAATGAATAGTCAATAGGAAAATGGTACTTCATGAAAAATTGAGGGGCTAAAGACCAGCTATTACCACTATTATGTATTCTATATTTAAATAGCACTGCCAAGTTTTCAAATCTCTTTTTATATACTATTGCTTGCATTTAATCCTCACAAAAATAACATCTGGGAATTATTAGGTACTTTCTATAGATGGAGAAACTAGACTTACAGAAGCTTGGGAAGTAGTAGGATCCCCCCAAATCAACAGAAAACTTTCCTAATGGGAAGCCCAGTGGATTGAGCTAAAATGGAACATTGGGATTCTGATGAACCTGGGGTTCCAGATTTTCTGTTCATAATTCTATTGTGGTAAATATTTATTGCCACTCAAAAGGATGCCCAGTTTATTCAGAGACATGGAAGGATTATACTTTGTATCCACCTTTCAAACCCTGTCACAGCCACATAAACTAGTTAAACCTATGATATGGGAGTGAAAGTGATATCACAGCCTGGTAAAAGCATTTAATTGCCAACACAGGCTTTGTTCCATGGAGCACAACTCCTGGATCCATAGCAAGAACGACTTACTCACTGTGTGGAGTCTCTGAGATATTTTAATTGTATAACACCATAGCCTAACATAGCTCATCCTGGCTGAAATATTTTTGCATGATTTAAAACCTAATTGGGCCCCAATACTGTCACATATCCAAAATACAGCTTTTTCTTTCAATTACTATTAAAAATGTTTGATGGATGTTTTGGTTCACTCAAAATAAATCCTTTCTAAATCTTTTCATGCCCCTCTACTTTTCTTAACAAATCCAATTACCCCCCATTCGATTTTAAGAGACTTCTTAGCATCAAACTACAAAGCAGCCATCTTTGGTTTTGTCGCTGTAAACAAGGACTATTTGTGGGGGTTCTTTCCTTCTCTTAATTTCTCCTCCTTCCACTTTTCACTAGAATGTAGACTTAGCTATTCTGTAGCTATCAGCCTACTGTGACAAAAATGAAAAAATAACAAACAGCCTTCACTACTAAACTGTCTTACAGTGGATTTTTTTCTTCAGTTTATTTACTTATTTTGAGAGAGAGTGCACACATGTGGGTCCAAGCAGAAGAAGGGCAGAGAGAGGGAGAGACACAGAACCCTAGCAGGTTCCACACTCAGCACAAAGCTCAATGTGGGGCTGCATCCCACCAACCATGAGATCATGACCTGAAGAGAAATCAAGACTCAGATGCTTAAATGACTGAGCCACCCAGGTGTCCCTATACTGCATATGTTTTAAACAGAACAAACTGCAGCTGAGATCATAAGGATGCTTCACCCATCAGGACTCTAACTCAAGCTAGCTTGGGCAAAAGGAGGGACTTCCCTGGAAAAGTGAGATCAAGAAAGAGCTAGATCAGGAGAAGGTGGCAAAGACAGGGAGACCATTGTTCTTCAGGAAAACCTGAACCAGTGATAAAATGCTGGCAGATTTTCTCCTCCCCTTTGTTTCTATTTCTCTCCCTGTTCCAGCTTCTTTCTCTATCCTTATAGACAACTGTGTTCGCATGATGGTGGTGGCTCACACATTTTATATTTTACACATTTCTCCTTCTGGAGAATATTCTTTCTCAGTTACAGTAGAGCTCTCAAGGAAGACCTCACGTTGGCTTAGTTTGGGTCATACATCTGTACTTGAACAAAACAACAGTGACAAAGAGGAGATGGTACCTAGGATGCAGGTGTCCCTTGAACTATGTGAAAGACATTGGGGGGTGGCCCCATCGATGAGAAGACAGCCACCTGGGTAGACAATACCGTAGATTCATAACACAACCTAACTTTTTTTGCAAACAGTTGAATTTGATTTTAGTCTATATAATTAAGAACTTAAGTGTAACTGTTGTACAGCTTAGTCAAGTTGTGGATTACAGTGACTTACATACAGCAACACTTGTACTATACCTATGAATCCACTCTAACTTGTAGGTATCTATATACTAGCTCACAATTACTATATTTACCTTTGAAATAGAAGTTAACAGTGATCTGGAAACTATAATACCCACTTTGTATGAATGTTAAATGAAAAAAAAAAAACAGTTTGGGATCTGAGACAAAAATAACACTGATTCTACCTACAGGTCAGATCTGTTAGAGGAACGCTTTTATTCTCACCTCTTGTACTGACTGTTCTCCTCTCCTATTGCAGCCACCTCTGTATTTCCCGGGGTTGAAAAGAACTGCTTATTTCACAGTGAGAATCATATCTTCCAGGAAATTCTCCTATTCTATATATGGATTAAAAAATGCATAGAAGAGAATTGACTTGCTCTGCTCTTGTATAAAAAAATTTTTTAACATATCCATTGAAATAATGTTTTAATAAAAGGTAAGTATAAGAACACAATAGCTTTTTTGGTATATTCTTTTTGTGTTCTTTTTAAAAATTTTTTAAAAAGTGTTTTATTTGAGAGACAGCATGCATCAGCCAGGGAGAGGGACAGAGGGAGAGAGAGAGAGAGAGAGAGAATCTCAAGCAGGCTCCATGCTCAGTACAGAGCCCAACATGGGGTTCAATTCCATGACCCTGGGATCATGACCCAAGCTAAAAACAAGGGTCAGATGTTCAACCAACTGAGCCACCCAGGCGCCCCTGGTATATTCCCTATGTTATGAATTAGTTCTGAGAACTGTAGAAGGTCCTGGATGGGCTTCTCTGGGACACTAGAGATGCTCTTCAATTGGTGGGAGGACTTTCAAACAGTTGATTTCTACACCTTCTTCAATCCTAACATATTTTCTGTATAGCACCATTTCAACATATTATGCCTGTCTAAAATTTAAAACATCCTTCATAATTAAAAGTAAAATGACCATACCATTTATTGTCTAAACTTGTATACTTTTCAGGCTCAAAGGACACTACTAATAATTAAGCCAGGACAGCAGAGTTAACTGAAACAGTTTTGCCCAAATCAAATCCTTAAAAAAGATTTTTTTAATGTTTATTCATTTTTGAGAAAGAGATAGAGTGTGAGTGGGGGAGAGGCAGAGAGAGAGGGAGACACAGAACCCAAAGCAAGCTCTAGGCTCTGAGGTGTCAGCACAGAGCCTGATGCAAAGCTCAAATTCATGAATTGATCATGACCTAAGCCAAAGTCGTATGCTTAACTGGCTGAGCCACCGAGGTCCCCCATGCCCAAATCAAGACATTTAAGATGTCTTAAAGCCATCTTACCTAAAAATAACAATTGATCAGTTGGACTTTCCATTATGCTCCATTTTCTGCTTATGTTGTGAAAGAAAAAAAAAATCCTTCACCTGGCTTTTTTTTCCCCACACAATGAGGAATGCTACAATTAACTTTTCTCCCATGAAACAGCCACATGCAACCAAAATATTTTAAAGTAAATCTGATTATTTATACAATCTTAAATAGTAGAGACACCATTTAGAATCCATACTTGGTTTCTTAGCCCTGCCAGGGTTAGTAAATAAGGGCCTAACAAACTGTTAACATTTGGATTTGGCCAAAAGCAAAGCAGGCCTTGGAACTCCCCAAGTGCGGTGGACCACAGCCTCTCCCGTCTCCCACAGTTCTGGAGATTTCCAATGGGTTGAGGACTCTGTCCAACAGCAGAGCCGAAGCCATAAATCAGACTTTCCTTGGGATCATGGTGAGAGGGCTGGGATCATTCTGGCCTATTTTTATTCTCAACAAAGACCTTTCTATCCTGAGTTGTTGAGAGACGATACTTTCAGATTCAAACAGAAAGGAACACGTCCTCTGAGTGCTGTATGTACTTACTGTGAAAAAAGACAAGCAAAAATCATTTCGAAGTAATCTCATTTGCCAGAATTCCATATGGTTTGAACCTCCATTTCAGCTCACTTTCAGTTCCTAGTACTATACCGGCATTACCCAGTCACCATATAGAACAGTATAGATATCCATACCAGGCATTAATGGCAACATAAATTCTGAGTGCAGTGTCCCTGCCCATTAATTCCAGCATTTCTTTTACTCTCCAAAAAATGTGAAAATCAAACCTCTCTCAGTATTGATCATCACTTAAATTTTTAGAGACATTGAAAAAATTCTTCTCTTTGCAAATGCCATTTCCCCACTGTGATCTTCTAAGTTTTTTCCCCACCCACTATACATAAACAAATTTCCTTTAACTATGCAGCACATTTTGTATGAACTCTATGGCCTTGGAGCCCATAATTCTGAATCCCTGAAATAGAGATGTCAGCCTTTAGATATATTTCATTCTCTTCCTGAATGGAAGGTAAGGAGAAACAGGTAACATTTTAGAAACCTGTTTGGAAGAAAATCTCTGGCTGGTAACTGAGTGTTGAAATATTAAGGCCAGTGGTGCAATAACACCTATTAAAACTCTATGAGTGAGTAGGGATTAGACCCTTCTTCAAGATCATCACTGTGCTGGATAAATCCACTTATTTTTTTAATAGTTTATTTATTTTTGAGACAGAGACAGGGCATGAACGGGGGAGGGACAAAGAAAGACGGAGACACAGAATTCGAAACAGGCTCCAAGCTCTGAGCTGCCAGCACAGAACCCAATGCAGGATTTGAACCCACGAACCGCGAGATCATGACTTGAGCCAAAGTCGGACGCTCAACCAACTGAGCCGCCCAGGCGCCCCTATATAAACCACTTAAAAGTGAATTTTGTCACCTCGTGAAGACAAGTTCTCCAGTGCTCTGTGTCTTTCAAAGTATGATTTATTACCTCTGATAATGCTTAAATATAGGGTGAAAGTATCCAATCATTTTTCAAATAAATTTGTCAGGAAGGAATAAATCATAGCTCAGTGAGAGACAAGGAACCTCATAATATCCTGCTTTGTATCCATTCGGAGTATGAACCAATCGATCATCAGCGTGATGTGCTTCACACTCTTGAAAATAACTTTAGTTTGTGAATCATGTAATTTTCTCATCAGCATGCAATAGTCTGGTAAGCCTGTGAAATATGTTAGATGTTAAAGAGTAAGGTGAGCAAACACCTTCACATAAATATGCCTGTATATGTATATATGTTTATGTGTATATATATGTATATTTCCATATAGAGAAATGCAATGGGTTACTAGAGATATATAGAATCAACAGATATATAGAGAGAGGAAATGAATATATAGAGATGCTTGAAGGAGTCACAGACGACAACAACAACAAAGGTGTTTAGGACTAAAATAATTATTTACCAATGAACTATATGATAGAGTGTTTGGGCATACCAGTTAAGTAAGTGAACCTTTCTCTGCCAAGCCTGTGGGTCTCTACAGTGCTCAGTTTTTGAATACAGTTTTCCATGATTCTGAAGTCCAAACAGGATATGCCCAGTGAATCGTCATGAGCACTTAACTTTATAAAATGTAAAGGGTACTTAGACACCTGACATATGCAACCTAAGTCACCTCTTCAATAATAAGAGTCATTCACTCTTCATTTTAGTTTTAAAGTCTTAGGCTTTGTATGTACTTAGAAAACTTTGCAAGTGATCACAAAACTGAGAGTAGAGACGCCTTCCACAGTTTGTTTCCTCTAAACATCACGACTCCCTCTGACTAATCCTCCAAATTAATTTAATTTCATAGAATGAAGCATCTCAAAATAAAATACAGAGCAGAATCATTTTCTTGAAGATGAGCCAGATCATATATTCCCTGTTCCTGAATGCTGTGAATTCATCTGGGGGACATTTCACATTCCATAGTGCAACAACCCTGGCAAATTTTTATTCCCAGGGAGTAGTAAACTTTCACTTTCCTTCTCAGAATATTTTATATCTGAATCTAGTTTATGCCCTAGTTTTTACTTTCTTGCCTTATTAGTAACTCACTTTTCTTTTTTTTTTAATGTTTATTTATTTTGAGATTAGGAGAGAGAGAGAGAGAAAGCCAAGGAGGGACAGAGAGAGAGAAAGAGAGAGAAAGCGTTGGAGGGAGAGAACCCCAAGCAGGACCCACACTGTCAGCACAGAGACTGATGTGGGGTTCAAATTCACAAACTGTGAGGTCACGACCTGAGCTGAAATCAAGAGTCAAATGCTTAACTGACTGAACCACCCAGGCCCCCCAATTAGTAACTCACTTTTAAACTGAAATAGAGAAAAAAGACTTAAATTGGTCTTAATAAAAAGAAATGACAGACAGAGAAATAGAGGCCAAAAAGGCCTCTTTTCTTAATGTTCTATTTTAAGTATTATGGGTTTGGGTTTTTTTTTAATTTTGGGGGAGTTTTGGGGTTTTTTGTCATTCTAATAATAATTTTACAGAATTTGGTTTTGTTGCCTTGATATTAAAAAATGGATGAGAATTTATATTCTAAAGTATCACATACCCACATAGCAATGAGATTGGAAAATACTTTCTTACCAATCTCTGACTCTCAACAATTCACCCTAAGCTACAAAAGCCGGTAAAATGAATTATGAGTAGCAAAAAAGAAGGTAATAAATTTTCCATAATTTAATTATTATAATTGGGTTACCTACCTACAGAAAAATGTAAGTTTAAATGTACAGTGTTCCAGATGCTGGGTTGATAAAAGTCTGAAAATTAGCTTTTAATAAAAACTGGTAGTAATTTAGCTCAAGGTATGCCAGCGAACTGAATGGACATTATTGAAACTTAGGGGGAAAAGTTTCTTGGAAAAGAATGTCTCGATTTTTCTAAAAAGTATTTTGTGAACATTTCTTTAAAAGTTTTATAATTTGACTCGTTATAGAGGCCTTTCAATCACCCCCAAATTACAGCCAAAACTCAAACAACAAAAATATAACTCTTTTCTGTTGCCAACGTTGAAATTGCCTCTCCTGTTCCAACCTCCTTGCTATCTAAGGGACTCCCCGAGGCAAACATCTGAATGCAGGCAAGGAGGTTTCCCTTGGACGTGATACTGTATTTGCCCAAAATAAAAACTTAATTTCTCCCCAGATTATTTCCTAGGAATCTTATTGTTTATTTTCATAATATAGGCAAGCTTACCTATCTCAATGTAATTCTCACTCATTGACTTGCTGGTGTCCATTTCTCCAATCATGTTATGGTATCCTAACCTCTTACTTCCCTGAGGCTCACAATTCACCAACCAGCAATTTGAGAATAGAGTGTATCTAAACTCCTCTGGGTAACCAGCAACCAACCTCCTGCAGAATTCTCTGGAGCCCCGGCCAAGGTTCAGTAATGAAATGCATAATTTGCTAGCTAGTACCATCCAGCTTTAGGAAACAGCATTTTCTTATTTCCTTCCTTCCTTCCTTCCTTCCTTCCTTCCTTCCTTCCTTCCTTCCTTCCTTCCTTCCTTTCTTCCTTCCTTCTTTTTTCCTTCCTATCTTCTTTCTTTTCTTTTTTTTCTTTTTCTTTTTTTCCAGTTTACTCCACCGTAGGAAACCAGTAGAGAAATATTTCTCTTTTTTCCTGACACTGGAATGGGTTTCTAGATCCCTTGGACATGGAGAAGGGATTTAGCTTCACTATCTAATAATGGTGATCATTATGTACTTGTGGGATTTTTATTATTACTCAAATTATTCTATTTCTTGGGAGAAAATAGGACCAAAACCTAAGAAGAGGATAACATCATCACTATTAGAACCATTGAAGAATATGAAAAGACAGCTATTTTCAGCTGTTTTCTAATTTTTACTATTCCTACAAACATGTCTAAAGCCCTATATGGATCCCACAACATTGAAATAAATATGTGCATTACAAGAAATAGTTTAAGGAAGGGGCATCTGGGTGGCTTAGTCGGTTGGGCGTCCGACTTTCACTTAGGTCATGATCTCGCGGTTCGTGGGTTCGAGCCCCGCGTCGGGCTCTGTGCTGACTGCCAGCTCAGAGCCTGGAGCCTGTTTCAGAGTCTGTCACTCCCTCTCTCTCTGACCCTCCCCTGCTCACGCTGTCTCTCTCTCTCTCTCTCCTAGATATAAATAAAACATTTTAAAAAATTAAAAAAAAAGAAATAGTTTAAGGAAGAATATGCTATAGGACCATCCTTCTCAACAAAATAAACAAGAGTGAATCTTTTTGTATGTGTTTATCAAAAGCCCTGGGAGAATATGTTGGTTCAGTTTCAAGACTCCCAGGTATGCAAGAGCATAAGAAGCAAGACACATTTGGGTCCACTCCCTAGTGGCTAAACATCCCCACTTGGACATGGGCACCCTTGCATCCTTTCATTGGTTTGGCCACTTCACTGACTGCACCTTGTGGGCCCCATAAAGGGCACAAAGTAGAAAGGCTGCAAGCAGAATTCCTCAGAAGGAGAACTACCTTTTACAAGCAAATCCATTTGACTGCTGATTTGGGTTGTTAAAGGACAGCCCTTAGCCCATTGTCAGGACGGTTGAAGAAAAAAATACTAAATACTGCTACTTAAAAATAGATTTGGATTTCCAACACCAGCTCAAGAGGAAGGGGATGGGCGAGCAGTGGAGACGAGGGCAGAGGCCTGGAGAGGGGAGTGGGCAGGAGTGAAGCTGGACCAGCCAGAGGGCAAGGGCTGGCCTGGGACACAAGGGGACAGAATAGGCTTTGACCAGTGGCCTCTGGAAAAATGGATGGCTGATGGAATTTTAAGAACAAGGATGCTTACTATTCAGTGTTAAGATTTTATTTTTTTAATGTTAGTCTATGCTGTAAAACTTAAACAACTAAGGAAATAACTGTTCTTAAGCATCACTTCCCCAACCTGTCAAATGACCTACAAATCAATCTATCTCTTACTGTATTACATGAGCGGTGTTTGAGGAAATAAAACGTGGCTGCCTCCCACTGACATGGATTAAAAAGGAGGCCACAGGTAGTGGCAAGACCTAAGGAGAAAGCAACTTCAAAGAGAAAGGAATTTAGAGGAAAAGGTGACTAGGAGAAATTGCCATCAATTTTGTGGGGACGCATTGGGACTTCAAACCATTTTTATTGAAATATGAAGGGATCATATTCCTTCTCATGCTGAGACTTGAGGAATTCCAGGCAGCTGGCATCTGGGCTACAACCTGAAGTAATTAGCTTTGAGGTCCTGAGTCCAGTTAGCATTCATAAGTCAAAGGAGAGCCACAGAGTGGGTACATGTGGCTATTCTGGGGCTATTTTAACAATGTTTACTTTAAAAGTACACAGCTACATCTTCTTTCAGCCCACCTACAGGTAAAAATCTTGCTTAAAATAGCAGTCACCTCTAGTTTAGTAGAAAATGTGATCATTCAGGAGCAACAAGCAAAATAATTCACCTTTGTCTAACTCTAGAAGGTGACATCTCTAAAACCCTTCAGTTGCTAAGCTGATGATAAACCACGCTCATAAATTAATTAATAGGAAGGCAAATTTTTATATATGCATAGCAAAAAAATGTTGGTTCCTTTAGCTGCCTATCCTCTGCTACAAGAACTTGAAAACAAAGGAAATAATACTGTCCTATGGAAAATCAATGGTACATTCAATCCACAATGATTCAGATCAGAAGTCATTTAAAGAGATGTAATAACACATCCAAAGAAAGAAGATATTAGCCAGGAAGCAAAGGAAAATAAAAAGGATGTTTTCAAAGGCAAATGCTGTTGAGCACTTGCTGATGAAATGGTGCATTTCCCATAAGGTCTCAACTTGTTGAATCAATGGATATCAGGTGCGTTAGGCTCCCTTAGTTGGGCATCTTGAAACGTTCAAATCGTGAACCTAACTCCACAATTACTCAACAAGCAAACTCCTGTGTAGAGTTTGGCTTTCCATGCAGCTCCCTTGGAAGGAGCTAAAATATTACTGTAGGTTAATAAATTGGCCATTCTGTTTATACATCAAGGTTTTGAGGTCATAGTGTAAGTTTCTCCCTGAGAGGAAAAACCACTTTCAGAGAGTTGAAAAACAGACCTCTGAGTTTAGAAAGCTGAGGACCAGGTTCTGGATCATTACAAACTACTCAAATAATAACCACCCTAAGAAATAACTTGGGAATTAGTAAGAGTATGCCCTTTGGGTGCCACCCTCACGGTTCGAAGGTTTACCCTGAAATTTAACAGGAAAACACCCCACTAATGTTCATCATTCACTTCATCTATGACTCAAACTACTGCTATCAAATATTCTTGTCTCAAATAAATGGAATATAACAAAGTAGTTGTATTCCATTTTGTGCAGTAAGTTATCAAAAACAACAGAAATAGAATGTCTAGGTTAATGTGTATATCTTAATTTTATATATTTTACATTATATATTATATTACATTATATAATATATATACATTATATATATACATTACAATATATATATACATTATATATTATATATATATATATAACCATGAGAAACTTAACTCACCATTTTGACTTAGTTTGAAAACTAAGATTTCTTCATCTGTTACTATAAATTTACCTAATTGTAACATAATATAACAAGTTTAGGTTTTCTGATTTTTTTAATATGTTATTCTCAGAGATTTAGGTAGCACCTTTGTGATGTTTTTTCTATTACTTCCCAAGTAGAGAAAAACTTTGTTATCTGGGAATAACATTATTTTTGGCTTGACCTTGTATGGAAGACTGTAATGACACATGCAGCTGTTGAAATGTAAATGAGAAATAGGTTGACCACATTTGGAAACTGAACTTTTATTCCAGCCTTCTGGTCCTTTCTTATAGCCTGATAAGTTGCACTTAACCTTTGTGTAATATAGAACACTATGAGGTACAAGAGATCTAACTTAATTTCTGATGTTTCATAATAATTACTCTACTTTCAGAGGGGTGAGAATTTAAAGAGATCAGATAATTAAACTAAAATGTGCATTAAATGATACTCCACTGAAGGATATATGAGGCCCATTTTATTCTCTTGTCTGGAAAAGTAAATATCTCTCTGTGTAGAATCTGTGTAAACTAATGTAAGATATATTCCCAAGCATAGTTCATGAGACCCACTGACCAAAAAGAATCAAGATAACAGTTACATGCCTTTGAGACTCAAACTCCCAGAATTTACCATATAAAAGTGAAATACAGATTGCAAAACTTCTCTAAAATTTGAAAGCATTTTTTAACTTCCTTAATAAAGATTTATCTTCAAAATGCTAGGCCTTACATTATTGAGGGAGACACAAAACCTTGGAACTTACATTCTTGTATGGAGATAGACCCTAACCCCAATAAATTAAAGTGAATTGGCCATCAGATATGATAAACAATAAGGAGGAAAACAAGGAAGGGCATAAAAATTTTGGGGTGACGAGTTTTGTAATTTAAGATACGATACCAAGGAAGACTTTACTAAGCAGAAGACATTTGAGTAAAAAACTGAAAAGCATGGTGAGGAAGCCACGTAGATTTGGGGAAGATCACTCTCAGCAGAGAGAACAAGCATGAAGTCGGAGGTGGAAGCAAGCCCAGCCATTTGAAGGAATAACAGGCAAGTCCACATGTCTGGAGCAAGACAAAGAAGGGAAGAGTAGGAAGAGATGTGGCAAGAGAAGAGAGAGGCTAGCGTGAGGAGATTCTGTAGGATCTTCTAGGTCACAAAAGGACTTTGGCTTTCCGTGTGAAATGAGAGCCACTGGAAGGTTTTGAGAATGAGCACCATAATCTGAATTATCTTTTAAGAGGATTTCCCGAGCTGCTGTGTCAAGAAGATAATGAAGGAGTCAAGAGACTCAGAGTTGAAAAATGCTGATATTTGGAAAGCAGCTCATAAAATAACTACTGATTGGGAAAAAAAAATGTTTTTGTGTAGCAATAGTATATTATGCGTCTCCAGAGGAGCAGGGCCAATAGGATGTATATATACATGATTATGGAGTCTGAAGTTCCAAGATCTACAGGGTGAATTGGCAGACGGAGACCCAGGATATTTCAGTTCAAGACTGAAGGCAGGAAGAAAGCCAAAGTTCCAATTCAAAGGCACTCAGGCAGGGAGAATCCTCTCTTCCTCCAGGGAGTGTCAGCCTTTTTGTTCTATTCAGGCTTTCAAATGATTGAATGAAGCCCAATCACATTAGGAAAGGCACTCTGCTTTACTCAGACTGCTAATTTACTTGTTAATCTTATCCAAACCAGTCTCACAGAAACACCCAGAATAACATTTGACTAAATAGCTAGGCACTCCAGGCGCAGTCAAGTTGACACACAAAATTAATCACAAGTGCACCCCTTGTCAACTTGGCCTCAGACACATCTCCAAAATTATTTGGAGATTAAACTATGCTTAATCTCCAAATATATACAATAATAGGTCACAATCCTAACATGATACAACTATCTTGCATACAACCAAGTATGCGTGAACTCCTTCCACAAAAGAAGAGGCAAAGTCTTTGTGTGATGTTCAGTCTTCTTGTAACTTAATACCATGATACAAATTAACAATACTTAAATACTATGATATCACATCAATGCATCTTATGTTACACGATAAGGGAGTAAGAGAAAACAAAGATGTTCTCTATATATATTGTGAATATTTTGTTGTGAATTATTTTTTGCATGTATATACATAAATATATTCCTTGTAATATAGAATATGTATATATACAAATATATTCACAAAATAAGGGGAAAATACTCATGACAATAATAGTCTTCATTTCTATAACTGATCATATGGTCATACCTGGTTATTATTTATTCTATATTCCTTTTGTCTTAATCAAGTCTTTCAGCTGGGCATGGCTCTTTACCTTTGGGGTAACTGGAACTTTCATTCCTGAAGGGTCTGGGTCATTGGCAGTCCTGCCTGGAATGTGTTGTAGTTAACCACAGGGCATGGTAACATCAAGAAATGTAGTCATACTCTCCCTTACCCCTATTGTGGAGTAGTACACCAATTTCTTCAAGGTGGTCAGGATCAGTCACTCCAGTCAGCACAGTGACTATTCAGAGGCCTGAAGAGTCCAAAATATCCAGGCTTCAATCCAGGCTTCAAAATATCCATGTTCAATGAAACCATTGTGTCTCCTGGTGGAAGCATTCCTCCCTCTGGAACTCAGACCTCTAGGCCAGCAGAGCATAATAAGGTCGTGTGAACAGGAAGCAAAACTTTTGCTGTGAATCACCAAGAGTAATGATAAATGATGCCACTCCCGTTTCCACCTGTTGATTCCTGGACCCATGAATCCTGGCTATCAAGAAACAGCACCATATATTGGACAATGATTCAGAGAGCATGCAGCCTTGTGGAAAACTTTGCCCCAGCTCTAGGAGGTATAGATCAAGGAGGTATATATCAAGCTGGCACTGCAATTGAGTCTTCAATGGCCATTTCAACCTTCTGTCAAGTCAGCTTCTTTGAGGATGGTGGGAATATGGTAAGACCAGTGAATTTTGTGAGCATAGGCTCATTTTCTGTGAAGCGAGTTCTTTGATCAGAGGCAATGCGGTGTGGAACACCATGGCAGTAGATAAGGCATTCTGTAAGTCCATTCTGAGAAGTCTTTCCACATATCTCTTCACCAGGTTTCCCCGTCACTAATTTTCTAATCATGTTCCTTCCAAGTCTCTGACCATCCAACTGAACGATTGGCAACAGCTCATGCATTGGTAAATAATCACATATCTAACCATTTCTCCTTTCAAGTAAGGTGGACAGCCAGGCGCGCTACTTGGAGTTCCACCCACTGGGAGGATTTCACTTCACTGCTGTCCTTCAGGATGTCCCAGAAAGGGACGAGACAGTAGTGCTATAACTATCCACTTTCATGTGGTGACTACATATCATGCTGAACTATCTGTAAACTAGGCCTGAGTCCCCTCTTCCTGTTCACCTGATCACAGGGAAATCCCCATGAGGCAATGCATGAAGGCTTAGAAGAGAGAAGGTAGTATAGTTGAAGTGGGGACCATGGATGTTTGGGCCACTTCTTCATGTAACTTTATTGTGCCTTCAGAACCCAATAAATCTTAATCATGTATGTATCACTCCTATGAGATGATGAAGTGCTGCTGTGCACCAACTTTATGGCTTGGTGGATCATAATACACAGTTCATGATGATCACATGACAACTTGGTGGTGGACAGTAAAGCATTCAATCTCTACCAAGTCCTAAGAGCAGTCTAAGAGGTGTTTCTCAAAAGAAGAGTAATTAGCTGTGAAAGATGACAGGGCTTTGCTCCAAAATCCTAAGGACCCATGATGCAATTCACCTACAGGGACTCCAAACAGCATCTCTATGAAGTGGCAAAGCAGCTTGTACAATAGCCTGATCTGTTGCAGAACCTTCTCTTATTCTTGGCTTCACTCAAATCTAGCAGCTTTATGGATCACCAAATAAATGAGCCAGAGTAACAGACCCAAATGAACACCATGTTGCTTCTGAAACCCAAAGAGGCCACTAGGCCTTGAATCTTTTCTTGCTGTAGAAGAGACCAGAAGCAACAACTTATTCTTGATCTTAAAAGGGATATATTTAGGGTCGCCTGGGTTGCTCAATTGGTTAAGTGTCTGACTCTTAAATTCAGCTCAAGTCATGATCACACAATTATGAGATCCAGCCCCGTGTTGGGCTCTGCACTGGGCATGGAACCTGCTTGAGATCCACTCTCTCCCTTGCTCTCTGCCTCCGCCCCCGCTCACACACATGTGCACACTCTCTCTCTAAAACAAAACAAATGAAAAGGGATAGCCCAACTGCCTCACACCACTGGATCCCCAGAAATTTCACTGAGGTAGAACGTTCCTGTATTTTTTGTGGGATTCACTTTCTACACTCTGACATGCAAATATTTTACCAATAAGACTAGAGTAGTTGTTATTTCTTGCTCAGTAGGTCCAAGCAGTATGACGCCATTTAATATCTTATGGGGAAAAAAGGCTATCAAGTTTCTTGTGAGCTAAATTATAATGCAGGGCTAGAGGATGATATACCTCTATGATAGGACAGTGAAGAGGCAGTGTTGACCTTGACAACTGAAACCACATTGCTGCTGGTGGACCTCATGGACAGGTATGGAGAGAAAGCATTTGCCGGATTAATAGTTGCATATCCAGCCAGGAGATATGCTAATTTGATCAAGCAATGAAACCACATTTGGTACGGCAGCTGCAATTGGAGTCACCACCTGGTTAAGCTTATGAAAATCCACTGTCATTCTCCAAGATCATCTGTCTTCTGCACAGGCCAAACAGGCAAGTTGAAGGTAGATGTGGTAGGCATTACCACTCCTGCGTCTTTCAAGTCCTTGATTATGGCACTAATCTCTGCAATCCCTCCAGGGGGGGGCGGTGTTGCTTTTGATTTACCATTTTCCTTGGTAGAGACAGTTCTAATGGATTCCACTTGGTCTGTCCCACCAGGATAGCCTTTACTCCACAGGTCAGAAAACGAATATGGGGTTTATGTCAGCTAAGTATGTCTATTCTAATGATGCATTATGGAACAGGAAAAATAATCACAGGATGAGTTTGGGGACCCACTAGACCTACTGTGAGATGGACAGGAGTTAAAATTCCATGTGTCACCTGACCTCCATAAGCCTCTACTAGTAGACCACAGTGATGTTTTGTCTCTTGGAATCAAATCAGAATCAGTATCTAGTAGTTCCTGAAATGTCTGGTTATTTCCTTTTCCTCAGTATACAGTTACCCTGGAAAAAGGCTGTAGGCCCCCTTGGAGAAGGCTGGAGAAAAATTAATAGTGTAAATTTTTGGCAGTTCTAGGATCCTTCCTCAAGGGGATTTGGTCTTCTCTTCATTCAAGGGGTTTTGGGTCTGGCTCAAGTCTGATAATTTGTTGAGGGACCATACTCTGTTTTCATGAGTCAGATTAGACTTGTTCACTTAAACTAGAATTTTTCTGCTCATAAATATCAGGTAAAAAGTTTGTAAGCTTTCTATCTATTTTACTTCTAGGAACACCATGACCGACTAGGTCCTTAGATCTGTGTGAATCAGACTATTCTGGTTGCTCTTTTCATTCTTCCCTCCATTACACTAACCACAATCATCTTGCCTTTGGTGATTAAGTGCTGCCGCTTGACCCCTATGACACAGGGATCCAGTATTGTGCATTTAGGTTTCCCAGTTCGGTGTCCTCCATTCACACCGTGAGATGTGTCTTGCAGAGAAGAATGGTCACAGAGCTCTTCAAGGATGATGGGACTCCCCTCACAAATATATTACTCACAGAAGTGGTGAAAGGTATGACTTCTGGACCCTCCCAGAGTGAGTGAATGGGTCTTAATTCCCTAGAATTTGAATTTCTCCTCTATATTCAACAAAGGCAGTTCGGGTATTTCTAACTCACTCACTGTGGTCCACCTTTTAGTCCATGTTTCAGCAACAAGCTGTTTGACCCCATTTACCTCCTTGAGCTACAATATTAAATTCAGAATGTCTGCTTGTCAGACATCTGATGAATGTCAATAAATTCAGCCTGATCCAACTTAACAGTTCTTCGGCCATTGTCCCAGACCCTTAATATCCATTCCCACAAATGTTCTGCACATTTGTCTGTAGAAATTAGAAAGCTCAAACAGTTCTTTGAAAGTATGGCACACTTCTGTGTGACTCACACTTTGTACCTCATCCTTAGGAGCCTTGCTGGGACTTGAGTCTAATTATGGGTCTAGAAACAAAGATGGTTGGTGGGGGTTGTCCTGAGGAGAATCAGCAATGCCTTGCATGGAAACTACTTCAGAGAAAGCCACTACAGTTTCTTCAGGTAACGCAGAGTTAATCCCCTCAGTCAAGGTGTAGCGGCCTTTTTAATTAACAAAGAAGGCTCATCAAACTTTAGGGGATCAACTTCCTCGGTTTCATCAAAGTCTTCCTGCATGTTTCTATTCCAACTTTTGGGATCCCACTCTTTTTCCATCAGTATTCTTACTTTACAAGTAAACACACTGAAAAAATTGGAATTTAAACTTGGATTGTAATTCAACCAGTAGCCAGGTGAGATTCTGGGTTGGAATCATCAGTCTCACCCTGCGGCTCTACGAGGTAAGGGTCTCCTTAAGAGGAATAAACAGAAACTTTAAGGTCACTTATGCAACTAAGCTGGGAATTTGTGTCTCTGAGCTCATCCTTTTCTTTCACTATTCTGACCAGAGACATTAGCCAACCTCATTATATTCATTTGTTTGATAAAAATATCCAACAATAATTACACATAGTCACCCAGATACTTGCTTCTTATAAGTGTCTGATTACAGTATCAAATGATAATATTTTGCATATCTCTATTGCCAGATCATACCATAGACTATTTGTGATCTCTTTACTATTAGAAATAGAGTCATTAGCATTTTTAAATCTAACCACATTAGAGAATCAATCCCAGAAACCCCAGAACCAATTCAGAAAACTCATCCTTAAAGTTCCGTTTCTCTAGAATCATTTTTGGTGCCAAAAATGTATATTAGTGGGGGTTCTTCATAGAAATAGAGCTAATAATACATAATACATATATGAAATATTAGATTACATATATATCTTAGAAAGGGGCAGAAAGAGAATTATTATAAGGAATTGGCTCACACAGCTGTGGAATCTGGCACAAGTCCTAAGACCTGAAGGGTGAGTCAGTGAGCAGGAGACCGAGGAAAGCCAGTGATACAATTCCGCTCTGAAGGCTGGCAGGCTTCATATTCAGGAAGAGTTGATGTTTCAATTTGAGTCCAAAGCCTGGAAAAAGCTGATATCCCAGTACAAAGGCAGTCAGGCAGAAAGAATTCTCTCTTGCTCAGGTAAAGGTCAGCCTTTTTGTGCTCTTCAGGTCTTCAACTGATGGGCTGTGGTTCATCCATATTGGGGAAGAAAATCTACTTTATTTAGTCTGTCAACCTAAATGTTAATATTCAAAAACACTCTGATAAGCATACAATAATGTATGACTGTAACGTACGCCCAATCAAGTTGACCCATAAAATTAACCATCACAAAGAGGTTTTAATGATTAAAAAAATTATTAAACTTCTCTCCTTCATATACATGCTACATGCATATGGACCTACCTCATTCTATTGTGCTTCACTGTATTGTACTTCACAGATTCGGCTTTTTTTTTTTTTTTTAACAAATCTAAGATTTGTGTTAATCCTGCATCAAGGAAGTCTGTTAGTGCCATTTTTCCAACGATGTATGCTCACTTCATGTCTCTGTCACATTTTGGTAATTTCACAATATTTCAAACTTTTTCATTATTATTATATTTGTTAAAGTGATCTGTGATCAATGAATGATCTTTGATGTTACTATTTCACTTGTTTTGGGGCTCCACAAATTTAGTGGATGGCAAATTTAATAAATGTGTGTATATTCTGACTGATCCACTGACCAGCCTTCCCCCCATCTCTCCCATTCTCCTTGGACCTCCCTACTCCGTTAGATAGAAAGATGTTGATATTAGGTCAATTAATAAGTCCACCATGGCTTCTAAGTGTTGAAGTAAAAGGAAGCATCATACATCTCTCATTTCAAACCAAAAGCTAAAAATGTTTCAGCTTAGGGAGGAAGGTACGTCAAAAGCCAAGATAGGCTGAAAGCTAGGCCCCTTGCACCAGTTAGCCAACTTGTGAATGCAAAGGAAAAGTTCTTGAAGGAAATTAAAATTTCTACTCCAGTGAACACACAAATGATAAGAAAATGAAACATTCTTATTGTTGATACAGACAAAGTTTCAGTGGTCTGGATAGAAGATCAAAGCAAAGCAATCACATTTCTTCAAGCCACAGGCTGATCGAGAGGAAGGTCCTAAATCTTCAATTCTAGGAAGACTAAGAGAGGTGAGGAAGCTGCAGAAGAAAAGTTGGAAGCCAGCAGAGGTTGGTTCCTGAGGTTTCAGGAAAGAAGCTATCTCCATAACATCGAAGTTCAGGGTAAGGCAGTAAGTGAAATATAGAAGCCACAGCAAGTTATCCAGAAGATCTAGCTCAGATAATTAATAAGGGTGGCTACACTAACCAACAGATTTACAATGCACACAACTTTCTATAGGAAGAAGTTGACATCTTGCACTAGAAAGGAGAAGTCAGTGTGTGATTTTAAGTCTTCAAAGAACAAGCTGACTCTTTTCTTAGAAGCTAATGCAGCTAGTGACTTTTAGTTGAAGACAGTGCTCATTTGCCATTCTGAAAATCCCAGGGCCTTTAAGAATTATGATGAATCTATTCCACCTGTGCTCTGTAAATGGAACAGCAAAACCTGGATGATAGTACATCTGTTTACAACATAATTACTGAATATTTTAAGCTCACTGTTGAGACCAACTGCTTAGGAAAAAAGATTCTTTTCAAAATATAACAGCTCATTGACAATACATCTGGTTACCCAAGAGCTCTGATGGAGACGGATAGTGAGATTAATGTTGTTTTCATGCCTGCTAACACAACATCCATTGTTCAGTCCATGGATAAAAGAGTCATTTCAACTTTCAACTCTTTTTAAAAATATAATTTATTGTCAAATTGGCTAAGATACAGTGTGTAAAGTGTGCTCTTGGTTTTTAGGGTAGATTCCCATAGTTCATCACTTACCTACAACACCAGTGCTCATCCCAACAAGTGCCCTCCTCAGTACCCATCACCCATTTTCCCCTCTTCCCTGCCCCTTCATCCACCTTCAATTTGTTATAGCAGCACTTTCAATAATAGCTAGATTATGGAAAGTGCCCAAGTGTCCATATACTGATGAATGGATAAAATGTGGTTTATATATACAATAGAATACTACTTGGCAATGAAAAGGAATGAAATTATGCCATTCGCAGCAACATGGACAGAACTGGAAGGTATTATGCTGAGTGAAATAAGTCAATCAAAGAAGAACAGATATCCTATGTTTTCACTCATATGTGGATCTTGAGAAACTTAATAAAAGACTATGGGGGAAGGGTAGGGGAAATAATAGTTACAAACAGAGAGGGAGGGAGGCAAACCATAAGAGACTCTTAAATTCAAGTGTTTTTTTTAAAGAAATATATTTTGTAAGGCTATATAGCTGCCATAGATAGTAATTTCTCTAACAGATCTGGGAAAGTCCACCAAAAACCTTCTGGAAAGGATTCACCCATTCCAGATGTCATTTAGAGTATTTGTGATTCATGAAAGAGATCAAAATATCAACATTAACAGGACTTTGGAAGAAGTTGATTCCAATCCTCATGGATGATTTTGCGGGGTTCAAGACTTCAGTGGAGGAATCAACTGCAGATGTGGTGGGAATAGTAAGAGAACTAGACTTAGAAGTGGAGCCTGGAGATGGGCCTGGATTACTGCAATCTCACGATCAAACTTGAACGGATGAGGAGTTGTCTCTCATGGCTGAGCAAAGAAAGTAGTTTCTTGACATGAAATCTACTCCTGGAAAAATGCCGTGATGACTGTTGAAATGACATCAAATTATTCAGAATATTATATATAGTTGATAAAGCAGCAGCAGGATTTGAAAGGATAGACTCCAATTTGGAAAGAAGTTTTACTGTCGGTAAAATGCTACCAAACAGCATCGCATGCTGCAGAGAAAGGGAGACTCAATCAATGAAAAAATCTACATTATTGTCTTATTTGAAGAAATTGCCGCAGTCATCCCAACCTTCAGCAGCCACCACCCTGATGTGTCACCAGCCATCAGCATCAACCCCTCTACCAGCAAAAAGATTACATCTCTATGAAAGTTCAGATGATGTTAGCATTTTTTTAGCAATAAACTATTTCTAATTAAGGTATGCACATTTTTGTTAGGCATAATGCTATTAGACACTTAATAGACTACAGTGTATTATGAAAATAACTTTTGTAGGTACTGGAAACCAAGAAATTTATTTGACTCACTTTACTGTGGTGGTGTGGGACCAAATATTTCCAGGGCATGCTTGTGCTCAAAACTGATTCATAATCTGCATATTAATTATGGTACCCAATTTAAAGCAAATGACTGCTTTTATGGACATATTATATTAATTTCTCTCTCAGAGTATGCCACTTACATTTTGTGATAAAATAGTTCCGGGAAGTGTTTATTATGATTTCTCTCCAAGTCTGAGGGTGATTTCAGAAACTTTTCAGCTAACAAATATCTTATACATGTTTTTAACACAAGAACTAAATTTTGAATCTACTTTTAGCCTATTCTTCATTCTGCTCATGATGCATTTATTTTTTTTTTATTTTTTCCTTTTTATGGAAACAATTCACTTGTCAGAGATTTCACTGAATAGCTTTCAAAATCATATAAAATTGTGGGTTCCTTCAACGATTTGAAAAATTTCTGTAACAGGAGCACCTGGGTGGCTCAGATGGTTAAGCGTCTGATTCTAGATCTCCACTCAGGTCATGATTCCACAGTTCGTGAGTTCGAGCCCCACATCGAGCTCTACACTGACAGTGAGGAACCTGTTTGGCATTCTGTCTCTCCCGCTCTGTCTGTCCCTCCTTCGCTCATGCTTGCGCGCATGTGCTCGCTCTCTCTCTCTCCCAAAATAAATAAATAATTTTTAAAAATAAAAAGGTCTATAGCAGACAACACGCTAGAGACCAAGATCAACTGGTGCATTGATCTAATAAAGCCTGATTTTCTAAAATTCATGACCATGTCTCCAAGTTAGCTTTCCTCTTTGGTTATTTTTAGAAATCATCATGATTGTAATTTCACTTGTCCCAGTAGCAACAGATTCACATTCCATAATGAAACTATAGTTTTCTTCATTCTTGATGACTATAAATAGTTTTAATTGCAGCAATGGTACCATTATTCTGTCATTAATTTAATACTTCAGAAAAGCATTTTTAAATTGTTGATCAATTTTGCAAATTCAGCATATATCCAGCACTATGGTCTGGTCTCAACAGTAACAAAATAGGATTATTAATAAGCAAAGAATAATACAGAAATGATGTGAATATAAGTCATTTAAACAAATTAACTAATTCAGAGGCTGTGGAAATTATACTATCTTTGAAAAAAATAGTGATTATTCAGAACATAAAGACATTTCTGTTACAAAAATCATTTATTGCTTTGTTTCAAATTTATGACATGTATGTGGGCAAATATTTCATGTTCTCATCCTACATCACCTAAATTCCTATGAGTCACCCTTGGGCCATTAGGGACCACCTGTGTTCCATGGACGGCGCTTTGAGAATCATTGCCCTAGAGGCTCATTGCAGACACCATCGGGAATGTACCAAAAGGCAGGAGGAAGGAGAGGCTGGCAGAACAGGAAGACCTCTACTTTCAATAAGAGGATTCAGCTTTGCATATTGGGTTGATGAGAAACTTTTTTACTTCCAGAAATGTTTCTACTGATTAAAACAAAAAGTTTTTAATGTTTTATTTATTTCTAGGAGAGAGAGAGAGAGAGACAGCGTGAGCAGGGGACGGTCAGAGAGAGAGGGAGTCACAGACTGAAACAGGCTCCAGGCTCTGAGCTGGCAGTCAGCACGGAGCCCGACGCGGGCCTTGAACCCACGAACCGCGAGATCATGACCTAAGGGAAAGTCGGACGCTTAACCGACTAAGCCACCCAGGCGCCCCTAAAACAAAAAGTTTTTAAAGCGTCATCACTAAGTTTGTCCAGAAGAAGAAATATGAAACAATTGAAGATACATTACTTCAGCATATTCATATTATAACTAATTGTATAGTAGTGTCTTCATTATGTCGTGTTTTCTTCAGATGAGAAAAAAATGAAAAAAAGGAGTAGGATCCTCTGAGAGCAAAAAGCTCTTAAAACTGTCTTAAAAAGAACCAGAGATATGACTAAAGTAAATAACATGAAGCATATCGAGTAATACACCTGACATGAACAATATAAAGGGGAGAAAAATATAGGTAATAGCTTTT
Organism: Proteles cristata cristata; assembly: GCA_017311185.1. Classification (NCBI taxonomy): domain Eukaryota; kingdom Metazoa; phylum Chordata; class Mammalia; order Carnivora; family Hyaenidae; genus Proteles; species Proteles cristata. The sequence goes on along the minus strand of JAESUZ010002548.1, from coordinate 457,650 downwards.
ATGTTATTTCACACTCTGAGAAGAGAAAGAAAATTAAAGTCACTCATATTATACAGTTTCAGAAGTTAAAACGAAATCTATTTAAGACATTGTCTAATGGGTTAGCAGGTTTTGATACACCAAATTGACTGTTCAGTCAACTTAACAGATCTGTCACCTTTTTCATCCATTTGACATTTGGGCTCTGATTTTTTTTCCCCCCCCCACTGGAAGACTTTAGAATTGACTTGTCAGAGTTCCAGTCTCTGAACATGCCATTTCCCAGCCAGAACGACACTAAAAACAAGCATCAACTGCTGACCTTTTAAATTCATCACTCTTTGTAACTCCAATCACAGAAAAATACTTAGGAAAATGTGGCTCTTTCATCTCTGTGTGGTAGTGGCTACACAGCTCTTCCTACAGAAGCTGGCAACCCTCAGTTCCTCTTCTCACTTGTGAGAAATGCTTTGAAAAAGCCATTTCCAGCCAAAGTTCTCAGCCTTCTATTTCCTTCTTTACTTAAAATGAGGAAATGATTTGTAGAAAGGGGAATAAAACAATAAAAGGATTCATTTATTGTCTACTTAGCTGGTCCAAATTATCTCTTGATCCACATCTTTGCTGACTTTGGGAACTCCTCGAATCCCTTCTCAGCACTTGACAGAGCCAGCCAGCTATTTTGCAAATTCTCATTCTCATAGCCAACCTGGGAGTTTGTGAAACAAAATGCTAAACTTGCTTCAACATAAGCCAGACACTTAGGCTAAAATTACGATGTAGAAAGGAGCCAGGGAACTGATAAAAATCAAAATTGTGTGTGTATGTGTTTAAAACCATGCCTTCAAGACCGCACTGCTTCACATTATTTATTCTTACATCAAATTACCTTTGTAACCCCAGTTATTTGAGCTCCCATTGAAGTGTCTTTGCATTCCCCACGTAACCACAGATTAAGAAGATCTAAAAGGTATAGAGCACTTTTCTTGTGCCAGTTGTTGTGCTGGGCATTTTATTTACGTTGCCTTATTTACCCCTCACCTCAGCTGATGAGGTAGACACACTTTACAAATGCTAAATGTGGAAGTTAAATAAGTTTCCTGTGGCCACATAGCTAGCCAGGGCTATGTACAGAGGCTGGATTCAACTCTAGACAAGTAGAGGCAGCCACATCTATACTGTGTCCATACCAGATAAGGATGCTGCAAGGATTTTGCTCATTAAATTGCATTTCTTCTTTAGGAAGACTCATGGGAGATGTCACTGCCAGTCTTAGCATCGAGAGTAATTGAACTTCTTCTAAGCAAATGATTATTCTTATCCTCTAATTACCTACTGAAAAATGCAGGGCCCAACTCAAGGCCCTCTTAAAGCAGTGAAAAAAAATCTTAAGGAATTCACTCAGTAGCATCTTCCTGATGTCTGCATTTTGTTCCTATTCTCATTTTCTTTGAATCCATTTTCTTCATTGGCATAATGTGTTTGTCATTTCATCTTGTTTTATTTTCAGTGTCCATAGTAGCAATGTGAAAGGTTTTCTAGAACAGAAAGGAGATAAATGTATAGTCACGTAAACAAAACTGGGATGATAAAAGTCTAGAAATATAAACAAGTCTAGAAATGTCGGACACCTGGGTGGTTCAGTTGGTCAAGTGTCTGACTTCAGCTCAGGTCATGATTTTGAGATTCGTGAGTTTGAGCCCCACATCAGGCTCCGTGCCTGCTTCAGATTCTGTGTCTCCTGCTCTCTCTGCCCTTTTCCTACTCTCTCTCTCCAAAAATAAACATTAAAAAAATTATATAATTGTGAACAACATTATGACAGAAAAGCTATCACTCTATGGTGAAAACATTATTCCAGATAACTGACCCGTGGATAATTGACAAGTGTCAACACAAAAATTTATTTCAAGAGACGAGCGTGTTGTTGGTAGGATTCCTTTTCCATAAAGTTAAACTTCTATTTTTCACAAAAGAGCTTTGCCATCTCAACAGAAAATTGGAAATTTTAACCTTAGATTTTCATCCAAAGCTGTCTGGAAAGCATAGAAATGGAGATCAGTGGTGAGAATGAAGGAAAGCTGATAAGACAACATGTTGCTTTTGCTAATTTCTGAGTTTTTCCTTCAATGGGCAAAACAGGTGAACCATGTTTTTGTTCTCTTTCTCTCTCTCTAAAACTTTATATTGGAGTATATTTCTTAGCATATAAGTGAACACCTGCATTCCCCTACTCTTCAAAAAATTAAAATAAAGGGGTGCCTGGGTGACTAAGTAAAGCTCAGGTCATGATCTCACAGTTCATGAGTTCAAGCTCCACATGGGGCTCTGTGCTGACAGCTCAGAGCCTGGATCCTGCTTCAGTTTCTGTGTCTCCCTCTCTCTGCCCCTCCCCCACTCATGCTCTGCCCCTCTCTCTCTCTCTCTCTCTCTCTTCTCTGTCTCTCTCTTTCTCTGAAAAATGAATAAACATTAAAAAAATTTTCAATTAAAATAAAATGGCAGAAAACTCCAAAACAAAGAAGCTCTTCTCTTTCTCCTTCCTTAGCAAGAAACCAAAACAAGGCACTGTTTCTCCAGTATAAACAATTATTTATTTACTGACCATTTCAACAGTGATAGTATTCTGTAATTACCTTGAATTCATCAATAATATACCACATATTATAAGAATCGCTATGATTGTCAATATTGTCCTCATTACAATAAAAAACGGACCACACAAATTCCCAATGATTAAAGGCTTTCTCTTTCAATATGCCCTATAGAATGAGTATTAAAATCATTAAAGGATAGTGTACCTAGGTGAAAGTGTGCAGAAAGAAGCTCCAAAATATATCAGATTTTTCTCTCTCTTCTCCAAATATAATGTCTTTTTAAATAGGTAAAATTATAAAAATTTAATATTCTGCTTTTTTGGCATTCACAATATCCTCTCTGTAACTTTAATTTATAAAAAGTTGACATTTTCACATATTGTTGAATAATATTTATATTGCACTGATCGTAATATATCCCCCCGAAAGAACTCATTCTATTTATTATAGATTAAAGAATACAAACATGACTTTTTATTTTTTATTAGAAATTGTATTTTTCTAATCTATTTTTTATTTTTTAACATTTATTCACTTTTGAGAGACAGAGACAGAACATGAGCAGGGGAGAGGGTGGGAAGAGAGAGAGAAGGAGACACAGAATCCAAAACATGCTCCAAGCTCCGAGCTGTCAACTCAGAGCCTGATGCCCCGCTCGAACTCATGAACTAAAAGATTATGACCTGAGTCGATGTTGAATATTTAACCAACTGAGCCACCCAGGCACCCCATTCTTATTAGAAATTTTCTAAGGTAGAATTGAATCCATAGAAAAAAATCATATTTGAATCTATTTAAAAGAACAATCAAAGTTCTGAGATGAGATATTAGCCTTCAGTTCAGTATTTTCCTTGGGTGGTTTACATCTGGATTCTAAACTTTATTTTCATCTAATTTAATTAAAGTGTTCAGCTGAGAATATTTTCAGTGAATGTAAAATAAAGAAAATGTGTCTGAGGATCCACTGACCATTTAATCATCCAATTTCTCCCAAATCCTTGGAATGAAGGTTAATGAATCGCCTGAGCCCTTCCCATCATTCACATTTTCCATCAAAACGAATTGATCCCAAGATTCTTATAAAAGGGAGTAAGCAGACACAGCCCAGACCAAATTCCTCCGCTGGAATAGGTACTAAGTAGCCATCTAGAAATTCAACCTCCTACAACACATTCCCCAAACCCAGCATGTCTTCTTTCCTTTCTACACTCATCTTTCTTTCTTAAAGACTGACTTGTTTTCTTTACCGAAGCTCTTAAATTAGAAAACTTCCCCGGAGAGAATTCAAGCCTGAGCTGAGTACGGCTGGCGTGGGCCTGTAGAGAGATCACTTCGCTGACCACTGAAACAAACACTACCTGTGGACTACCACAGCAGTTGTTTAATTAAGCACAGCATCACACACAGAGCAGTTTCTGATAGGAGATGAAGATTCCACTTGAAATGGCTAGGGGCTTTCGACCAGCAAAATGTAATTATCTGAACTGAAATCCAGCTGACATTTCAAACAAATACCAGGGGATCGTTAAGGATCAGATGCTTCATTTTACGTCAGTGCTTCTGGCTTCAGCATCCTCTACTCCCTGCCCCACATCGTGGAAGGAACACCTCACACTGAGCCGTGAGCACTGCTTAGTTTCTCTGCCAATTCCTGCCAGCACCGAGGCCAGGTTTATACTAACAGAGTAACTGAGACAAGTATCCAAATATTTTAGGCCAAATGAATTTTGATTCTTTCCAAATTAAAAGCTTTATATAATATTTATAGAAGCTAGAATTCTGCTTTGCCGCCCTTCCCATTCCCGATAAAACCAGTTTCCCTTGCTTTTTAAAGTATACAGTTAGAGATAGGATATCTCCGATTGGTCTTTCTCTGGCGCCCGATGAAGACACTTTCATTTAATTTATGTCTTTTGTAAGTTGATATTTTCAGAAAGAATTTTTGGGAATTTTAGCCATAGACCCTGCATTTTTTAAGGCAGAAACAAAGTGAACAGAGGAAGAGTAGGATATGATCAGAGCTGTGCCAGTGTTTGGTCTCAGGATTTTCAGTGCATTGAGTTAGTGACCACAATCACTAAGATGCACTCTTAACCCTCAAAAAAAAGGACTTTTCAAGAATATTAAGAAGTAAAGGTAGAAAAGATCTCTCAGGGGGCGGGTGGCTGGATCATTCGGTTGAGCGTCCAACTTCGGCTCAAGTCATGATCGCCTGGCTCAACTTGTGAGTTCGAGCCCCACATCCATCTGGCTGCTGTCAGCAGTCTTCTTTGGATCTTCTAGCCCCCTCTCTCTCTACCCCTTCCCCACTTGTGCTCTCTCTCTCTCCAAAATAAATGAATCTTAGAAAAGAAAAAGATCTCCCAGTTTAACTGTCTTTTCATGGTAAGGGCATATTTCTTAGAATATATGTATCATGCATATTCCCCGTTTTAATTTTCAATATTACAGCTCATGTTGGCTAAAACACCTTTCCCTAGGAGTATCTTTTATAATCATTCTTGGCTGTTAGAAATTTTTCCTTGCTACTTAGCTTGAGTTTTCCTTTGTTTAGCTCCATGCTATTAGTTTTCATCGCACCCCATCAGACTTCTCTAAATAACTCTTTCCTTTACCTCTTGATTTGTTACAGGAAAAACACTGTTTACTTGCCAGACAAATTTGTCATTCTCCTTCTCATCACTTGCCTACTTTGAATCCTCTCTCTGCTGCCCCTTTAAAGATAGTGACCGTTGGTCCTTTTTGGTACTCATTGCCCCAGCATAATTATTAACACCAGGAAATTGGTTGAATGATAAATAATACAGTTACCTTAATTTTATAGCAGACAATGTACTTGAGGTCACTCTCACACTGTGCAGAAAAGGTTATGAAACTGGGGCGCCTGGGTGGCTTAGTCGGTTAAGCGTCCGACTTTCGCTTGGGTCATGATCTCGCGGTTCGTGGGTTCGAGCCCCGCGTTGGGCTCTGTGCTGACTGACAGCTCAGAGCCTGGAGCCTGTTTCAGTCTGTGTCTCCCTCTCTCTGACCCTCCCCTGCTCACGCTGTCTCTCTCTCTCTCTCTCTCCTAGAAATAAATAAAACATTAAAAAAATGTATTAAAAAACTACTTGGCATTCGGGGCTCAGTTCTTTGGGTACAAACCCAATGGAGCCGTGCCAACACAAATAAAAAAAAAAAGAAAAAGAAAAGAAAAGGTTATGAAACTGAACATAATGGTCACCTTTTATGCTCTACTTATTTTTTTAAATGTTTATTTTTTATTTTTGAGAAAGAAAGAGAGAGAGAACATGAGCGGGTAAGGTGTAGGGAAGGGAGTGGGACAGAGGACCTGAAGTGGGCTCTGCCCTGATTTGTGCTCTACTTTATAATATTTATCACAATGTTAATATAGTTAGTATTAATTATATAACTATTTCTTTAGTGTCTGCTTTCTGCTTTAGACTAAAGCTTCATGACAGCAGAGGTACATTTCTCTGATCCTTTCTACCATCCTCAGGACCAGTGCAGTGGCCATCACCTAATAGGTGTTTAACAAATATTTGCTGAGTAAAGAAATAAATGACTTTGGATCTCAGAAACTCACAGAGCCTTGCATCACTGCAGTCTCCTTCATCGTCTCTATTTAACCCCAGCCTCGTTTGGTTTGATTTGTCTTTATAAAATTATTTGCCCTCTGACTATTCGTGGGAATCTGGCTAATTATCAACAAACTTCATTCCAACCTTCCTGTGTTCTGAAATTACACTCAAAGGAATTTGTGGTCTTGGATTATTATTTGTCAGCTATTCAGTAGGATGATCACATCTAGAAATCCCAATCCTATAAGGAGAATTAATCTTACTTAAAATCCTTATTTATAATCCACCCATTCAGAGCACAGAATCCTAGATTTTATTCTTCCCCAGCCACCAAAAGACACTTCTCTGAATATAGCCAGCCATCTCTAATAGCTCTTCTCTTTACACTTTTTTTTGATATCCTTTGTTGATTCCGTCCCAACCTGAGAAATGTATTTGTTTAATCTGACTGCCTTACCTAAGTAATGTGCTCTTTCTTTCTTCCATTCATTGCCAGACTCTTTAAATTAGAGACAGCTGGGTGGCTCAGCCAGTTGAATGCCGGACTCTTGATTTGGGTTTTAGGTCCTGATCTCACAGTGGGATCGAGCCCTGAGTCAGGCTCTGTGCTGACAGCATGGAGCCTGCTTGGGATTCTCTCTCTGTGTCCCTACCTTGCTCACACACTTTCTCTCAAAATAAATGAATAAACACTTTTAAAAATAAAAATAGATTAATGGTCTAACCTCTAACTGAAACTTTCCACTGAGATATTCTGCTACCAGCTCACCTGGAGCATATTGGACCCTGATGCCCATTGTCTCCGGTTTCCCACTAGCTTTCTTCTCCATCAGTACTACCACCACAGAGTTCATCCAATCAACAAAACTCAAGACCCTAAGATGGTTTTTGGGTCAGCCCTTTCCTTCACCCACTCGGTCCAGTTTACCAAGCCTTTCATTCTCTTTCTGAAGAGTTTCAGATCCATTACTTTAACTTCATCCCCACTGATGACATCCCAGTGCTAACCCTTATCTTCTAACACCTAACACCTTATCTTCTAACTCCTTTCTAAAGGAAACTATAGTGTAAGAGTCCTTAGAGAAGCCTCATAGATTTTAGTTCACCCTGCTTATTTAAATGTTACCTTCATCACTGATGGATGTGGGGGGGAGGAGGGATGGGCATGGAGGAGGACACTTGTGGGGATGAGCACTGGGTGTTATGTGGAAACTAATTTGACAGGGGCGCCTGGGTGGCTTAGTCGGTTAAGCGTCCGACTTTCGCTTAGGTCATGATCTCGCGGTTCGTGGGTTCGAGCCCCGCGTCGGGCTCTGTGCTGACTGCCAGCTCAGAGCCTGGAGCCTGTTTCAGTCTGTGACTCCCTCTCTCTCTGACCCTCCCCTGCTCACGCTGTCTCTCTCTCTCTCCTAGAAATAAATAAAACATTAAAAAAAAATTTAAAAAAAAGAAACTAATTTGACAATAAACTATTTGCAAAAAAAAAATAAATGTTACCTTCATCATGTACACAACATCATTTCTGACTTCAACTTCTGTTGCTATTCTCATTTTTCCTTTCCTTTTTTTTCTAGTTTATTTATTTTAGAGAGAGAGAGAGAAAGAGAAAGAGCATGCCAGTGGGGGCAGAGAGAGAGAAGAGAGAGATAGAATCCCAAGCAGGCTTCACATTATCAGTGCAGAGTCTTACTCAGGGCTCAGTTCTCCAAACCGCGAGATCATGACCTGAGCCAAAGTAGAGTCTGACACTTAACCGACTGAGTCACCTAGGCACAGCTCTCATTTTTCCTCTTCTTTCTCAGCTACGCTAAGTTGCCCCTTTGAACTCATTTCCTCCATGCCTCAGCATCTTGCTCTCTTCAGCCCCACTGGCATAATTCTACCCCAGAATGTGGGTAGTTACTCTTTCTTCTGCCTAAAATGTACTCAGAGCTTGCTCCTACAATGCTCAGTTTTCTGCTTGCCTTACCAAAAAAGACTCTGTCTCGTTTTCTGTCACTTTTAATCCCCAACATTGCAGCTACTGCCTAACTATGATGTATTTGTGTTTACTGTTTCTGCACCTTACTCTCTAGGATGCAAACTTTATGAAAAAATTTCTTCTTTCATTTTTTGTCTTTGTTTTCTGAATCATCTCCAGAAACTACAAGAGAACAGGAGCTCCATAAATATTTGTTGGATGGCAAAATTGCCATTTTGTTCTTTATATAAAACAATAAATTTTAATATTCTCATGTTCTCCATTATTCTGGGATTGCCATTTCCTTTCCCTCACTGTAGTATAAACTAACTGCTGAATGTTTTTACAAAATTCAGAAAATTAATGCATTAGAGGATGGGGGAATTAGTTAGCTTCTTTTCAATGGATTTCCCCTCTTGCATTAAATTATTATAGCAGATTTCCCTTCAATACCTGTGGCTTCATATAAGCCACAACCCTCACTCATTCTCATTCTTTCAAATCTACTTTTTTAGAAAAGGTGGACCAGACTCTCAGACTTCCTTTGCCTAAACAAAGGGAATTTTAATAGGGTCTCCCAAATAAGCAAATGAATCTTGCTACCATCCTTGTATACTGTTAATGTCTGACAATTTTCTTACTGCTACAATGGGTGATTGAAAACTAATAACTTGTAACAGTGATTAACATTAATTATTTACTAATTTCCCAAAACATGCTCAGATCTGACAACAACTCAAGGACATAGGTGCCATTATTAAAGTTCCCAGTAACAGATGAAAATAATTAGTCTTAGAAATTTAACTACCCAGCTTAATGTCATGACACAAGTTTGAGAAAGAGGAATCGAACTGGGATCTGTCTGACTGCAAAGCCATACACTGCTTCCATCATAAAGTGTACTAAATCTCTTTTGTATCAAGTGGACAGTGAATTAGTGAATTAATGAATTGCATCCTCTTTCCATCTTATTAATGATGTTTAATAACCTACTTTCAAGCTAAACCAGTGGAAAGGCTGGTGGTCAACCATGGAGAACAGCCTGTGAACAGTTCCCATTAACCAGACAGAACATGAGTGACTTTGCCAAAGATTTAGCAGAGGATGTTTCTGAACTGTGTGGGAGGCATAACTCCATACCCTCTAAAGTCTCTTCAAGATCAAGTGATGCATTCTGTGACTCCAAGAGGTTCTTATAAAGTGGAAAATTTGGAATCATGAATGATTGGCTATAGTTTACATAAAAAGAAGTAAAATTTATCTAACTTGGTCTTTCTTTTATGCTCTTCTAACAATGAAAAAAATCATTTTGGGATGAACCCAGAAGATAACAATCAGAATGTCAACATTTTGAACTCTATCAGCTTTAATTCATGTCTTCCTTTAAGTTTGCACTTTTGTGGTATTGACTTTTCTCAAGAGTCAGAGAAAATAACAATGGTAAATAACGAGCACTTCATGTTCCTGGAACAAACTACCCAGTGCTAGAAACACCAGCTTCAGCCTGTGCTGAGAAAGCACCCAGATGTTAGCCAGCTGAAACAATATATCCCAGTGCATCTAAGTAAAAAATTCATTTTCATTTAAAAATTGGAAGTTCAGAGTTTCTGATAGGAGTCAGGAAAGTGCAAATATTAATGAATCTATGACCTTGCTTTTGCCAGAAGTAGCCATATAGCTCCTAGAACACTAAAAATGAAAAAGTAAATACAATTCTGGATATGATAGTTTGCCTTCTGATTTCTGAACATGGAGCTAATAATAGTAGAGATGCCTAATATTTCTTTAGTTACTTATTTGTGATTTTCATGTACCAAATCCTGACCATGGGTTGCTTGGAAGAGCAAGATCATATGCCTCCAGCACCAGGAGATGCAGGAAAGAGGAGTAGAGATGAGAGAGGGACTGTGCAGACTACTAGTAGAGCTGGAATGGTGAGGGAGATACCCCCCACTCCTCACAAAACTCTCTAAGAGGAAAAATTAATAGAACCATCAAACAAATATAAGAAAATGCTGAAGAACCCTGAAAACTTTAAGTAGGCATTGGTGGAGCACCTGGGTGGCTCAATCGAGTTAAGTATATGACTCCTGACTTTGGCTCAGGTCCCCACCTCACAGTTGGTGAGACCGAGCCCTGAGTTGGGCTCTGTGCTGACAGTGCAGAGCCTACATGGGATTTTCTCTCTCTGTCTCTCTCTGCCCCTCCCCAAACATGAGCATATGTATATGAACGCGCTCTCTCTCTCAAAATAAATAAATAAACTTTAAAAAAAGAAATAGGCATTGGTTCACATAATCACAGAAAAATATAGGCTTGATCTCATACAAATTAGTCTAAGAAAAAAATGGAATTTGAATTATAAATTGAAACATAAAGCCTGACTACTTTGGTTTTTCACTAGAGCTTGCTGGCTATCAGATGAGCTACAACAGACTACAGCATGTTTTCAAAGTGTAGCTCATGGACCCCCAATATTAAAATTACAGTGAAGTTTTTTAAAAGAATAAAAATAAATGTCAATTTCTGAGCCTCACATCAGACCCAGTGAATAAATATTCCTAGAGATAGGGCTTAAACACTTTGTATTTTATAATAATACACCAGTGATTTTTGTTTACACTACAGTTTGAAAATTTTGAGAACTTGAATAACATGTTTAGGTAACAAAAATTTTTTAGAGAAATCTGAAGTGCAAGGCTGTGATTAGTTTTGAGTCTAATGCAAGAAAGAGCCAGCTTAGCTTTTAGAAAACAGCAACTTCAGCCAAAAAGAAAAAAAAAGTTGGAATATAAAGAAAGGAGCTAGAACCAAGTTTCTCTTTTCTAATTTCCATTTCTTTATTCTTAGAACAAAAAAGATAGATATTACAGTAAAAGAAGTTGACTAGTTTGGTTATAGGACATTAATATGTCTTTAAAAGGCCTTTGTTTTTTAGCTAATGATGTTTCTTCTACACCCATGGTCACTCCTTATCTGTCCTTTCTGTCTTTGCATGTTGGGACATGTGTAAAACAAGACAGTAATCCAGAGCTAGTCTTAGGCAAAATTGTGAGATGGTAAGTTTTTCTAAATAGTAAGTGAGACATTGCATTAGTTTCTTGTGGCTGCCAGAAAAAATCTCCACATACTGGGTGGCTTTTTGTTTTTTGTTTTTTGTGTTTTTTTTTGCAACAGAAATATACTACTTCAGTATTATAGAGGCCAGGAGTTCAAAATCAAGATGTTGGCAGAGCAATGCCCTCTTCAAAGGCTCTGGAGAAATATTCATCCCAAGTCTTCCTCCCAGCTTCTAGTAGTTGACAACAATCCTTGGTATTCCTTGGTTTATAGATACATCATTTCAGTCTTTGCCTCCATCTTCACATGGTGCATCTTTGTCTTCACATGGCAGTCTCCCCTCTCTTAGTCTATGTTTAAATTTCCCTTCTTGTAAGGACATTCATCATTGGATTAGGCCTACCCCAATCCATATGACCTCTTCTTAACTTAATTCCATCCACAAAGATCTTATTTCCAAATAAAGTCACATTCACAGGTTCTAAGGATTAGGACTTGTATATATCCTTTTGAGAGTCACCATTTAACCCCCTACACAGGTTATGGAATTTTATAACAGAGAAGATTTTCATCTCTCCAAAATGATTTGGGTATAGCCTTGCCTGAAGAGGAATAGACTAAAATTATTCTTCAAGACCATTCCCAATTATTTTAATCCTATAATTTTATAATTATAACAGAGTTTGTGTTTTCAAGACCATGGTTAAAGAGGAGAAAGAAAAATTCTAGGCAAACGTAATAGGTCAGACTCAAGGGATTCTATTTTTGATAGATTTAAATTCACAAAAATGTTTTATTCTACAGGACAACAGTATATTTTCATGCTCAACTTTGGAAGGATGAACTTCTTACCAGTTGGAAATTTATTAAATGATATAAATCTCAAAGATGGGTCAATTTCTAGTCTGAATTGATATTCATTTAAGTTCAATATTCTCAAATGGTTTATGTTATATGGGTCAGACTTGAAGAGAAAATTTTAAAGACATATGTCTTTAAATCAAAGTCTTGGAGTGGATATTTTGTCCTTTCTGTGTCCATGCCAACTCCTTCCATTACCCTATCAGTCAAAGTGTGAAAAATTCCCACATGTTTTCAAGAACTTAATTCTAGTGGATATTTAAGGCAAAGCATCACAGAAAGTTGTGATGAAATATACCAACTCCCACCATCATTGTTTTTAAACCTTGAAGTGACTTCGGGGTTCTAAAGTTCATATTTTAAATGCATGTAACCAAGAAGGTAAATTCTATTCCCTAACTATTTTAACTAATAAAAAACTGACTGAAAACACCAATGGTAACAAGATACAGATGAGAAACACAATTGAGGAAGAGAAGAAAGATGCCAAAATCTAAGAAATTGAAATTAACTTCTATCTCACAACATTTCCAACGTCCATTTTGGAACTTGTTCTTTAATATTTGGAGTATTCAGAAATATTACTGATGGTCAGTATTCAAAAGATCACCTCACAAAATTCTCAAATTTTTGGGTTAAAATGAGGAAGATGCAAGATTTTTAAAAAGAGAAAAAGTACCAGCACATATACGCACACACCGTGGCATACCCTGTATTCACAAGTCTTTGAAGGTCAGTTCCATGAAGTAGCCATACTGACCTGAAACCAAATCAGCCCATGGATATCTATAATTTGACAAGTCAAAGAGAATGTACTGTATGACCAATTTAATAGAATTTTAAGTAGTTAAAGTACATAGCATCTATTTCTTTTCTTATTTTTTTTCTTGCATAGCAAGAAACTGAGGTGAAAAAAATAACATCTATTGACACTTATTTTTTTGGTTTTTTTTTTAATAGTTTATTCTCAAGTTGGTTTCCATATAACACCCAGTGCTTATCCCCACAAGTGCCTTCCTCCATGCCCATCACCACCCTTCCCCTCCCCCACATCTGCCCTCAGTTTGTTCTCTGCATTCAAGAGTCTCTCATGGTTTGCCTCCCTCCCTCTCCCCCACTATTTTTCCCCTACTTCTCCCCCACGGTCCTCCGTTAAGTTCCTCCTAATCCTCCTATATGTGGAAACGTATGGTATCTGTCCTTCTCTGCCTGACTTATTTCGCTCAGCATAACACCCTCAAAGTCCACCCATGTTGCTACACATGGCCAGATTTCATTCTTTTTCATTGCCATGTAGTATTCCATCGTACAGATAAACCACATCTTCTTGATCCATTCGTCCGTTGATGGACACTTAGGCTCTTTTCATGTTTTGGTTACTGTTGAGAGTGCTGCTATGAACGTTAGGCTACATGTGCCCCTATGCATCAGCACTCCTGTGCCCTTTGGGTAAATTCCTAGCAGTGTTATTGCTGGGTCATAGGGAAGTTCTATTGTTAAGTTTTTTGAGGAACCTCCACACTGTTTTCCAGAAGGGCTGCACCAGTTTACATTCCCACCAACAGTGTAGGAAGATGCCCGTTTCTCCACATCCTCACCAGCATCTAGAGTCCTCTGATTTGCTCATTTTAGCCACTGTGACCAGGTGATATCTCAGTGTGGTTTTGATTTGTATTTCCCTGATAAGAAGGGATGCTGAGCATCATTTCATGTGTCTGTTGGCCATCTGGATGTCCTCTTTGGAGAAGTGTCTGTTCATATCTTCTGCCCATTTCTTCACTGGATTGTTTGTTCTTTGGGTGTGTAGTTTGGTGACTTCCTTATAGGTTTTGGATACTAGTCCTTTATCTGATATATCATTTGCAATTATCTTTTCCCATTCCGTCGGTTGCCTATTAGTTTTATGGATTGTTTCCTTTGCCGTGCAGAAGTTTTAATCTTGATGAGGTCCCAATAGTTCATTTTTGCTCTAGATTCCCTTGCCTTTGGGGATGTGTCAAGTAAGAAATTGCTGCGGTTGAGGTCAAGGAGGCTGTTTCCTGCTTTCTTCTCTAGGGTTTTGATGGTTTCCTGTCTCACATTAGGTCCTTTATCCATTTTGAGTTTATTTTTGTGTATGGTGTGAGAAATTGATCTAGTTTCATTCTTCTGCATGTTACTGTCCAGTTCTCCCAGCACTATCTGTTAAAGAAGCTGTCTTTTGCCATTGGATACTCTTTCCTGCTTTGTCAAAGATTAGTTGGCTGTACACTTTTGGACCCAAATCTGAGTTCTCTATTCTATTCCATTGGTCTATGTGTCTGTTTTTGTGCCAATACCATACTGTCTTGATGATGACAGCTTTGTAGTAGAGGCTAACGTCTGGGATTGTGATGCCTCCCGTTTTGGTTTTCTTCTTCAACATTACTTTGGCTATTCAGAGTCTTTTTGGTTCCATACAAATTTTAGGATAGTTTGTTCTAGTTTTGAGAAGAATTCTGGTGCAATTTTGATTGGTATTGCATTGAATTATTGACACTTATTTTGAATCCTAAAACATAAGAAAGAAATCAAGCTGTCCTTATATTTAAAATACAGATTAGTGTCTCTATAATTTATAAATTTAAAATGTTTATATTGAGATATATGTTCATGATATTTTTACTTATATAGATGCATGATCAGAATAATATGATTTATTCAAACTTGTAATAACTTAATCACTTTATTCTTTCTCGTAAAAGCAAAGATCTTTAAGTTTACAGTTTTCAGATATCTGAATTTTATATGAATATAAATTACATGGTATATATATTATATCCATTTAAATATGGGTATAAATTATATAAAAGGACTTGGGATACTTCTTTTGGGTCTTGTAGACAAATTCTGGTTCACATGCTCAAGAAGCAAACAATTCAATACTATATTTCCAGAGAAAACTTCTAACAAGTCACATCTCTAATAAAGTGTCTTCCAACAAAACCATACTCTAACCATGTAATAGTTTAGAAAGTATAGACAAAGGGTCAGGGGTGCCTGGGTGGCTTAGTTGGTTAAGCGTCCGACTTTCACTTAGGTCATGATCTCACGGTCCGTGGGTTCGAGCCCCGCGTGGGCTCTGTGCTGACTGCCAGCTCAGAGCCTGGAGCCTGTTTCAGTCTGTGACTCCCTCTCTCTCTGACCCTCCCCTGCTCACGCTGTCTCTCTCTCTGTCTCCTAGAAATAAATAAACATTTAAAAAAAAAAAGAAAGTATAGACAAAGGGTCAAATTCAGTTATTTCTTCAGCTCTCATAAAATGTCAATATTTGCTAATGTTACATATAAGACATCTCAGAATTTAAATATTGCAGTCTGAAACACAGGATCATTGGATTTCGTATATGATCTAAAATCTGTTCCTTCCTTGATATTTCTAAATCACCAGAGAAGCATGTGAATAATCTAAAGACTTGCTTCAAGAATTGACCGATTACTTTATGGACAAGAGCCATCTTTCACTTACTTTAAATCTCACTAAAATTACTATCCTCAGAGATAGTGTCAAGACAGATTGATGTGTCACGGTCATATCGTTGAAGAAACAATCTGTGCTTTCTGCCTTCACCACCCCTCTCATTCTCCTAGTGCAAAATCCTTCCTCTCATTTTATAAACTACCTCCTGCTTTGCGTGGGTGGGCTATTCTCTCCTCCCAGGGGTGGGTGCCGGATTTGAGCTCCTCAGAGTACTCGAAATGCCTGGACGTGTTAGTTAGTCCAGGGACGGACAATTGCTTACACAAGTTCAACAAGAAGCATTTTCAGGATTGAAATAAATGCTGGGGTTTGAAAGAGGATTTCTTTTCCTTCCAAGGTCATTGCTGCGAAGGACTATTCAAGCTTGGTGATACCAGAGCCATTGTTTGCCACCAAAAGGAAAAAAAATCTGCTTGAGTATAAATCAACACAGAGGAAAACAGAGCTGAGAGATGGAGGAAAGAGTGCCAGTTTCACACTTGTGCTTTTTCATTACATAGAAGCAATAAAGTTCCATTTGGATTTCCATTGACTAAAAAATTACTATTAACACAAGGATGATACCCTAGAATATATTCAGGTTATTACTATAATAATGTCCTTCCTACCTTCTAGATATATTTTCTTGCATGGGAAAAAGGCAAACTTCCAAATAATCAATCACATGACTGAGGCTGCATTTATTGAGTGTGTGAAACATATAACTATCATCCATTACATGTCTCAGTTCGTGCGTACACACACACACACACACACACACACACACACTCACACACTACAGAGTACTGATCACAGAGAGCACTACATAGAGTTGTTTATCCACCAAGTGTGACCGACTTACCTACAATAATTTGACTTACCTACAATAATTAATGCTTGACTTTCCTCCAATAATACCTACCCATTGGGTCCCTGTTAATTTCTCCTTTGGCATTCTTTTATTTTTCTTCCCTTCTAACTTTTTATTGTCCAATATAGCTTATTCTAGGCTATATAGAAGTTGTAAAACAATGAATCCAAAATTTTACAATATCTTGAAATTTAACAGCATTTACATGCTGAAGCTTACAGATTGGAAATAATCATTGATCCAAAAAAATAAAAAAATACCCTCAAACATTTGTTCAAGCCCTTAGTCAATTGAAATATTTTGCTATGTCAACTAAATAAACACTTTTCTTTGAAGAAAGCCAGCAAATGATTTCACTTTTTTTATATTATCTATTACTGGCATTTCTTAAAGAATAGGGCCTAAGGGGAGCATTCCTTTAAAAGCGAAATAGAGTAAAATCTCTTTTAGATCTTTTTCAGTAGTAAAAGCTGATTCTTCTATTAACCTCTTTCTTTCTGCTATGATGTATTATTAAAAATGGAAAGACACTGTTGATGGCATGTATTGTATCAATAGCATTGTGGGATACCATTTATTTTACTTTAAGGAGAGTTTATTTCATCATGAGCCAACTTGGAAAGCCTTTCAGAGGCCATCAGCACACTGGCTTTCTTCATATTAGATAAAAGCAAGGATACCGTGTATACACATTGATCTGGAGTTATTCAAAGACTGGGTTAGGGAAGAGAGAATTTCCTTCCTTGGTACAGAGTAACTTTCATATCATATCAATACCTTTGAAAATCTGCAAAGCCCTTTTT
This sequence comes from Proteles cristata cristata, assembly GCA_017311185.1. NCBI lineage: Eukaryota > Metazoa > Chordata > Mammalia > Carnivora > Hyaenidae > Proteles > Proteles cristata. The sequence goes on along the minus strand of JAESUZ010002548.1, from coordinate 440,461 downwards.
AAATCGAAAATATCAGTGGGCAAATTTCACCTTTTCTGAGGTAAACTGAAAATGTATAGACAAAGTCTTATCAGAACCAAAATGGAATAAAGTAAATTTCAAAGAAAATAAAAATAAACATTAACTTTAAATGTCAACATATTCTAGGAGTTCCTGGATGGCTCAGTTGGTTAAGCATACGATTTTGGCTCAAGTCATGCTCACATGATTTGTGAGTTCGAGCCCCGTGTTTGGTTCTGTGCTGACAGCTCAGAGCCTGTAGTCTGCCTCAGATTCTGTGTCTCCTTCTCTTTCTGCCCCTCTCTTGTTCACGCTCTGTCTCTCTCTGTCTCTCAACAATAAATAAAACTGCTAAAATTTTTTAAAAAATAAATAATAAATAAATAAATGTCAACATATTCTAAAATATGAGTAGCGAAAAACTGAATTTAAACCATACCAATTACTTGAGTATTTTTAATTAGTTATTTGTAATTCATAAGTTGTAGATTAATATATACCGTTTATCTACAGAGAGCTAAACGTGTGGTTCCCAAAGGATATTTATCTGGCAAACTTTTTATTTAAATGGCCAGATAACAAATACTTTAGGCTCTGTGAGGCACCCAGTATAATCTCTACTATGTAACATGAAAGCATCCATAGACAATACACAAACAAATATGTATGTTCCAATAAAACTTTATTTATAAAATTAGGTAATGGGTCAGATCTGGCCCACAGGTTGTAGTTCATCAACTCCTTCTCTATGCTAAACTAAATTGTTCTGTATGTTGCAAAGAGTAGTAAGAGTAGTTTATATGTATAATAAATAGAAATATGTTTCTTAGAATCAGATGAGCTTTCTTTCTAAATTTACCAATAACATATTTTAAACTATTTTTTCCAGAAGGTGCTCCCCGAAGGCTTTGGTTTCTTAGCAAGAGAAGAAAAGAGAATATTTTGAGTGAAGAAAATGAGCAGATCATGCTCTGATCTGAAGCAGACCAATTCTGCTATTTGCCACTTAAGATCGTATACTGTTGACCCTTGAACAGCATAGGTTTGAACTGCATGGATCCACTTATACACGATTTTTTACAGTATGGTACTATAAATGTATGTTGTCTTTCTAATGACTTTCTTAAAAACATTTTCCTTTCTCTATATTATCTATTGTAAGAATTGAATATAGAATACAAAAAACATACAAACTATGTTATATCACATTAATCAAATGTTTATGTTATCAGTAAGGCTTCTAGTCAACAATAGGCTATTCGTAGTTAAGATTTGGAGGAGTCAAAAGCTATATGTGAATTTTTCAACTGCATGTGGTGTCATCGTCCCTAATTCCCACATTGTTCAGGGGTCAACTGTGTATGTCTTAGGATCAAAGGGACAGGTGCCTCAAGTGTAAAGTGAATCTTGAGTCCAGGAAACTTTAAAAGACCATTAACTGAGATGGAAAGAAGACCTGTACACTTGTCCAGTGTCCTACTAAGGAAGCCTAGAAAGCTGAGAAATAACAACAGGAGACAGATGTCAGCAGTGTCAAGACAAGGACACAGTCACCCTAGTGCTTGCACTTGCTGGCTTGTGAGGAGCATGCCACCTTGAGCTTTTCAGACACAGGTTTTAATAACCATCATGGAGCAAAGGCTGCAGCCTTTCAGCAGTGCTCAGATCACATGTGACAGCTGTAATTGAGTCAGCAAAGGGGATGCTGAGAAGAGGGTAATGGGCCACGCAGACAGAGGGAGAGCTGAGCAAGTACTCAGAGATGATTCTCATTGACAGTGATGTGAAACTGGTAGGTGTATATTGAGTTTCAAACATCCTCTGATCCAGAGACAGAAGCCACAATTATCACGTTGACAGGTCTGCAAAAGGTGACTATTGTCCAAAGGCCATAACGCATCAAGAACTAGAATTTAGGATACAAATTCTTCCTTTTAGAAGAAGGAATTGATATATTTGGTAGAATTTGAGACAAACAAGATACTTTTAATTAGATTACAATATATAAAATTGTTCAGTCCCAGACTAACTCTAGAACTCAGGAGTTGTGGAAAAGAATTATAACGCTGATACCCTACTGTGTAAAACAGTATGGAGTTTCCTCAAAAAAATTAAAAACAGAAATACCATATGACCCAGTAATTTCACTCCTAGAAGAGAATGAAAACACTAATTGAAAAAGATATATTACCCCTATGTTTATTGCAGCATTATTTACAATGGCTAAAATAATGGAAGTAACCCAAGCTTCCACTGATAGGCAAATAAATAAAGAAGATGTGGTATAATATATACATATACACAACTATACCAAATGTTAACTAACTTGAGTTTAAAATAAAATATTGGAAGAAAATATATAGATATACATATATATTGGATATATATAGTGGATATGTATATATAATGGTTAAAGAAAATGTGGTACATATATAGGTATATTCCATTATATATATTTGTTATATATGTGTATAATGGAATATATATGTGTAGAATGTTTGTGTATATATATAATCTATGTGAATAGTTGAATATATATACATAATGGAATGTTTGTATATGTGTGTGTGTGTGTGTGTGTGTGTGTGTGTGTGTGTACTTAGCCATAAAAAAGAATGAAATCTTGTCATTTACAACAACATGGATGAGCCTTCAGGGTATGACACTACATGAAATAAATAAGACAGAAAAAGACAAATACTATCGGATTTCAATTATATGTGTAATCGAAAAACCAATATGAACAAACAAACAAATCAGAAACAGACTCATGAATACAGAGAACAAATTCGTGGTTGTCTGAGGGGAGATGGTTGGAGGAATGAGTGAAATAGGTAAAAAGAATTAGAAGCTTCCAGTTGTAAAATAAGTAAGTCATGGAGATGAGAAGTACAGCATAGAGAATATAGCCAATAATACTTTAGTAACATTGTGTGGTGACAGATGGACATTGTAGTTATTGTGGTGAACATTAAGTAATGTATAGAATTGTTGAATCACTATGCTGTATATCTGAAGGTAATATAGCATTGTATGTCAACTATACCTCAATAATACATTTTTTACAGCATTTTTTTAAAAAACTGATACCCAGAGTAAACACAATTTTATGATCTCCCTAACTTTCACTTTCAGACTCTCTGTTGATCTTTGCTTTGTACTTCACGCATTAACCTAACATTCATCTACCTCATATAATAGAAATATAAGATCTAGAGATAGACCAGTCTCCAAATGTGACTCCCTGAAAAGAGAGAGAATTCTACTCAACTGGACAAGTTTAAGCTTCTTGGAATCTCGAGAACTGAATGAGAAAAATCAAAGAAATACAGGTATAATTTTACCTCTGAACCATGAAAGTAGACAATGCTCCACAACTTTCATCCAAAACACTAGGCATGTACTTGGGTGAAGGTGTCACTCAGTGAATGGTAATGCTTAGTCTAAGTTTTTAAAATCTAAATAAAATGGCTTTCTGTAAACATGATTTATGGATTCAAGGAGAATATAAGCTAATACCCCAGTTAACAGTAATGTCTTATAAAACTATGTATTAAAATAAATACAAATATTAACTGGCATTGTATATAGAATATATCTGTATTGTATATATCACATATCATATATTACCTAATATTATATATACATTATATATATTACATACATAGAGAGTACATAGAGAGTACTCTCTAGTATATACATACATAGAGAGTTGAGAGCAAAGGTTCCAAAACTTTATTCATGGCATCCTTAGTGTTTCAGGAGCATTTTCATGGCATCTCGAGGCCAAAAGAAATGGCTAATAATTCCATGTTTTATCTAATTAGGAATCACTAGAAGCCTGTCTTCATGAAGGTATGACATCAGCAAGTGGAAGTAGCATGGTCCAAAGATGACACTGTAAACTACCTCAAGATTCATGTGGTGATCAACTCTTTCCTTTGAAATTTTAAAATATTCCAATGGCATTCCTCTGAGTTTGATCCAACTCTGGAATGCCTGAGCACATAGTTTAGAAAACACTGGTTTAGAACAAATCTAGGAATGATTTTTGTACCTAATCTCTCATCTAATTTAGTAACACAACGCTAGAGGCGAGCAATTTCACTGTCTCACTCTGCTCCATCTTAAATTGACCATCCCTTCAGGTTTAAAATATTAAATAAACTTGAAATTGACTTTGCTTTGAGGCTCCAAGGAGAACCTGTGGATTCTCTTAGACACTACCTCTTTCTTCTTCAATGAGTGAGTCTCAACTGACCACACACAATTTATCTAGGTAAAAAGCTTTCAACAGTGAAAGTCACAATAGTTCTCATTTTTGTCCAGAAACAAAGCTGATGAAACAGACGCAGAATTACTTTCTCCATTCTGAATACATTCCTTCACTGAAAAATCTCAATGATCAGCCTTAATTGATCAAGATACTTCCAAATTAATAATCCCTCACCATACAAGTAGCTTGTCATTCGCATGTGGTTTCTTTGTATGTTCTAACACATGTTGTAAGATTTCAACAACCCTGACTGACATAAAGACATTATAGTTTCCTCTAGCTGTATGTTCCTCATCAAGTTAGACTCTTGAAAGTTAAATATTTTTAAAGGATAATGATTCTTCATAAAATATAAGGAAAGGCATCAAATAATAAAATTTAACTAAAGAACAATCCTGGATGCCTATGAAGAAGAGGCTTAAGACTGGGCATTTGTGTGTGTGTGTGTGTGCACGCGCACACACCTGTATGAATGCATGTGCAAGAGAGAATTGAGAGAGAACAGAGAAAGATATTTATATTCCTTACAGGTATGTGAACAGGAACTCATGGCAATGTGAAGATGACAGAATGAGTGTAGGCACGCAGTGAGGATGTAGGAGTCTACACACAACAGTATGGGCCAAACAATCACAGTAGGCGAAAGATTCTCTCCAAATACAGGCAGTTTTCAGATGGATCTACAGCAATTCAATCAAAATATGTTAAGTAACAATGATAAGCAGGGGCAAATTGCAACATTCTGAAAGCAATCTGAATTAAACTACATTCTTCCCTCCACACATTCCTGGGAGGCTTTTCATAACAGCAACCACGTGCATTATAAACAGTATCACCTCTCCAATGGACAATTGGCTTCTTCCCATGCAGTAGTGTGATTTGAGACTACCATCTACTCCAACAGTTGGTAAAATCTTTTGCATTACCTTTTGCATGGATATCCTCTGAAGACAAAAACAGAATCCTATTGCATTCACAATTAGCAAGAGTGTCAAAGGCAACAGGTTTAACAAGGTATTGATAGTTTCTCTTCAATTCAGTTATAACTATACTGCCAGCGTCTATGAAACATAACCGGATCAACAAATTATGTAACAAATCATGAAAGCAACTGGCAGAACTGTCAAATAAAGTATTCATTACATGTAGAAAGATGTTTGAAATTGATGTAAAAAGATGACTACATTGCATTTTACACATAAATCTCCATAAATATCCATATTTTACAGCCCATAGTAATTACTGATGTGTAACCTTAAATGAGACCAATACTGTATTCATGCATTGAGTAAATGCTAATATAATACTATACATTTAGCAAACACTAGTTGTCAAAAACAGTTTTTCTTAACCTTTTCACAGTGCAGTAAGATATGTGTAATGCATATTGCATACAGTGACTGAGGGTGAGGTCTGGAAGATGCAACAAGCAAAAATAAAGCCAGATGTCAGTGAAATGATCCCAGTGTGAGCTGTCTATCTCTTCCTTTGTTATTTCTCTATTACTATATTATGATATTCCACATGGCAGACAGCCATTGTACTTTAGTAGTAGGAACCACCCAAAAGAACAGATTTCTAAACTTTTTTCTAATCTCTTTGGAACATCTTAGAAATAGTAGCAGTAATATAAATCCCAGAAGATTTAACATGTAAGTGTTCATGGTAGTCCCCTTTTCCTCTAGTAAATCTAAAAAGTGTCATGAAGACGGATAATACTTAAAAAATTTTTTGTCAAAAAATTCATAACCAGACAGTTGCAGACTTTGAAACAGACACTATTGGTAAATATTCTTTTACTGATCTCTTTTTTTCAGTGTCTTTCTCTATAAAATGGAGATAGTAGTGCCAACTTCATAAGGTTATTGTGAAGACTATATGAATTAGTATATGACTATAAATTCTTATAGATAAATATGTCTCAGAATTTAGAGTTATAACCTTCCTTTTGGTGAGAGAACACAGTATATATGCCATGTGTTATGTAACACTGTAATCAATCACGAGGTTTCTGCAGAGTGTATAGCATTTACCTTCATGGGATGGAGATTGTAAATTAAGAAATTGTCCATTCATGACAGTTCTTGCCACCAGATGAGTTCAGATCATGTCTGGTCTTGCTGCCAATTGAGTTTAAAACAAACTTTTTGAATTTTAGATTCACAGACAAAAAAAATTGCAGTCCTGAATATGCAGAACATTTAGACACTTAGCACAAAATTTCATATATAGTGAGCACTAAGCATATGTTTTTCAATTTTTATTATTTTTATTATGATAATAATAGTATTATTATTATCCAATTTGGAGCTCAAGATGTTACCTCCCTTCTTTTCTTCCTCCTTTACTTTTTCTTCTCTCTCTTTCAACAAATAAATATCCAGGGCATTTTCTTATACAGCACAAATCTACATGATGAAATAATCTGCCAAGGGTAGCACTTAGATACAATGCAATTAATTTCCCAGAACCAAGGACCAGTAAGATTCCCAAAATACTACTTTTTGTTGCTGCATAAGTTATCACCAAAAACAAAGTTTACACTTTCTATAGCAATACTCAGCAGCTATCACCCACACATTTATAAAGTCAATCATGGAGTTAAATTAGCAACTAAATGGCAGCCATGTTAAAGTTTATTTGTTTATTTTAAGGGGGGAGGGGCAAGGTGGGCAGAGAGAGAGGGAGAGCGAGAGAATCCTAAGCAGGATCTGTGCTATCAGCACAGAGCACCATGTGGGGCTTGATCTCAGACACCTTGAGGTCATGACCTAAGCCAAAATCAAGAGTCAAGTGCTTAATTAACTGAGCCACCCAGGATCCCCTAAATGGTAGCCATTCTAATGTTATTACTATAATTATGGACATACTTTGATTACCAAGATTTTCTCTGATCACCACTTATAACAGAAAAAATGAAAAACCCTGGAAGATTCTTCATAATTAAAGTTATTAAAATGAATAACTAAATAACACATATTTAAGGATTACTTTGGTATTTTCCAAAAAATTTCCCCTCTTTCCACAAATGAGATTCCCAAACAAATTTCTAATTCAGTAATGGGGCTAGTTTTTTTTAAAAAAAGGGACTTTAGGGCAATATTCCATACTTATCTACAGAGTATTGATCAAAACCAAATCCTTATTGAATAACATTTTAGGAACTAAAACGTACAAACTCCTGTATAAAATAAATATCATGGGGACATAATGTACAGATAGGAACTATAGTGAATAATACCACACTGTATATTTGAACATTGCTAAGAGAATAGGTCTTAAAAGTTTTCATTAGGAGAAAAAAATTTGTTCCTATGTGTGGTGATGGATGCAAGTTAGATTTATTGTGGTGATCATTTCACAATATGTACAAATATCAAATCATTATGTTGTACACCTGAAATTAATATAATGTTATATGTCAATTATATCTAAATTGAAAAAAAAACAAATCCTTATTAAATAACATTTTATACTCAGGAGATGAAAATCTTCAAAGCATTCCCCACTAATTCCATAAGAGAGTTACTTATGTTTGGTCCAAATCTGTATAGAAAAAACTCTTGGGGCAAAATGCTAAGTATGTCTTTTCACATAATAACAACCAATCATAGCTCACATTCTCTCTAAATCCAGTTCTAACTTCTAAACAGGACAGACCCTTCTACTGAAAATGTTTTCACCATTTTCCCCAGTTATTCAACTGCTGTACTAACACAGCAGAGACCTAATTAAATGACTGATTTGGGGCTTTTTGCATTTATAACTAATTTTGCCTATTTTGAATACAATACTATATGAATGAGGGTAATAAATCTTACCTCCTAGAGTTACTATGTGGGTCCAATCCAATCTCAACACACATTTAATTTCAACTATTACTTGCCCAAAGATATGTCAAAGGTTGTGTAACATGTTAAACATCACAAAATGGTAACATGTTTTATTCTTAATCTATTGCAAACAGTGAAAAAAAAACTGATGTAAAAAATCACATTTATACATTTCCATTAGGTAGGGCCCCGTGGAAGATTCATCTTAAAATTCTTTAATTTGTGAACCATTTGTGATTTACTAAACAGCTAGATATAGGCTGTTTTGCATGCATTATCTTATTTTATTCCCCTTAGATACACTTAAGAAGAAAGTTCCTAAAGAAGTTTAAATATCATCCTTGGACTCCAGAGTTATTGATAGGCCAAATAATCTCTCATTAATGGGGTCTTAGGTCCAGATATGAGGGTATTATGTGACTTCCCAAGGTTGTTCATAGTGGAAGCAATGCGCCTTCCTAGAGAAGAGACCCAAATTCCCTTAAGGACCCAAGTTATCTCTAGAGCAAGCAACTGAAGCTGTCACTGAAGCTGAATCAGATTTTATTCTCGGGTAAGCTTAGATTCACCCAGTCCACCCAGTTTTATGATTGAACTATTACTGCATTACACTTTTATACAATGACACAGTGTGAATAGAAATGCAATAGAAATAAACAGGACAAAGCAACATGATATGGCACATGTGATAAATTCAACACAAAAACATTGAACAAAATGACAAGTTGTAGAATATAGACAGTATATTATTTATATGTCATTTAAAATATGCAGAACAATATTTTATATTACATATATACATATATAATAAAAGTATAAAAATATAGATAAGAATGATCAAAAGCAAATTCAGTATGGTTTATTTCTGGAAAAGGAAAGGGATGAAAGACATAACAGAAGGGACACAGATGACTTTAGCCAAATCTACAATACTTAATTTCTTTACCAAAAAAAGACCTGATGTAATTATAGCAAAATGCTAATATTTGTTCAAATTAAAGTATGGAAGGATCATATGTATATATTTGTTTCATAATCATTATACTTTTATATTAAAATATTTCATTATTTTAATTTTTTAAAAAATGAATGAATATATGCATTCATTTTCTAAGGGGAGTAAAATGTGCATGATGGGGGGAGGGGAGAAAGAAAGCATGTTACCCCTAATACATATTCTCTTGGAAACTGACAACTTACAGACATCACTCCGATTTTCTAGTAATCTCTTTATCAGCAAACAATGCCACACTTTTCTGAAAACTGAAAAATATACTATAAGATTGAACAGTTAGTATGAGTCCAATGCTATACTGCATGATCTCATTCAATCATTCAAAAAATGTTATGATGTAGTCATTATCATCCCCAGTTTTCAGGGAAGGAAATTCAGAAGCAAAGCAATCTGTTCAAGGTCATACAGCTGTGGCAGAACTGAGCATCAACCACCCACAGAAGGCCCATTCTCTTTTGTGGATACTACATTCGGAAACCATAAAAATCAGACAAGAAGAAGGAAGCCACTCAGGCAGATAGATTAAAATGGGAAGAACTGGAGATATCACTGGACTTGAGTCAGTTAGAAGTCAGCTTAGGTAGAGAAATCCTTTTAAAAGATGAGATCTGAATCATGCTTTAAATAAGACAACGTCTTTACTGACTTAGAAGAATAAATCACAACACAGGCAGTGAAGTTAAAAAAGGGAGTGTGAACTCATGGGAGGGAAGGTTCCTTTTCTCAGAACGAGAATGGGGAGTGCAATTTACACAAAAAAAGCATACAGACAAAAGAGAGAATAGGCTTAATGGAAATTTTAAAGAGAAGGGATCCAAATCAAAAAAGAAATTAAGTGATAGAAAACATATGCAGACTATTAAGACAGAAAAATATGGGAGATTGAAGAGTCAAATGTTAGCTTCTGAAATTTGAATCAAACCAAACTTTTAAGGCAGAAAGGAGAGCTGAATCATCTGATTTCAAAGGTAGGAAAATTGGAACAAATGATTAAATTGAGGAAAAAATGGGGAGCAGAATTGTGGTTTGTTTATTTTTAGAGGTTAAATGAAATACTCTTTTGAAACATGTATTAGAAGCATCTGATTCCACATAAGGAACTTTAAAAAGTGGAACAGGGAAAAGAATTCTGCTTCTGTTTCCTGAGCCTTCTGAAAGTACTTAGGTGGGTATGTTTGGGTGGAAACATTAGCTTTTTTTTTTTTTTGAACACACTCTGATTCTCCCCCACCTCAACCTGAAACCCTAAAGCTGTGTTCATGACAACACAATCATTTCTACAGTAACTAAAGAGCTGTCAGCAAAAGAGGATTATTACTTAAGTTGAGAAATAAGCAACTAAAAAAAAAAAAACCCTGTAAACCACAAAGAACAGGTTCCCATGCCAATATTGAAAGTGACAAAGCCAAAGCAATGTAAATATGGAAAATGCTGTGTGCTGGGCAGCCCCAACTGACCTTCTAGTGATTGGTTTCCAAACTTTGGGGAAAGATTTCTACAATTTAACCGAATATACTCAGACTTTGATATATCTTGCTGACTCTTCAGACACAAATTTATTAATGGGTATTCAAATTCAATAGAAGGCATTTGGTTTGTATCCTACTTCCTACCTACCTATGATATATTGAATTCAAACTGAGTCATTTGGGTGGTCTATGATAAGAATTATGAATTCTTTGTGAAGGTTTGAGATGGTCCAAATTCCATCAGCATAAATAAATAAATTATACTGTTTAATGAATGTTGCCTAGGAGTTCTAGGGAAAATAGTGATGTATTACTATTCCAGGAAAGTGATCAGACCAACACAGTAGTAGAAAAGCTACCACATGATTTTCTGCAGTGAGCTCACTTTCCTTCTCTTTGTTAATTCAATTTAGAGTGTCTCACTCCTCTTTTTCCAAATTTTTGCTACAAATAGAGAATAGTTTTAATGTTATTTGCAACAAATTATTTACATGCTCAAGAGATTTTGGATTAAGAAAAAAAATCCAGGTATACTATCTCATGTCAAAGAAGACAATAACTGGAAAAGAAAGGATTATCTACATAACCAAAGTACTTATTCTAAATTAAAGAAGCTACCAGTTGCCCACTTTAAATTTTTTAGTCTTGAAAACATGTCTAAAACCCTGTTTCAATCTACCACAGACCAAGGGATAAATTGATACAAGACATACTGAAATCATGAAAGCAATCTACTTTTGTCAACAGTAACTATGCTACTGGAGAAGTACAGTCTTCAAGGAATTTTTTCAAGACTTTCTATACCATGATTTATATAATTATAAAATAAATGTAAACTTTAGGATTTTTCTGATGCTGAATAGCTGAAAATATAATGTGAACCACAAAATGTTGGAATTTTCCATTCCTCAGATTTTGGCAATTTAGGGGGCTGGATTAACTCTGTGAAACCAGTAGGGTCCATTTTACAACAGAGAAGCATGCTAGTCATCTGAAAAGTTAGGAGCTTCATTGGATGGTTCCTTGGAAAAAAGTGGCAGAAAAAGGTAGAATCATTTCAAAAATTTGCAACAATGTGGATGGAACTGGAGGGTATGATATTAAGTGAAATAAGTCAGTCAGAGAAATATATCATATGATAGATATCACATAATTTCACTCATATGAGGAATTTGAGAAACTTGACAGAAGACCATAGGGGAAGGGAATGAAAAATAAGTTACAGAGGAAGAGGCAAACCATAAGAGACTCTTAAATACAGAAAACTAACTGAGGGTTAATGAGAGAAGGGGATTTGGAGGGATGAGGGAGGTGAGAAGGGGCATTGAGGAAGAAACTTGGGATGAGCATTAAGTGTTTTATGTAAGCAATGAATCACAGAAATCTCTTCTGAAGCCAAGACTACACTGTATGTTAGCTAACTTGACAACGAATTTTTTTAAAAAGTGACCCCCCAAAAAAATGGAATTGAAGTCAGAAGATCTAGAACCTATTTTAACCCTGGCCACTTTTACCAACCAGGTGACCTTGGTTAAATAAGCCAGTACTCAGTTCCCTTATCAACAAATCAGGGACAATACCAACCACACTTTTCTCACAGAATTGTGAGAATCAAGTAAAAAACACTATGTTTTAGACATATCAATGTGCATATGCATGTACTCCCTCCCTTGAATGGATTTCTGTGTGTATGTGTGGGCAACAAAATGTAGAAATTCAGACAAAATGTGAGTACCACAGTCAGAAAAAGCCAGCAGATCAGCATGTGAAAATGCACGCAAAAAAAATATGTAATGTTAGATTCCAAGACATCAAAGTCAAGGCAGGAAAATGAAAGAGACTGCAGGATTTGTGATTTCCATCCATGAAAACAAATCATGGTTTCATGATGACCAAGTGACGTCAAATTTTTTTATGATACTAAAACAGAGAAATGTCACTAGTGGGATCTCAAAAAAGTGTGCACTATATGAATAAAAATCACCAATGTGCTCCCCACTATTTTCTTGGATCCATAAGGGGATGAGTTTCCCAGGGCTATTTGTTGTCATGAACCTTAGCATAAGCCTACATAAGGATTCTAATGTCAAACCATAGTTTAATAAAAACTGTGAGGGATTCCATTAACCCACATGATCAACTTAGGAATATTTCCGTACTAAAATTAAGGAACAGAACCAAAATTAAAACAGATCTTGCTTCCGTTGGAAGACAGGCCAAAACAATGTCTCACAAAATTAGTTGGGATATTATGACCATATGTTCTCCAATGGAAAAAACCATACACATACAATTCTAGTAGTTATTACTAGTCACTCATCATAGCCATAAACAACACATTTAACTAAAGTACTTGGAGAATATTTGACATTAAGCAATGCATCTCCCTAGTAAGTCCTAGATACACAAATTGTCAAATGTCACCCCAGATAATTGAATGAATGAACCTGATAGACAGAACTACTCAAAATATGCTCAGTAAATGTTCAAAGATTTTTCTTGAAAATCATAATTTTGATTTTAGAATAGTTGAACAAATTTTTTTGTTCGTTTCTTTTTTGTTTTGTTTTGTTTTTTGCAAATACTAAATTGTCTTTGAGCCACTCTTAAGTGTATAGTGATACAACGATATCATCGTGACCTGAAGGAAACCTTTTAATTCCGTAGAATGGACTGGTCATAGAGCTGGAGGTGTGCCTCATTTGTGATATTGTGTCTTTAGAATATAAACCTAACAGTTCTGATTCAGAATATCTTCAAATAACATTTTGTCTTGTTTATAGATCAGCTTTACTAGATAAAGGACCATTTCCAGGATTCAGGGTGGTGGGGAGGGTGAGAGGGGAAGCAGCAAAGGGATTTCACAGCTGAGCAGTGAAATGCTTGCTTTATATTCAAGTCTTTAATACGTTTTGAGTTAACCTTTGAGAGTGGTGTAAGCCAGAGACCCAGCTTCATTCTTCTGCATGTGCCTATCCAGTTTCCCAAACACCATGTACTAACGAAACTATCCTATCCCTATTGAGTATTGAGAATACTTGTCAAATATTAGTTGACCATATAAGCATGGGTTTATTTCTGAGCTCTCTAGTCTGTTCCATTTTATGATTTTTAAAATTTCCATTAAAAAACTTTAAAATTCTGGGGGCGCCTGGGTGGCTTAGTCGGTTAAGCGTCTGACTTTCGCTTGGGTCATGATCTCGCGGTTCGTGGGTTCGAGCCCCGCGTCGGGCTCTGTGCTGACTGCCAGCTCAGAGCCTGGAGCCTGTTTCAGTCTGTGACTCCCTCTCTCTCTGACCCTCCCCTGCTCACGCTGTCTCTCTCTCTCCTAAAAATAAATTAAAAAAAAAAAATTTAAAAAAAAAAACTTTAAAATTCTGTTGGAAATTTGATTACATTGAATCTGTAGATTACCTTGGGAGTTATGAACATTTTAATAATATTAATGCTTTCAGTTCATGAACATAGGATAGCCTTCCATATATTTGTTTCTTTTTTTTTTTTTTTTTAATTTTTTAATGTTTATTTATCCTTGAGAGAGTGAGAGAGACAGAGAAAGAGCAGGGAAGGAGCAGAGCGAGAGAGGGACACAGAATCTGAAACAGGCTCCAGGCTCTGAGCTGTCAGCACAGAGCCCAACGCGGGGCTCGAACCCATGAACCGTGAGATCATGACTTGAGCCGAAGTCGGACGCTCAACCGACTGAGTCACACGGGTGCCCCATATATTTGTTTCTTTGATGTCTTTCTCAAATCATCTCTGAAAGAGGCAGTCTCACAGGCTGTTCCCCTGGCAGGAAGTGCCACTGGTTGAACTTTGCAATGCTGCAGGACTGCCACCAGCTTCTGCAGTTACTCCTGGTTGCGTGGGACATCAGGCTATTTCCCAACCAGGTGATGTCTGTAGCTGTACTGCATGTTCAGGCAAGGTGCGGATAGGGTGCAGGCAGAACTTTGTGGTTGGATGGGACCTCAAATTGTGCACTGGAATCAGACAGGCCACAGGCTATACCCCAAAGCTGGGTAGGACTGCAGTCCAGTAGGACTTTGCAATCAGGTAGACTGTAGGATGTATTCCATGATGCTGGTCATCTGTGGCCACACTTCCCAGAGGGCAAGACTAGATTTTATGCTAAGAAGTTGGATGTGGCTTTGAATTTGCTTCTTAGTGTGAGCCATAAAATGGACTTCATGGCCAGTGTGGCCCATTTGCTGGGGACCAAACCATGCAGTACGGCTCACTGAGCTCTGGCTAGATGGGGCCACCAGTCCAGCTCTGCAGATGGCTTGAGCCACCGGGTGGGATCTCTGCTCAGACATGATTGCAACCAGGAACTGATTCTGCCAAGATCTGAGTGCTGGTTGCTGAAAGTCTGCTCCCCTTCACCTCTATGTGATCCCCAGTGGTAGAACCCTGTAGATTCCCCTTGTGATCCCTGTGAGGTGAGACTCAAGTGGGCATCCCAGGAAGCATGCACCAGTATTGAGGAAGCTGGATGTCCACACTGGGCTCTCTTTTCCTACTGGAGAAACTACAGACCTGGGGCAGCCCTCTCAATGTAATGCTATGCTGGCCCAGGGGAGGGACAATACAGTCAAAGTGAAATTGGTCCCCTTATCCTTCTAATGAGGTCCTTGTCCATCTCTGAGCTCTGGGAGGCCACTTCAGCCTTACTCATGGGTTCTGGGATTTTCACAATGGAGTCTTGTCTATGGAGAGTTGCTAACTGTTCTTCTGGTGAGAGGGATTGAAATTAGAAATGACCTATGTCACCATCTTAGTGGTATCACCTAATTTCTTTATTTCCACAGTGGGACTTTATTCTGTCCCCTCTTCCGGTTCTCTGTGTGTGATGGGTATCATCATATATCTTACTTCTTAGCTTAAATGTATCCTACTCACGTACCCAATCTCCTGACTTGGCGGAAGATGCCTCAAGACTCCTTTACTCTTCTCAACTATTAAATTAGATAAGTACAAGGGTGAAATAATCAACACCTTATAAATTAAATATTTGTTGATTATAAGAAATTAAAAATTTAGAAAACTATGAAAAATAAAAACTGTACCAAGATTTAATCTTTAATATTTTAAAATATGTTCTTTTAGACTATATAAGTTTATTTATGGAAAGAAATAAATGTATATACATAAAAACTAGGATAAGATGATAGCAGATATATTCACATATATAATTAGCATTAAGCATTAAGCTAATTATATATTATGTTAGCATCATACCTATTATATTTTAGCTGTACTAATTTTTCATTAAAATTCCGTAAGAAGCATTTTTTTCTATCAATAAGCATCTTTAGAAATAATTTTAACCAAGAATGATAATTTTAAATATTTTCCTTTATTTTTAGCCATTTGGGTTATTTGAGGCTGCATTGCAACTGCAGATCACTCACAAGTATATAAATAAAAATTAACCTGATTACCATTGTAATAGCCCGAGGAAGATTATAGTACAACTTGAGTGTTATCCTTTGCTCTGAAAAGATGGCTATGTTGTTATACATTGATAAATGAACAAATTAACTTACTGGAAAGAATAATTTATTTGAAAATAAGTGCTTTGACACCTGAACAAGTCAGCTAAGTTTTCCATAGAATAACAGATTGACTGTAGAATAACTACCCATTTTTTTCTTAGTGTTGTTTTCTAATGAATTTTTCTAAGTGGTTTGTCTTGTCTAATTTTATCAGTCTAATAAGAATCCGTGCTTCAACATTCTCACTGCTTCAGGCAGAAATTCCTGCAAACATGTCAAATGCATGAGTGAATGGACAAATTGGCATAGTGGGAGAGCACACACACAAAAGTGAGATGATGGCTGACCGATTTCCCTAATTACTGGAGTTTTAATGAGACGATAAAGCCCTTACTAAGGATTTCCTAAGTTTTATTAGAAGGCAATACTCTTTTTCTATTTGCAAAACAAGGGCAGCTCAAACCAACTCACAAAAGGACAGTGTCATATTCAGTTTACGGTTGATGGTCATAGTTAGTGCCAAATGAAGGACTAATGCACAGCGTTGCCGAACATGCAAACCAAGCAAAACACAACAAAACAAAATTTAAAAGGGGGAAATGATCTCACATGGTAAGCATGACAAAATAGTGAGGCCAAAATGACTGGATCTCACCTCTTCTTTAAAAGTATAGCCCTGAGTCTTTACTCATCTGAGCATCTGATCCTACAAAAACAACTGAATGGTGTTAATTCCCTTCTAGTTCTGCCAAAGCACATCCCTCCAACCAGTAAGGATCTGAAGAATGTTCCCTTTTCTCATCTAAAGGACTTGTGTTTCACTTAAGTTAATCCAGCTGATGTCCTTTGTTCATTATGTCCACCTTCCTATTATTAGTTACTTAAATATCTACATATCATCTCTAAACTCTAGTTCTTATGATTTCTTCTTAGAGGCTGCTCTTACATAGCTTCACAGACATGAAGCGTCTTCTTTTTTTTTCTTTTTTTTGCCAAATCAATTAAATAAGAAGAGAAAAATCATAAAGTCAGCAACATAGCTCTTTTATTTCTCCATCTTTCAGAATAACTCTTTCTTTAAAACTCAGGGTGCTTAATGGCTTTTGCTATTAGTTCAAACTTTATATAGCAGAGGGTTGCAGTTCAGTTCCCTATGGATGAAATGTAGACAAATATGCCTGCTCAAGAAAATTGCATAGCTTCAAACTAGTTGATTTGGTTTTATGATCCTTAGTTTTCTAGTTGACCTAAAAAGAAAGACCATTTGACATGAAGGTGTATTAAGTGATTTACATAGTCATTATCCCCAAGAGAAAACGGCATTCTCAAACTTCTTAATTAATACAAAGACTGGTTATTGATTTTACCAGTTGCATAAATCATTTTTAAACTTTTAAAAGGACTTGGGGGGGAAAGGACCTTACCTTATACTTTATAAAAAGTTTATTTCAAAATTTGCTAATAATACAGTATTTACTGAATGTCATTTTTAAAAGTTGTGAAATGCATATTTAATTTCTCATAACTAATTACCA
Source organism: Proteles cristata cristata (assembly GCA_017311185.1). Classification (NCBI taxonomy): domain Eukaryota; kingdom Metazoa; phylum Chordata; class Mammalia; order Carnivora; family Hyaenidae; genus Proteles; species Proteles cristata. Next base: position 422,835 of record JAESUZ010002548.1, on the reverse strand, counting down.
AAAGATATTTGATATGCACAAAATACTGGCTTTGGGAGTAGGCTTATTTGTTGAGTGTTCCTCCTCTTAGAAAAATCCTTTGGGGGTGGCCTTGGTGATCATGTTTGTTCAGGCAACACTAATTGGCTCCCACAGCCCTGGAAGATTATGCCTGGGATAGACATCTGATTTAGACTCTCTTTCATAGGAATGTGGAATTGAGACCAAGAGAAAATAGTTTCCTTAGTTTGTAGATAGAAATGAATGTTTAAACTCCGGTGCTATAGGACAGCCATGTTTGTTGAGAACACCATGAAACCCAGAGTTTTAGAAACATACAGAAGGAAAAAGAGACACAGGCCATTAGATCACAAGGAGACTGGGAGATAGCTGCTGTGGTTTCTGATGCTTTTCTAATTCTTGATTCCAGCCTTCATGGCATGATTAACTCCTAGATATTTATATTTCCTTTTCATTTTTAAATGAAATTTAAAAACACATACAAGAAATTGTGTAATTTTTTATTTAGAACTGAAACATATAAAAACACATACAAGAAGTTGTCTAATTTTTTATTTAGAACTGAAACATATAAAAACACATAAAAGAAATTATGTAATTTTTTATTTAGAATTGAAAGGACACTGAAGTTTACAATTGTAGAAATGATAATATTTTTCATTTTATATATCACATTTTTCAGTTCAAAAATTCCATTTGATCCTTTTCTATGATTTCCATTTTTCTGTTGAGATTTCTTTTTGTTCTTTTTGTTTTGATTATATCCATCCTTGCTTTTAAATTCTCGAATATGTTTGTAACAGCTATGTTAAAGTTCTTGTCATCTAAGTACATTATTTCTGTAATGCTGCATCTATTTTGGGTTTTTTTGTTAATTTTTTATGGATCATTCACTTTTTTTTGCTTCTTCACATATATAGTAATTTTTTATTGTATGCTGGACATTATGGATGTACATTGTTGCATGTATAAATTTTGTTGTCTTCCTTCAGTTTTAAGGTTTGTTCTGCCAGGCAGTTAATTATTTGTAACTCTCCTCAATTCTTTAAAATGTTTGTTTATAAATTTTGTTATGCTGGTTTAGAGTCATCTCTACACTAGAGATAGTTTCACTCTATTCCTAAATGGTGGCCTGCCTGAGTGCCACTGTACTTTATTTGAGTTCCCTCTACTTGCACAGTAGATTAGAGAGTATCTCCAAACAGAAAGCCAGGGCGATAAAACAGCTCACATTGTGAGTTATCCACAACTGAGGAATGATAGCCTTGCACCCTCTATCCAGAGTCTGAAAAAGAATAATTTCATATAATTTGCTACACAATTTATAATTATTCATGGTGGATACCTAGTCTGGGGGTGAATTAGCCTATTATGGAGAGCAGACTTATTGTAAAAATGTTCCTTAAAACTAATTTTATCTAGAATGAATCTATGTACTGACCGTATGTTTCGCTTACTTGCTTAATTAAACAAAAAGATTTTGGTATTTTTTTAATCTAGATTTCTTCTTCTTTTGCTATCTAGATTTCTTCATAGACTTTTAGAATTATGTTGATAAGTTTATTGTGAATCAGAGAATTTCTGTTACTTTGATCTTACTTTTGTTCCTTCTATGCTTCTCCTACCCAGCCCCAGAGCTGTCTTTTCAGTATCAGGTCTTATAATGTTATTTTGAATCACCTGTCCTGCAGTGAAATTTCAAATCTAGACACAGAGCATGAGGGTATGTATGTTCATTCATGATTGCAATGATCTTTGTGTGTACCTTAACATTCTCCTGTTTGTCAAGTCCCAACAGTGTGTAAAACCCTCATCACTGTCCCCATGAACACTTTGGTCTCCTTTATAATACAGGAACAGAACTCAAAGCTACTATTAAGTGCTTGTGGATCTAAAGCCTAATAGGTTATCCTCTCGCATCATTAATCAATAGTAAGATTTACCTAGTTTTTGGTTAACACTCTCACCATTTATCTACGTATCTACGTATCAATATCTACGTATTTGGGAAAAAACATGAAATCACTAAGCCATCTTAACCAGCATATATCTCTAATTATCAAGCAGACTTTTTTCTCTGAAGTTCCATAATTCAAAGATGAAGCACAGTAAGCAGTTCTGATTTTATAGAGTAAAAGCCCTATATAAAAGAATCAGGAAAAAAAATTATCAGAGAGCTTGCCCTCATCAGAAAATAATAAAAGGAATATATAAAAGGAATATATATATTTCTATATATAGAATATAGAATAATATATATATATATTCCTTTTATATGTTCCTTATAAAGGAACAGAATCATTATGTGAATTGTAACTAAAAAGTTTTTAAACCCCAAAACACTACTACTTTTGTTTTTTAAAGTTGTCTCCTTCCTAGTGCCCGGCTAGCTCAGTTGGTAGAGCATGAGACTCTTAAAGTTATCTCCTTCCTTTGTGTATTCATAATGAACTAGTATCAGTGAAAAAATAAACTATTTGTTGGAATTACTATCCTATGATTTAGGTTTCAACATAAGTAGACATAAATTTTAAAATCCGTCCACTGGTACATATTCCCCAGGTATGAAATGCTGGAGCTGAAAGAAGTAATCTCTATTGTTCTTTCCCCCTCTCCTGTTCTCCATATAAACTTATTGTCTCAACAGTCAATGACTGTGATGTTATGGTAGCCTTGGAGTTTTATGACTAGTAAGCGAACTATTCCAGAAAGAGTCACTGACCAAATTAAAATGCTTGAATCACAGCTTATTGAATCATTTTAAAACATACAGTGAGAATAGTGTAGAAAGAGATGGGGTAGGTTAAAACACAGGACCAGACATTAACTAGACTTACTGTGGAGATCATTTCATAATATACACAAATATTGAATTGTTACATTGTACACCTGAAACTACTATGATGTTATATGTCAATTATTCCTCAATAAACCATACACACACACACACACACACACACACACACACACACACACACACACACTTAGAACAGAGTACAAGTGGAGTATAAGGACCACACTACCTGAGTTCTTTGCTAGGCAATGTACATGTACACTCTTCTTTTTCTCTCCTTCTCCGCTCCCTCACCCATCCTTCCTCAGTAGTCAGTAGGGTTATATATAAATACCAGAATTGAGACTGAATAATAGAGTTTAACAGATAAAAGCTGTCTGGAATAAACACACTCTTTTTCTATCAAAAACAAGTACTTGCCACAACTCTAACTCAGCAATAACTAGCTGAGCAGCCACAGCTCTGATCTGTTTATTTCAGTAAAGGATACATAGGATCAGAGTGGGTATTACCAGTGGATGTCCAAGATGATATAACCTGTAAGTCATAAATATTCAGTAACTTATTGGGTTATTTCCTTTTCTTTTTGTATCTATGTCCCATGCATGTATACTCTCTTTACTAACTCCTTGGGTTTACTCTAGGTCTAGTATGCCTCAGAAATTACTTCCTTACTTACTATCAATGTGGAGTTTTACTTATCTTTCTGAATTATTTGTTTCTCTTATTCTCTACAACAGATTTGAATATTCTTAATACAACAAACATTTGTTAAAAATATTTTTTCTAGGGGATCCTTGGTGGCTCAGGTGGTTGAGTGTCTGACTCTTGATTTCAGCTCAGGTCATGATCCCAGAGCTGTGGGATGAGCCCCACATCGGGCTCCACATTGAGCCTGGAAACTGCTTAAGATTTTCTCTCTCTCTCCCTCTGCCCTTCTCCCCTGCTTGTATGCCCTCTCTCTCAAATATATATATGATATATATTTTTTCTAAAATTGTAGTAATATCTAGTAATAATTTCACATTGATTATGCCAGGCACTTCAGTAGAGTGTCAGGAAGCAGAATATCATATAATAAAGTGTTATATACGGTGTTGGCTCTACTCCAAGCACAGGGGCGATATCATGACTGGTAATAGCCCATTGAGGCAATCTCGTCTGCCTAATCAGGAACTGGCATTTGACACAGTCTGGCCAATAAGATCAAACAGGACCTGCTATGGGGATTCTAGAAAATATTCCTCACTGATAATAAGAACTTAGTAAGAACAATTCCTTTATCTGGACATTATTTTATCTTTATTCAACCCATATCTGTAATTGCCTCTTGGGATTGTGGTGACCATCAGTTTATGAAAATAAGCCAAAAAGATGAGAATGGCAAAACAGAAAGATGAAAAGAGCCGAGAATTTGATGATTCTGTGAAGCCACCGAATTAATCAACCCTGGAATGACCCAATCTCCAATATTCTTGCTTTATAAAATTTTCCACAGCTTAAATCTTTTCATCTTCCTTGGTCCCTATAAGTGGATCTCTTGACTGCCTAGACAGTCCATGTTCTCGTCTTCATTTGTGTCTTAGTGTTTTATCACCATCCCCAAAATCTTAACGGGACTAGAGGTCTTGTCTCTCTTTTTTCCCCTTACCAACCTTCCATTCCTTCAATTTTTTTTATATTAATGACACCAGATCCAATAGGGTATAAAATATCCATAACTAGTTGTCATTTTCCTCTATTAGTATATTCATTAATATTTTTCTTTTCATTTTGTCTTAGACAAACCACATCACTCATCCTTAATGACCTCAGTAACTAGTAGTTACTGGAACAACTGGCATCTTCTTATTCAACTGGACCTTTTTTCATATGCTAAACATAGCCCAGGGCAAGAAATGCCTCCAGAGGAAGGCACTCCCTTTGGAAAAACCGTCTGTGATATTCTTTGTGTTGGCACTGGAATCTTTGCTAAGTGACCTTGGCTTTCTTTGATCTTTTTTTTTTCCCCCTACATAAAATCAGTTGGTGATTCACTATCAGTCTCTTTTGGGACTTTCACAAAATTTCTTCAACTTGAAGTGTGGGACTTATGGTTTTCCTCCAGAAGATGGCAAACAGTCCTTGAAAACACTTAGCTGAGTCACTTAGATCCATCACGTGAGCTTCCAGAAGTTCCAGCATATTTCCTGGGGCAGAGATCCCGGCTCTCTGGGAAATGCTCATCTCCAAGATTTGAGTAAGACTGTCAGGATGAATTAGCATTAAATGCAACATTCATTATCCCTCCAACTTGCAAGAGGTGAGAAGGAAGATGCAGCTTCTCTGTCAAAGGAGATTTGTCTTTTTGTGTAGTGAAATCAACAAAGGCATCACATACAAGCCCGAGAGGACACAGTTGGAAAATATTATATAACATAATATTTATATGGAAATCCCAGACACCTAAGGAGTAGCAAATCCTAGGCGAATAAGAAAACAATTCCCTGAACCTCAGCACTAAGTGTCAGAGTGTTCATTTGCTGTAAGTTACATGCATCACTTTTAGAATAGGTTTTCAAGTTCTTACTCAGAAGCCATTGCTCATGTTTTAGATATTATTATATCAAATTTGGTTAACTTGTTCTTGGTTCATAACAAATGAAAGTCACAACATCAGAAGGATTACATCATTTAGGGAAGACGATAGTTTTAATAACATGCATATTGAAAGCAAGGGGGAAAATAGACAAAAGACAAACAGAAACACCACTTCACAAAACATTCTATTTATTTATTTTTTTAACAGTTACTTATATTTGAGAGACAGAGAGAGATAGAGCATGAGTGGTGGAGGGGCAGGGAGTGGGGGAGAGACAAAATTCTAAGCAGGCTCCAAGCTCCCAGCTGTCATCACAGAGCCCAACAAGGGCTCGGACCCACAAACCATGAGCTCATAACCTGAGCCCAAGTCAGACACTTGACTAAGCCACCCAGACACCCTGAATTTTATTTTATTTATTTGTTTGCTTGTTTGTTTATTTTCAACATCACAAAGCATTCTAGCCTATAGCCACTGATTAAGTGCCAACAAATCAACAAGCCCTGAAATTCTCACTGTTTTATGTCCCAAAATTATAATTGATATTCAACATTACGACTTTCTACTAACAAGAAAAATTAATATTTAAATCACATGATTTTTCAGCTTTGGCAATGATGGTTGAATGAGTAGCAGTGACAAAAGTTTTCTTCCCCTAAATCCCATATAATATAATTTTAAAATATTCCTCATTCCAAAAGATTTACAAATTATATTCAAATATATATCAAACAAAACTAATCATGGATCTATCTAAATGTTCTTCAGCAATAAGAAACTTAAGAATAAAAGCAATAAAAATTATAAGAATTTCTGGATGAAAATATATTTGATTTATAAAGTATGTGATGGAAATGGGGAAATAGGTGAACACTAACAAAATGGCAACGACTTCGAAGATCCAACCTGCCTCCCACAAACAAGATGAACAATTCGAGAGCTATCCATGAATCAAAACAGTACTCGGGAGTTCTGGAGCCCACCTAAGAAACCTTAGCCACACATTAAAACAAAACGTCTAAGAAGAACAGAACAAAAAGAGCAGGAAAACAGCCTCATTTTGCCTGCATCATCCCATCCGCCAGGCCAGCATTGCTCAGAACCAAAATGGAACTTCCCAGTTCAAGAGTCACCGTCACTGGGAAAAGAGTTGGGGTACAACAGCTTTCCCAGGCACTCAGGGGACTGTGCAAAGGTTCCACTTAAACTTCACTCAAGTCACACTGGCAAAGGGGAGACGTATAGAGACAGCTAGAAACGAGAAAGAAAAACAAGGAGTTCCAGTAACAGCCACTCAGCAGGAGGCATCGGGGTTCCTGGCTCCTGGCGGTGACAGTGCTCTGCAGACAGACCCAGCAGCATTCACCAAGGAGAGGAAACTCTTGGGCAGTGCAGCCACCGCAGCAGACACCTTGCAGATTTCACCAGCTTTCCGCCCCACAGGTATTAGCAGTTGCTGATGTTAGCGATCTGGGTACCTCCCACCCGCTGGCCCCCCAGCCCTGCAGGATCCCGGGAACTGCACTGGCAGACAGCCCAGGCCTCTGAAGCTTCATGAGTGGGACACCACTCCAGATTATTCCAGCTGATCCCCACTTCATGCATGTACTCAGGACCGCCCCCTCCAGCGGTACACTTCCGTGCCACCGACCCGCCACCTGCCACCACTCTCCACTTCGGTGCACACACCTTCACGGAGAGTGTGCAACCACAGGAAGGAGCACTGACCACACCCAGGCCCTTCACAGGTGCCTGTGGGCCCGGATCAAGCCCTGTATCCTGTCACTGGCCTCGGCTGCCATGCACTGTGGCAAGACGCAGAGAGCGGAGTCATGCGCACTGACCACCAGGGCTCCCGCAGCTGCGGGTGTTACCCACAGCTGGCCCCAGCTCTTGCTTCGTGGCTTGGGTCTCAGAAGTACATATGTGTCTGCAACCAGCCCCCGCCACTACGCGGGCACCTGCAGCTGGCCCCTCTCAGCAGAGTGCGGGCACACCACTAGCTCTGGCCACCACGGCTGCCTGGCCGGGTCCTTGCCACTGGACGTTAAGGCACTGCTGAGGACCCCAACAGCCCTAGGAACCGACTACATCCTCTTCACGTTGCCAAGAAATAATAAAATAAATCAAAATGAAATGGAACAAAACCAACACACAGAGGAATTATAAGATCGCTGAGTAACAAGGGCACTGAAATCAAGCATATTCTAAGAAATGTGGAATTTAAATAGAAAACAAAATTATGTAAATTTCAAGCACAAAATCATATCACGTTCATTGATTAAAAACCAAGAAATCTTCAGAAATAAATGATAACAGAAAACAGGGAGTGACCTCTGGGGATAACATATCACCGGTATCAACTGACTATAGACAAATTACTCATCCGTTTGCACAACAGAAAGGTATTTTCAGGTTGAACAAAGCCTTGGAAAATTTTACGAATTCGCTTTTCTATAAAGATCATGAATCTGCATTCAAGAGAACTAATGATTGAATTTAAGAAAGAACACACATGTGAAGACATGATCATGGTACAGATGTATAATGATTGAACTGATATTGAAACTCTGCAGGGTGAGAAGATGGATAGAAGAGGAGAAACACTGTCAACAAGTATAATTATTAAACTTTGTGTTTTAAAATTTTTTTAATTTATTTCTGAGAGAGAGAGAGTGTGTGAGCAGGGGAGGGTCAGAGAGAGAGGGAGACACAGAATCTGAAACAGGCTCCAGGCTCTGAGCTGGCAGTCAGCACAGAGCCCGATGTGGGGATTGAACCCACGAACTGTGAGATCATGACCTGAGCCAAAGTTGTACAGTTAACCGACTGAGCCACCGAGGCGCCCCTAAACTTTGTGTTTTAAAATGAAGTCATAATGGGGCACCTCAGTGGCTCAGTAGGTTGAGCATCAGACTTCAGCTCAGATCATGATCTCACAGTTCGTGGGTTCCAGCCCCACTTGTCTGGCTCTGTGCTGACAACTTAGCTCAGAGTCTGGAGCCTGTTTCAGATTCTGTGTCTCCCTCTCTCTCTGACCCTCCCCTGCTCCCTCGCTCTCTCTCTCTCTCAGAAATAAAGAAAACATTTTTAAAAAATTTTAATAAATAAATAAATAAATAAAATGAAGTCATAAGAGAACATAGCTGCAGTATGTTAGACTCATAAATGTGAGAAGAGTCAGAGACAGAAAGGAAAGGCAAAATTAAGTTTGTACATGATTTTTTCCCCTTGTTTCCATTTACAGAACTGTTGTTCGTGGCAGAATTGTCTTCAATTTAAAAATTCAATTGGGCCTTTTGCCTCATTGCATAGGAGAGAGCAAGATGGGTCACCAGCAGCTCTACTGGAACCATCCCAGGAAATCTGGCCTGGGTTCCAGTTCTTGAGGCATCTGCTCAAACTGGTGCCTTCTGGTCCATAAATACGGCCTCAGTATGTGCCACCAGTATTTCCGTCAGCCTGCAAAGGATAGAGGCTCTATTAAGTAGGATGAAGTGAACCTCCTTGAGTGGATCATCCAAGACATCGCCTTTAACTGCAGATATTCAAGATACCTAGCTTCATGCTAACTCGCTGTTCATAAAATAAACATACTTCAATTATGTGTTTTAATGTGTAAAAAATTAAAATTAAATTGGGATATTCAAAGAATTTAAAATGTTTCACTTTTTTTTTTTTTTTTTTTTTTAGAGAGAGAGAGAGCAGGGGAGGAACAGGGAGAGAGAGAGAGAGGATCTCAAGCAGTATCTCAAGCCCAACACTGGGCTTAATCCCACCACCATAAGATCACAACCTGAGCGGGAATCAAGAGTTGGACATTCAACCAATTAACCACCCAGGAGCCCTGACAAATGTGTGGGGTTTTATTTTGTTTTTTTTGTTTGTTTGTTTTTTAAGTATCACAAGTTAGGGACGCCTGGGCATCTCAGCTCATCAAGCAGCCAACTTCAGCTCAAATCATGATCTTGCAATTCACAAGGTCTAGCCCCATGGCAGGTTCTGTGCTGAAAGCTCAGAGCCTGGAGCCTGTTTTGGATTCTGTGTGTGTGTGTGTGTGTGTGTGTGTGTGTGTCTGCCCCTCCCCTTCTCACACTGTCTCCTAGAAATTTAACAGTATTAGTTTTCACATTTAAGCCTATAATCTATTTGGGGTTCATTTTTTTTTAATTTTTTTTTTTTTTTATTTCTAGGAGAGAGAGAGAGAGACAGCGTGAGCAGGGGAGGGTCAGAGAGAGGAGTCACAGACTGAAACAGGCTGAAGGCTCTGAGCTGACAGTCAGCACTGAGCCCGACGCGGGGCTCGAACCCACGAACCGCGAGATCATGACCTAAGCGAAAGTCGGACGCTTAACCGACTAAGCCACCCAGGCGCCCCTATTTGGGGTTCATTTTTAAGTGTGAAGCATGGGTCTTTTGGGGGTTTTTTGAAGGGGAGTGGTTGTAAGTTGGTTTGTCTTGGTCATGGATGTTTAATTATTTTAGCACCCTTTATTGAAAAGATTCCTCTCTGCATTGAAATGCTTTTGCACCTTTGTTCAAAACCATTTGACCATTGTCATCAGTGTGGGTCTATTTCTGGAGTCTCTATTGTGGTCTGTTGATCTGTGTGTCTGTGTGTCTACCCTAGTACCACAGTGTAGCTTTATAGTAAGCCTTAAAACTGGCTGAGTTCCCCTAGCATTTTTATTCATATTCAAAGCTGTTTGGGCCTTTCTGGCTATTTGTCCTGTCCACATAAATTTTGGAATCACTTTATTACTATGTGCAATAAAACACTTCCAGATTTTGACCGGAAGTGCATTATCTATAGATCACTTGAATATTTTGACATACTAACAATACTGAATCTTCAGTCCATGAACATAGATTTCTTTCTATGTATTTTCACCTTTTTTTATTTTTTTATTTTTTATTTTTCCCACCAGGCATTTGTGGTTTTCAGCACACAGATTCTGTATATAGTTTGATAAATTTTACCTATTTTATTTTTTTGTTGTATTTTTGGAGGTTTTTTGGTACCATTTTTATTCAGTTTTCAATTGTTATTGCTGATGTATGGCAAGGTTATTTTTTGAGGTGCCAGGGTTCTCAGTCATTAAGCATCTGACTTCAGCTCAGGTCATGATCTCATTGTTCGTGAGTTCGAGCCCTGCGTCAGCACAGAGCCGGGAGCCTGCTTCAGTTTCTGTGTCTCCCTCTCTCTCTCTGCCCCTCCATGATTCATGCTCTGTCTCTTTCTCTCTCTCAAAAATAAATAAACATTTTAAAAACTAATAAAAATAATAACAAAAAGAAAGATTACTTATTTTTTTATATTTACAAGGTATCCTGTGACCTTCCTAAACTCACTTGTTAGTTATAAGAGCCTTTTTATAGAGTCCTAAGGATTATGTATATAATTCTGTAGTATATAAAAAGGAATAGTGTCATATCTCCCTTTCTAATTTGTAGGCTACTTATTTATTTTTCTTATATTAATGCACTGCCTATGCCTTTCACTATGTTTTTGCATAGCAGTGTTAAAAGAGAGAATCCTTGCTTTGCTCCCAATCGTAGTAGGAAAGAATTCAATGTTTCACCATTAGGTGTGATGTTAGCTGTTGTTTCTTTGTGGATACCTGTATTCGTTTGCTCAAACTATCATAACAAAGTACCAGAGACTAGATGAATAAGCCACAAGAATATATTTCTCACAGCTCTGAAGGGTTAAAGTCCAAGGCCAGGGTGTTGAAATGTTTGATTTCATCTGAGCCCTCTTTCCTTGGCATGGACATAGCTGCCTTGTCACTGGGTCCTCTCACAACTTTTCCTCTTGTGTGTCCAAATTTCTTCTTCCTATAACAAGGTCCCTCATCAGATGAAGGACGTTCCTTGCCATTCCTAGTCTGCTGAAAGTTTTTTCAGGAAAGGATGTCAAATTTTGCCAAATGCTCTTCTACAATTTTTTAATGATTTATGATTTCTCTTCTTTGTTGATATAAATTGCATTGATTGAGTTCTTTAATGTTTTACTGATCCTGCATTCTCAAGATAAACCCACTGGTCATGTTGTATGTTCATATTTTACACCTTTGAATTTGATTTGCTAGTATTTTGCTAAATACGTTTGCATTTATGATCACAACAGATAATGGTTTTTAGTTTGTTTTGTTTTTCTTGAAGTGTGTTTGGTTTTAGAATCAGGGTTATGCTGAGCACATAAAACCAGTTGATTCTCTTGTATTCTCTAGAAGGGATTATGTATGAATGATATTATTTCTTCTTTAACTGTTTGATAAAACTTGCCATGAAAGCCATCTAGGCTCGAAGTTTTTTTTGCTGGAGGTATTTATGAATTCGACTTCACTGATAAACATAGAATTTTTCTGGTATAGCAATGGTTTTTTACTATTGTTTCCATAGAAGAGGAAGATAATCCAGTCTTTCTTCCAGTGTGGTCTGTGGATATTTGTTATTTATTAGTGAAAGGATACAGAAAACCTAAGCCTTCACACATTGACATATTCACTATTTGTAGTACAACTATAGGTTTTTGTCCCACAGCACAGGAAGTCTGATATGTTTTACACAATTTTTAAACAATTCTCATCAAAGAAAATAAAAATGTAGAGTGTTTTTATGAATACCAATTTATTTATACTTTATTAAATGTATATACTTTATATACTTATAAAAGAATATTTTATCCATTTATATTATAATACATACACAATATATGTCTTATTTTCAAGTGTACATCAATATATATGATATAACTATTTACTAAGCCACAAATAAATTCAAACTAAATACATGAGTATATTAATTCTTATTTTTAATGCATTGACTACAATGTGCCAATTTATAAATTAAAAGTAAAATACTTGTAAATGTTTAAATGTAAATATTTCCTAATAAAGTAATTGAACTGAAGAAAAACTGAACTGATTCTAAAATGTTTAGAAAAAGATGAAAATACTGAACATAAATACAATAAATACAGCTAAAACATTTTTATTAGAAAATAATTTTTATTATATTCTCTTATTATTTAATAGACAATGCAGCTAAAGTTATAAAAATGTGGATAAAATTTAAAGAATATTTTAAAAATGTAATAAGTCTAAACATCAAAATGAGAATGATAAGTTTCTAGTAAATTTCAATATGAAGTCTCTAGATTTAAGCTAGAAGCCTTACGGAGAACTTTTTCAGTAGCAAATTGAAAAAGTCATCCAAGAACTATTCTCAACCACAGTTGCGGAAGGAGGTCAGTTAAACCTGACAAGCCTTTGGAGAAATCTTTCAAGCTTTCAAATTGATGATTTCCTTGTAATTCACATATAAAAGGCTAAAAAATTCTGAAATTACTAATTTATTTTATAAAACAAATGTGGTCTTTCCCACTTAAATCTGTTTAATGCCAAAACACTCTATCTCACTTACGAATGTAGGTGTGAAAAATCTATTTTTAAAATGATGAACCAACATACAGAATTTAGTTATGCTGTATGAAATAATTCACGACAACTAAGAAAGGCAAGAATTTCCCAGTATGAAGAAGTCATTTTAAGTAGCATTTTTAGTTCAACAAGAAAAATATATAATAAATTTAGTAGATGCTGAAAAGATTTAGGAATAGACTGAGACTCGCCTGTGCCCCATAGAGAACCCTGGAGAGCAAGAAACTGTTAGGAGGGTTCCCAGGGCCCTGAAGAAGAGGTTGCTGACATGCGTTTGCTTCTTTTTTTTTTTTTTAAATGTTTGTTTATTGGTTTGTTTACTTATTTATTTATTTATTGAGTGCATGAGCAGGGGAGCAGGAGGGGCAAAGAGAGAGGGAGGTGCAGAATCCAAAGCAGGCTCCAGGCTCCAAGCTGTCAGCGTAGAGCCCAACGCTGGGCTTGAACCCACAAACCATGAGATTATAACCTGACCTCAGGTCAGACACTTAACTGACTGAGCCACACAGGTGCCCTGACATATGTTTGTTCCTGAGTTCAGGAAACCAAGAAGAAACCATTGCAGAGTCTATGAATAAAGGCGGCTAATTAGAGCTGGGATAAAGGCCAATAGCAGATTGTGCTAAAGGAACTTGGTACCAAGAGGAACCAGAACATGAGAATTACTATTTATGAGATGGATGGAATGGAAACAAAGGGTGAACAGACTGACAGTTAGGAACCAGATTTACAAACACAGGCTTAGGTCACTCAGGTTTTTCCTCTCAGGCAGTCTCGTGGGCTTTACTTGGCTAGAAGTGACTTCTAAAATTACTGAACCGTGCCTAAAAAGTTATCTGATAAATTCTGAGGCATCATTCCCAATATGCAGTAACATAATAAAGAATACCTTTATTATTCAGTTAAATACTGAAGTAGCATTTTATTATTTTTGTTTTTGTTTTAATGTTTTATTTATTTATTTATTTATTTCTTAGAGAGTGACAGACAGCATGAGCAGGGGAGGGTCAGAGAAGGAGATACAGAATCTGAAACAGGCTCCAGGCTCTGAGGTAGCTGTCAGCACACAGCCCGATGCAGGGCTTGAACCCACGAACCATGAGATGATGACCTGAGCCGAAGTTGGACGCTTAACCGACTGAGCCACCCAGGTGCCCCTGTGTAACATATTTTCATACGTAGGGCCTGAAAAGAGTACCTTTAACTGTATGTAGTAAAATGATGCATCTCTGGAGGATTAGGACATGTCATTTGCTGGAATGGTTAAAGAGCTAGAGGCAAACTAACATCCGTTCCTTCCTATTTCCCAATACGTAAGTTTTCAATTCATCTCTGACAGAGATTAGAAGGGCCACAATATGAAGATATGGGCTCTTTTTTTTTTACAAATAGTTTATTGTCAAATTAGTTTCCACATAACACCCAGTGCTCATCCCCACAAGTGTCCTCCTCCATGCTCACCCCTCCTCCCCCCCACATCCACCAGTCCTCAGTTTTTGTCAGCATTCAAGAGTCTCTCATGGTTTGCCTCTCCCCCTTTCCCCCACCATTTCTGCCCTTCTTCTCCCCCTTGGTCCTCTGTTAAGCTCCTCCTAATCCTCCTATACTTGCACACATATGATATTTGTCTTTCTCTGCCTGACTTATTTCGCTCAGCATAACACCCTCAAGGTCCATCCATGTTGCTACACATGGCCAGATTTCATTGTTTCTCATTGACATGAATGAAGTAGCATTTTAAAGACGTTTCCTTTAAATATAAGTATAAGCTCAAACTTTTTAATATTGTGTTTAAAATTCTAGTTTTATAATAAATGGAAAAGTGAAAATTCTGGTTATAAAATAAAGAAAATGAATAAAAATGCTGTATATAGGGACAGAAAAGCAATCATTTTATTATGATTTTATCTATAAAATCCCTAAAATCTACTAAAACTAATGATACAAATTATTTTAAGATTTTAATAAGATGTCCAGATTAAATATATATATATATATTCATCAAACATGATTAACATGACCTGAAATATTGAGGGATTTTTCATTTTTATTTAGAGACATAAAGGATGCATGCTATACTTCTGGATATGAATGCTGTATACAATGAAATATCAGCTATCTTAAGCTAATGTATAGGTTTAACATAAGACCAATCAATCCAATGGACATACAGATGGAAATACTGACAGACATTATACAGACCTAGATGTAGTCAGATAAGGATATAACTGTACAGATCATTTATTTGATCAAAGAGAAGTCAGAAATATCAGGTTATCATAGAAAAGAAAAATTAAAAGATGTTTTAATAATATTTCAAATAAATCTGACAGAATATAATAATTTATTATGTAATAAAATATCTGCAGATCAATGGAAAGGGTCTTTTTTATCTCACTAATTGAAGTAACTAGATAGAAGTTTGGAAGATTTTTTTTCCAATATATATGTCAAAACAAAATGCAATTCACTCTGACCACAAAGTCCTAATTTCTCATACTTCCTGCTATTGCTACACACTATGCCCTTTAACCTCATTATGATCCTTAGCTTCCTCATCCCACACACTGGCATGGTTTCAGTACACTCACTGTGTATTTGGAGGCAACAATTTCAAGGCAGCCCACCCTAATGGTACAGGAAAATTCCCACCTTACCCATTGCCAGTATTAATCAACTCCAACTACCAGTTTTACTGTATGTGAGAGAACATGTATAAATGCATGTTATAAACTTCAGATCATTACATTAATGCAACCTATTAATATTATTTCTTGACCTTGGTCCTAGGCTCCTGAGTGCTGCCAGAGACACTGACAACCAGAACTGGAAAGCCATGCTCTAGAGTCACATGGGCACATTGCTACCTGGACTTTGTTTCATCTATCTTGGTGTGATGATTTATATTGTCTTTCTACACTGATTTTCACAAATCTTTTTCACTATCCTTAAGTCACCCATTATCTTTTATTCTAGGCAGATGACCTCATTTCCTATTTGACTAAGTAAATTGAGACCTTATGAAATAAGCTTCTTCAATTTTCCTATTTCTCTCTATATCTATAAAACCTCACTGGGTATTTGCCATTCTTTTCTTGTTCTTTTTGCTATTGGAGGGGAAAAAGATACTCTTCTCTTTGCCGAAATTCACTGACTACTCATTTTTTATCTCATTCTCTACAACATCCCATGGGATTTGTTTCCCAGCCCTTCCCCCTTTCTCTGTCATACAACTACTTTGTTACTGATTGATTTCCCTGTGCCTCACACCCTTATCCATTCACATAGAAATGGCCCTTCCCAATCATCAAACCTCTTAAATTGTAGCCTCCTCTTAACCTTGATTCACATCCATACAATCTTAACCGTTTACAACCTGGCTTCTGCTACCACCAATTTTCTGAAATTGTGGATAAATCCTAAGCACCAAATCCAATTATCTTTTCTCACTCTTCATCCTCCTTCACCTTTCAACAACCTATTGAGTTTTCCTTATTTTCTGGAATACAGTATCTTTCTCACTGCCATGAAAGATACTTCTGGGTTTACTTCTCTGGCTTATTTTACTTTTTGTTTCCTGTAAATGCTGATATTTTCACCAAGACCACTTTCTCTCATATTCAGAGAGATTGTACTCACTCACCATATATTAACAATAACTTCAGTTGTTCCTCTTCATCAAAAGCTACTGTCCCCATATTTCCACTTTCTTAACAAATTCTATATATGTCACCCTGAAACCTCAAACCCAAATAGACAAAATTAAAGCCATTTCTCTTTAACCTGTGTCCAATTAATCTCAGAGAAAATTACTATTCTCCTTGAAAATATTTACTAACTGAATTGTATGTGCATAAACTTGATCAAGAAACTCAAGGCCACTTTGCCTCTACTTACACCCTGATTGAGTAACACGAGACTTCTCTGATCAACCAGACATACCTGAGATTCCCTACTTTTCCTTATTTTCCATGTTCACTCCTGTCAATCTCTCTATATTACCTCCTTTAAAAAGGCTTTTCTATTACTTTCACCTATTAATACTTTTCTTTTTTAACAAAACTAATATATACCTATTGCATAAAATTTGGAAAATATAAAACCATTTAAAATATAATTAAACTTGGGGCACTGAGTGGCTCAGTCAGTGTAACATCCATCTTGATTTCAACTCAGGTCATGGTCTCGCGGTTCCTGAGATTGAGCCCTATGTTAGAGCTTTGCATTGACAGCAAAGAGCCTGCTTGGGATTCTCCCTCTTCCTCTCTCTCTGCCCTTCCCTAGTTCATGCTTTCTCTCTCTCTCTCTCAAAATAAATAAATAAACATTTTAAAAAATAATTAAACTTGTTTGAAATCTTAGCGTCTAGGACTTTTGATATATATACATATATATGTATACACACACACACACACACACAAACACATACATATACACACATATATATAGATACATACATATGTATACATATACCTATATAGATGCATGGATCTATACACATATTGATAAATATAGATATGAAACTCTAATCTGTTTTCTCTATAACAACAAATTCTGCCAATTACTAACTATCTGGTCTCAGGTTACTCAACCTCAGTAGGCTCAATTTCTTTAATTATAAAAGGAGAAAACTGTACCTATTTGTAGATTTCTTGTGTAGATTTTTTTTTAAATATTAAAACCAACACAGATCTTCATATAGTAAGCATGGAATATATGTAGGTTTTTTTTTTCCCAATTGGACATTTTTATGTCATCAAAGATTTTTCAAAATATGACTAAATTACTCCATAGTTTTCTGTCACATGAATGAGAAGAGGTTTTTTACCCTGTTCCTTACTACGTGATATGTAGTTTGTGTCTAATTTTACTCAACTATAAATGATACTGAAATTAATATCTTTCTGCAGATCTAAAACTCATAATTGCCAACACTTACTTACTGCTTACTGTGTACCGGTCACTGTGCTAAATACATGCATTATCTCATTTGAAGCCTCATTATCATGAGTCCCAATCTATACATGAGGAGAAGAATGGCCTAGTGAGGCTAAGTAACTTGCCTAATACCAACTGGTAAATGGAGAAGACAGAATTTGGGCTCAGTTCCTCTGATCTACAAAGCATATGCTCAACCATTTCACCATACTGACTTCTCGATTACTGACAAACATACATTCTTGATCAGGGAATTTCTACAATGAGAAGTATTGACATTTGATAAGTGTTATTAAACGATACTTTCAAAACTTTATACCAAGTTATGCTCCTACTAGCCAAGCATGATGACACCTACTTGCTCATGTTTGGATATTGTTAAAATAACTGTAGCCCGTTTGATAGTGACAAAATATATCCTATTGTTAAGGTTGCATGTCGGAGGCTTTGATCTTTAGGATGGTATCCTAGATAACATTGAGGAATGCTTGAATCCTTTTCTGCTTACTGCACCTCCCCTCCTCCCTGTAAGGTTTCTGAGGCAAATGCATTCAAAGAATAATACTGGGTGGGAAAAACAAAGTTTCACTTTATTACTTTATAGGCCTCTGCACAGTAACCCTCAGTGCTCTGTTCTGATAATTAAGGCTCAGATAATGCAGTTCAAGCCAAAGATCTAAGCAAGAATACTTTCCCCTCTAATTGGATTTCTAATCTTGAGATCTTATGATCTTTTTGGCTCTCCATGTGGAGGGAATAAAAACTGTACACTTGCTTTCAGTCATTCATTTTTTCATTCATTCTAGAAATCTATGAAGCATCTACCTTCTGCTAAGTTTGCTCTAGGAGCTAAGGATACAGGAGCAAACAGAATACATGAAGTCCTTCCCCTTCCTGAGCTCACATTTCACTGATGAGATAAATGTTGTTCATAATTTCTTTCTTTATAGTTTATTTTATCTGTGAAATAAAAAGCAAAATTATATGTTATGTGTTTTGTATGTAATATAAGTTATGTAAAATACTATATGTATAGAATATATATAGTATACATGTAGTGTAGTATATACGTAGTATGTGTATAAACAATTCCGTTCGGTGTTACGAGGATGAAGGAAGTAATTCAGCGTAAGAGTAAAGAGTGCTGTGAGCTCCTCTCTTATACAGATGGTCAAGGTGGGCCTTCCAGAGACACAAACCTGACAAGGGAGAGATTAGTTTCAGAACCTAAGACAAATTTTTCACACTATATTTATATTAATTCATGTTCCTCCAATTATTAATGAGGTTAAAGATGTGTCCATATGTTTATTGGCGCTAATTATTTATGTGTGTGAACGTGCAGGGTGGGATGGGTGGATTTTTGTCTATCACAAAGTCCTTTTTGATCCCCAACCAAAATCGATTTAATCTTACTTGGAAGTTAAATGAAATTGTATTTGTGACTCTTTTGTGCTTTTCAGATTCTACCTTGTATAAAATGAAATAATTTTTGTCTTCACAGCGTAAATTCTTTTGAGGTCTGAATTTATTTATTTATTTATTTATTTATTTATTTATTTATTTATTTATGAGAAAGAGAGTATAAGGGGGAAAGAATGGCAGAGACGGGGTGAGGAGCTTAAGCAGGCTCCACACTGAGTACAGGGGCTCAATCCTATAACCCTGGGGTCACGACCTGAGCCAAAATCAAGAGTCAACTCTCAACCAACTCAGCCTCCCAGGCATCCCCTCTGCATCGCCCTTTTTATGTAGCTTAATGTGTTGTATGTGGTAGCGGCTCAATAAGTATTTCTTCAATTATGCCAAATCATGAGGAGAGGAGGATTTTCTCTCAGAGAACCTTAGATTAGATTGTTTTCTCAAAGTCTTTGCTTTTCTCTGTCATATGAGTTGAGTAATGGTTTGTGTCCTATAACCGTCTACAGATCACAGGGAAAACTGCCACATTATTTGTCATTTTCTTAATGTTATACACAAGCTTGTTTCAATATAATATAGTCTCTGATTTCTAATTATTTCTACATAAATATCTCATCCCGCCCTGGGATTGATTTTCTCTCTCTCTGGATTTGCCTTTGCCCTTTGCCCACACAGTGGTGTTATGTACCTTGGCAGTGACTGCTCTATTCACCCACGCGCTTCTGATGTCATTGCTAGGCCTTGTCTTCAGCAAGTCCACCGCACTCTAACTCTGTACAAAGCTCCAGGGAACCATTTACACACACAACTATGTTAAATACAATTATTATATTATTTTGAGTAACATGATAGCTTTAGCATCCAATACACAAATGAAATCACGTTGCTTATTCTAATACAATTTTCCCCACTATCCAAAAGTAGATCATTCTTGTGAGGATTTTCATAAACTGAAATGACAAAGCAAAGAAGCTATTATCATTCACTTATAGGGAACATTTTTTTGAGTGTCGCCGGATTCAAAAAACAATGTCTCTCAAGCTTTTAATAGCTTAGGAGACACGTTGCAGCGGATGCACAAAATAAACTGAGATGAAGCACAGACATGGTTGAAAGCTCCCGCAGCTTGACGCTGAGTTGCAGTTCCCCAGGAAGGAACTTGGTGGTGCCGCTCTCCCAGTGGCGGGCGCATGCCGCCTCTGTAATGACTCCCTGGGAAACAAATGCTGGCCGCAATCTTCACTCTTTGCCTTTTTCATAGAAGTGAAAATCTTCTTTAGATTTCTTTCAGTTAGTGAAAACGGGTACCAATATAGGTCTTTCATAAAAACCAAGTGACCTAACGTGATCTTTTGAAAAGTGAGGGATACTCGTATATAAAAATAAATGTTGTAATTAATGAAACATGTTACCAAATAAAACCAAGTGACTATAATATTAGAAGTAGTGAGGGGAGCCTGGGGAGCCAGTTGGTCGAGTGTGGGACTTGTGATTTCCACTCAGGTCATGATCTCATGGTTCATGAGTTCCAGTCGGCCCGAGGCTCTGTGCTGACAGTGTGGACCTGCTTGGGATCTTGATCCCTCTCTCTGCACATCCCCCATTCTTCCTCTTTCTCTCTCAAAATAAATAAACTTTTAAAAAATGATGAGGTTAGAACCTACTTGTCTCTCCGTGGCTTAACATCACGATGTCTACAGAATTTAGCACTGTTCGATGATCATCACTAGTTATGATCTTCTGATATACTGATAACAAAACAAGAAAGAATAGTGTGCTTGAATGAACACAAACAAGTCTCATACCTCTGTGGGTCTAAAACAGCCGAAACAACAGGCAGCAAGAGACCGACATTAACTGAGCTCTGAGAGTCTAGCAAGTCCGTGCAGATCTGGTTCCCACAGTGGAGGTGGGAACAACACTAGCAACCAAAGGATTCAGAGACAGAGGACATCAAACAATACCAAGTGGTGCAAGAGGGGTGGCTGATACAGATCTCCTTCCGGTGCCAAACTGTCACTGATGATGTAGGCTACATTCTGGTGTCAGAGTAGGCAAGCAAATCTATTTCATAGAGAATGCAGTTTGAATGAGGCTTGCTCTTATTTCTGCTACACAAGAAAGTCTATCATTAAAAAATAGCTATGGGGCACCTAGGTGGCTAAGTCAATTGAGTGTCTGACTCTTGGTTTTAGTCCAGATCAGGATCCCAGGGTTGTGGGATCAAGCCTCGCCAGCACTGGGCTCCACCCTCAGCATGGAGGTTCTCTCCCCATCCCCCATCCATTCCCTGCCCCTCCCCCCCGCTCACATGAGCTCTCTCTTTTTCTAAAATAAAAAATAATAAAATAAAGCATAGCTATTCCTTGCCAGGTGACCAATCTAACGCTTGTGAGGCACCAAAGGGCTTATAATATTCTAAATGCAACATGTCAGAAACACAGAGTCTCTCTCTTTAGCACCAGAAGAAACTTAATGCTCCAAGATTTGACTTACAGAACAGAAACTTGAGGCTCAGAACATTCACATATGGTTTATTAAAAATCACAGCTACTAACTAGAAGGATGAGGACAGAGATATCATAGGTGTTCAAACTCCCTGCCCAGGGCTTTTAATACCACACTTCACCATAAAACATCGTATCTTCCTTAAACCTCACTGGTAATGACTGTGAGATAAGTTGCCTGGATTCTGGCCCCCTCTATGCCACACCCACACTGACTCCTCTAACCTTTGGACACGCCCTAACAATCAAGGCCCCAACTCCTAAAACACATAGACTGTGCCATTTGGAAAGAACATCGCTGGGACATTTGGTGGCTCTGTTGGTGGAGCATCTATCTGACTCTTGGTTTTGGTTCAGGTCATGATCTCACAGTTGGTAAGATGAAGCCCCATGATAGGCTCCATGCTGACAGTTTGGAGCCTGCTTGGGGGTTCTCCCTCTCTCTCTGCTCCTCCCCTGCTCATGTTCTCTCCAAATAAATAAACAAATAGTACAGCTAGCATCTAAGACTCATCAGAGCTTTCTGCACTGAGTATAAAAGTTCTGGCTGCACCAGGGAGGACACAGCCTACCACAGGGACTGTGTGTGTCATGTTGAAGTTCTTAGTACAAGAGGGCTGCCCCCAAAGGCTCAGTAGCAGGAGACGGCTTCTGGCCTCTGAAGCGGTCTTTCTTCCCAAAGAAAATTTCAAGAGAAAATTCATCCATGACCAGAAATCGTCCACTGCAGAGTATTGGTGCTTTCTCTGGGAGTCCAAAATGTTGGCCGCTAGCTGGGTGTACATGCTGATCATCATAGTCCTAAGAAGGGCTATGAGCAGACTCTTGGCTTTTTCCTTCAGTGCTTAAATTTAGGAGATTAAATGAGAGGCTTCCTTTCTCAGAGATTTCAGTCATCATTGTCCATTGATGTCTGTGTTCTTGCACTGTTTAAAATGACGTTTCTGATTTCCATTCATCAACTATTAAAAGAATGCACATTTGTCACTAAACTCTTATGCTCAGCACTACATAGGATACCAGAATATATGAGGTACACAGAGCTCACCATTTCCTTCTGTTCATAGATAAATAGCAAGCAGTTTGAAAGTTTAATAGAAATACAAAGATTTATTTTAGGTATAGACCTGAAGAATTCAATATTTAGGAATAATTAATGTATTCAATTCTGATGTCTGAGAAATATTCTGACCATTTGAGAAAAACAGTGGAGATAATGACCCATCCTTATACACATTCTCACACAAACTGTATATTACAGTTCACCAGAGTAAAACTTATAAATAATTTTCTGTTTTGCTAACTGCACAATTATCAATTTGCTAAGACCATCCATGTGAGTCGGTATGAGCTGAATGGAACCAAGTGAAAGCAACAGGGAAGTGAAGAGATAAAAATGAATAAGAAAGAAAACTCTCGGATCAGACATTCTTGACCTCATAAAGGTCTAGATGACATACACAGACTTTACTGATCAACTATAGGACTGAAATTACCATCACTTCTCTTTGAAAAATATACTCATGGCTGGGGTGCCTGGGTGGCTCAGTTGGTTAAGTGTTGACTTCAGCTCAGGTCAGGATCTCATGGTTCATGGGTTCAAGATCCACATGAGGCTCTGTGCTGACAGCCTGCTTCAGATTCTGTCTCCTTCTCTCTCTCTGCTCCTCACCCACTTGCACTCTCTCTCTCTGTCTCTCTCTCTCTCTCAAAAATAAATAAACACTAAAAAAATTTCAAAAAAGAAAACACAAGTGTGCTGTTCAAACTGTATTGATGCAAAGAATATAGTACTTAAGAACTGTATAAATAGTCATATCTACTTTGATAATTGTTTTGAAAAACATTCATATAGTTAAACATAGGAATAAGAAGCTCAAACCTGCACTGGGTCATTTTTCTATTTTTTCTACTTAACTACAGAAAAAGACAACTAACATCTGCTCCAAATTCTCCATAAAATCAAAATTAAAAATTCATGGGGCACCCGGGTGGCTCAGTGGGTTAAGCATCTGACTCTTGATGTTGGGTCAGCTCATGATCTCATGGTTTGTGAGATCAAGCCTGGTGATTCTCTCCTCTCTCTCTCTGCCCCTTTCCCACACATCGGTGTATGCTCTGTCTCTCAAGATAAATAACTATTTTTTTAATTAAAAATACATGAAAATCCAACAAAGAGTCAATAGAAAGAAAATATGTATACGTTGATCTCTTATATAATAAGTTCTAGTCTAATTGTAAGAATTTGGGGGCATCTATTACTTTAGAGAATGGTTGTTTCTAATGTTTTTAATACTTGCACTTCAAAATTGACCTTTTTCCTGATCCTGAAAGCCCCTAAAATATGATGGGATAAACATTTATGAAGCAGTGACCTGGAGTCCTGAAAATCTAGAGCACTCCAAAAGGTTCTAATTTCCCTTTTAACAAATTTATTTTATAATTATTACGGTGGATTTCATAGTGTCCTCCTGCCCTCCCAAAATTCTTGTCCACCCAGAACCTCACACTGTGACCTTATTTGGAAATAGGATCTCTACAGACATAATTAGTTAAGGATCAAGATGAAATCACGCTGGATTAGAGTTAACTCTAAACCCAGTGAAAGTGTTCTTGCAAGAACACTCTTGAAAGAGTCAGTAAGGACATAGGCAGAGGGAAAAGGTCATATGAAGACAGAGGCAGAGATTAGCTATGCTGCCACAAGCTAAGCAATGCCTAGAGCCACCAAGAGCTGGAGAGAGAAGGAAGGATTCTTCCCAAGAGCCTTCAAAGGAAGTGTGGCTCTACCAATACTTTGATTTGAGACTTCTGGGCTCGAGAACTGCGAGAGAATAAATCCCTGTTACATTTGTGACAATGTGTTACAGCAGTCACAAGAAACTAGTACAAAACTAGTACTGGAGTGACATGATCCACTCCAGTTCCTAAATCCATTGATGGAAGTTTACCCTGTAGGCAGATAAACGCATTCCCTTTACTACTCAATTTAACACATTACTTGAATCAATTGGAAATAATATGTGACATTCGTGCTCAAACATTGAATCTCCTATGATTCTTAATTGGGAAAAAGTTAGTTCAAGAACATGATGCATAACAGACATCTTTGTCCACCGCTATTTTATCATATGTTCTCTCATTTAAATATTTTTGAAGTTAGCATTAAAAGTTATCTTATGTGGTTTATATATACAATGGAATACTACATGGCAACGAGAAAGAATAAAATCTGGCCATTTGTAGCAACATGGATAGAACTAGATGGTATTATGCCAAGTGAAATAAGTCAGGCAGAGAAAGACAGATACCATATGTTTATACTCATATGTGGATCAGGAGAAACTTAACAGAGGACCATGGGGGTGGGGGAGGGGAAAAATAGTTAAGGAGAGGGAGGGAGGCAAACCATAAGAGACTCTTAAATACTGAGGGTTGATGGGGGTGGGGGAGAGGGGAAAATAGGTGATGGGCATGGAGGAGAGCACTTGTTGAGATGAGCACTGGGTGTTATATGGAAATCAACTTGACAATAAACTATATTTAAAATAAATAAATAAATAAAGTCAACTTAAAGCTCAAAGTTAAATTGCAAATTTTATATTACTTTTTTCAAAATATTATGTTAGTCTCAATTTAGCCTTCACATTTTACAAGGCATGATAATCAATTTTTATTTACATACATTTTTTTACCATCTCTTAAAAATCATAAAAAAATAAAGTGGAAATCTAACCCTATGTTTGCCATAGATGAGGTGATCTCAACGGTCACTTTACAAGTTGGACCCAAGAGTGACTTTATTTATTTTTCCCTAAAATTGTTTGTCATGTATGCAATGGTTCCTTCAGACTTTGCCATTTCTGTATTCTTTTCCTGCCCACAGACCAGTAGAGGTTGGCTCCATCTGGGCTTCCTCAGGGTATCCTGCTCTGTCAGAATGTTAAGGCCAGCAGGGTTCCAACATTACTTACCCTTTATGGGATATTGTTTCTACCAAATATATTGTTTTAGGTTGTCATCTTAAGGGCACGTAAGATTTATGACCAATTCAATGGTCCTAGCCACAGTAGCAAGAACCTTTTAAGAGACAATCATATCCTTTTAAGGAAATTATAGAGCTGGCCATAATTTGCTGCTTACAAAACCTATTAGACCAGATTACAAGTCAAAAGCACAATAACACTGCTTAGCATTTGGGATTGATATAACAAAAGAGAGCCACATGGCTTAGAACACCGGATGTCAGAGGAATGTCTTTGCTCTTTGAAACAGAAACATGGCAAGGTTTTCAGAAGGTGATCATATGGTTACTTTCATAGGGGAGCTTGGAAGCAGAGAAGGACAACATTTTGGTAGCAGGGTTTTAGATCATAAGAGAACAGGAAGAGTTGTCATCACCCAGGGAAGCGGGTGTTTTATCAGTGAGCCTCTGGGTGCAGATGGTTGAGTCCATATGAATGTATTGACAGGGACAAGCCAAGGGAACTCTTAAGGTAAATAGGACCCCCTGCCTTGGAGACCCTGCTCCAGGACCCCTGCAGAGCAGGACAAAACGACCAGACAGAACAAGTACATAGCTCAGCACCACAATCTCCATCTCTCAAGCATCTAAGGATCTGTCTTAAGAGTAGGAACAACAGCTTGTTCCCATCCAATAAAATATCAAACTATAGACCCAGAAAGGTAAAGTGCAGGTGGAACTAAATGGTGACCCTTGGATTCCTGATATCTGCTATAAAATATATTTTTAATCACCTGATTTTTTTTCCTGCTTTGGCTGGTTAGCAATATAAATTACTACTATACTTTAGGATGCTGATGAGTAGATGTTTGGACTAGAGACAAACTGCTTTAGTGACTTTTTAAGATCCTTCTTAACTGATCCTTGCAAACAGCTTTCGTTCTTTCCCCTACTCTTCCCCTTGACCCTGAGCTCCAGCAGATCTGAAGACTTCCAGGTTTGGAGGCACCATGCTGGATGTAAGGTTTCAGTCATTCCTGTTTTCCAAGAAACCAACAAGAACTATCATAAGTACAGTAAGAGCTACATGTATACAAGCACTTGACCCAGTCCTAGGATCAGAGAAGGCTTTCTAGGAAAAACATCCAGAGCAGCATCTGAAAAGTAACTAAGGGTTGGGCAATTAAGGTTGTATGTACAAACATTCTTTACAGAGGAAAAAGCCTGTGCAAACACTTGGAGGTAAGAAATTCCTTGCAAACATGACAAACATTCTTTAGTTTATCCATAGTTTCAGTTGTCAGTGGTGTCTAAGTGCCTGTTATGTGGGTGAATTTGAGATGAGGTCTCAACGTGAGTTTTCCCCCCAGGTTCTCCTAAATTTCACAAGTTTGCTGGGCCCAAACTAATTACAGGAAACAAGAAACAAGACTACACAAATTAAGAGTGGAATGATATATGTACTATTTTGTGAATTGTCCTCCCCTAAGTACCGTATTCTTCCCTAACCGATAATGCCGGGCCCCATGTGGCTCTGTTAATTGTTTTATTTCACTCACTGTTCAAGTTGTTCTCACTCTTCATTAGATTGAAGGCCTGTGGTCTCCATGAAAGACAAGTCCTGAAAGCAAACTTGGCTTTGAGCAGCTGTTTCTCTTCTGTAATCTTTTATATTTCATACAATTCAGGTTCATTGGTCTCCCTGGCAATATCCTCATTTGGAAACACAAAAGCAAAGCAGGAACAATACTATCAACCAAGCATGCTAAAAGCATGACATCTGCCCACCTCCATTTTGGCCCGACCCCTCTCATTTATCATCCTTTGGCCTCATTCCCAAGTTCTTCTAGTCATCCCCCAAGCTACTAGAAAAATATGTTGGATGAGAACTTGGGAAAATATAGTCCTTCTTTAGCTAAATATACATGTGTAATACACATATGTGTTCAGAAAAGAAGTAGGCAGAACTAATTTAACATACACCACAGTGGCACCCACATCTGTTCTCCATAAACGTCAGTTAAGGGGGAGAATTAGCTTGAAGTTGGCCCAGAGACTAGAAACTCATGTGTTCAATTCCTGGCACTTTCTTTTGACTGACAATGTGATGCTTCACAAATATTTTACCCTTTTGGCACTCAATTTTCCTCCTCTGTAATGTCTACTGGTCTCTATTCTCCCTCCCACTGTGTGTACTTCCTAATTTCTGTGTATAGTTCTCACTGATTTTGATAGGTGATGGATTCAGAGAGAGAAAGGAGATGTACACGCATGAGAAAAAAATAGAGCTCTTTCTGGTTTGCAAAACTACTTGACTAAAGTCAAGACATGGTGTACAAATATTGTCCAAGTAAGTCTATTTTTAATGCCAAGTTGTGATGCTAACTATGCTTATTTACCTATAGCTTATGGCACTTACTTTCTACTCCAAAAGATAAAATGCTATGTTGTAATTCCAGAGGATTCCTAAGAAATTCTTCAATTTAATTTTTAATATGTATCTCCTTTTATAAGCCTCAAACACAAAAACAGATCAGCCCATTTCTTTAATGTTCTAACAGTAAATAAATTCTAATTATCTTTATGTGCTGGCAGGCTTTTAAAAAATTAAAGGTAAAATCTTAACAGAAATAAGAGTGAAAACGTGTGGCAATGCTTTCCTTCAGAAGAGCACAAAGAAATTTATAAATACTACTTCAACCATTTCTGGTTTTCTAATTTAAAACGATGCATCATGCAAGAGTCATAAACAATTGTTTCTTTTAAAATTACTTCCCATACAAAGCTTCCCATATCAGCTCTTATAAGTCACTTCCTATGATTTCTAAATCCTTTGACGAGTAGTTATGCATCTCTGCATAACTGAATGACCTAAACTACTTTAAGTTCTGATTCATCATGCCCCCATCCTATGTATATTTAGCTGTATTTGCTCCCCAAATATGAATGTCAACAAGGAACAAGGTCATGCATCAAGAATCTCCAAACCTGTAGCTTTACTGTTACCTCCTCCAAAGATATTTTTGCATCTTTTCTTCTCCTAATTTTTTTCTTATTTTAAGTTTTAAGCTATATGGTTTTGCCAGGTAAATATACAGAATTTTAAAGCTGGAAAGAAATCTTAAGGTTGATTAGTTTCAATCACTTAATAATGCAGGATATCATCTTAAATTCTCTGGAAGGTAATCCAGACTCTAAACAGTTCTAGGAGGGTGAAGTCATGAAATCACAAAGAAGCCAATTTCTTGTGTTTCCAAATGAAGACTACTTGCCCTTCCCAATGCCTGACCAGAGGGACATCCCTGCAGGCTTTTGTAGGACTTGCCCCCTAACTACATCCAGGTGTCTGCTTTAATGTCACCTCCTCAGAGAAGCTTGCCTGTCACTCTACTCTCTGATCTTTATCTTTTTTCATAATACTTACTGTCACCCAACATTAAACTATAGGTCTACTTGGCTTTGATTATCTGACGCAGCACAGAAAATAAGCCCCAAGAAAGCAGGTACGATATATATTTTCTATGTATGTATGTATGTATTTATACCACTGTGTCCCCTGCTTCTAGAATAATTCCTGGCCTATAGTAAATGCCCAAAATAGTTGCTGACTGATTACACATTGAGCTTAAATGGGCCTCCCTGTATCTTTCACGCACTGATCCAAGCTCTACTGTTTGAAATAAAATGAGAGCAAACATTCTTCTACTGAACAGCCAATATTTAGGTATTTACAAACACTTTTGAAACTCTTTCCTTACAGAACTATAGTACATGGCAATAGAAAGCATTTTCAAGAGTATGATTTTAAAATGCAATTTTATTATCTCAAGGCAAACAAAAAACAAAGTAAGTTCAGGGATGAAGACTTGGGACTTAAGATATTAGAGGCAAGACTGTGATTTTGGATTAGGATGTGTAACTGGGAAACAAGGAAGAAATCTAGACTATTTCTCTTTTCTCTATTTAAGAGCTGGTACAGAAAATGAATTACTCAGTCAATATACCAGCTTTTTTTAAAAAAAATTTTTTTAATGTTTTTATTTATTTCTAGGAGAGAGAGAGAGAGAGACAGAGTGAGCAGGAAGGGCCAGAGAGAGAGGGAGTCACAGACTGCGAAACAGGTTCTAGGCTCTGGGCTGGCAGTCAGCACAGAGCCCGACGCGGGACCCGAACCCACGAACCGCGAGATCATGACCTAAGTGAAAGTCAGACGCCTAACCGAATAAGCCACCCAAGCGCCCCTATAACAGCTTTTTGATGGTATACCATAAATTCTAACAATGGCCACAGTACTAATTCTTTTTTAACAAAAGCATTCCATATGTTTCTTGGGGAATTAACCAATAGTATCTTTATCTGTAAACTGAAGACATAGACAAGATTATCTTCAACCTTTCTGATAGCTTTGACTTTATCCTCACAACCAACTTCCAACCAGTTAATAAGTAACACCTGCAAGGAACACAAGTCTTCTGCTGAGATTGGAGATGCCGAAGCGGGGCTGAGGACTGAGCGACATGGAGAATTTTTGAATAATCCTTTCTCAGATACTGAGCTAGGGAACTTTAAAGATAATAAAAAAGAGGACATCGTGCACCCATGAAGAATCCATTTAGGGGTGTCGAATTAGAATCAACTAATTGGGGAATTAGAATCAGACAGATTGGGATCTTTTTCTACTAAGGTTCTATGGAGAAGCGAAAGCATATTGTGTGAGTGGTCCAGGTCTGAGGCTGGTCAAAGTGAGGGCCATGACATTTTAATTAATCACAAAGGTGGTATCTGGTCATGGGGGTATGTCTTGGAAGAGAAGCAAGTACAGCCAGATAAGGACTAACCAGGTGGTCAAGCTGAAAGAAATAAAACAGAGTAAATGAATAAGTTTGTTCAATAGCACAACACACTATGGGAAGTTGAAATATGCCCCATAACTATTTACATTCATGGATATACATAATGTATATTCTTTATTCCTTCCCTTACCTCATTTTTATCAGTGTTGGCTTTCAAAGTACAGTAAAATCTTGGATAGAGAGTAACTTGTTCTATGAGTGTTCCACAAGATGAACAAACATTTCTAATAATGTTTAACTTGATAAACAAGCGACGTCTTGCAATATGAGTAGTATGTGATGCCAAATGTCACATGATCACAACTGAGCCAATGGTTCTTGAAATTTGCTTTGATATATGAGTGCTTTGGATTATAAGTGTGTTTCTACAACAAAGTATACTCACAAACCAAGGTTTTACTGCTGCCTTATATACTTGCACTGGACTAAAATTGTTTCTAAAATCTCACTCTTCTTTGGGGTTCATAACTTTTTAAAATTTTTTAATGTTTATATTTGAGAGAGAGAGAGAGACAAAGAGAGACAGAGAGAGACAGAGTTGGGTAGGGGAGTGGCAGAGAGAGAGAGAGACAGAATCTGAAGCAGGTTCCAGGCTCTGAGCTGTCTGCAGAGAGCTGAATGCAGGGCTCAAACTCACGAGCAGCGAGTTCATGACATGAGCTGAAGATGGACGCCCAACCAACTGAGCCACCCAGGCGCCCCTTATAACTTTTTATTCTACTTTTTAATGATTATTTATTTGGAAAACTCTCTTTATTCCCTAGACAAGAGTCAAGAAAATATTATCAGAATGAATAAAACTAGGTATTGCATATTATCTTATGTAACTGGTATGTATACACCAGTCTGATCTGAAGTTTGTCTATGTATCTTTCTTACTAAAGGAAGTACAACTAATCCCCAATGATGATTACAATGGAGTATGCTGGTAACATGGATAAATCCTATCCATAAACCTCATTTTTAGACAATCATTTGAATTTCTTCTTCAACAAGCCTTGTATAGAAGTTCTATCACTCACAAAATTATTTGGCTTTCAGTCTCATCCACTCACTAAAAAGGCAAGCAGTCATGAGTAGAGGAAGGCAATGTGTGCAGGAGTGGCCACACAGCCCACCTTCAGCACAGGTGTTCCCCAGGGTTAACCTGTGCCCTGCCTTCTTACCCCCTATAAAAGCTGCACCCACTTTGTCCTTCAACAAGTCAGCTAGCGATATTACGCAACCTTCTACATACTGACCAAATCCTTTTCATTCAGCTTGCTACTTTTCCCCTTAGATTGCTTTCACCTTCTCTTTGGAAAAGATGTCCAGCACTAAGGTCTCCAACCTGTATTATCACAGCATACTTTTTCCATGTTTCTAGTCCTCTTTGAAAGTCTCCATTCATCATTATCACTTTCCTTTTTCCAAAACAATGAGTATTTCTCTAATGACTAGGCTGTGGCCCAGGCTTCTTCACCTTTCCTTCCTTACAAATATCCACATAAGGACCTTGTCACCAAAATATTTACTGATTGCAGCAATTCCTTCCTCATGTTCCCAGTGAGCCTTCTTCCCCTCTGCCAACACTATCTTCCACCAGATAAAGACATTGTTACCTGGAGGAAACCAGTTTCCTGTCTGAAGTTTGCTGAGTCACATCTTGCCATTACTCTGATATAATCATCCAACTTTTTTTTTTCTATTTGCACCATATCCTACAAAGTGTGTGTCTCCTCATTCAGCTCTTTATGGTTTCCTCAGCCAAAATACAAAGTTCAACTTCTGCATCATGGGTGTTTCCTTCAATTTCTCACTGGCCATCAATCAGATCAACTCTTTTCCCACCTACTCTTTACCCATTCCTTCACTGTCTTCTCTAGTATCTCTGCAGCCAACCCAAACAAGCATGATTACCTCACACTTCACAGTTAGGAAAACTGAGGCCTTGACTAGATGGTCAATTATCTAAAATGGTAGGCTAAACAAGCATTCATACACCCTCAGTGGTGGTGACTCACCACACTCATGAAAGAACATTGGTGTGTTCAAAAGAGAAACTGTTGGATAACATCTTCTGAATGTAATTTACCAAGACTTTAGGTGAACACCTGCCTGATTTGCCACTGGTCTTCTCCCCATTTGAACACAGATGTTAATATAGTTTTAACCCCATCCCAAAGAGCCCAGGACAGAGAATGATAAAAACCTAAGGGCACATTCGCCAAGCCTTCCTCTCCAGAACTCAAGCATCCAGCCTGTCCCCAGGTCCTAGTGAATGAGAATAATCATCTTCCTTTGAGTTCTTGACAGGCACATCTTTCCCATTATTTTGACCTCAACATGAGTAAGTGTTCCTCTTCTTAATCTCCACTTCTCTCTTTTTCCTTAAAAATAACTTGTAACAATGTCAAAGATAAAGTTGTATTTCATTTAGAGGTCTCTTGAATAATGGAAATTTTTGGTGTCCTGCTTTACAAAATGCTGAGCCATGCATTTTGTATTCAGCTTCATATTTCCTTGGATAAAATGATGAATGGCATCCAAAAACAGTTTGCCTAAACAAGATTTAATCTTAAATAGTCTTATCTGACAGTGTCCCACAATGTACATATATAACCTGAAACCTTTCAGAATACGTGATAGAATTTGGATTTCTAGATAAGATCCTTTGTATTAATTTTCCATTGCTGCATAACAAATTATCACAAACTGCACAGTTAACAATTGTATTAACTCACAGTTTCCCAGGGCCAGGACTCTGGTACATTTCTGTTGGGTCCCCTGCTTATGGTCTCACAAAGCTGCAGACTGTCAACCAGAGTGAGACTTCATCTGAAGCCTCGGGTGTTTTGGGAGTCTTGGTTGTTGGCAAAAGTCAGCACCCTATGGTACTGATATCTCTGAACTGAAATATTTCTGGCTTCTGCCTGAGGCCCATTGTCACCTTCTGAATACTGCCCCTGGTTTACTGCCATGTGGCCTTCTCTACATTGTGGTTGGCTGCATTTTCAAGGCCATTAAGACAGAGCTTTCTTGCTTTGACTCTGCCCCTCCAGACTGCTAAGACAGAGTCTTATATAACATCCTATAATCATGGAAGCGATCAGCCCATCATATTTACAGCCCTGTCCACAATCAAGCAGAGGTGAATGTCTAGGATATGTATACCTATTGGAGAAGAGCAGAGAAGATGTGCCTCAGAGCCCACTTTAGAATTCTGCCTACCAAAATGGTTCAGACAGGAATTGCCTCCTAAAGAGACATGAATCATCCATTTTTTTCCCCTGAGATTATCAGAAAGGACAATTAATTGAGTTAAGCAAGTCACAATTGCAGCACTTGCTGTGGTCAGTGGGCATTTTCCCAACACTGTGAACCTATTAGGATGCTCAACTGGCTGTGAGAGGCCTAAGATACTATTGTTCATGAACCTAACACCGTTCTGGAAGTCTACAAGATACAGAAAATTCAATAACTCATGAATGGGCATTAAGTATTTTCATTTTAAAGCATTTAAGCATGGGGGATTCTTTGTGCTATAGTTCTAGTAAGCTTCAGGGAGAAATTTCCGAAAGTAAACTTTCAAATAGTCTAGTCCTTTTAAGGCTATTTGGGGCATGAATTATCAACAGCCTACCATAAGCTCTCCTCCATAAAAATTTTAAGCTTAGCCTGAGAAATTATGATATTTGAAAGAAAGCAAAATATCAATAGTCTTCCTTGTTAGTGTTCTAATATTTATTTATTTTTGAGAGAGTGTGTGTGTGTGTGTGTGTGAGCTGGGAAGGGGCAGAGAAAGAGGAAGACGCAGGATCCAAAACAGGCTCCAGGCTGTGAGCTGTCAGCACAGAGCCCAACCCGGGGCTCGAACCCATTAACTGGGAGATCATGACCTGAGCTGAAGTTGACTTAACCGACTGAGCCACCCAGGTGCCCCCTTGTTAGTATTCTAAAAATGCAGGCTAGTGAAGCTCACAATTATTCAGTCTATGATAACATACATGAACAAATATTAATATAAACGTGCCAGGAACACATCCTGTTTGCAATGCTTAGCTTAACTTCACATTACAAAAAAATGTAGCATTGCTCTTGTTTAACTTTTTTAAATTATTAGATAAAAATTTCCACATACCCTACCAGATTAAAAGATCTTTTTCCCACAGTGTTTGTGTTTTGAGCTTTAAATATGTATGGTTTTGATAGTATCAGCTGAGTCGATTAAAACAGCAAGTTGACATTGTCTCCCTAGGATATGAGGTTGTATACTGTCAGTTGTAATCAGCCTTCCCCAGGATAGAGACCCTAATTCTCTATCTGCCAATTGTGAATCCGTGCTTACCACTACATCG
Organism: Proteles cristata cristata; assembly: GCA_017311185.1. Taxonomy (NCBI): domain Eukaryota; kingdom Metazoa; phylum Chordata; class Mammalia; order Carnivora; family Hyaenidae; genus Proteles; species Proteles cristata. The sequence goes on along the minus strand of JAESUZ010002548.1, from coordinate 387,994 downwards.
AGGGGTGACTGGGTGGCTAAATCAGTTGAGTACCCGTCTCTTTACTTTGGCTTGGGTTGTGATCTCAGGGATGTAGGATCAAGGCTGTGTTGGGCTCCACACTGAGCATGGAGTCTGCTTCAGATTCTCTCTCTCTCTCTCTCTCTCTCTCTCTCTCTATCTTCTTCTGCCCCTCTTCCCTGGTCGGGCTCTCTCTCTTTCTCTAAACCTAAAAAAAATTTTTTTTAAAAAGCACATATCCACCATGGACTACCAAGAAATAGCTCAATGCATCTATTCAACAGATATTGGAACCGTTTCTTCATCTTTGAAAATGAAGACACTACATTCATGTTTGAACTTTAAATCAGATACTGAAGATTTCTTTCCATTAGTGTTTTCTAGTGTGTGCAATTTGTGCCAATTCAGTTAGAACTAAGAATTCTGGCAGCTTTTCTCCTCCTCTGCTTGGATTTTGGATGCTCTTTTTGCACCATGGGATCTATCACTGGAAAGCACCTCATTCCAAGCAAGTTCTATGGGGATGCATGAGCTGAGCTGATGCTGGCTCTGAGAAGAGATTGACTTGCTGGCATTGCTCTTGGCTCTTCAGGAACTTCTCAACAGTGTCCAGCATTCTCTAGCAGCATCTAATTATATCCAGGCCTCCTGAAGATCTATGTAGCCAGTCTCACTGCCCTCACTGTGTTCTCAGCATTCCATAATGTCTATGGCTCTGGCTTAGGTCCAAAAAAATGCCTTTAGATTGCTCTTAGCAAGTATTTGGTTCTATGATAATCCTAAGTATATGGCTTTTATTTCACACTTCTGCAAATCACAGGTCTGTTCTTGATACTCTTCTAGTGTGTGTGTGGGAGGTGGAGGGAATTAGAGGGGGAAGTTTTCAGTTCATGTTTAGAATTGAAAAGTGATGGGGGAACCTGGGTGGCTCAGTTGGTTGAGCATCCAATGGCTCAGGCCATGATCTCATGGGTTCATGAGTTTGAGCCATGTATCAGTCTCTCTGCTTTCAGTGTGAAGCCATCTTTAAATTTTCTGTCCCCCTATCTATCTCTGTCCCTCCTCTGCTCATACTTTCTCTTTCTCTTTCAAAACTAAATAAATATTTTTAAAAAGTAGAATTGAAGAGGGATAAATCAGAGGACATAGAAAATAATATAAGCATTTTTTCTATATAGAAGAATACTGCCAAAGAATATATAAGAAATTGTCAATGATTGTTACCTTTGGAGAAGACCAGAAAATTGAAGAGATAGTTGATTACACAGTCTTTTGTTCTATTTCAATGTGTTCTACATTAATGTTAGTACACTTAATTTTTTCAATTAAAAATGAAAATGAAAGTAAAAATTAATGAATACTCAAAGGGAACCCTATGCCTGTTTGATTTAAGAAGAGAATAGACAAGTTCATTCATGTGAACCAACATCAGTTAGAGCCAAAGAGACAAACCACCTTCCCTTCTGCAGAAAGGAGTGTTCTTCTTCATTCAAACAAAACCTTGCCAAGCACGCTTCTGGATGCTATAAAAATTCACACAAAATACACCATACCACTTTTGTCCTCCAGGAAGCAGACATGTGACAGACATGTGAACCAAACATTAGAAGTTAAAGCAGTTAATGGTTAAATGCCAGAGAGTTGTTTCTGGCACTAAATGCACCATAGTTGCAATCACACTGTTATGAGTTGCATTGCACTCCCTACCCCTCTAAAAAACATATTGTAGTTTAACCCCCAATACCTCAGAATGTGACCTCATTTGGAGGTAGGGTCTTTACAGTGTAATCAAGTTAAAATGAGGTCATTAGGGTGGGCCCTGTCCCATATGGCTAGCGTCCTAAAAGAAAGAGGAAATATGTACACAGAGACAATGGAAATATATACAAAAGAAGACACCAAAGACCCCGGAAGAGTCCATTTCTCTGCATCATGGGTGCCTGAGGATGCCAGAAGTTGGGAGAGAAGCTTACTACAGACTCTCCATCACAGCCCTCAGAAGAAACCAATGCTACACACACCTTGATCTCAGTCTTCCAGCTTCCAGCAGGGAGACAACAAATTTTTGGTGTGGAAGCCACTCGATTTGCCAAAGTTCGTTAAAGCAGCCCCACAAAGCTAATATACACACATTACTTTACGAATAGATGAAATAAAACCGTCCTTCCTACCCAACCACAAACTAGCCTTGAAGAGAGGAAGCAGAGAAAGCTACATAGACGAAAGTCACTTGTGATCATTGCAGCCTCCCTTCTCATCAGTGGTTCTCAACGAGAGGAGACATGCCATCCAGGGGACATTTGCCAACATCTGGAGACATTTTTGGTTGTCGCAACAAAGGAAATGGCTGCTGGATCTAATGGGTCTAGAGGCCAAGGATGCTGCTCAACACCATACAATCCATGGCCCAGCCCCAACGACAAAGATTCATCTGGCCCAGAGTGTCCAAAGCACTGGTTGCTAAAATGGTTCTGATGACATTAAACCAAATTTTTCTTTATGCGTAATATACTGTCTTTATACAGTAGCATATAATATAATATACTGTATTTTCATTCAACAAATAGTTGAAAGCCTACTATATTCCATGGGCACATAAAAGGATGTATGTTGGGAGCACCTGAGTGGTTCAGTCGGTTGAGCATCCGACTTCAGTTCAAGTCATGGTGTCACGGTTTGTGAGTTCCAGCCCCACATCGGGCTCTCTGCTGTCACCACAGAGCCTGCTTCCGAGTCTCTGTCCCCCTCTCTCTGCCCCTCCCTCACTCTTTCTCTCTCTCTCTGAAAAATAAATAAACTTTAAAAATAGTTTTTAAAAAAGGACATGTGTTAAAATATATATTCATTTAGCATCATGAACCACAAGCACAATGTGGCACCTCACACATGACAAAAAGTGACTCTTCTCCAAGACACTCCTGTCTGCTTATCCCCACCTGGTTTATTTGATGTGAAGTTCACTGTTGTGTTTCAGTTTTGCGATCTGGTTAAAGTAATAGAGCATCCCCTCCACATTATGACTTCAAAACCATCTCTAACACAACAGTGAAGAAAGCAATTGTTCAGAAGCTACTTTTGGAGGCCCCGTTCTTGTAGAGCCTGTGGGAGGTGACTTGGGCTGAGAGAAGAGAAATGAACAGACAAGCTGCTGCTATGCTCTGATCTGACGGGACTGAGGCCACATATTCTGGGGTTTCTCTCCCGGTTTTCTGTGTAGTCTTCCCAGTATAGCACATCTATCCTCCTATTCCACAAAGGGACTAAAGCCTTTTTTTTTTCCTGATTGAAATATGTCTAAATCCTTTCATTCAACTGTCAAAAAAGTAAAATACTGATTTTTTTCTTTAAAGAATGTGTAATGTGTTAATAGGTTTTTTTTTCCTTTGATGAGTTTGGATTTAAATCCCAAATTGAGATGGCTAATGAAAAGATGTCTTGTAGTTTCATATAAATGCCTGATGGTCTTTTATCCACATTAACCATTGTCTATTTGAACTTGATGGACAGTTTTTCTTAAAAAGAAAAAAAGAGCAGGTTCAAAATTACCCCAAAGATCAGAATGAAATGCATGGGCAGCTTTACTCCATGCATATTAGCATTTACTCACTTATTCATTTATTCACTCTACCTTCGAACAGTTTCCTGTGGTTTTTGACTAGGAGGAATCTGTCTGAACAGTTCACGCTGTTAATGAAAGGGAGCTATTTTTTTTCTCCACATAAACGTTTGAAAGCCACTGACCTGCTTCACAATAACTTGAAATTGATGGGTTGAAATATAAAATGTCACAGGTGAATGATTTGTTGAGGACAAAAGACTGTGCATTTAAAACCATAATTAGGGACAAGCATTACCTACATCATGCACAATGAAACTGCATATAAACGTAAGATATTACAGCCTTATGCCACATTTTTACTTGAATATTACACCATTAGAAGAATTCTTTTATAAGCCATGAGAAGAGCTTGAAGGGAACTTTGCAAGCCCCAGAAGGAGGAGGCCCACATGTTTTTGTTTTTTGTTTTTTTTGTTTTTTTGTTTTTTTTGTATATATTGACAATGGTTTTGTTGCAACCCTGGAGTGCTGTAAATAAAGGGAAAGAAGAAACTTGAAATGCCACTGAGGAAAAAGTTGGTCTGTGTCTGTCTGCTTGCCTGTTTGCATGTCTCGTGGGAGCACGAGCTCTAGGAGGTCTTCTGTCAAAACCGGTCTTGCTTCCAAAACACAGGGTTTCCTCGCGGGAGAAAAAAGGAAGTAAATCTTCTCACCAGCAGAGTGGTGAGCAAACAGAAGGATGACAGAGATGTGTGGAGTGCATAGCTTCAAGATGCATGCTGTCAGCATAAATTAAGTGTGGCTCCTAGTAGACAAACAGCAGTAGCACCAGAAAGACAGAGTTATTTGCAGGTTTAGAACTGAAAAGTGATTGAGAAAATAAAAAGACAAAACAGTGTATAGGGCAAAGCTCGGAGAGGGCAGCCTGCAGGGAAAAGAAGGTGGAGAGGTTTTACTGTGGTGCGGGACGCAGGGCATGAAGGGGCTGGAAGAAAGGGAGCGTTCCAAAGAAAAAAAAATGTCAACCAGAAATGAAAAGTACAGGACAAAGGGACCGTGAATGTATGAGGAATCACAGCAAAGACAGCAAAAGCTGTGTTAAAGAACTGAGGTTGAAAAGAGATTGAAGGAACCTCAAAAGGAGCTTGAAAGCACCCTCCAACACAGAGAAGGCAACAACAATAGATAAAGATACACAAGTCACAAAAGCAACTTTGAAATATTGGCACAGCCCATGGGGTTTATTCTATTAATAACAGGAGCTAGATGACTGCCATAAATTCCCTGATGAGATGGATCGATGATTTAAAACTGAACTGACATTTCTATAAAAAGCTTCTGATTTATTCTTATATTTAAATGAAATTCTGAGTCAGTTTGATTGTCAAACTATCCCCTTTAATGAAAGTATTGTTTACAATCTCTATTTGATTTAACATCCAAAGTAGAAGTCCTCGGGTAGACCTGTTGATAGAAATGATGCCAGTAGGTAACATGCTCCTTTGATTAATTCTGTTTATACACTTACCCAGTTATTAGAGATAAAAGGACAGATGGTTAAATAACCAGCACGTCAAAATGGACGGTTACCCCAGCAGTATATATTTTGTGCTTCATAACCTCCCTTCTGTGGAAGGTAATGAATTCTCAAGCATTCAGAGGTGGAGTTTGTCTGCTTATTTCTGCTTCACCCTGTTCCAGATTTCCCTTATCTTGTCTGTTAGAGTCAATCAAGAATTGCTCACTGGTAGCTGACAGGTTGTATATTATTTCTGGCATGGCACTGAGAGCCACATGGAAAAGTTCCATGCTGGGCTCTGCAGAGCCAATGGAAGCATTCTTGGGCAAATATCCTGTCTCCCTGCAGGGCTGGTTTTACCACAGTTATGTGTTCATTCACTCATCTCCTACTTATTGAGTTAAAATCTATGATCTGGCAGATAACTGAGCAGTTTTCCCTGCCCACCTGGGATCTGGGTTAAATTCTAAGCACAGCTCCTCTGGGTTCCTAAAACTAAAGGGAGACATAATCTAAATCCTATTGACATTTAGAGGGCGGAGTAATTACTTCTGAGCCGGGAGGTCCAGGAAGGCATCCTGGAGGACCCAGATTTGGAATTGGTTGAAAGCACCTCAAAAGGCAGACGCATGAATGAAACTAATACCTGTATATTACAGGTAGGATGACCGTAATGACCAGAGGTGCCATGTTTGGAAAGCAAGTGTTTAGGCAGAAGTCATTTAAGGCTGCCTAGAAGGCTGGACACTCTGGAAAAGCAGAAGAGATTACACTGTCCGAGTGGGTGGAGCCTAACAAAAGAGACCACGCCCTCCCCAGCAGACTCCAATAGTTCCTGGAAAGGAAGAGCCAGTGAAGGCCTTGAGTGCAGGAGTGACTTCAGTAGGATAAAATTTTAACAGTGTTTTGAATGAACTAGCACACATCCGCAGCTACAAAATTCAGTTAGCAGAATATTCTAGCCATCTAGGTATGAATATTATTGGAAATGAGAAGGGAACTCCTAGTTTAAAAGCTGCTGATGGCAAGAGCAGTACTCTTTCTACCTCTGGTACCTAGCACATTATATAAGGACACCAAATGCTTTTCTAGTGAGTAATGATTTAGCAAATGAATCAGGAAGAGCAACAGAGCAATGAGAGCCAAAGGGCAACCAATGCCAGGCGCTGTGGCATGGTAAAGAAGGACCAAAGCTGGAAAATGGCCTATGGATTTTACAAGAAGGTGACTGGTAACAATAAAGGGAAAAGTAAGTGTTTAATCACTGGGTGGCAGGGAGGGGGGAGGCAGAAAAGCCTTTACTCCTATTTCAAGAAGCTTGAAAGAAAAAAGAAAAAGACATACTCTTTGGTAAGAGGTAAATAATGAATTTTTTTTTCTTTCAAAAAGGACACCTGAGAAGGATTTACTTGATGGGAGAAAATCTAGTGTTCAGGGACAATGAAGGCTCCAGAAAGAGAGCAATTAACCAGGTAAAATTAAATAGATATAATCCAGTAATGAATATTTGTCAGGCACTATTATGAACTAAAAGCTATATGCTAAGCAATGAAGATATGAAAGAAGAAAATAAATAGTTCTGCCCCCACAGAATTTATAATCACAGGGAGAATCAGGTAGGACTAACGCACAATTACAATGCAATAATGACTTTAATTAAGGCATGTGCCAATTATAGTAAGAGCAGAGAAGGAAACAAAGAGTGCCTGGGGGAGTTATAGAAAGTGCCATGGGTCCACTGTCTCTTTTTTGTGTTAATTGAACTCTTATAATGCTTTTGCAGAAATCACCCCACTCCACCACGTCCACATGGCTTGATAAGATCGATCAACATCTCCAGCTCCAAGACAGGCATAGGAACCTGGGCCAGCCAAACAGAATAATACGTCCCCAGTTGTTCATATGTGGATGGGCATGTGACTCAGTCCAAGCCAGTCGAACTCCCTCCCAGAATATTGTTTAACTATGAACAGAAAGAAGAGACACTATCTCTTTTCAAAATGACATATGCCAGTCGGCGGGGGGCCAGGGTGGCTCAGTCAGTTGAGCTTCCAGCTCTTGGTTTCAGCACAGGTCATGATCTCACAACTTGGGATTTTGAGCCCCGCTTCTGGCTCTGAACTGGTAGTGCAAGACCTGCTTGGGATTCTCTGTCTCCCTCTCTCTGCCCCTCCCTCCCCCACCATCTCTCTCAAAAATGAATAAACCTAAAGAGAAAATGACATATACCAGTACCAAACAAGCAAGCCTTGGCTGCAGGGGTTCTCTTTACTAGCACAAGAGAAGAGACTGCCTGATAATGGGGTCAAACGGAAAAGTAAAATAAATAAAAAGCCAAGAGAAAAATAAAAAGAAAGATAATAAAAAGGAAAGATTTCTGATAATATTCTAAGACCCTTAAGACTTTGTGCAGGCAGCATAATTAAAAGCATTCATACAATAGTTCTTTTTTAATACTTATTTTTGCAAAAGACAGAGAGACAGAGTGTGAGCTGGGGAGGGTAGAGAGAGAGGGAGACACAGAATCCAAAGCAGGCTCCAGGCTCTGAGATGTCAGCACAAAGCCTGACATGGGGCTCGGATCACAAACTGCAAGATCATGACCTGAGCTAAAGTCCGACGCTCAACTGACCAAGCCACCCAGGCGCTCCAGAGCAAACATAGAATCTTACCATACTCATTAGTTTGACACAAGTGTTCTAAGGTATTGTTATGGATTGAATGTTTGTGTCCTCCTAAAAATCCATATGTTGAACCCCTAACCCTAATGTAGTGGTGTTTGGAGATGGGGGCTCTGGGAAGTAATCAGGGTTAGTTGAGGTCATGAGGGCAGGACTTTGGTCTGATGGGATTAGTGCTCTTATCGGAAAAAACACCAGCAAGCTTGCCGTCTCTCTCTCCCTACATGCACCAAAGAAAGGCCATGTGAGGACATGGCAAGAAGACAGTCATCTGCAACCCGAGGACAGACCTTGTACTAGACACCAGACCTGCTGGCAGTTTGATCTTGGGACTTCAATCTCCAGAACTGTGAGTCATAAATTTCTGTTGTTTAAGCCACCTGCCTATGATATTTTGCTATAGAAGCCCTACCTGACTAAAAGTTAAGTTTCAAATACACAGAACTTTATCTATTTTAAGTATGTGAATAACAGTGTCCAATGGTGATTTTGGCATCTCTCTATTGCCAGATCATGCCATGGACTATCAGTGCTCTCTTTACTCCTGGAAATAGAGTCATTAATGCCTTTAATTCTAATGAAATTAGTGAACCAATTCCAGAAACTTAAGAACCAATTCAGAAAATACATCCTTAAGACTCTGCTTCTCTAGAACCATTCTCAGTACAGAGAGAGAGAGAGAGATTTTAAGGAATTGTCTTATAGAGTTGTGGGAGCTAGCAAGTCAGAAATCTGTATGGCAGGCTGGAAATTCAGGCAAGAGTTGATGTTGCAGTCTTGAGGCTGAATTCCATAAGGCAAAGGGCTGGAAACTCAAGCAAGGATTTCTATGTTGTAGTTTTTTGTTTGTTTGTTTTTAATTTCAATCCAAGTTAGTTAACATATAGTGTACTGGTGATTTCAGGAGTAGAATTCAGTGATCCAACCCTTACATACAACACCCAGTGCTCATCCCAAGTACCTTCCCTAATGCCCATCACTCATTTAGCCCATCCCCCCACCCACCTAATATTCTTCAACAACCCTCAATTTGTTCTCTGTATTTAAGAGACTCTTATGGTTTGCCTCCCTCTCTATTTTCATCTTATTTTTGCTTCCCTTCTCCCATGTTCATCCATTTTCTTTTTTAATTCCACGTATGAGTGAAATCATGATATGTGCCTTTCTTATGTCACAGTTTTGAGACAAAGAACTTCATCTTCAGAGACCTGTCTTTGCTCTCAAGTCCTTCAACTGATTAGATGAGGCTCACGCACATTATGGTATGTAATCTGCTTTGCCTAAAGTCTACTGTTTAAATGTTAATCACATCTAAAAAGCACCTTCTCAGACATCTAGAACTGCTGTTTGACCAAACCTCTGGGCATCGTAGCCTAGCCAAGGGAACACACAAAATTAACCAACACCTCCACACAAAAACTTGTACACAAGTGTTCATATCAGCTTTATTCATGATAATTCCAAACCTGGAAAAAAAAACCCCAAATGTCCATCAGCAGGTAAATGGACAGGTTGTAGCATACTCATACAATGAAATACTGCTTAGTAATAACAAGGACAAACTGATATAAGCAACATGGATGAATCTCAAAATCACCATGCTCAATGAAAACCCAAACAAAAAAAGCATATACACTCTATAATTCCATTTAACAGAAATTCAAGAAACTTTCAAACAAATCTATAGTGACAGAAAAAAGTACAATAGGACTTCCTAGAGACTGGAGGTAGAATGAAGAATGAATTATAAAGGGAGATAAGAAAAATGTGGAGGAGTTGATGGAACTGGCAGTTATCTTGATTGTGGTGATGGCTTCATAGTGTATACAAATATCATAAGTTTGTGGTGGGCAGCCTCTGAGATGGCCCCAATTATCCCCACCTCCCAGTGTTCATAGCCTTATGGAACACACTCTGCTTAAATGTGGGCTGCATTTAGTGACTCATTTTCTTTTTTTTTTTTATTTTTTAATGTTTTATTTATTTCTAGGAGAGAGAGAGAGAGAGAGACAGTGTGAGCAGGGGAGGGTCAGAGAGAAGGAGTCACAGACTGAAACAGGCTCCAGGCTCTGAGCTGGCAGTCAGCACAGAGCCCGACGCGGGGCTCAAACTCACGAACTGCGAGATCATGACCTAAGCGAAAGTCGGACGCTTAACCGACTAAGCCACTCAGGCACCCCTCATTTTCTTTTTTAATTGACCTTTGTCTTCATGGTTCTAAATGGTTGGTCAAAATATTAAACATACCAATATGGAAAAAAAAAGTCAGTTGATTCATCAAATACCAGAGTATGTTGAGAGCATTCAGTAACTGTCCTATTGCCAAAACTATTGTTATGGGGGAAGGCAATAGCTTCTTTCGTGATTCTGATAATGGTCTGACTTGGTCACAGCGGGTATTATACAGAAGACTGGAGGAACTTATGGAGGAAGAAAGGTAGTTTTTTCAAGCTGCCCAACATCCCAGAAGGTGATTTTGTTTTCTCTTCCCAAGGGAATTAAAGATGAGATTGTTTTTTAATAAGTCAAATCTATTGCTTATTAAGCTTGCTTTTTATTTGTTTAAAGATATTTATTCTTTATACTCATTCTGTGCTCACTGATGAACACACAGTACTTTTTTTCTCTTTCTAGATTCATTCCCTGAGTGAGCTCATGCACACACGCTAATTTAAATACCATCTTCTCTTTTACCTCCAGACTCCAGCCCTGACCTCTCTCTTGAGCTTTAGAATTATAAGCACACTAACTATTTGATATTTCTTGGGTATCTAATTAGCCTCTCAAACTGAGTATCATCAAAAGAGAGCTCTTGCTTCCCTCCTAAAGGAAATGCTTCTCTTTCAACTCCAGTATTATAGTACCAACGGTCACCCAGTGGCTTGACCAAAAGTTTAAAAATAATATCCAATTCTCACTTTTTGCTCACCTCCGCACCCAATTTATTAGCAAGTTCTGTTAACTTCATTCTATTAGGTATCTCTCCAGTTCTTATCACCTCATACTGTAGCTCATGTTTTTCAGCTACAACTGTGACCCATTCTACACTGAGCAGCTAGAGTGAGAAGAAAAGAAAAAAAGGAAAGGAAAGGAAAGGAAAGGAAAGGAAAGGAAAGGAAAGGAAAGGAAAGGAAAAGGAAAGGAAAAGGAAAGGAAAGGAAAGGAAAGGAAAGGAAAGGAAAGGAAAGGAAAGGAAAGGAAAGGAGAAGAAAAAAGTAGATCCTGCCATTCCTCTGCTTCCCATTTAATGATGAAATCTAAAATCCTTATCCTGATCTCCACAGCAAGGATTAAGTCACCAATACCACTCTCTCTATCTAGCCAACTCCCTCTAGTTCCCAGCTTTGCTAATCTTTGACCCACCATGGTCTATGATCCATAGACCCTACCATCTTTCACAGTTCTTCCCCTCCATCATCTCCTCATTCACTTGTTTGGACAGTTTGAAATCTATGATCAATAATTACAGTCTTTTGTATATACTTTCAAATTTCTTCTTCTTCTTTTCCTACATGATATTTACTTGGCGAACTCTACTCTTGGTTACAACTGACTCAACTCTATACCATGTCTGCATCCACATAAACAAATGGGACCAGAGAAAAGCACATGCCCAAAAGGATGACTGCTCTAGCATCAAGAAGACTGTTAGCGCTGCCTGACCAGCCTGTTTTCTCTGGGCCATTCCCTTTCTCACTCCAGTATCTCAAATAAGACCAGGTGTCCTATTTCTCTGAGAAAATAGAAGCAATCTGGATGGATAGCCTTCCATCATTATATCTACTAAGCTACCTTTCGTCTGTGCCCATACATTCTGCCTTTTCTTACAACTTTGCATGAACTGTCCATTATTTCAGCAAAGCAAATTAACACCCCATTTATACATTAGATTCCATTTCCTCTCATCTATTCGAACACATTGCTTCGTGACTCTCCCACTTCTTTCCAGCACCATCAGATTCTCCTTCTGCACTGGATCTTTTCCAAAGGCACAGAAACACGTAATTATTCCCCCATCTTAAATAAAAAATTTTGTTTGATCTCACATGCCCCTCTAGTTACTGCTCTACTTGTGGTCTTCTTTTTTTATGACAGAATACCTCAAAAGAGTTCACTGTCGGGGCGCCTGGGTGGCTTAGTCAGTTAAGCGTCCGACTTTCGCTTAGGTCACGATCTCGCAGTTCGTGGGTTCGAGCCCCGTGTCGGGCTCTGTGCTGACTGCCAGCTCAGAGCCTGGAGCCTGTTTCAGTCTGTGACTCCCTCTCTCTCTGACCCTCCCCTGCTCACGCTGTCTCTCTCTCTCTCCTAGAAATAAATAAAACATTAAAAAATTAAAAAAAAATAAAATAAAGAGTTCACTGTCTTCAGATTGAGCCCACTCTGATCACCCTTTGTAACTACTGTGTAGGGAAAACACACTCACTCTGTGTGCCTTTCTCACTCTCACATGACCAGCACATGCACATTTCTGACATCAAATGTGTGGGGTTTTATTCCCAAGAAATATCCCAACACCAACTGAGGGTCTTATAATTTAAATCAATTCTGACGCTGTCTACCTGGAAATAACATTAGAGCCCACAGGTTAAGGACTCAGTCCCACAAGACTGCCCTCCCCCTCTTCAGGTACCAGTCACAAGTTCCCAGGCTGTCACCTGTATTTCTGACAACCGCCTATAAGTTGGGGTTCCCATAACCCTTTCCTCAGGTTCCATTACTTGCTAGAATAGCCCACAGAACTCAAGGAAATGCTTCCTTATATTAACCAGTTTATTTAAGGATATGATAGGGTGCCTGGGGTGGCTCAGTCAGTTAACGTCCGACTTCGGCTCAGGTCATGATGATCTCACGGTCATGGGTTCAAGCCCCACATCGAGCTCTGTGCTGACAGCTAGCTCAGAGCCTGGAGTCTGCTTCAGATTCTGTATCTCCCTCTCTCTGACCCACCCCTGCTCACGCTGTCTCTCTCTCTCTCTCTTTCTCTCTCTCAGGAATAAATAAAATAAATAAATAAATAAATAAATAAATAAATAAATAAATAAATAAAACATCAAAAAATTAAAGGTTATGATAAAGGATATAGATGAGTAACCAAATGAAGAGATACATAGAGAAAGTTCTGGAAGGGTCCCAGGTATAGGAGCTTCAATTCTCATGGAGTTGGGGTATGCTATCCTCCCAGCATTTAAATGTTTTCACCAACCCAGAAGTGCTCTGGAGCTCATGTTTTAGGGATTTTTATGGAGGTTTCCTCACATAGGCATGATTGATCATTAACTCCACTTCGAGCCCCTCTCCCCTTCTCAAAAGAAATGGGGCAGGCTTGGGGGATGGCTGAAAGTCCCAAACTTCTAACCATGACCTGGTCTTTCTGGTGACCAGCCAGAGCTACCCAGGAGGCCACCCAATGTCTCCACATTAGGACAAAAGCCACTCCTATCACCCACAAAATTCCAAGGGTTTTAGGGGCTATGTGTCAGGAACCAGGGTTGAAGACAAAAGATAAAAACAAACAATGTCCTTCATGCTCTTATATCTTAGGAAATTATAAAGGGTTAGGAGCTCTATGCCAAAAACCAAAGGCAGAGACCCATGTATATTTTTTCTATTATTTCACAACTACCATCATCACAAAACTGCTCTTACCTCATTTACAAGTTACTTCCAAGTTGTGAAAACCCACTGCTCAGTTCTCAGCTATCTTTCACCTGGCTTCAGCAGTATTTGAGACAGTTCTTTACCCCATCCCTTCAACTGTCCTGCAAACCATATGCACCTGCTTCTCTTATCTCTCTTGCCCTCTCTCTCAGTCTCCTTCAGAGGGTCCTCCTCTTCTCTCCAATCTATTAATATTGATGTATGCTGGGGTTGAGTCCTCAGACCATTTTTCTTCTTTTACAGTCTCTTCTTTGATGATCTCATTTGGCTTTATGGCTTTACATATCATCTATATGCTGATAATTCTCAGATTTATAACCTTAGGTAGGGATACTTTCTCTAATCTCCAGATTCACATGCCCAAACACACCTACTGGATACCTTCACTTAGATGTCTGATACGCATTTAAAACTTAATGTGTCCAAACCTGAGCTCTTGATCTTCCCTCTCAAACCTTCTCTTCCTAAAGACTTCTGAATTTCAGAACATATCAACTCCATCCTTGCAGGAGCCTAGGCTGAAATCTTCTTTCTCTTATACCACACATTCAATCTCAGCATGTCATGATGCTGCTACCTGAATACAAACTGCTCAGCCTTCTCTTTCTCTACAACCTACCGCCATCTCCTGTACAGGTTATTGCAAGAGCATCTTAATGCGTTTTTGTTTTGTTTTGTTTTGTTTTGCTTTGTTTTGGTCCTTATCTCTGCCCCTTTACAATCTTTTCTCAATGCAACAGCCCACATGATCCTGTTAAAACATAAGTGGTCATATCGGGGCGCCTGGGTGGCTTAGTCGGTTAAGCGTCCGACTTTCGCTTAGGTCATGATCTTGCAGTTCATGGATTCGAGCCCCGCGTCGAGCTCTGTGCTGACTGCCAGCTCAGAGCCTGGAGCCTGTTTCAGTCTGTGACTCCCTCTCTCTCTGACCCTCCCCTGCTCATGCTGTCTCTCTCTCTCTCTCTCTCCTAGAAATAAATAAAACATTAAAAAAAAAAAACATAAGTGGTCATATCAAATTCTCTAATAGTATGCCATTTCAGTAGTAGGAAATACCAAAATTTTAAAAATGGCCTGTAAATCTTAAGTGATATGACCCTTTTAGTGCTCTGATCTCATATCTTGTTATGTCCAAAGTCTGTCTTGTTCACTCCATTCCAACACATGGGTCTCCTTGTTGTTTCTAGAACAAGCCAAAAACCACAGAACCTTTATACTGGCAATTCCTCCTCCTACTTCACTCTTTCCCCAGCAGTTCACATGGCTCAATCTTTTATCTTTCTCAGGATTTTTTTTTTAAATGCTATTTAAAATTATAACCTCTTCCCCCTCAACCCTCAATACTCCTTACACCTCTTTTCTGAACTCTTTTTCTCCATAGCACTTACCAACTCTAATCATTCCTGAATTCAGTTCTCTGGAATTTCTTCGACTCTTTCATATCTGTGCATGTGCATATACACGTGTGCATGGGTGTGTGTACATCCACACATGTGTGAGAAGGGACAGACCACACACTGGATCTAGTCCTCTAATCTGAATGCAAGTGGAATAGAGTGAGAGATTTACTTCTGGACCTCTCATGATTTCCTAGTCAATGACATAAATTAAAATCTGAAAGTGTAGGAAATCATTTATAATTATAATTCTTACCACTAGTCTTGAAGATGAGATCGTCTCACAGAAACTTTAAGTGACTCGCCTAAGGTCATTCAGCCAGTAAAGGAGGTTGAGCCACAATTTAAACCCATCAATTTGGGATCCCAAACCTCACAGACAAAATCACTTTTCTAGGCCATACTGTCCTAAAACTGTGTTAGTTATGTAACATATAACATCCATGGAAAGGCAATGTACTACTTGGGTAAGAGTTATTTTGCCTATAACTGCTTTCATATATGCTCCGTAATGCAACCTCTTTGTCATTTTTCCATAATATGCGGTCCTTTGTATTTATAACCTGAAAATCCCAACCATTCTAGACAGAACAACTGTTTATGCCTTCAGCCCAACAAACTAATTTACCTTAGCAACCTGCTTTACTCTCTATACTCTGCTTATGATGCTCATAATTGCCATTCTAATAATTGAGGCTGAGATTTATCTTTCACAGTCAGCCAAGGCCGATAACAGATACAGACTTGCACGTTGTGACAGTGAATTGTGATTCACACCATCATAAATTTCTCCAGACTTTATCTGGGAAATAGCTAAAGGTAACTAAAGATAGGTCCCCAGAATATTCCAACCCCCTCACCTCCCTTCACCCACCCCAGATTGATGACCTTAATTTTTGCTTCTCAGCAGGGAGGCAACAATAGACAATGTTGCTGACACCTCATATGAGATGCACCACAAACTCCAGTGGTGAAGGCCAGGGTCAGCCTTGTCTCTTCTGATCAGGTCTCTCCTTCCCTGCTTTGCAGTTGGCACCTGCTCCTAGGCAGTTGGCTAACACCGAGCTACTCCTGAGTATAATTGCCTAAATAAACACCTTCCATTTTATAGAAAAAGAAAACTTTTGCAATAGTAGGGATTCCTGTGGTCTTGAATAGATAACAGTCATTTCGTAGGTACTTCATTCCCCATCTCAGCATATGCATATGTGTTGAGCTTTGAGAGAAAAAACATTGCCTAATTTCTTTGCCCAGTTGAGCCAAGGAGCCCAAAAGTTTGCTATTCCCTCCTTTTCTTTGATTTTAGCTTTGGACTTTTCCTGGACTTATTTTAAATGTAAATATTTCTGAAGGAAGTGAAATTTTGTTCATCTCACTTTACTGCTGACTAGTTTACCATGTGTTCATATGACAGAAGGTATGAAGGTAGCATTAGGACACCTTAAGAGAGAGGTTTATATCTAAAAGAAAGTGGAAGTGCTAGCCCAGAAAAGGGAAATCAGGAATGTAAAAAACAAATCTGATCATTCTGCGAAGTTCCCACCACTTGCTAATTGGAAGAAGGAAGGAACAAATGAATGAATGAAGGAAGGGAAGAAGGAAGTCCAATATAGTTTAAACTTAGTGCAACCTAGCAATTTTTTAATGTTATTTTGATAGAGAGAGAGAGAACACGTGAGCACTCATGACCTGGGAGGGGCAGAGAGAGAAAGAGAGAATCCCAAGCAGGCTGTGAGGCTTCAGTGCAGAGCCCAGGATGGGGCTTGAACTCTTGAACTGTGAGATCATGATCTGAGCTGAAATCAAGAGTCTGACACTCGACCAATCAAACCACCCAGGCTCCCCAACCCACTAATTTTAATAGACCCCTTGGTACTCCTCACTATCTTTTGAGAAAACCCATGAACACACACACACACACACACACACACACACACACACACACATACACAGACTCCCAAGTAGCCAGTGTCTAAGTGTGTTTACAGGAAAGGTATAGCTCACATGACTTCATGGTGGGATGGAGAGAATTGGAGTCTTTAGGCATTAGTATCTTCTTGCTTCTGTGATCTCTACAGCAATGGTGCCAGATACCACGCTGGCCTCCAGTCACGGGATCACATGATCCACTCTTTTTGTTCATGAAATGCTCCTGAAGAGCTCCTGGACTAAGACACATCTTTGCTCCCATTGATTCATTAGGCCACTCTAAAGGCTAAGCCTGACCAGGCCAAGGCAATCTGTTCTGCAGCCCTACTTTCCAGCTACTTCACCTAGAAAGAACAATGTCCCTGGAAAGCTCCCCATGCCCCCCTCAGCTACTTCTAAGACCCATTATGTCACCCAAGAACCAAGTTGTAGGTGGATATCCCACAAGAAGCAGCCTCTTTTCCACAATCCTAAGGTAAGATGACCACAACAGCTCCATCCTCGTAATATGCTGAACTTGGGTAGAAAAATCAGGACACCCTAAAACCTATACATTCTTCCCTCTTGTCCCCATTTTCACATACCCAGGCCTAGAAGGAATGGACTTTCCCCTCTGTTATAGTCTTCTCTTATTGAATCCAGTCTCATGGCCTATAGGGGCATTTTCTCTATGCAGTTGGAGAACTCTGAGATAATTCTTCAAGGACTAGTTGTTGATATTCTAAAGAGAAAAATAAAGAAGCTCAAAATAATTCAAGAAAATGATCTGATTGGAAAGGGTATTATCTCACAGCATGATGTCACTTTGCATGTCAAAAGCTTAATGATTTCACATTCATTCTATTTACATTTCTACCATCACAAATCCTCTGACATGGATATCTGAAGACAATTAGGGCCAAATCAGTACTCAAGATAGAAAAAAGCCAAGCTCAGTACTAATTTTCAGAATTATTTCAAATGTAAACAGAATTTCAGAGAAGGCAAAAAAATTACCTAATAAATGTACTTTAATAAATATATCCTCTTGGCTAATTAAGTTGAAGTTTTAAGAGACAAAAGACAATTATCCAATGTTTTCATGGAAATACTACGAACTCATAGATTTTTTTCCTGCGTCTTCTAAAAGTTAAGTTTCAACAAGAAACTCTTATGTTACTTTTATTATCCTAAATTCAACGTTTCTTTTCTCTAATCATAGCTTGATTATTTAAATTTTAAACCTTACTGAAAGTTTCTTTTCACATTTTACTTGACCCTTTCCTTACCCACCATGGACTCTGAAAAATTATTGTCCCATCTCCAAGAACTGGCCTGTCTCCCCATTTCAGATAACATAGGGTCTGAAAAGTAGGTATCAGTTGTCAATTTCCATTGCACCTCAACCTTTCCCAGGACGACACTACTCTACAGAACTCACTGGATTCTTGCCTAAAGACCTGGGAGGTAATCTCCATGCTTTATACTTTTCTTCTGTGCTAAGGGCATAGTAATGCCTTGAATTCTGGAAATATATTCACTGGCATCAAGGGAATTACCTTAAACAGCCATGTGGAGGTCACACAAGCCCGATCACTCCCTATGGAACATTAGAAAAGACTTCAACCATCTTAACCTCTATTTGTCCCACCCCTATCAGCAGTTTACTTTGCTCTCATTGAAATTGTCTAAGGATTCACAAGCAGTTGGCTGTAAGGAGAAAAGATCTTATATAAATACCCACGTTGTTTTTTCTATTTCCTTCTCACAAGTACATTGGAAAGGACAGGATTTCACATAGGAAACACTTAATGATAATATTTGGGGAAAACCTGCTGACTTTGTAAGACACAATTGGCCAAAATTCCGGTCAGAAATACCCAGGGAAGTAAAAGGCTCCTAGAATTACGGGGATGAGGTTTCTGCAAGCAATGAAGCCCTCTGTAAAGGACATGGGATATTTATGCTTACAAAGGAAAAAATGGAAACATTAGCAAGACTGCAAGCAGACCAGGAGTGTGGTGCACAGGTGTGCCAAAAAGTAACTACAGTGTGAATTTACAATGAGTAAAGGGAATAAAGGCCCTCAGACTTAACGATAATAGGAGAAGAAGAAGGGAAAAGAGAAGGGGAAGGGAAAGGAAAAGAAGGAGAAGATGAAGGTAAGAAGAGATCATAACTATATAGGAGGAAATTCAGCAAAATAAAATCCACACTCTGTGGTTGAAAGAATAATTTTCTGAGATGCCAGTTAAAAGAATCCTGAAAAAAATCCTTTACTAAAGGACTTTGGATACTGTTCTTGCTGTAATCATTAACATTATTGATAATTATAAACTGCTGCGCTCATGGAATATAAAATCATTACTTCTTTTGTTTCCTAAATATTACAGAGGATGTTCATTTATTTCCTTCTCAAGGAATATGAAGAGAAATGTGTCTTTACCCTATTAAAATCACTGGAGAACAAGTTCTAATTGGCCAATATAGGAATATATGGAAGGACATGTTATATGTTTAGATTATTGGCCTTCTAAGCCAGGAGGTACCTTAAACTTTCTTATGAGTTAAGAAACAAAGACTAAATGACAACCCAAGGTCATATCTAGTCAGTTAGATGAAATTTTAATATCCAATTTTTATGAGTGATGATACAGACTATCTCCAAGAGTGTTATGGAGGGTAAATGAAGGAAAATCCCATTATTTTCTCAGCCTTATCTGCACATGGTGCCAGACTCTGTGCTAAGGACTGGGGATATTAAGTTGATTCCTCATCAAGTTCATGACCCAAAGGAGAAGACAAGCATGAGGCAAGCACTTACAAATAAATAACCATGAGCTTTGAAGACACACACATGATGATATGACAGCACCCAACTGGGTCACCTATTCTGAGGTTTCTAGAGGGTAATTGTAAACAAATGGGTGGCTCAAAATCAAATAAGTATGTTAGCAGTAGAAATGCCATCTATAAAGATTGCATCCTAGCCTACAACCGAAAATAGCTTTTGCCTCTTCAGCTCTTCAGAGAAGTTGAGCAGAAGAAGAAGGAGTGGCCTTTGGATTTGGAATGTCCCTGTCTGGACCCAGTGGATCTGTGATCCAGCATTTAAACTGGCACAGAGCCCAGGCTTACAGCTGACAGGTGTGTGTCCAGGAGGGCAAAAGGAAGGCCTGTTCTGTGTGATATTTTACATGCTTCACTCCTAAAACTCTTTCCTTAATGCAGATTTCAGATGTAAAATCACCACTTCCACTAACTCTTTGCCAGAAAAATTAATTATACCAGTTAGTGCTGGTCACATAGCCAGGATATGACCTCAGAAGCTTCTGAAAAAGATGTTCTCTAAAGCCCTCTCTGAATTAAAGAGCTTCAACTTCAATAATTTAACTACTGAGTATTTGGGTCTTGCTAAGTGGCCTGGTCTTGGACTTATTCTGTTTAGTCAAACTGGGCCCTGGACATGGGTCTAAATAAAGAATGTTCCATTATCCTTCTGAAGGTGTGTCAAGTGTCTTGGATTCATGATATGGTTGAGAGAGAGAAGCCAGAAATTACCACTAGGCTTGAGGTACTGAACTTCTTTTAGTTTAGTATGTAGGTAGGACAAGGAAGTCTTTTCTCCCTGGGGCTGCTTAGTTCTGAGACAAATATATATCATATCATCAAGGCTTCTCGATAGGAGCTTAAGTGGGGATTAGACCAAGAAGGAAGTAATGATGCAATGATGTGATCTAGGAGGTAATAGATTTTTTTTTTTTAGTTTTTATTTATTTTTGAGACAGAGAGAACAGCGTGAGCAGGGGAGGGGCAGAGAGAGAGGGAGACACAGAATCTGAAACAGTCTCTAGGCTCTGTGCTGACAGCTCAGAGCCTGACATGAGGCTCAAACCCGTGAATCGTGAGATCATGACCTGAGCTGAAGCTGGACGGGTAACCAACTGAACCACCATAATAGATTTAACACCTTCTGTGTAGGGAGTGAGAGGAAGGGAATGTTTTTCACATAGCCCTATCAGACATACACTGTGAAATAGCATGTGAGGATTTCATACTTAGAAACTTTTACTAATGAAGAATCTTCCACTCAATCGGACTGAGGTATCCATCACTTAGGAGAAGGCAGAGCCCAGAACTAAAGGAAAAATGTTCCTCTTTTGGATTTATGAAACAAGCTCTCAAAGCCCAATTTAGAGACAAGGTTTTCACTTGGAAAAGCGAAGCTTTGCACCAAAAAGAACGAATTTCTGTAACCCAAGGATCCAAGGTGAAAGGCTAGAACATAGAGGTTTAAAAAGTTAACCAGATCACACAGGAGGATGCTAGCTACTACAAAATAGCATTTTGACACTCCACTGGGAGGAGAAAAAGCCCTTTCTTGTATTAGGGAAAGGTGCTGGAAAGGAGCTATGGAGGGTTGAGACATTGATTAGTACAGGGCCTTTTCCCTTCCTCCAGTTTTGATTTGAAGTTTCCAAAAGACAATAGAACCACCAAGATAGGTTTACGAGTTTCAGGCCAGAAACTATGAGAGGAGACTCCTCCCCTCACCACCAACTGTTCCAAATTAGAGGGAGGCTCAGAAAGGAGCGGACAAAGGAACTGAAGGAAAACCTTAATCGTTCCTCACTTTAGACAAGCTACCCACAAAGCACATCATCATCATATTACTGTTCTTTTTTCTTTCTCTGCCTTCTCCTAAACATTGGTCATTGGAGGGTGCACTTAATTAGTCTTCAAGATTCCATGTGAAGGGGGGCACCTGGGTGGCTTAGTCGGTTAAGTGTCCGACTTTCGCTTAGGTCATGATCTCGCGGTTCGTGGGTTCGAGCCCGCGTCGGGCTCTGTGCTGACTGCCAGCTCAGAGCCTGAGCCTGTTTCAGTCTGTGACTCCCTCTCTCTGACCATCCCCTGCTCACGCTGTCTCTCTCTCTCTCTCCTAGAAATAAATAAAACATAAAAAAAAAAAAGATTCCATGTGAAGGAACTTCACTTAGAGCAATACTTTCAGTGTCCCTCCATCCCCTCCTCACTCTTCCCCAGGGGAAGATGCATGGACTATTTTGTTGCTGAGCTTGGGAGACATACAAAGCTCTGTGACCTCCATATTTTCCATTCAGAAAGTCTACCTCTTGGCCACCTTGGACAACTATGGTGGTACACTGCATGGGAGTGTGAGGAGAGGGACATACACACACATAGAAATATCCTCCAGGACTTGGGAGTCAGGAGCAAGCTCCTCATTATCACCATGATAGTTTGCATTTTTCTGACATTGGCTCATTTTATATTTGATATTGTTCCTTTTTAAGGGGTCTTCATATTCAGAAAAAACCTGTTTTGTAAACATACATGTGGTTGAGCACTATTCCTGTGCAGGGCTCTTGCATTAGGATTTTGTTGACTAGTGAACGAATGCTTAATGGTACTATATATTTTGTGACAAACCAAATGCTCTCTTATCAAAGCCAAGTGCTCTGTTGTGTTTACCTGGGAGCGAAGTGGTACAGAGCACATAAAATGGATGACTAAGCAGTTTTTCACTCTGATTTCATTACCACAGCCTTCAGTACTTTTTCAGGCATACTCTTGAAAATCTAGATGGTAAATTGTTGCTAATTTTCTATAAAGTCAGAAGCACCTATTGTCTGTGAGTAAAAAACTGACAAGTAAAGGGCACCTGGGTGGCTCAGTAGGTTAAGCGTCTGACTCATGATTTCGGCTTAGGTCATGATCTCGCAGTTCGTGAGTTTGAGCCCCACATCAGGCTCTGCACTGACAGTGTCTTTCTCTCTCTCTCTCTCTCTCTACCTCACCCCCACCCACCTCTCTCAAAATAAATAAATACAACTTTTTTTTTTTAATCTTACAGGTAAAAGAAATTACAGATTTCAAAATTTATAGATGTTGGTATCAAAGATCTTCAAAGGTACAGGATGCTATAAATTACAAATGCCTACAAGACCATTTTTGCTTGTTCTGGGAAGCCAGAGCCTGCTGTGGTAGCCTTAACTTGTCTGTCAAGAAACAATTAAGGAGATATACACCATCTTGATATCTCCAAGTTAGACTAGGAGAAGAAACTGCAGACAGATGGCCCAGGTGCAGTGCCCAAAAGAGCTGCACATGCTGCCTTGCAATAGAGGAAACTATTACCTCACTGAGTATAATTTAGAATTGTGTTTTTAATAAGTCAAAAGATTTCAACATGTTTGCCTTACCACACAGTTCAGTGTGTAGGTGTCTAGATCTTACATTGAAGCCCTTTAATTTAAGCAGCGGGGTTTTTCAAAACAGATAATTCACAAAAGTAATGGAGATGACGGACTGATCTCCCAATTTTTCACAGCAGAAAGATCCAAGACATCTAGTTCACGAGATGGTGTTTTTACTGGCATCCCCAACTGACAATGAGAGCAGCGATGAAACTTAGAGTGCTTCCAAACCTAGTTCAAAGGTTCATGATTCATGGCATCCTTCTAATAGCACTGCAGGGTACCATGTGAGGTGTATACATTAATTGCCCCATTATAGAAAAACTAGTGGTAGAAAAGCTATTTAATTCTTCAAGGCAAAGGCAGGAGCTAAACCCTGATGTCTTGATATCTAAGTACCAACTCACATTCTCACATTGGTCGTACAAAGTACAATGGAAAACAGGATTAAACAATTCATTTGCTCATTGTAGGCCAAATTAGATTTCTTTTCTACTTGAACATCCATTTAATACCATCCAGATCAAATTGCATGTTAAAGGCTATCTACACCAAAGAAACCACTGTACTTAGACTTAAATAATAAAAAACAAACCTAAAATATAAGACATTGATTGATTCAAGATCTTACGATGTTTGTTTACCTTAATGCTCCTAGTAACTGTTTCTCCATATTGAAATCTTGGCACAAACAATGGTTTTTGTTTTGTTTTGCTTTGTTTCTTTATGCTTTGAAGTTCATCATGTCAAAAATACGCAAGTCACAGCATGGAGCTGAAGCTCTGTAGTTATGCTGACCACGTGACCCCCTCCAGTCTTGGCCCCTGCCACCCCACTCTTCTATATGTTATTCTTCTCCTCCACCTTCTCTGAATATTCTTTCTCAAGAGACCAATTTCTGAACCATGCTTCCTGGATTCCAATCCTGGATCTGTCACATACTTGTATTTCCTCTTCCTTACCTGTATCTCATGCTTCTCATAAGGATTAAGAAGTCATTAGTTATAGAACTTGGAATCGTGCCTGGCACATGTAAATACCCAAAATATATTATCAATTTTCATATAACCATCATCATCTTCATTATCATCATCACCATCATCATCCCACCATGCCTTCCTCTCAAATGTAGGCCACTAATCCTGACCTCAAGTGTCCATGTGCAGGAACTTCACCTAGAGCAACATTTCCAGTTCCTTCCAGCCCTTCTCCATTCTTCCCCAGGGGTGGGAAAAGGAGTGGCTTATTTGATGGTGGACTTGGGAGAGAGGGACACTCCTCTTATCTAACCTACCTGCATGCATGATTGCCTATGTTCTGTTGCTCTCCTCTCCAAAGCCAGGGGTAAGTAAGTCTGTCTACTTACTGGGTGAAATTCTTACAAATGCTTTTGGCCTCAGAAAGAGAACCATGTTCTCTAATCAACCCTATCAGAAATCAAGGTAATGCTTCTATCTCTAACTGTCTGACTGTTACTTCCATATTGGTATCAAACTCAGCAGGGGAAAAGCAAAGCTACATGCTGATCTGCTGAAGCCTCAGCACAAGCATGAACCCAAATTCTGCCCTTTCCCCTGTGTGCTCAATCCACTACGCCAAATTCCATCTCTCTTCTAATGACACAGCTACATGTCTACTTCTGGGACAGATCTGCCCTAGCACTTCAAACAC
Source organism: Proteles cristata cristata (assembly GCA_017311185.1). Lineage (NCBI taxonomy): Eukaryota > Metazoa > Chordata > Mammalia > Carnivora > Hyaenidae > Proteles > Proteles cristata. The sequence goes on along the minus strand of JAESUZ010002548.1, from coordinate 363,383 downwards.
TGTCTGAAACAGAATTCACATCTTTGCCCTGACTATGACCTCCTATTCTGGACCTTAACATCTCTGTCATTCACGTTGTCTCCCAAGCCAAAATCCCTGGTGTTTTCACTCTCTTTTGCTCACCTCACATGTTCAATTCTAGCTCCCTTATATATCACATTTTCTTCCTTCCACTCTTCATTTGCCCTTCCATGTCCTTAATTTGGACTTTCCTCATTTTGCATATATAATAATCTCCTACTCTTTTGCACCACCACCAGCCTTTTACCCTCCTCTCCATTTATCAACTGCTATAAGAGTGATCTTACTTTAAAAACAAACAAACAAACAAAACACCAAAAAACAAACAAAAAAAATCAATGTTACATCTTTCCTAGGTGGGTAAAGTCTGAAATCCTTGGGGTAACAGCTTCCATTATTTGAACCCTGTCTGACTCTCCAGCCTGACTCCTCATGACCAATCTCCTCTAGGAGAAAATCTCCTAATCTTAGTCATTCTGCACCTTTTTAAGAATACTGAGATTTATTCACACATCTTATTTGGAGGTTTAAGTAGAAAATAATATATCTGATCAAGATAAAATTAATTTTATCATCACTAAAATTTCACCCCACCTAAAGATCTTTGAGTCCTTCAAATATGCATTGAAATTATGGTATCTTCCATACAATTTCACTCATATGTGGGATTTATGAAACAAAACAGATGAACATATGGGAAGGAGGGAAAAAAAGAGAAAACAAACCACAAGAGACTCTTAGCAATAGAGAACAAACTGAGGGTTGAGGGAGAGAGGTGGGTGGGAAATGGGCTTAGACGGTAGATGGGTATTAAAGAGGGCGCTTGTTATGATGAGCACTGGGTGTTGTATGTAAATGATGAATCACTGAATTCTAGCCCTGAAACCAATATTGCCCTGTATGTTAACTAAAATTTTTTAAAAAGTATCTTAAGGGTTGAAAGATGTTTTCCTTTATGTTGCACCAATTTTAACTTCTCTGCTGCAAGTGAAAATAAATCCAACAAATTACTTTCGAGTCCCATGTCACACTGTCCTCAACATGGAGCTCCCCAGGCTCAAAATATGGTCTCCCAGACCTCTAGGCATTGCATGGTTGCCCTGTTTCCCTGATATCTTCACTTTCATTGTCCTTTTAATCTTCTGACCTCAAGTTAGATATCACTCCCTTCAAAGAGTCTTTCCTCATCTCTACAATTCTCCAATCATAATCTTCACAGCACCCATTACTGGCTCGATTAGGACCCTAAATGTGTGCTGTTGAAATTCCCTCTCTACTTTGCCTGTATGCTCCCTCTAAACTCATTTAAGTCAATATCTTGTTGACCAGGTAGTCACCAGCACTGTTCATCATGTTTGCACATAGCAGATGTTCAATAACAGCTTATTAAATAGATTAATGAATAAAGTACTTATATATACCACACATTATGGTAAATAAAGGAGATAGAAGAATGAAGTAGAAGAACACAAAACAAAGTGAAAGGTACCAATACAGACTTTAAGAAGCTTGCAATATACTTTGGAGAACAAAATTAAGTGAAACAAACCAGTTCTTTCCATGGTTTTTCCTTATGATTCAAATAATAAATATGAATAATAATTCTTCAACGCATTTTGATGCAGCAAAAAACATCTGAAAAATTACATTTACTGATAACGGAATTCAAAGGAAAATCAATACTTGTGTTTTTGACAGTTTATTTTGAAATTGTTTATGGCCTTTAGTGGCGCCTGATGGGGAAAAACTGACAGTTCTTTTCCGCACCCGTAACTATCATTGTCTTTATTTTATGTGAGCCTTATATGTGTGCCAAAGCTAGTTTTATGTGCAATGCGTTTACATTGTGTTAACTTGGACAAGAGATGTTGATCATTTTTCATGTGCTCTTAAAATTCCACTGTTACAAATACCTATAAATAATATCACCCCATGTTGGAACATGGCCTCTGAAATACGTCATCTCGAAGCTAATCACAGTTCCCGCTGCTGTCCCTGATTGCAGGCTTCAACTCTTAACAGCTTGATAAAGCTATGGCTGTGAGTCTACCGCTGGTTTAGTACATTACTAGAGCAATGTCACTGATTTTCTCCACACTAAAAAGTCATCTTTGAGTCATTTCACTTTTTGAACAGAACATCGTGAGCATTTTCCACCAAAACTTAATTAATCATATTTTAATCAGGGCCCTGTTACAACTCACATACCAGACTGTTCTAGGAAAAACAGTAGGTTAGTCAGCCAGCTAATAAAGCTCAACTGGTAAATTGCTGAGTTGACTTCTTGCTGCACTGACGATACAATCAGACATTTCTGGGTCCTCAGACATGACTCAGAGGCTGCAAATGTCCTGCAGGCACATTCATAGACAACTTACCGAGGACCACTGAGACGCTGAGACTCTATTTTTTTTTTTTAACCAATGTCTCTAAACAAGTAGTAAGAATTGGGGGAAATCAGTTGCAAGGCCATTTAACCTGCTGACAGCATGACTGCATTGTGCTGGTTGGGAGCCAGGAAAGAGGAGAGTGGCCATGGTCAACCAGACATGTGTTCCCTAAAGATTTGTGCCTGGACTGGCATCCAACCCATTATGTTAATTCAGTATGTCCAGCATTACTGTTCAGCTTTTAAGAGTACTAAGTATAACTGCCTCGGAGACTAGAAATCCAAACAACTTCTAAAGGTTGCTGACAAATAACTTTTTCTTACTAAGCAGGTCTCCAACTTGTGAGGATTGCTGATTGATTGTCTATCTTCTCCAAACTTTGAGTCAAGGCAACAATGTATCTCCTACACAGATATGACTAACACACCACAAATTCAATGTCTCCTCTGTGCTATGTGTACTGTGCTATGTGTAAGGAGATAATAAAGAAAGAAGAAAATGGAAAGATTCTGAATATTTATCAGGCTAACAAACTCCGTAAATTTCAAATGCATATATAAAGCTTAAGAATTGTTATAGAGCCTATTAGGGGAATCATAGTATGAAAGACCAGTCCTTCGTTATTTAGATAAAGTTTCTTAAATGTATCAAAATGCCTCAACAAAACATGGCATCTGAGTAGATGTGTCTGGAGGGAACATACAGGCTAAGTCAAGAGGCAATTTAAAAGAGCAACTAGATAAAACATGGAAAGAGCCTAAGTGTCCATCAACGGATGAATGGATCAAGAAGATGTGGTTTATCTATACCATGGAATACTACATGGCAATGAGAAAGAATGAAATCTGGCCATGTGTAGCAACATGGATGGACCTTGAGGGTGTTATGCTGAGCGAAATAAGTCAGGCAGAGAAGGACAAATATCATATGTGTGCACGTATGGGAGGATTAGGAGGAACTTAACAGAGGAACAAGGGGGAGAAGAAGGGCGGAAATGGTGGGGGAAAGGGGGAGAGGCAAACCATGAGAGACTCTTGAATGCTGACAAAAACTGAGGACTGATGGATGTAGGGGGGAGGGGGATGGGCATGGAGGAGGACACTTGTGGGGATGAGCACTGGGTGTTATGTGGAAACTAATTTGACAATAAACTATTTGTAAACAAATAAAAAATTAATTAATTAATTAATTAAAACTTGAAAAAATAAAAAAATAAAAAGAGCAACTAGGGGCGCCTGAGTGGTTCAGTTGGTTAAGTGTCAGACTTCGGCTCAGGTCATGATTTCACGGTTCGTGGGTTCCAGCCCTGCATGCGGGAACCTGTGCTGACAGCTCAGAGCCTGAAACCTGCTTCAGATTCTGTGATTCTCTCCCTCTGTCCCTCCCCCTCCCTCTCTCTCTCAAAAATAAATAAACATTAAAAATTTAAAAAAAAAAAAAAAGAGCAACTAAAATGTCCTAATAGAGCCAAGTAACCATGGCCACAAGGGTTATGGTTGGGGCAGGGACAAGGTCAGTAAAGGCTTTTTAAAAGAAGTGATATCTAACTCAAGACCAGAAGAGCAAGAAGACTAAGAAGGTGAAAATTTCACAGAAAAGAGACCATCCGTGCAACTGCTAGAAGCCAGAAAGATTGTGTTTTGAGCACGGTGAGCTCCAAGTTCCTCAAACAGGGTCCAAAAAAAGTCCACTAACTATACTGACCAAATATATTTCTCTGTTGGAGAAATGTGTCTTTTTGAGTCTCGATTGCTTACATTGCATTGGACAACACAGGAGACCTTGGCTAAACTGAATTCCAGTCTCCGCAGCAATGCATTGGCAGCAGGCCTCAGTGTAACACCTTCCCTTACCCAAACCTCCACCTCCCCTCTCACACATAAGATTTCCAGATTTCTAGAAAATTGTTAACTTCGAACCAAAATCCAGCCATTGCAAAGTTAAGAAAAATACCAAACTTTTTTTAATCGTCCATCTTAAGATAGGACTTCTTACACTGAGTGCTTTTTCCTCTGACGTAACTAAAACTCTGCATTACAAAATGGAATGACTGTCTCATTACCGACTACTTTCTCATCTAGAAATTAAGCATATTACTTCTAGTGGCATATCTATAATTGCTTTTAATTTGATACATTTGTTTTTCTTCCCTTCGACCATCAACTCAGTGAGACTTAAGCACTTCTCTTAAACTTCTTTGTATTCCTCATGGGCATAATAAAATTTCTTAAATATAACAAGTAACGAATGAATATTGTTGATTGAAAAGACATATGATATAACTATAATGGGTTTTATTCAGAGCCCCAGGTTGGAAATAAGCTTTCCAACCAGAAAGGACAGGAAAGCCTTGAGAATAACAGATACCTTCACACCTTCGTTTTTGTATCTCAGCAGAAAGATTAAATAGTTTTTAAACCAAACTGATAACCAGAACTATTTCAAATATTTCAACACTAGATTTCAAAGCAAAACTAAGATGATTTGTAATGAAGCATAAAGAATTTTGCTTGCATTACAAACACTTAAAATCAGATCGTAAAAGTGAAAACTTTGGACATTCATATTACATAAGCAAAGACGTACTTATGCCAAAAAATACTACATTATGATCTTAATAGATACATCCCAGGGCCTGTGTGCATGTGTGCAATTAGTATTCCTACTTTAAAAGTATACCTATGTTTCATGAAGATACAGAAATCGCTATTAAGTTTGATTTAAAAATAGCCTGAGAGTAACAATCAAAATTAGCATTTATAGAGTGTGCACTCCCTGCCAGGTACTATTCTAAAACTTTACATATATTAACTCAGTGTATTACAACAACCCTATAAGTCAGATGCTATTCAAATCTTCACTTTATAGATGAAGACCCAGAAGCACAGGAGATCAGGTAACTTTCCCAAGTCACACAGCTAATATGTGGCATGTAGAGAGTCTAATCTCCACCTCCCACTTACCAGCTACACTAAAATATTCTAAAGAAGAAAGATTGGGGTTTTTGAAAAAGGAAACTAACCTCTTTATCCAAATTATTATGCAGCTCAGCATTCTAACAGATGGCCAGATGGAGGACGGGTTGTTTGACAGAAGAAGGGATAGTGGAAGAAAATATTTTAAAGGGTCCAAAAGTTTCAATTTAATGAAATAAAATGTTTATTAGACAGAAACCAATTTAGAAAGAAATCTCTCATGTTGTTCTTTTTTATAGTTTAATATTTAGCACAGGAACACATATCTATAGTTCGACCGATGGTAGAACAAGACAGTTCTCAGCTGCCTTCTCTTCTTCCTATCTCTGAATCCACTGTCTCAGACAACCGCTGACAAATCTACTTTCACACTGTTGACTACTATGTTTCGAATGCTATATTATTATTATTACTATTTTTCTTTCTTGGTCTTATTGACTGATTTCTCCTGTGTGATGTATGTCTTCATGATTGGTGAGCACCCGATATTGCTGTTGAGAAGTCCAGTATCATTCTGACTCCTGGTCCTTCATAGTTGAACTTTCTCTCTGTGTCTGTCTTCCTCTCTCTCTCTCTCTCTCAGTCTCTCTGTCTCTCTCGAAGCTTTTAGAACATTCTCTTTTTTCCTAAAATTTTATAACATTCTCACTTTATGCAGGTTTTCTTTGAAATGGGACTCCATGCACCATTTCAAAGTGAAAAAACATGTTATTCAGTCCTAGGAAATTTTCTTACGTTATTTCTTTGATGATTTTCTCCTTTCCATTTTCACCCTTGCATTTTGGCTCCATTTTAAATGTTTAACCTCATGGACTGATTCTCAAATATTCTTAGCTTTTCCCTCCTGTTTTTCAATTCTTTGCCTATATCATAGAAGATTTTCTTAAGTTCTGCTTCTAAACTTTCTATTTATTGTTCTGTTCTCATTCATGAATGCTACATTCTTTTCTCCGTCTGAAAATGGCTTTTTTGTTTTGTGTTCTTTTTCTCAGTTTTAGTTCCCTTCTGCTATTTGCACTATCTCCCTTTTCTGTAAGGCCTGGGTTTTGTTGGGGTTTTTTTGTTTTGTTTTGTTTTGTTTTTGTTTTTTTCTGATTGTTTTGGTTCCTATCTTTCCATGCCTTGCTCAGATTCCTGGAACCACTGACCACCTAGTCACATAGAAGTAAACAAGTAAGATGCTAAAACTCAAATAGGAGCTTCTGGCTGGTCATATATAGATGTCACTAAAGGGTTTTCAGGCTAAAATCCCTCTCTTAATCAGGGCTCCCAAGTATCAGTTCACCAAGACTTTTCCATAAGGCCAATTGAATTCTCCAGGGAAATTATCTAATCTCCTGCCTGAGGGGTTCAGGTGGGTTCAAGGGTTAGCTTGTGTCTCTGTACTGTTTCTCAAAATCTTTGCTTAAGAAAAGAATGTAAGTAACTAAGTACATACAGCCCACTATATTTAACTGGAAGATTCACATGTGCAACTTTATTCCTCATTTGAGGAGAGTAAAATAATTTTTAGGAAAAAGAAAACTTAACCTGTTTTTCTTGGGCAAAGATTATTTATAACTGAGTCATCATGTGAGCTATTCAGACCAATGCTTTGTAAGATACACATAGTTATCTTTGTGTAACTATGTGTAAGATACACATGGTTACCAACTATTAGGAGTGATGGTTAGGTTCAGCAACTCAAAGAACATAAGGATTACAAAGATTTATCTGTAACCCCTTTTAATTGCTACTCTCCCAAAATATGAAAGCAAATGTTTGTTGTTTTTACAAAATGAATAAAGACATAAGGGTTTGTTTTTCTCGGGTTTGTGCGGCATTGCCTTCTTTAATTTAGATTCCATGTTGTGGCACCATTTGCATACTCCTTCCAAATGGTTTAATAATTTATATATTCTTTTATAATTAACCAAAATTCCTTTCTTACATCTCTATTATGTCACTCTTTGGCTCCATGGTTGTCTGTTCTCTGAAGCAGAGGAATAAATCTTAGGGTTAGAGCCACAGTGTTCAAATAATGAGTAACTAAACACTCCAGAGATAGTTCTGTCTTCAGAAGAATCCTGATCCAGTGGCTCAAATCATGTCAGTGAGGACACAATTTCCCTGATCTCTCCACTCTTTTCTATCATATTAGCATTATCCGAGGTTTTATGCAAGGTTTCTCTCTACATTCACACCTGGACTGGCTCTTGTGACACACAATGACTTCCCATTCCAGAGCTCAGGGTCTGAAATCAGACCTTGGAAGAGAGAATTGATCTTTTCAGCGAACATCTCCTTGCCTCTCTTGAGCTCTGACTGGGTTACACGCCCATCCCTGAACCAATCAAATACTGTGGTCAAGGACTGTGGGAAATGACGATTGACTAAAGCTGGTAACAACCTGCTTGAGCTGAAAACCACACAGCTGACATCGGGGAAGGTGGTTCTCCCAAAGGGAATTCAAAATACTAGGAGGAAGGGGAATATTGAACAGCGACAAAGCAACAAATGTCTATTGAAGTCTGAGTTTAAAAGTATTCTTTTCACTTAGATAATTGATATATCAAAATGATAGGCCTTCCTAGAGTGTTTTTGCTTTTTTTTTTTTTAAATGTTTTATTTACTTCTGAGAGAGAGAGTCAGCATGAGCAGGGGAGGGTCAGAGAGAGAGGGAGACACAGAATGTGAAGCAGGCTCCAGGCTCTGAGCTATCAGCACAGAGCCCGACACGGAGTTTGAACCCACCAACCATGAGATCATGACCTGAGCTGAAGTCTGACATTCAACTGACTGAGCCACCCAGGTTCCCCCTCAGAGTGTGTTTTTAAAATTATCTTCCAGAAATCTGAATATCAATGGAACCCTTGAAAGCAAGGGCAATGGGAAATCTAAACTCACAAAACTAATTTAGAGCGCTGTTTGATTACTTGTTTTTTGAGTATCCAGGCCAATTTTACAAAACCGTTTAAAAATAAGTATGTATCTATTAAGTATGATGTTTTCTAGATTCAAAGGGAAAAAATAACTTTACTTTATACATAACAATCTTCTCCATTCTTTCTTGCCCATATTTCCAAACAGCATTCATCAACTTCTTTCACACATTCCCAAGATGTAGGTCAGTGGTAAAGTCTGTTTCAAATAGTTGCCTTGACTCTGGGTGTCTTTCTATATAATTTAGGTCAGTTCTCCTTTCCAGTCTAGGAGTTTACTACAAAGATTCATTATTAAAAGAACGTGTAATAATCAACCAAAAAGTAAGGAAATCCTGTCACATGCTACAACATGGATGAAACTTGAGGACATTATGCTAAGTACAATAAGCCTATCCCAAAAAGACAAATACTGCATGATTCCACTTAAATGAGATATCTAGAGTGATCAGAAACAAAAAGTAAAATTATGGTTGCTGGGATCTGCAGAGAGGGGGAAATGAGGAATTGTTTAAAGGGTAGAGTTTCAATTTGCAAGGACAAAACAACTTCCAGAGACTGATTACATAACAGTGTGAATGCACTTAACCCTACTGAACCACACACATAAAAACGGTTAAGTTGGTAAGTTTTGTTATGTGTATTTTACCACAATTTTTTAAAGAGAGATTGTTTCATGAAGCACTGAGAAATTAAGCATCCAAGATTGGAAAATAAGTAAAAGATGTTTATGGGAAAGTACAATAGTGATCATCTCTTCTTTGAGCTCCTAGACCAATGGAAAGATGACCAAAAAAATTAATAAGATAGGGAAAAAACTTAAGGTAAAAGATCTGTCAAAATCGCAAATACTGATTTTAAGACTCCAAAACTAGTGTCAAGTTAGATTCAGACTAGAATCGTATGTATTTCATTTATCATTCACTCAGACTGTAGGCCTGTTGGGAGAAAACAAGGAAGGCAGGAGAGGGAATTTTGTAGTTTAGAATGCCCAGCCCAGTGCCATACTTGGATTAAGAACAAAACTAGTGCCTTTTGCAAACCATGAGAGACTCTTGAATGCTGAGAACAAACTGAGGACTGATGGATATGGGAGGGAGGGGGAGATGGGCATGGAGGAGGGCACTTGTGGGGATGAGCACTGGGTGTTATATGGAAACCAACTTGACAATAAACTATTTGTAAAAAAAAAAATTAGTGCCTTTTGTAAAGTGAAGGAAAAGACATTGAGCTGGGATCCAACCACTTCTCACCACTACTCTCATGACCCATGGCCCCGTCTGTTTCACCTAGACTATTCCAGTATCTAACTGGTCTCCTTGATTCTGTCCTTGTCTCCCTGAAGAAAGAAAAGCTATAAAGATCCCCGTAAAAGTGAGTCAGATCACCTCACTCTTCTGCTCAAAACCCTTCATGGCCTCCCACTCAATCAGAGTGAAAACCAAAATCTTACCATGACCTGCAAATTCCTGTAGAGTTTAAAGCCACATCACCTCTCTGATGTTGTCTCCTTCTACTCTCCTCTTGGCTCACTCCATCCAACCACACTGGCTTCTTCACTGTCTCTTGAATAGAATACATGAGCTCATTTGATAGCTTTTGCTATATAAATTATGGTGCCTCAGTTTGCAGTTGATTCTAAGACTGGTGTACAATCCTATGGGAAAAACATTAATGCATGAGAATAAGCATATATAGAGATAACCATGACTGTTTTTTTTTTTATTTTTTTAATGTTTTTTATTTATTTCTAAGAGAGAGAGAGAGACAGCTTGAGCAGGGGAGGGTCAGAGAGTGAAGGAGTCACAGACTCCGAAACAGGCTCCAGGCTCTGAGCTGGCAGTCAGCACAGAGCCCGACGCGGGGCTCGAACCCACGAACCGTGAGATCATGACCTAAGCGAAAGTCGGAAGCTTAGCCAACTAAGCCAGCCAGGCACCCCCTTTGTTTTTTTTTTAAGCAAACTCGAAGTCCAGTGTGGAACTCGGACTCACAACCCCAAGATCAAGAGTTGCATGCTCCACCAACTGAGCCAGCCAGAGGCCCCAACCATTATCTTAAGAAAATTGAGTGCTTTATTTACTTTTAAAATCTTTACCTTTTTTTTTCACAAACTAAACATAGAATCAGATTTAAAGGTGTAAAAATGTACATAGATTTTCTTTAAGAGTTTCGTTTTTATTCAAGTTTTAAACTCCACATGCGTTGAAAACTACTAGATGCTGGGAATGAGAAGGAGGCCTTAACATCTTAGCTGTATACCTCTACACTGTGTGAGATTAAAAAATGAAAGAAAAACTTTGGTGCTATGGTATTTAATTTGATAAGCTGTACTTACACATACACTGGTACACACAGCCACACACAAACAAATTAAAGTACCTTATGGAGTAAACAGTGCAGTGTAGAACAATTAAGGAAAAACACCTATTGGAAAGAATCAGAAAGAAAAGAATATTTTTAAGCACTCTGCATAGCTATAGAATCCATGGCAAATGATTTTTTGGCAAAGATAATTTTTGTAATTTTCAGACTTGCAGTGCCTCATTTAAGCCACAAGGCTTATTATCAAGGATTGCTTGATTCTCATCCGGCTTAGTTCACCAGTCTGAGAACAGGACCATGTCTTACTTCTATTCTTAAGGTCAGAAAGGACTGTGATCAATCTGGTTTTGGGACAGCTGCATTTTAGCTTGGTGGCAAAAATTTATTGCACCAGCAGGCTTTTCTGCTTCGGCTTGTTAGAAACCCAAGCAATATCAAGAGCAACTCTATTTATTTGACTGAACTAAAAATAGACATTTGCTCTTGCTCTTGGCTCTAATTTTTAATTCAGTTTTCACCAGATGGATTAAGACTTGCTCTGTCACCTCCCACTGTGTGGTTTGAATCATCAATATGGAGCCTAACATGCCCTTCTTTCCAGAAAATTCCACTAGTGAAAGTCAGCAGTATGTTCTTTTCCTACATGATCTTCTGTCCCAAATCATGGGCATTGGTTCTATTAGGAACTCTGTCACCAGCTATCTTACTCCTCCTCTGGGAAACTGGGTGTAAAATTATTTTCACAAAGATACACATGGCATTTGTGTTAGCCATGGAAATCCTCTGCTCTGACCTCCCTTTGAGAGAATCTGCCTGGATGGAGGTAGCTGGGCAGACAACCTCCAGATGCCACATCTTCCAATCAGCTGGAATTTTCACCTGAAGCCACCTCTCCCTCAGGCTGCTACCAGCCAATGATTGAGCATAGCTGTGGCAGAAGAGTGGGGTGGTTACTACTCAACTCAGGATGCCCCTGCAGACAGTCTTTGCTCTGGGGGCCGCCCATCAGCCCAGCTAAGACTCTGAGAGCCACACTGCAGCCCAAGACCCCACCTACCCAAACTTTCTTATTTCCTCTTGTCACAGGTATCACATCAGCATCAAGGTCCCAAAGCTTCCTTTCCTACTTCCTTCTCCTACTTCTTTATCCTATAACACCAATGAGCTCAGAAGCATTTGGTAAATTGGGCAATGATGTTAGTGTAACTTGGACATTGTGATGATTCATATGCAATTTTTCCTGAGAGATTGGATAAACTTCGATTGGAAAAGAAGGAGCCATCACTCTGCTAGTGTTTAAACTCTGAAATTCCAGGTTCACTTTAGGAAAACTTACAAGCTGGGGTTGGCTCATTCATTTGGGTGTCTGACTTTGGCGCAGGTCATGATCTCACGATTTGTGGGTTCAAGTCCTGTGTCAGGCTCTGTGCTGACAGCTCAGAGCCTGGAGCCTGCTTCTGATTTTCTGATTCCCCTCTCTCTCTGCCCCTCCCCTGCTCATGCTCTGGCTCTCAAAAATTAAAAAACAAATTAAAAACAGAAATTTAAAATCTGCAATTGCACCCTAAAGTGCCTTCCCAGGGAGCCTCACCCCATCTTTGCACCCCACACTAGTGGCAGATTTACCATTCCTGCTGGGCACACCTTCACAGCGGCACTGCTCCCGTGGAACTCCACTTCTATCTCTAGTATCTTGGCACCACAAGCAAGGGGTTTACATTTCACTAGGTTTTACCTTCTGAGTACCCCTAAAGCAGCCTCTGGTCACGCTGAACCAGCCAGCTCTGTCCAGGTTATCATCTGAGATACCAATTTTTTGTGGTTGTTAGCTCTTTGAACTAACCTGCAAGAGTTGTCCAGGCTGTTACACTATTGCCTTTCAGAGCCAGGCCCATATGCCTTTGTTTCCTAAGCCAGTGTAACAAACAACCACAAGCTCTGTGCCTTAAATATCACCCATTTCTCAAGTCACACTTTCAACGTGTCAGGTGTCTGGGCAGAACCAGACCTTCTGCTCAGGGCCTCACAAGGCTATTCTCAAGGTGTCAGCAGCGCTGTGCTTCTCATTGTGAATTCAGTCTTCTAAGCTCATTCAGGGGTGTGACATGTCATCATTGAAGGACTAAAGACCCTGTTCTCTTCTAGCTGTTGGCCAAGAATGCTCTCAGCTCCTGCAGGTTGTTCCCAAGCCTTTGCTCTATGGCCTTTATGCTCTTTATGCTCTTCACAGCATGGAGGCTTACTTTCTTCAAGGCCTGCAGGGGAGCAACCTCCCTGACTTCTAGTCCATCTCCAGTTGGCTATGACAGAGTCTTGTATAGTTATAATGCACCCAGAGGAATGACTATCCCATCCCTATTTGCAGCATAACATAATATAATCAGAGGAGCCACTATCCCATCATACTCGTAGATTCTGCCCACACTCTAGGGTAGTTTCTGGTCACGTACAAGAGAGAATCTCAAAGCCCATCTTGGAATTCTGCCGACCACATAGTCCTTCTCTACTCTGTTTTGTGACGGAGAAACTGAAACTCTGCAAACCACATTTCTGACTTGCCATCTGGCTCCGTTAGTTTCTGCCAGTGATGGGCATGAAGGAAGATAGAAAGGCTGACAAAGAGAAAGGTCTTAGCCATCTTTGCTCACTGCTCCTGTCAGCATTTGCCTCAGCAACGGCCTTCTTCTCTGTGGTAACAGTTGGTATCAGTCCTCAGTTTTTCAGCAACAACAACCTCACCATACCTCCTCAGAGATCTGAAAGCTTGTTCTAAGGGACACCTCCTCTAAGCTCCATCACAAGGGATGGACTCCCCACCCAAACTCCAAGTTTTTAGTGTCAGCCTCACTTGGTCCCTTCTAGTGTCTACTGATCCCATTTTTGTTTCTTTTTCCCCCAAACTTAGGGTCAAAGCAGTGTCCTTCTGCTACATTTTTTTTGTATCACCTCAATTTCCCTTTACATTTTTAGATCTGCAATACTTATTCAAGTAATAGCTCATGACAATTTTTTTTTATAAAATAGCTGGTGTGGTTTCTGTATTCCTGATTTGACCTCAACTGATACAATAGGGTTTGAATAGGTCTGCCCTCCTGCTACTTTTTAAAACCCTCTTATTTTGTGGGAGATAGTGTAATATACAAATTTTTCAGAGATGTAGATATTGGGTTATAGTAAAATTCTTTATAATCTTCTACATTTTTAATGGCTGGCGTTCTTCTATCATATGTATGTGTAATAATTTATTCATCCAGTTCTCTATCTTAATGTGCTTATTCCACACATTTTGCTGTTACGTATAATCCCATAATAAACACCCATAGATGCAAATGTTTGCCCACATGTGACCTTATTCCTTAGTATGAATTCTTTGAAGTGAAACTATGAGACAAGGGGTAAAAGCATTTTTAAAGCTTTTGATGCCAAATCCTCTTTCTGCAAGGTTATAATAATTTAAACTCTATCAGCCTTGAATGAGAATGTGTGTTCCTCCATGCTCATACCAACCCATTACTTTCTTCATCTAGTAAATTAGTTGGCATTTTCATAGACGGAAAATGGCATCTCATCTTAACCCATTGATAATCAAAATTTTTTTTTCATATATGTGTTTGGCATGTTCACTCCTTTTGTAAATTAACAGTCATTTTTGCCTTTTATAACCCTTCAACCAGAATGTATATGGTCCTTTCAGCCTCAACAATACTTTATTAGTATTTGCCATCATTTACCATTCTTGGCTCCTAGTCCACCATTGGTTATGGGAACATTTCTCTGTTTCTTTTAGTCATTATCATGGTCTCTTATTTTTCACCAATGTCTTACCCTTGATACTCCTTACCCTTTCCTATGTTTTCTCTGGATTTAAATCTGCATGGCAGAATTTATGCTATACAAGTAACCTCTTCTTTTGTTAAGACAAATTTAGAAATTGATTAATGGCTGTTAGACTAGAAGACCTCTTAGACTTCTTCCAGCACCTATATTTTATGTTTCTCTGATCATGCTTCAGGGTGTGCTCTGGTAAGCTGCTTTCCCAAATAATTTGACAGCTTCTAAATACATAGTATCCATAACTTTTAGAGATCAGATCATTCTGATAAATTCTGGGGAAGTTAAGGGGCAGTCTTATAAATGAATCATATAATACTTGATTACTTCCATGAGATTACAATAAAAGTCAAATATTTATTCATAGCACTCCCATGTAAGATATACTTATAATCAAATAGAGTTTTTATTGCTTGCCAGCCTCATGGTTGTAGAGAAATTATTAAACATCTTTAATCCTTAATTTTCCCATCTGAGAAATGAGTATAACAATTGAATAAACAAAACACTATTCAGAAAATTAAATGATAAAATGTATGCCAAATCTTTAGCACAATTCTGACATAAGTCAACAAACATTTACTGAGTACCCGTTAAACTTCAGGTACGCTTCTAGACTACGAGCATATAAAACTTAATAAAGCCTAGGAAGTATTTATTTCATTGGGCTTAAGTTCTAATGAATAGAGATGGACAATTAAATAAATAATAAAATATATAGTGTATACAATGGAATAAATAAAATGAAGAAAAACAAAGCAGCATTATAAAACTTTAGTAATTGAGATACCCAAAGTGACCAAATCAGAAGGCTATAGAATGTAGAAACAGTCTCCCAACTAGAAGTAAATTTAATTTATGAAAGAGCATACAATGAATATTAGTGCAAAAAGGATAGACATTTCAGCAAAGATTCTAGATTAATTGGTTATAACATGGAAAAGAATGAAATTTGATCTCTACTTCCCAAAATATACAAAAATTTATTTGAGGTCAAGTAAAATCTTTTGTTTAAAAGGAAAAGCCACAAAACTTTTAGAAGGCAATATCGGCAGGTCCTTGAGAGAACAAATGATTTCTTAGAACAAAATAAAGGCTAACCGCATTATCCAGTGCTCTCCAAAGAAACAAAACCAATAGGATATATACATAGAATGAGAGAGAGAAGGAGATTTAATATTAGGAATTGGCTCACCCAATTATGGAGACCAACAAATCCTAAGCTCCGCAATCAGCAACCTGGAGGCCCGGGAGAGCTGATCATGTAAGCTCCAGTCTGAATGTTAGTAGGCCTGAGACCAAGAAAGAGCTAATGTTTCAGTTCAGGCTGATAGGCAGGAAAGAACCAATGTGCCACCGCAAAGCAATCAGTCAGGCAACAGTTACTTGTTACTTATGAGACTGTCAACCTTTTTGTTCCATTCAAACCTTCAACTAATTAGATGAGGCCCACTACCATTAGGGAGGGAAATCTACTTTCTCAGTCTACTGATTCAAATGCTCATACCATCCAAAAACATCCCCATACCCACACCCAGAATAATGCTTGGCTAAATGTCTGGGCACCCGGTTGCCAGTCAAGTTGATACATAAACTTAACCATTGCAAGTCCACCCTTTGTCGACCTGGCACTCATACACATCTCCTTGAATCATACTTAATCTCCAAATAAAGACAATAATAAGGTCATAACTTAACATAATACAACTGTTCTGCCTACAACCAAAAATATACTAACTCCTTCCTCAGAAGCAGAGGGACAGTGGTTGGGTGATGTTTACTCTTCTTGCTATTCTGTGACATAATTACTATGCTATAAAACTAACAGTGTCTAAATACTATGAGACAGAGTCAATACGTCTTATGTTACATGATGAGGGAATAAGAGAGGGAACAAAACAAAGAAATTACAGGTGTATTTATTTATTAATGTATCATATTAGTACACACCATACAAACATATTCATAAGAAAATAAGGGGGGAAATATTCTTATAGTCCTTGTTTCTATAAATGGACATATGGTTGTAGCTGGTATTTATAACAACTTTCTTCCACTGCCCACCTCATATTCCCTTTGACCTCATGCAAGCATCTCAGCTGGTTATGGTTCTTTACCTGGTGGGTGACTCAAACCTTCATTCCTGAAGGGTCTGAGCCATAAGCAGTTCTACATGGATTGGGTGGTTGTGCTTTACCATTGACCTTAATCACAGGCAAGGTAATACAAAGAGATACTCTAAGGGGTCTTTGTATTCCAGACATCCTCTTCTTATAGGCCAACCAAGCAGAAGGTCATGGTAACAGGTCACTAAGGGTAATAATAAGTGGTGCCGCTCTGATGTTCACTATTCCTGGACATGTGAATCCTGGCTATAAAAGAAAAATCTCACGTGTTGGGTGCTGATTCAAAGCATATATGGAGAACCTTGCCCCCACTTTAACAGTAAATCCTCTACAGAGCTGGAATTTCATCCTGTGCTGTGTTTATGCCAGCTGCAAGATGCGATCGTAAGCTTGATTTTCAGCAGTCTCATTCTTGTGAATATAGAAAATAAGGACCTCTTTCAAGGCACACATAGAAGTCTTCAAGTCATTTATGTGGTTCTTAAGCTGAGACTTCAAATCTCTTGGCTCATCTCATTTTCTTTCACTACTGAGTGACATTAAAAACAATGACCCAATCTCATTATGTTCATTAGTTTGACAAAAATATTTGAAAGCATTATATACACAGTCACTCAGCCTCATGCTTTTTATAAGTGTCTGATTAGGAGCATCCAATGATTATACATTGAGTATCTATATTTCCAGAGTATATTGTGCACTATCAGTACCCTTTTTACTACTAGCAATAGAGTCATTAGCATCTTTAAATCTAAAGAGATCAGGAAGCCAATTCCAGAAACCAATTCAAGAAAACTTGAATTTTTACCAGAACCAATTCAGGAAATTATTCCTTAAAATTCCATTCCTCTAGAACCATTCTTTGTACCAAAGTCTGAATTAGTCAGGATACCCATGGCCCAGTCAAGTTGACATATAAAATTAACCATCACATAGCCATAAAGCAAAAGTTTGGTAAATTCAACCACATTGAAATTAAGAACTTCTGCTCATGATAAGATACCATAAACGATTTGAAAAACAAACCACAAATTGAGGAAGGACGATTGCAACAAAAGTGACATATCAGGATAACTGTCCAGAATATGTAAACAATTCCTATGAATCAGTCTCACTTATAATTAAAGAAATGAAATGAAAACCAAAAACAGATAGCATTTCACATGAGGGATGGGTAAAACCATACCAAGTATCAGTAAAATATGAAGCAACTCTTATATACTCTCATGGGCGAGTCAATTCCTATAATCACTTTAGAAAATTATCTCACATTATCTAGTAAAGCTGAATGTGCATGTATCCTCTGACCTAGCAATTCTCTTAGGAATACATCCTAAAATTTTAGAGCAACTCTTGCTCTTGTGCAATAAGATGTATACAGAAATATTCCTACCAATAATATTCATAAGGGCTAGAATCTGGAAACAGCCCAAATGTCCATGAGAATTAAAATGAACACATCAGTTATGCTGTGTATATGTACCGAAATACTATATATCAGAGACAATAGACTATAGCTATAGGCATCACCATTACATGGGGCATTGAGTCACTGAAGAATATAATAACAATAATAATGATAATAGCTAATGTGTAAGTTCTTTATTATTACCAATTTTTTCTCTAACTGCCATAAAGTCAGGCATACCTCAGAGATATTATGGGCTTCTTTCCAGGCCACTGCAATAAAGCAAATATTGCAAGAAAGTGAGTCAAATTAATTTTTTTGTTTTCCAGTGTGGATAAAAGTTGTTTACAGTCTACAGCAGTCTATTAAGTATGCAATAATCTTGTGTCTGAAAAACAATGTACATACCTTCATGAGGGGTGCGTGGGTGGCTCAGTCAGTTAAGCATCCAACTCTTGGTTTCCACTTTGGTCATAATCTCATGGTTTGTGGGAGTGAGCCCCTCACTGAGCTCTGCCCTGACAGCATGAGCCTGCTTGGAATTTTCTCTCTCTTTCCCTGCCCCTCCCCAACTCGAGCATGTATGTGCCCTCTCTTTCTCTCTCTCAAAATAAATAAATAAACTTAAAAAAAAAATGCTTTACTGCAGGGCACCTGAGTGGCTCAGTTGGTTAGGTATCTGACACTTGATTTTGACTCAGGTCATGACCATAAGGTCATGGCTTGTAAGATCAAGCCCCAAGTCAGAGTCTATGGTGGGCATGGATTCTGCATAAGACTCTCTCTCTCTCTCTCTCTCTCTCTCTCTCTTTCCTTTTGCCCCTTCTTCGCTCATACTCTCTCTCACACAAAAAACTGTTTAGTAAATTTTAAGAAATACTTTACTAAAAAATGCTAACAAGCATCTGAAGTTTCAGTGAGTTGTAATGTTTTTACAACATGGAGAGTCTTGCTTCCATGTTGGTAATGACTGACTGATCAGAGTGGTGGGTGCTGAAGGCGGAGATGCCTATGGCAACTTATTAAAGTTAGATGACAGTAAAGTTTGCCACATTGATTGACTTTTCTGTTCACAGATGATTTCTCTGTAGTATGCAATGCTGTTTGATAGTAGTTTACACACAGTAGAATTTCTTTCCAATTTGGAGTTAATGCTCTCTATCTCTGTTGTGCTTTATCAACTAAATTTATGTAATTTTCTACATCCTTTGCTGTCATTTCAACAATCTTCATCAGGAGTAGATTCCATTTAAAAAAAAAAACCCACTTCCTTTGCCCGTCCATAAGAAGCAACTCCTCATCCAATCAGGCTTGATCATGAGATCGCAGCAATCCAGTCCCATCTTCAGGCTCCGCTTCTAATTCTAATTCTCTTGCTCTTTCTACCACATCTACGGTTACTTCCTCCACTGAAGTTTGCAATCCCTCTAAGTCACCTGTGAGGGTTGAAATCGACTTCTCCCAAATTCCTACTCATGTTGATACTTTTACCTCTTTCATGAATCATGAATGTTCTTAATGAAATCCAGAATCATGCATCATTTCCAGAAAGATTTCAATTTACTTTGTCCAGATCCATCAGAGGAATCAACTATCTCTGGCAGCCACAGACTTGTGAAATGTATATCTGAAATAAGATTTGAAAATAAAAGTAGCTCCTCAATCCATAGGCTGCAGAAGGGATATTGTCTTAGCAGGCATGAAAACATCTTGGGTTTACCTGGTGCATTCTCAATGACCAGTAATATTGTGAAAGGAATCTTTTATTTTCCTGAGCAGTAGATCTCAACAGTGGGCTTAAAATATTCAGTAAACATGCTGTGAACAGATGTGCTTATCATCCAAGTTTTGCAATTCCACTGATAGAGCACAAGCAGAGGATAGAGCCTAATTCTTAAGGACCCTGGGATTTGGGGAATGGTAAATGAATGTTGGCTTCAACTTAAAGTTACTACCTGCATTAGTGATTGCCATTACCTCTGAGAAGAGAGTCAACTTGTCTTTTAAAGCTTTGAAGCCAGGGATTGACTTTCTCTCCAGCCATGAAAATCCTAGACGGCATCTTCTTCCAATAAAAGGTTGTTTTGTCTACATTGAAAATCTGTTATTTAGAGTAGCCCCCTTCATTAAAGATCTGAGCTAGATCTTCTGGATGACTTGCTCCTACATCAGCACCTGCTGCTTCACCTTCTAGTTTTGTGTTTTGGAGACATCTTCTTTCCTTAATCCTCATGAATCAACCTCTGCTGTCTTCCAGCATTTCTTCTTCAGCTTCTCACCTCTCTTAACCTTCATAGAATTGAAGAGAGTTAGGGCCTTGATCTGGATTAGACTTTGGCTTTAGAGAATGTTGTGGCTGGTTTGATCTTCTGTCCAGACCACTAATGCTTTCTCCATATCAACAGTAAGAATGTTTCACTTTTCTACCATCTGAGTATTCACCAGAGTAGCAGTTTTAATTTTCCTTCAAGAACTTTTCCTTTTCATTCATGGCTTAGCTAACTGATCCAAGAGGCCTAGGTTCCAGCCTGTCTCAACTTTCAACACGCCTTTCTCACTAAGCTTAATCATTTCTGGCTTTTGATTTAAAGTGAGAGACGTGTGACTCTTCCTTTCACTTGAACACTTAGAGGCCATTATAAGGTACCTAACTGGCCTAATTTCAATATTGTTGTGTCTCAGGCCATATGGAGGCCTGAGGAAAAAGGCAGAGACTAGGGAACAGCCAGTCAGTGTAGCAGTCAGAATGCATAACAGCAATTATCAATTAAGTTTGCCATCTTATATGGGCACGGTTCCTGACACTCCAAAATTATTATGATAGTAACCAGAAAGATCATTGATCACGGATTACCAAACCAAATATAATAATAATGACAAAACTGGAAATATTGCCAGAATTACCAAAATGTGACACAGGAGACACAAAGTGAGCAAATGATGTTGAAAAATGGTGACAAAAGAGCTGCTCAATACAAGGTTGCCACACAAGCTTCAACTTGTAAAAAATGCAGTATCTGCGAAGCACAGTAAGGTGAAGCACATTAAAACAAGACATATCTGTGTAATCTAACCCCCCAAAATGCTGTGAGCTACTTACAATTTTTGTTCTCATTTTATAGTTGAGAAATTGCAATCAGAGGGATGAAATAATTTGCCCAAGCTGACCCGGCTACCCAGTGAGGAGGTGAAGCAGGATTTCAAGCTTAGAGAATATGAATACAGTCCATTGAATGTAGTTAAGTATGCTCAAAAATTGACATTACTAAACATTGGGGATACACATAGATATGTCTATTACGCGAGGAAATACATGGGCATGATTCACAAAAGTGCAGCAGAAGGAGGGATATTTTGATCATTTCAAGATCACTAGAATTCTTTCATTTCTTAAGCACAGTGATGGGTATGTGGTTGTTCATATTATTAGAATCCTTTAATCTATACTGATACATTGTGTGTATACATACACATATGGGTGTGTGGGTGTGGGTGTGGAGGGGGGAGTGTATGCCCATGGTCACCTTCATGCTATAGTTGAGTATGCTTTCTTGTTACTCATCTACTTTTATCTCAGACTTAGGCAAAGTTTTTCCTTAGCACGTGTCTGAAACTCAAAGCCAGAAAGAAAATAGTTTCTTATCACATCCCTTCCTTAC
Organism: Proteles cristata cristata; assembly: GCA_017311185.1. Classification (NCBI taxonomy): domain Eukaryota; kingdom Metazoa; phylum Chordata; class Mammalia; order Carnivora; family Hyaenidae; genus Proteles; species Proteles cristata. The sequence goes on along the minus strand of JAESUZ010002548.1, from coordinate 341,727 downwards.
TAAAGTGAATCAGAATAACCTTGTCCCTAAATGGAGATGGAGAAGAAACAAAAAGAAAAAAATATGGATGGATGATTAATGTTTTTGAACAATTATATTATCACAGAAAAAGGAAATTGAAGAGAAGAGAAAAAATAGATAACATAGACAGGAAAGAGTAGAAGTGAAAGAGATGGAAATAAAATGTTACAGAAGAAAGGAAAAGGGAAGAAAGAACAAGAAGAGGAAGATCAGCCAGTGTTTCTGTGAGTGAACTACATGGTTTACATATGAAAAGCTGAAAGAACCCACTTTTTGCCACTAGGCCCTTGTAAAAGATCGATTGATAGTGCCTACTAGGAGTGGTCTGGCATAATCCAATAATCCAGTGGTCTATAATAAATACTAAATGATCAATTTCTACATTAACTGTCATCAGCCATCATGGTTTCCATTCATTTATACTTAAAGAATATATTTATTTAGTATATATGCAAAAAGAAAATTCAAAGAAATCAAGGAATGGGCTTAAGTAGATGTTTATATTGATATCAACTTCAGCAAATCAATCAGTCTCACACTGGGAGGGAGACAGAAATTAATGTGTTCCTCGCAAGCACATATTTGAACATCTTATTTCCTTAAAACTCTAGACACTGGAAAGAGGTATTCCTCGGACACCAACAAGCAAATTCATAAACTATGATATTTCGGGCCCTGGTTTATTATTGTATTGGGTATTTTTTAAGATAACAGAAACCATCAACCTATGAAAATTTTCAATCTTATAATAATCAAAAAATACAAATATAAACAACAATGAGATTTCATTTTAATACATCTGATTCAAGCACAGATTTTTTTTTATAACACCTGGTTATAAAACCGGGTTTTTTTTTATAACACTAGTTTTATAAGAGTAAGAGAAAATGTGCCTTCTTGCATAGTAATGCTGGACAATAAGTATAGGAAACCTTACTGACATGTCTACTTTTTGTATAATTTTATATTCAAGAATATGCCTTAAAGAAATTATCATGAATATATCGAAAGTTCTAACCACAAAAATATTTATTTCAATTCTATTATAATAGTGGACAATGGGACAATGTAGTAGAAGTATCCTACTACATGAGATTAAGTGGTGGCATATATATTGAGTGGAATGATACTCTTCTAACTTTTTTAAGTTTATGTACTTATTTCGAGAAATAGAGAAAAAGAGCAGGGGACAGGTAGAGAAAGAGGGAAAGAGAGAGAATCCCAGGCAGGCTCTGCACTGTATTGACAGAGTCCAACACGGGGCCCAAACCCACCAATCGCGAGATCATGACCTGAGCCGAAATCAAGAGTCAGATGCTTAACTAACTGAGCCTCTTTAAATTTAAATGGTCGTAAAAAATAGAAAGTAAACCAAACATTAAAATATGCGAAATGGAAAAATAAATAATTTTTTCATTTCATACATACAAGTCTATTGTCAGAAAGTTGGCTTAAAAAAAAGATTTGAAGAAATGAAGCAAGCAAGAAATGAGATGTGAAATATGGTTGACAAAGAAAACTGAAAGCTTGACCAATTGCCTAAGTCCAGTTATAGTTGAATGGCTGAAAATAAAGTCTAACTTCTCTTTCCAAAACAATCTCTTAATGAAAGATAAATCATTTTCCCATAAAGGGAATACAAGTGAGTAATAAATGATTAATAATATTCAAATAACCTTGGGTCATTGATAATTGAAAGAGAAATTTAATGAGAATGCAGTTTGCATACTATCCCATTGAGACCCTCTGAGCATGGCTGATGTAAGAAACTGAAATGATCAAGTGATCAATGATGCTGAATCCCAAAGGGTGAGCAAAGGACTGGGATGGCCATAGCTCTGTAGTCACAGATGATCATTCATGAGAATGCCACTAGCTAATCTCCATAAGTGATGCATTAGTCCTGGGTGATTGATCTAGAAATTTGCTTAGGGTAATTCTAAATATTTATGCATTTTATTCCAAGGAAAGAAAAGTTTACCTCACTTGCTCCCTAATGGAAGTTTGCACATTCTTCTCCATAGGAAACAGAGTTGGGGATGGAAAGCCAACAGTATTCATGATTGTCAACCCCTCTCACACAAGTGTAAAGAGAAAATTATCATGGACTAAGAAGGAAAAGATTTTCACATCTGAAAGACAGAATGCTTGAAGAGGTGATGTGTGTTACAAAAGACATTAAAGTCATGAAGGGCATGCATTTGTTGACCATAAACACAAACCACCAAATCCCAAAATACTAAGAATAAGCCAGAAAGGAGGTCATTCTGGAACAACTTTACTAAACATATGGAAATCATTTCCCCCCAATAAATAGTGTGAAACAAAAATTAAATAGTCTAGGAAGAGATTTGTTAGAGTTCTTTTGTCCATGGGTTTAATATATTATAAAAAGAGGGTGGTAATGTCAGTTCATGAAGACCATCAGAGCAGGAAACGGCCAAGCTCCTTCCAACACACCTTCCTGTGTCACTGACAGTCACAAAGTAGACTCCGTGTGGAGCCATCTCTTGTGTTTTTACCTGCACTGGCTCAGTACATGTTACCTGGTGGATACTCTGGATATATTTGCTCAATGACATTAAACAGAATCTGTATATTCCAGCACCCTCTAAACCACCATTACTCTCCAGTCTGCTGTGTCATTCATTGCTCTTCGAGAGAAAAAACCTGAAAATCAAAGACCTTTATCGAAACTACAATAGCTGAAATACTTCCTAAACTCAGTAATAATATAAAAGTTGGATATTTCTCCCTTTAAAGAAATATTTAAAAGGTCAATATAGAGTCATTAAAGTACTCTTGAGTTTCTGAAGAAAAGGTAGTAAAGTAATGCCAAATTCTAGTATTAAAAGGAAGCACATAGCAGGTATTCAGTTAATTTGTACCTACTATTCTAATATAAAAACCTCATTTAGCAAAGACTCCCATCATGTTACATCTCTTTATTCATCTAGTAATTATATGATGAAAGTCTATAACTTACCAGTCAGGTTTTCAAAAAAGATCTGACAACTGTAAAGCTGTAACTTGAGTTCCATCTTATCTTTGGAGAAATAAAATTTTGAGAAAATAACGCCCCCTCTTTCTTTTTCTGTCTACCATTTTATAAGAAAGGCACCCAAGAACATCCCTTGCAAGTTCATCCCAAGCAAGTTCAAAATCCATGACTACCTCTGCAAGGCTGCCAAAATCTGTCGATGAGAGGAGACACACAAACTGCTGTAAAAGACACTAACATGATGGTTTTAGCAGACGTGCATGTAAAAAGTCTCAAGGTATTTCTCTTACCCGTTCCAAAGATCTTTCGAGTCTTCCCCTGAACCATAAGGAATGTGCCATGTATTTTATCGCGTTTCTTCACTGGCCTTTTGGAACCCACCCTTGCAGCTGCAGAGAAAAACAAGAACCAAGGCCTTCTCAAGGTCCCTTGCTGTCATTTCATATATTAATCAAAGAAAAGCCCCTAAAGAAAGTGTATCCTAGAAATCTAAACTCGCTCTCTCTATAACAACCTCATCACTGGTGGGAACTAGGGGTGAGTCTAAGTCCTCAGAGCTAAATTCCACACAGGGGACAAAGTTAACAAATCAAAGCAGAACTTTTACTTCTTGAAATGATGCCTAAACGTAGGAGGACAAGAGGGTTGAAAAGTGGATGGAAAAAATATTTTCTCCCAATGACTCCCATATATAATATTGTTTTTACTGTGGAAACTAAAAATCCAAGTCCACACAAGAATTAAAGAACAGCACAATGAACACTGGTACATTCCTTACTGGTATAAGTCTTTCCATACAGGTATGTGCAATCATTTCTTTCTGCCAAGCCATTCAAGAGTAGGCTGTGAACAAGACATTTTACCCCTAAATACTTTAGTGCATATCTCCCACAAGCAAGATATTCTCCCACACAACCTGATATCGTTACCTGGCTTTCAAAACACTGAATTTAATAAGATCATCCAACGTCTGAGCCAGACTCCAATTGTCTCTAAAAGTCTTTCATGGCCTTTTTAAAAAAATTCAGCGCCCTCTGTTGCTCATGGTCCTTTAGTGAGTCCAGGCCAGTGGTTTCACAGAACATCCCACCTTCTGTTTGTCTTTGTGCTGTGTTGTTTCCGCTTGTGTTTGACAGTTTCCTCGTGATTAGATTTAGACAAAACATGTTTGGCAAGAACCCCTTGTAAGTGATGCTGGATGTCTCCCACTGTATCACATTTGGAGACAACTAATGTCAGGCTGGCCATTGGTGCGACGCCGAGCTCGACCATCTGATACAGTGGTCGCTGCCAGACTTCCCCTTCCTAAAGACGCATTTCCCCCCCTATAATTAGCGAGCAATGTGCGTTTGGTATTTGCACCATGTGAATACTCTGTCCCTCAATAACCAGGTACCCGATGATTTTGGTATTCAGTGATGTTCCTCTCTGAAATCAAAACTAACCTTGGGAAGACAGAGATTGTCTGTCATTCTTTCTGCATTTTTTTAGCTGGCATTCTGCTTTAAAGAAGAGACTTAGGGATGCCTTTGGGGTGCCTCAGTCAGTTGAGCATTTGACTCCTGATTTTGGCTCAGGTCATGATCTCGTGGTTCATGATATCAAGTACCATGTTGAGCCCCACGTTGGGCTCTGTGCTGTCAGGATGGAGCCTGCTTGGGATTCTCTCTCTCTCTCTCTCTCTCCCTCTCAAAAGTAAATAAACATTTAAAAACAGAAAGGAAGATATTTTATTTTCTCTCTTTCTCTCTTTCTAACATTATGGAATCAAGGAATTTTGATATTTGTTATGCTTCATTGTCACTATTGTTGTTTTTGAAGTTCATATCGTTCCAAATTTGGTTACTAGATTCCTTTCCGGTCAGCTCATGGATTTGTTGACATGTCTCCATCATTTTGTGAGCATTTTCATGCTTTCTAGCCAATAAGATATTCAGGTTAAACTCAGACTTTTCCAACCCCAGGTCTAGAACTGGCCACTTCTCCAAGGAGCCATCATTCATTTCTCCAGATAATGGGCACGAGATGCGCTCATGCTGAGAAGGCATCCAGTCTGAACTGAGAGCACAAGAGATAGAATTCTGCTAGGATGTCAAGCAATTTCAAAATTTGGAAGAAGGTAATAATTCTGGCACAAATTTCTGAAGAAATAAAATTAACAATGAATTCTTGTTATTTTCACTCTTAATATGTATAATGTGCCCAGTGTTTAGGTCTACAGGTGGCCAATAACTGAAAATTACTCTTGTTAATAAAAATAAATGTCAATAATATGAGTCCATGAAGTTATATCAGATACTGATACCAATTGCATAGATAGTATCTTGACAGTAACCTTATCATCCAAGTTATATTTTGCTCAAGCCCATTATAAAATTAACTTAACTTCTTGGTGTTCACACTGACCATTATGAGGCCAAATGTTCCAGAACCTTATCAAAATAAAAAGGACAACTCCCCTCAAGTTGAATATCTTTTTCTTTTTTTAATTTTTAAATGTTTATTTTTATTTTTGAGAAAGAGAGAGAGCCACAGTGTGAGCAGGGAAGGGGCAGAGAGAGAGGGAAACACAGAATCCGAAGCAGGCTCCAGGCTCTGAGCTGTCAGCACAGAACCTGATGTGGATCTTGAACTCACAAACTGTGAGATCATGGCCTGAGCTGAAGTCAGACACTTAACCAACTGAGCCACTCAGGCGCCCCTCAAGTAGAATATCTTCTGAAGGTAATTTTCACATAAGTAATCCACAACTCCTTTATTTCACCTGTAAATTCATTGCTACTACCCTAACTTAGCTGTTCACTACCTCTCACTACCTCTCACTTGGACTTTAAAATACCCTCCCTAATTGATTTAACTTTTTCATTCTCTGAGTCTTTGCAAGGTAATCAGCATGGTCTTCCTTATTTTTTTTGATTGGAGTATAGCTGACACACAATGTTACATTAGTTTCAGATGTACAACATTTTGATGCAACTTCTCTATACTTCTGCTGTGTTGCCCACAAGTGCAGCTACCATCTGTCACCCTACAACCCTCCTACAATATCATTGACCATATTCCTTTTGGTGTCTTCTTTGAACCTAATTTGAGCCTGTCAGTCCCCTGCTCAAAATTCTTAAGAGCTCCCATTCACCTCGCTGCACCTCACTGCTGTGCTTACACTAATTAAAAACAGACTTGCATTCAAACCACTGGGGTTCAAGTCCTGGAGTTACTACTTACTAGCTTGTAACGTATTTCTTAATTTCCTTGTGCCTCAATTTCCAGATGTATGAAACAAGGACAATAATTGTGCTTAAGTCACAAATTGTTATAAAGATGAAATGAACAAATATCTGCAATACACAGAAACCAGTGCCTAGCATATGCTATGCTGTATCAGGGTCAGCTCTGTAAAACCAGGGCACTTCTTTCCATATTCTTTTTTTTAAGGGATTCTCAGGGCACCTGAATGGCCCCGTCTTTTAAACATCTTGACTCTCGATCTCAGCTCAGGTCATGATCTCAACGTTTGTGAGTTGGAGCCCTGCTTAGGGCTCAGCACTGACAATGCAGAGCCTGCTTGAGATTCTCTCTCTTTCTTCTTGTCTCTCTGCCCCTTCCCTGTGCATTCTCTCTCTCTCTCTCTCTCTCTCTCTCTCTCCTTGCTCTCCCTGCATATTTTGTTTAAAATTTTATCGTGTTCGCTTCGGCAGCACATATACTAAAATTTTATGAAAATAGGGGCCCCTGGGTGGCTCAGTCGGTTAAACGTCCAGCCTTAGCTCAGGTCTGATCTTACTGTTTGTGAGTCTGAGCCCCATGCCTGGCTCTGTGCTGACAGCTCAGAGCCTGGAGCCTGCTTCAGATTCTGTGTCTCCCTCTCTCTCCATCTCCCACTTGGACTTTGTGTGTCTCTCTCTCAAAAATAAATAACATTTAAAAATAATAATAATAATAAATAAAATCCTATGAAAATACATGGCATTCTGCCTTATGTCATGGGGATTTTTGCTTCTTTTCTGAAATAATTTATTTGCATTATTTGTAACTACATAAGAAAAAAAGCGCACTCAAGTTGTGGAATCACTGCTTCCCTAAAAGCACTGTTTCATTCCTTGAGACACAGACCAGTAGTATTACGTTATGCTGTGAACATATTGCCTTTGTACAAAAGCATAAATTCCTAGATAGTATAATTACATCTTGTCCATTTTTCTATCTCTCCCAATAGCTAACAAAGTTCAACAAACGTACTATGTGCTAAAAAAAAATATGTAGGAAGTTACTCACTGTGCCTGAATCTGTCTCATGACACAGATTCAGAATTTGATTTGATTTAATTCAGAATACGGGGGAAAAGAGAAGGATGAGGTAGGTTCAGAAGTAATAACTATTGAAGGCTTAATTGTGTTCTCTCTAGTTGAAGATCCTTCATCTTGAACAATTTCAATTCAGAGAGCTTCTTCTGCTTCTTTTCAATACCACAAACTAAATAAGGACATGAATTTGGTAAACTGAACATTGTTATTTCATTTTAGTAATTGGCAATAGGCAAGACGCAGGAGTCAGAACTTACCAGGGAGAGAGTCGATGTCATTTGGGCAGGAGCTCAGCCCCTGGTTGGCACAAGTTCCAGTGGGAAATGGTAATGAGGTATGTTCAGATTCCGACCATCTGGAACTATAGGAAGCTTCTAAATTTGATTTGTGTTGGAGGGACTGCGGTCAAGAAAGGAACATGCGCACAGTGCTTTGGACCTACTCCAAAATATGACCTTTTTGGACCCCCAGAAGAGGGATGTCTAGAAGAAAAATGTGAGCAATGTTCCCCTTGCCCTAGAACTGTTGCCTAGAAACCCGTCTGGAGAACGCACAGTGTTACCCAATAATTCATACCCAGAATTCCTAATCTCACAAGCAATAAACCGTTTGACATTTTATCTTTACATTAGAACCAAGATGCTCTACCAAAAGAAGCAGTGCCTCTGTAAGTTCTGTAAGCTTTCAGCAGTGGGAGTGCCCCCGAAACAAAGGAAACAGCTAAATAGTGTACAGACATTTCACTCCCATGTAGTAGGAACGTCAGCAGAGCCTTCTTGAAGCCAGTTTCCAGCAATGCCTGGGAGGGCTCAAAGATGTGGCTTTTGGCTAGTTTCAGGAAGGTGCTAATAGCATTTGTACAAAATAATAATATGGAAGTCCAATGGAGCTAATACACTGCATCCCAAGCCAGTCTTTCTGAAACATAGTAATAAGAAAAGAGGTCCTCTTACCCTTATTCAATACCACGGTAATGCAAAGAACCAGACTGGCCGTGTGAGGGACATAGAGGAGGAAAGATCTGGCTTAACTTCTCCAGCCATGGCTGAGCTCATCTCAATGGTTCTGGCCAAACAGTGTCTCGTCAGCCAAGTTCTCAGATCTTAGAGATCTGAGGGGTTTGACTGTGTTTAGAAACTGGTGGATAGGACAGAATGGCCCAGGTTTCAAAATCCATATGGGAACAAATATGAAGGATAATTACCTTGTTTTATGCAGTAACAAAAAAAAAAAATAAAAGCAAAGAAAAAAAGAAAATTTAAAGAAAAAGCAGTGCCTCTGTCTACAACAGCATTTGAAATAACAGTCCTGTTATTCATGTGGTTTTCTCCTTCCTACTTCTCAAGGGTGAATTGCTGTGCTAAAGCCTTGAATGCCGAGCAATAGACGTCGTTTGCAACGTGCCCAAAGCAATAGCCTCTGTACGGGGAGAGCAGTTTGGAGAACTTGAAAGATGACAACTTCCTTCACATCCTGAATCCTCTGCTCACTAGTTTTGTACCCTTAGTTGAGACTCCAAGCCTCAGTTTCCTGATCTGTAAAACAGGGCAAATTCTGCTCCTGTCTGAGATGGTGAAGATGAATAAGATAATACATGTACTGCACTGTAGTGATAAGTGTCAAAGAAATGTCTGCCATTATTTTTCAGTCTTTCTATTTGAGAGTCTAGGTTAAACCATGATAAATAGCAATTTTATTATCCGATATGGTTTATTTTTCTCAACGAGAAATATATGTGGCTGCTTCTGTAGTTTCCACCTTAAAAATTAATTCCATGGTGATTCACAGGATTAAGATGTGTAATTCCCTACTATTATTGAAGCCTTGCTATGTCCCAAGTGTTTTGAATAACTTGTCATATTCTCATTTGATCCTCATGGCAAAGCTAGGTTTGTATTTGTTTTACTAAGACACAAGCGCAAAAGGTTTAAACACCTGCTTAATGTTGCAGATTGTCAAGTGGCAGCCCTGGTTCTCAACCCCAAGTGGTCCGGCACCAGGGCCCACGCTCTCAGCAACCCTTGCCTCCCTGGCTACCTGCCATGACAGCCATATACTAAGTTCCCAGAATGCTTTTGTTCCCAGTGAGAGAGACAACGTATGCCATCACCACTCGGGTAACAACTGCTGTCAGAACTCTACTACTTCAACAACAGACATCACAAAGTCATTTTCAATGAGAAAGACCACACCTCATTTTTAGACGAGATGTTTTAGAAACTGTCAGGAAATATTCTAGGCTTTCACCTACTTTAATACAGCATTTGAAAGTTCATGAGGGGTGCCTGGGTGACTCCATCAGTGTGGCCTCCAGCTTCGGCACAGGTCATGATCTCCCAGTCTGTGGGTTCTACGGCTGTGCTGACAGCTCAGAGCCTGGCGCCCGCTTCAGATTCTGTGTCTCCCTCTCTCTCTGCCCCTCTCCCACTCATGCTCTGTCTGTCTCCATCTCTCAAAAATGAATAAACGTTAAAAATTTTTTGTAGAAAGTTCATAGGACTATTAAAAGAAAGCTACCTTCTTAGCCAGAGAATCTTGTCCGGCATTGATAAAGAATCTCCACAATTAGACTGTTCCTCCATTTTTTACCGCATTAGCAGATTAGCGGGTCAGTGGCACCGCTGAGGCGAGTGAGTTCTTCCTCCGCTCTCCACCCAGCTAACTTGCTTATGCTTCAGATCCCTGCTGGAAAGGTACTTCTTCAGAGAAGACTTCACACACCCCTGCCTAAGCCACTCATTCACTGAATAGACCTCGTAGCGTTCAAGACCGTCAAAAATCAATTCCCAAATGCGTACTCCAGCCCAGAGCAAATGAGACCAAATATTCATCTTTAAATGACTAACGGGCACTCTAGCCTGACACACCTTAAACCGAACTCCCCTCTCTGTCCCAAAACTTACTCCACTCTCAGCCTTCTCCATCTCAATTGATAGCTCTTCAACCTTTCCGTTGGTCAGGCCAAATGCCTGACAGTCATCCATGACTCCTGCCTTTATCTCTTTAAGTCCCATTCAATCTATCAGGAAATCTTGTTGGCTCTACCTTCAAAATCCAGCCTGAACATTACCACTTCTTAATACTCTTACTACTACCAATCAGGTCCAAGCCACTATTATCTTCTGGATGATTGGTCTCCTGCCTTCCCTTTTTAGTTAGGTGTTTGTTTTTTTTTTTTTTTAACACAACAGGCAGAATGATCTTCTTATAAATAAGATGATGTCTAAACTTTGCTACAAACTTCCATTGCTCCCTGGCCCTGTCTAAGTCAATGTTGCAATGGCCTATGAGACCATATATGATCTTCTGTTCATTACCTCTGACCAAGTCCTCTAAACCACTATACATTCTCTTCTGGCCATGTTAGCCTTGGTGTAGTTGCTTGAACTCACCGGATATGTTCCTGCCCCAGGGCCTTTGCACTTGCTACTCTCTGCCTACAGCTCTTTCTCTTATTTTCTTTTAATTATTCAACATATACCTCCCTCATAGGAAAGGTCTCTATGCCTATAGTATTCAAAAATGCAGTTTCCTCCTCAGTGCTGCTTCTTTCACTTCTACTTCCCTGCTGTGTATTTCTCGATAGCACTAACCTTCCAATATACTATAAAGTTATTTTGTTTGTTGTCTGTTTCTCTCAACAACAACAAAAACCATTTGCCAAATGGGCAGGAATCTTCTTCTGTTAGTTCACTAATGAATCTCCAGCACCTAGAACAGTGCGAAGCACAGAGTAAGTAGTCCACACATATTCATATTCGTTGAATGAATCAAATCAGACCACCCATTATATGACCACTTAACATTGTATCTTTTTGTAACCTTTTTCATAATTATAATTCCTTTTGTCAATTGTGAGCTTGTTTACTTAACATATCTCTCTTCTGCTAGATTATGAATAACATGAGGTCTGATACTGTGTTTTCATCCCCACCAATTAAAAGCCTGCTATTAATTAGTAGATGCCTACTAATACTTGCTGAATTAATGAACTAGATTAGGCAGCAGTTAGTAGTATTATGTTCTGTGCAGGCTCCATATTCCTGACAGTATTACAAACAGATCACCGGCTCCAAGAAGTGCCCTGATGAGACAATAGGATTTCCAGGGATGTTAGGAAGAGACTGCACACCTAGATGAGAACCCAGTAGGTGACAAGGGACCTGGGACAAGTATGCAAATAGTTGCACCTAAGTACAGTTGACCAGTGTTGCTTATGTGTTGGGTTGGGTATGGGTGTTTTTTCTTTTTTGTTTTGTAATGACTGAAACTATATCATCTTTCTTCCAAGACTTGTATCTGCGAGTTATCATAACTTCTTCTGGGAATAAGAAAGAAGAATGTTACCCTTAGGGGCACCTGGGTGGCTCAGTCAGTTAAACGTCCAACTTCAGCTCAGGTCATGGTCTCACAGTTCATAGGTTCGAGCCCCGAGTTGGGTTCTGTGCTGACAGCTCAGAGCCTGGAGCCTGCTTGGGATTCTGTGTCTCCTTCTCTCTCCATTGCACTCCCACTGAAGCTCTGTCTCCTCTCAAAAGTAAATAAAAATAAAACAATTTTTGAAAACAAAAAGGAATGTTACAACATTATTTCAGGTTAGTCCAAGTAGAAAAACCTAGTTACAAACCCGAACTGTCTGAGAGCTAAAAGAAGAGAAATAAAATAATTTTTCACCTTTAAGGGTAACCTGGTTTTGCACTTTTATTTTTAAGAAAGAGTCCATATATATTTTTTTCTTTTCACTTTTTGTGCACAATTACCTCTCTCAAGAATTTCCTATGAACTATCATGGCATGAAAATACATTAAACTTGAAGTTAGAAAAATGAATTTTACTAGTTTTTTTCATTGGTGTTGTACTGCCATCTAGTGACCACAAAAGTTATGGCTCACCTGTGCCACTGAAAGGCCAATAACAGCTGCCGGAGGGAAATCAGCAAGTAGCTGATGCAGCTTGTCCAAGTCCTCTTCCATTAGTGTCCCTTCCCAGATAAGACACTGGGTCAGAGTGCCCCTCTAGACTAAGGCCTGCTGCTGACATGTCTCAGCATGAAAATGATTTGTTTATGTTTATTCTCTTCTGTGTACCCAGTAGGCAGGGTTTATATGCTTTAAAAATCACTTTAATTGGATTCATGAAGGAAATGTCCTCTTACATTTATTAATGTCTCTTCCACTCTGACTTCATGGCAATCTGGGAATGTTTCAGACCAGGTGGACGTCAAACACATGCTAACCATTTCAATACGGAGAAACTAGGAGGCTACTGGGGTAAGAGACAGACGTAAGGCAGCCACTTCCTAGCTAGATGTATGTGAACACAAATATGTCTGCATCTGTTCCGGCAGTGATTGTAACCACAGAAAGCCTAAACTACATAAAAATTATTTATCTTCTAGGGGCGCCTGGGTGGCTCAATCGGTCAAGCCGCCAACTCTTGGTTTCGGCTCAGATCGTGATCTCACGGTGTGCAGATTTCTATAAAATTTATAGAGAACTCTTCTCTATCTTCCAAATAAGTCCAAGCTGCTGGTTTATTTGCTTTTCATTCCGCATCACACTTACTTTGTATAATAAAGGTGACTTGGTTGATCTGCTTCAGCTTTTGCTCAATAGTTTCCACATTCATTTCTAAAGATATCATAGGAAAAAACATGACACAATGTAATCCAACTGGGATACACTGACTTACTTGATTTTTATATAAACAAAACGGGATTGGTGTGCACTTGTAAGATCATCTTGTCTGGCTAACATCTGGCCTGAATATATCTAGAAAATAAGGAGGCATTCAACTTTAAACCTCCAAGGGAAAACTCCCCAGGAAAATGGAAGCACATTACAAGATGGAGCAGGAGTGGTGGTGCAGGCTTTATAACCTGGCAATCTATTGCCATCAAAGAAGCAAGAACTTCTCATTTTTACTCAAGGGAGTGAAATGCATGTTTCTCATGAAAAGGATCATCAGAATTATGGATGTAATTCTGCATACTGTCTCATTCCATTCAGGCTGCTGTGACACAATACCATATACTGGGTATCTTATAAGCAACAGACATTCATTTCTCATAGCTCTAAAGGCTGGGAAGTACAAGATCAAGATACTGGGAGACTGGGTGTCTGGTGCGAGCCCACTTCCTCAGAGGTGGCTGTCCCTCACTGTGTCCTCCCGTGGAAGAAAGGACAGAGGACCTCTCTGGGGCCTCTTTTATCAGGGCACTAATTCCATTCATGAGGACTCCATCCTTGTGACTTAATCACTTCCCCCAAACTTCCCTCCCCGCTTACCCCACCTTGCTAATCCCATCACACTGGGCATTAGGATTTAACGTATAAATTCTGGGAACAAACATCCAGTGTGCAAGGTATTTTCATAAGAAGGGACATTGAGCAAGGAGTTTATAGAAACTCCAAAAGCAGAGACCAAATCTTTTCTATTTAAAGAAATAATTCATTGGGGCACCTGGGTGGTTAAGTCGGTTAAGCGTCCGACTTTCGCTTAGGTCATGATCTCGCGGTTCATGGGTTCGAGCCCCGCGTCGGGCTCTGTGCTGACTGCCAGCTCAGAGCCTGGAGCCTGTTTCAGTCTGTGACTCCCTCTCTCTCTGACCCTCCCCTGCTAACGCTCTCTCTCTCGTAGAAATAAATAAAACATTTTTAAAAAAAAGAAATAATCCATTAATAAGAAGTAATTAACTGATTTTATTTTGCCTTGTCTTGATAGCAAATTTTAAAAGAAAACTGATGTTAAGTATTTACTAAGGATATCATCATAACATGATCAGCATTCATACCCTTTTTCATAGTGTTTGAGGAGAACCTGGGCTTTGCTCCATGTTTGATTCCCGGCTGTGACTCAAGCAGTACGGAGATCACTCGTACACGCGTGCCGTTTGTGTTCTCACTTCAGGGCATCTTCTCTCCATCCCTGGCCTGTCCTCTAGCCATGGACCACCTCTAAAAGGCCATCCCGATCAAGTGGCATTAACTATAGGAGTGCTTAATCCCAATTCTATGCCAGGCATGTCTATTTCACTACACTGACACAGACCTGCAGAGAAGGAAGAGCACTAACCCCCAAAAGAAAGAGCCAATTCATTATCCCGGATTCGCATTCTCCAAATCATTCTAGGGATGTTAACAGGGGTGGTGTGAAAAATGGGTACCAAATCAAATAAGTTTGGGAAGTGCAGTATTAAATGTTAGATAGCCCTCCCTGATATGCACCCCCAGAGCTCTCCTCTACAACTATTTCTCCAGGAACCAGAGAGGCTTGTGAAAATCAAAGATATGCTCAAAGGTTAGACTTTTCATTTGGATTCTTCGGGTGCAAATACAAGCAAGGATTAATTCCATTTTGTACTTAGCATAATATGATGTATGATTCTTTTTCAACCACATTTTGGTAACAATGTTAAAAATCACTACAGGTATTAAAAGTTAGGAAAAATCAAAAGAGAAGCGAGCAGCAGCCAGCTTCTCCACCATATACACGTAATAACCTTTTGGAATACCCAACCTTGCTACAGACAGGGAAGACTCTATTTCCACTCTCAATAGAGCAATCACTGTCCTCCTTAATGACCACTCCCCTGGGCTCCCACAGCACATTGCACAAACATAAGCTATGGAGACTGTCAGCTGCATCATTCTCAGTTTGAGGCCCATATGCCCCACAACCTCTTAGGGGCCCTTAACGATCTCTAGCACATGGATATATCTAGCACAAGATGACGATCTCATAAATGTTGCCTGGATGAAAAGAGAAGAGATTAAAATTAACTGGAAAGACTTAGTTTTCACATCAAGGAGATCTTTCCAAGAAAAAAGACTGTTAAAACTGAAATAGATACTGTCCTAGTGGAATGGTGAAATCATGAAATAGGAAGCATGATTCTTAAATCAGGAAAACAGACAAAAAGCTTGATGGGATGAGCCTTTTCCACTAAAACAGAATACACCCAGAAAGTGTGCAGGCAAGGTAATGTTTAATTTTATCAGCAGTTTCTCCCCTGAGCGAATCAGAGAAGAAAAAAAATAGTAACAAAAAACTTGAAATGTTGTCATCAACCTACCTTAGAAATAAGGTTTACAGAAGTATTATTTAACTTCCAGATAAAAAAATAGATAGCTATAGACCTGACCTTAAACAACTAGAGAAGAACAAACTAAGCCCAAAATTAATAGAAGGAAGGAAATAACAAAAATCCGAGTAGAAACAAAATGAAACAGAGTAAAAAGATGATTGAAAAGATTAATGAGGGATGCCTGGGTGACTTGGTTGGTGAAGTGTCTGACTTTGGCTCAGGTCATGATCTCATGGTTGTGGGTTTGAGCCCCGCCATCAGGCTCTGTGCTTACAGCTCAAGACCTCGAGCCTGCTTCAGATTCTGTCTTCTTCGCTCTCTGCCCCTCGCCCACTCATTCTCTCTCTCCCACTTTCTCTCTCTCTCAGTAATAAACATTAAATAATTTAATTTTTTAATGTTTTATTTATTTCTGAGAGAGAGAGAGAGAGAGAGAGCGTGAGCAGGGGAGGGTCAGAGAGAGAAGGAGATACAGAATCGGAAGCAGGCTCTAGGCTCTGAACTAGCCGACAGCACAGAGCCCATACAGGGTTCAAACCCACAAACCATATGATCATGACCTGAGCCGAAGCTGGATGCTTAACCAACTGAGCCACCCAGGCCCCCCAAACATTAAATACTTTAAAAGATAAAAGCGGGATAAGTCAGAGAAAGACAAATACCATGATTGCAGGGGCGCCTGGGTGGCTTAGTCGGTTAAGCGTCCGACTTTCGCCCGGGTCATGATCTCGCGGTTCGTGGGTTCGAGCCCCGCGTCGGGCTCTGTGCTGACTGCCAGCTCAGAGCCTGGAGCCTCTTTCAGTCAGTGACTCCCTCTCTCTCTGACCCTCCCCTGCTCACGCTGTCTCTCTCTCTCTCCTAGAAATAAATAAAACATTAAAAAAAAAATACCATGATTGCACTTACATATGGAATGTAAACAACAAAACAAATTAAGAAACAAAAAGCAACCAAATAAACAAACAAAATAATTTTTAAATACAGAGGACAAACTGATAGTTGCCACAGGGGAGTGAGGCAGGGAGATGGCTGAAATAGATAAAGGAGATTAAGAGGTACAGACATCCAGTTATAAAATAAATAAGTCACAGAAATTAAAACTGCAGCATAAAGAATATAGTCAATAATATTGTATTAATGTTGTTTAGCAACAGATGATGAATATACTTATCACTGAGCACTGAGTAATGTATAAAATTGTTTAATCATTGTGGTATACATCTGATACCAATATAATACTATATGCTAATTATACCTTAACTTAAAAAGATCAGTTGTGTTTCTACACACTAACAATAAACTATCAGAAAGAGAAATTAGAAAATAATCCCATTTACAATTACATCAAAAAGAATATAATACCTAGGAGTAAATTTAATCAAACAAGTGAAAATCTGTATACTGAAAACATAAGACACAGATGAAAGACGGAAAAAAACCACACAAATAAGACATTCTATGTTCATGGATTGGAAGAATTGATACTATTAAACTGTTCATACTACCCAAAGCAATCTATGGATTCAATGCAATCCCTTTCTAAATTCTAATGGCATTTTTCACAGAAATAAAACAATCTTAAAATTTGTATGGAACCACAAAAGACCCCAAACAATCAAAGTAACCTTGTGGAAAAACAAGACTGGAGGCATCACACTCCCTGATTTCAAACTGTATTACAAAGCTGTAGTAATCAACAGTATATTATTGGCATAAAAACAGACACATAGATCATGCAACAAATTGAGAACCCAGAAATAAAATTCATGCATATATTATCAATTAATTTCTGACAAAGGAACCAAAAATATCCAATGGGAAAAAGACAGTCTCTTCAATAAAAGGTGATGGGCAGCCACATGAAATTGGACCAGTATCTTACACTGTACACAAATATTAACTCAAAATGGATTAAAGACTTGAACCTAAGACATAAAATTATAAAAATCTTAGAATAAGACATAGGGGGTAATCTCCTTGACATCAGTCTTGGCAATGATCTTTTGCATTTGACCCCAAATTTAAAGGCAACAAAAGCAAAAACAAACAAGTGGGAATACATCACACTAAAACGCTTCTCCACAGCAAAGGAAACGATCAACAAAATGAAAAGCAGTCCACTGAATTGGAAAAATATTTACCAATCACATATGTGATAAGGGGTTAATATCCAAAATATATAAAGAACTCATGCACCTCAGTAGCAAAACAAAACAAAGCAATATGATTTCAAAATGGGCAGAAGGTTTGAGTAGACATTTTTTCAAAGAAAACATACAGATGGCCAACAGGTACATGAAAAGGTGGTGTCATAAATCCTCAAGGAAATGCAAATCAAAACCACAATGAGATATTATTTCACATATGTTGTGATGACTGTTATCAAAAAGACAAGTTATAACACACTTTACAAAGGATGTTGAGAAAATGGAAACTTGTGCATTGTTGATGGCAATGTAAATTGGTGTAGCCACTATGGAAAATAGTGTGGAGTTTCTTCAAAAAGTTAAAATAAGATCTACCATATGATTTAGCAATCTCATTTGGATATATATACATCAAGGATAAAAGTGTGAGATATGTACACACGCACACACACACACACACACACACAATGGAATGTTCCTAAAACATGAGAAAGAAGGAAATCCTTCTCTTTATGACCCATGGATGGATCTTAAGGATATTATGCTAACTTAAACAAGCCAGGCAAAGCCAAAAAAAAAAAAAAAAAAATACTTTGTGGGATTACTTAGAGATGGAATCTAAAAAAAAGACAAATTGATAGAAACTGAGGATCTAGTGTATTACATGATGACTGCAGTTGAAAACACTGTGTTATATGGTTAAAATTTGCTAAGAAAGTAGAACTTAAACGCTCTCACCAAAAAAAAAAAAAATAGATAAATAAGTGAGCCAATAGATGTGTTAATTAACTAGATGGGGGAATTCTCTCACAATGTATAGGTATATCAAATCATCAATGATGTACACATTAAATCTCTTACCATTTCATTTGTAAATATAGTTTAATAAAGCTGAAAATGAAAGAGAGTAGGTAATTTGAGATCCTTTACTAGCTGCTAAATGATACAATGTGGTAAGGATTCGACACAGTCAGAAGGACACTTTGAAATATAATACCATTAAGAATAAAATGGCAGGAGGGGAGGCAAGATGGCAGAGAAGTAAGGAGCTCCGTACTTGCACTCGCGCCCATACATCACACAGAAAAGATCTGAAGCCATTGGAAACCTTACAAAACCTGAGAGACTGGGAGAAAAAGGACGCAGAATCCACTGAGAAAGCCTTCTAACATGAGTGCGAACCGGGGAAGGTAAAATCGGGCCGGGATCGGAGACTCCAGGGTGGGAGGCGATCCCCCTCTACCCTCTATGGGGAGTGAGAGGGGAAAAGGAGAGAGTCCGAGACAGAAAAACCTCCGCTCGGTGCATAGAAAGACCGTACTTGCCAAATACCTGCACACCAGGTCCCCTCGCGCCAACTGGTCCTGGGGGAGGCTGAGCACACAAACTGCTTCTTTGTGCCGCTCCTGGAGGTTGGATTTCAGAGCAGCGGCGCACCTGCCACCATTGTAGCTCCAGGGAGGCTGGGACCCCTGAAAGAGCCGCGCTGACACCGGGCGTCCGTGCTCCTGGCTGGCTGGAACTCGAGAGGAAAGGCAAAGACCTAAAAACTGGGAAATTTGCCTGTGAGTTCGTGTTTCGGGTGACGGTAGAGAGACCCGGTTTTCCTCACTCCACATTGTAGCTCCCTGGGACCCCTAGAGCAGACACCCGTCCACGCTCCTGGCTGGCTTCTAAAAACTGGGAAATTTGCCTGTGAGTTCTCGGGTGACAGCATAGAGAGACCCAGTTTTCCTCACTCCGCTCAGGCTACGCGGACCCGGCAGGCAAGCCCCCGCGCATGCGCGCCAGCCCGACCCAGAGAAGGAAGCAGCGATCCTGACTCCGCCCCCAGAGCTCAGCAGGGAGCCTGGAATAGCCCGAGGGGGTTGTCTGGGACGCTGTGTCTAAGGCAACTTCAGCGGGGCGCGCGGACTGGGATTTGGAGATTGGAACTGTCCTGGGTTGAAGAGTGCAACCAACTTCGGCTGCGTCCCCAGAACGGGGAGTTGACATGCCAAAAAAAAAGCAAGCTGCAGCACGGGGTTCAAGAAGGGACTGGAGCACCGTCACTCTCCTCCCCACAATCGCCAAGGCAGAACCCCCGCCTGAGGCATCGGATCACGCCACGCCCATCCCTGTCTGAGAGGTGCCCTCCTCCCTTTTTTTTTTTTCTTTTTTCCTTTTTTTTCCCCTTTTTTTGTTTTTTTCCTTTTTTTCTTCTTTCTTTTTTTTTCCCTTTCTTTTCTCTTTTTTTCTTCTTCTTTCTCTTTTCTCGCTTTTTTCCCCAAAACACTGACCTGATTAACTCTGGTCGCCAGCTTGCTTAAACAATCACAACAAGTCCATTCTGTAAATGTAAATTCTACACCTACCGACTTTTTCAGCTATTTCTCTCAGGAGTAATTAGACTATATAGTTTCTCTGGATAATTCCAGCATCCTTCTCTCACCTATCCAACCATATTCTACCCTTTACCTCTTTGAAAAAAGCTTCTTATCCCTTCTGCCTGTTCATTCTATTTCCAAATCTGCCTCGTCTCGCCCTGCCTTCTCTCTTTTTCTCTATGCTCTTCAACCAGCACTGCATACACACGGCTATTTAACTGTAGCTGGGAAATCCAGGTATATGCTTTAAACCGTTCTTTGTCCATCGGTTTTCTTCTTTTTTCCTTTTCTTTTCCCTTTTTTGACCCTTTTATGTATTTTATGCTCCCTATTATTCGCCCTCCCTCCTCCGTCTTTTCTCTTAACTTGTTCGTTTTCCCTCTCACTTTGCATGTTAGTTGAATCAGCCTGTGCGTTTGTGTACTCCTGCTCCCCGTCTGTCTGTTTTCTTTTCCAGGGCTACCTCAAGAAACAAGCTAGAGTATACAAGGTGAAGAGTCCCAAATATCACTACGAATAGGAAAATAAAATAACTAAGGTCCCAACAAGAGTGACTGAGGGATACCATTCAAAAAACAATCTCTGAAAGGATAGGCCCTGGAAAGTCAAAGAGTCTTCTTGGATATAGCAGCGCTCATAGAAACAGAGAGCATAACAGGTCTTTAAAACCAACAAGAGCCGGAAAGGCTAACTAAAATGATGAAACGAAAGACCTCTCCTCCAAAGAAACTCCAAGAAGAAATGACAGCTAATGAACTGCTCAAAACAGATATCAGCAGCATAAGTGAACAAGATTTTAGAATAATAATGGTAAAATTAATAGCAGGGCTTGAAAAAAACATAGGGGACATCAAAGAAACTATGGCTACAGACAGAATGGAAAATAAAAATAGGCATGAAGAATTAAAAAATGCGATAAATGAGATACATAATAAATTAGAGGCCTCCAATGCACGGATTGAAGAGGCAGAAAGGAGAATAAGTGATTTAGAAGACACCATTCTAGAAAAACAAGAAGCTGACAAAAAAGAGACAAACTGATCCAGGAACAGGAAAGAAGAATTCGAGAGCTCAGCGACACAGTCAAACGCAACAATATCCGTATCATAGGAATCCCAGAAGAGGAAGAGAGAGGGAAAGGTGCTGAAGGAGTCCTGGAACAAATTATAGCAGAGAACTTCCCCGACCTGGGGAAGGAAGTCAATGTGGAAATACAAGAGGCTCAGAGGACTCCCTCAGACGTAACTTGAATCGATCTTCTGCACGACATATCATCGTAAAAATGGCAAAATACAAGGACAAAGAGAGAATTTTGAAAGCAGCTAGGGAGAAAAGGGCCCTCACATACAAAGGGAAACCTATCCGAGTGGTGACAGACCTATCTACTGAAACGTGGCAGGCCAGAAAGGAATGGCAAGAGATCTTCAATGTGATGAACAGTAAAAATATGCAGCCAAGAATCCTCTATCCAGCAAGCCTGTCATTCAAAATAGAAGGAGAGATAAAAACCTTTCCAAACAAACAGAAATTGAAAGAATTTGTCACCACGAAGCCAGCCCTACAAGAAATCCTGAGGGGGATGCTCTGAAGGAAAGGTTGCAAGGAACAAAGATTCCAGAGACACCACCACAAACATGAACCCTACAAAAGATACAAAGACTCTAAACCCACATATTTCAATAATAACACTGAATGTAAATGGGCTGAATGCTCCAATCAAAAGACATAGGGTAGCAGAATGGATTAAAAAAACAAAATCCATCTATATGCTGTCTACAAGAAACTCATTTTAGACGGGAAGATACCTTCAGATTAAAAGTAAGGGGATGGAGAAATATCTATCATGCTACAGGAAATCAAAAGAAAGCCGGAGTAGCGATACTTATATCAGACAAACTGGACTTTAAATTAAAGACAATCACAAGAGATGAAGAAGGGCACTACATAATAATTACAGGTCCATCCATCAGGAAGAACTAACAATCATAAATGTCTACGCACCGAATATGGGAGCACCTAAATATCTAAAACAATTAATCACAAACAGAAACAAGCTTATAGATAAGAATGTGCTAATAGCAGGGGACTTTAATACTCCGCTTACAGCAATGGATAGGTCAACCAGACAGAAAATCACTAAAGAAATAATGGACT
This sequence comes from Proteles cristata cristata, assembly GCA_017311185.1. Taxonomy (NCBI): domain Eukaryota; kingdom Metazoa; phylum Chordata; class Mammalia; order Carnivora; family Hyaenidae; genus Proteles; species Proteles cristata. The sequence continues at coordinate 319,648 of JAESUZ010002548.1, read as the reverse complement.
TGAAAGACACATTGGACCAGATGGACCTGACAGATATATTTAGAAGTTTACATCCTGAGGCCAGGGAATTTACTTTCTTCTCAAGTGCGCATGGCACATTCTCCAAGATAGATCACATACTGGGACATAAAGCAGCCCTCAATAAATATAAAAGAATAGAGATCATACCATGCACACTGTCAGATCACAATGCTTTGAAACTTGAAATCAATTACAGGAAGAAGTCTGGAAAACTTCCAAAAACATGGAGGTTAAAGAACAGCCTTCTAAAGAATGAATGGGCCAATCAGGCAATTAGAGATGAAATTAAAAAATATATGGAAACAAATGAAAATGAAAACACAACAATTCAAAATCTATGGGATGCGGCAAAGGCAGTCCTAAGAGGAAAGTACATTGCTCTCCAGGCCTATTTCAAGAGATTAGAAAAAGTGCAAGTCCAAAATCTAACAGCTCACCTAAAGGAACTAGAGGCAGAGCAACAAGAACGCCCTAAACCCAGTAGAAGAAGAGACATAGTAAAAATTAGAGCAGAAATAAACAACATAGAGACCAAAGAAACAATTGAACAGATCCATGAAACCAAGAGTTGGTTTTTTGAAAAAGTAAACAAAATTGACAAACCTCTAGCCAGACTTATCCAAAAGAAAGAGAGAGCACCCAAATAGACAAAATTATGAATGAAAATGGACTTATTACAACCAACCCCTCAGAAATACAAGCAATTATCAGGGAATACTATGAAAAATTATATGCCAACAAATTGGACAACTTAGAAGAAATGGACAAATTCCTAAACACACACTCACTACCAAAATTCACACGGGAAGAAATAGAAAACCTGAACAGACCCATAACGAGTGAAGAAATTGAATCAGTGATCAAAAATCTCCCAACAAATAAGAGCCCTGGACCTGATGGCTTCCTGGGGAATTCTACCAGACATTTAAAACAGAATTAATCCCAATTCTTCTCAAGCTATTCCAAAAAATAGAAATTGAAGGAAAACTCCCGGACTCATTTTATGAAGCCAGCATCACACTGATTCCCAAGCCAGACAGAGATCCAGCAAAAAAAGGGAACTACAGGCCAATATCCTTGATGAATACGGATGCAAAAATTCTCAACAAGATCCTTGCAAATCGAATCCAGCAGCATATAAAAAGAATCATCCACCAAGATCAAGTGAGATTCATTCCTGGGTTACAGGGCTGGTTCAATATTCGCAAATCAATGTGATACATCATATCAACAAAAGAAAAGATAACCTATGATCCTGTCAATAGATGCAGAAAAAGCATTTGACAAAATACAGCATCCCTTCTTAATAAAGACTCTCGAGAAAGTTGGGATAGAAGGAACCTACTTAAACATCATCAAAGCCATCTATGAGAAGCCTTCAGCTAACATCATCCTCAACGGGGAAAAACTCAGAGCTTTCCCCCTGAGATCAGGAACACGACAGGGATGCCCACTCTCACCACTGCTGTTTAACATAGTGCTGGAAGTCCTAGCATCAGCCATCAGACACCAAAAGGAAATCAAAGGCATCAGAATTGGCAAAGAGGAAGTCAAACTTTCACTCTTCGCAGATGACATGATACTCTACATAGAAAACCCGACAGACTCCACCAGAAGCCTACTAGAACTGATCCAAGAATTCAGCCAAGTTGCAGGGTACAAAATCAATGTACAGAAATTGGTTGCATTTTTATACACCAACAATGAAGCAACAGAAAGAGAAATCAAGAAACTGATCCCATTCACAATTGCACAAAAAACCATAAAATACCTAGGAATAAACCTAACCAAGGACACAAGAGATCTGTATGATGAAAACTATAGAAAACTTATGAAGGAAATTGAAGAAGACACAAAGAAATGGAAAAACATTCCATGCTCATGGATAGGAAGAATAAATATAGTTAAGATGTCATTACTACCTAAGGCACTCTACACATTCAATGCAATTCCAATCAAAATTGCACCAGCATACTTCTCAAAACTAGAACAAACTATCCAAAAATTTGTATGGAACCACAAAAGACCCCGAATAGCCAAAGTAATCCTGAAAAATAAAACCAAAACGGGAGGGATCACCATCCCAGACTTTAGCCTCTACTACAAAGCTGTCATCATCAAGACAGTATGGTATTGGCACAAAAACAGACACATAGACCAATGGAACAGAATTGAGAACTCAGAAGTGGACCCAAAAGTATACAGCCAACTAATCTTTGACAAAGCAGGAAAGAATATCCAATGGAAAAAAGACAGCCTTTTTAACAGATGGTGTTGGGAGAACTGGACAGCAACATGCAGAAGAATGAAACTAGATCATTTTCTCACACCATGCACAAAAATAAACTCAAAATGGATCAAGGACCTGAACGTGAGACAGGAAACTATCAACACCCTAGAGGAGAAAGCAGGAAACAACCTCCTTGACCTCCACCGCAGCAACTTCTTACTTGACACATCCCCAAAAGCAAGGGAATCAAGAGCCAAAATAAACTGTTGGGACCTCATCAAGATTAAAAGCTTCTGCACAGCCAAGGAAACAACCCAGAAAATTAATAGGCAACCAACGGAATGGGAAAAGATAGTTGCAAATGACATATCAGATAAAGGGTTGATATCCAGAATCTACAAGGAACTCACCAAACTACACGCCCGAAAAACAAACAACCCAGTGAAGAAATGGGCAGAAGATATGAACAGACACTTCTCCAAAGAGGACATCCAGATGGCCAACAGACACATGAAACGATGCTCAGCATCGCTCCTCATCAGGGAAATACAAATCAAAACCACACTGAGATACCACCTCACGCCAGTCAGAGTGGCTAAAATGAGCCAATCAGAGAACTCTAGATGCTGGCGAGGATGTGGAGAAACGGGCACCCTCCTACACTGTTGGTGGGAATGTAAACTGGTACAGCCCCTCTGGAAGACAGTGTGGAGGTTCCTCAGGAAACTAACAATAGAACTCCCCTATGACCCAGCAATAGCACTGCTAGGAATTTACCCAAGGGATACAGAAATGCTGAGGCATAGGAGCACATGTACCCCAATGTTCATAGCAGCACTCTCCACAATAGCTAAAACATGGAAAGAGCCTAAGTGTCCATCAACAGATGAATGGATCAAGAAGATGTGGTTTATCTATACCATGGAATACTACATGGCAATGAGAAACAATGAAATCTGGCCATGTGTAGCAACATGGATGGACCTTGAGGGTGTTATGCTGAGCGAAATAAGTCAGGCAGAGAAGGACAAATATCATATGTGTGCACGTATAGGAGCATTAGGAGGAACTTAACAGAGGACCAAGGGGGAGAAGAAGGGCGGAAATGGTTGGGGAAAGGGAGAGAGGCAAACCATGAGAGACTCTTGAATGCTGACAAAAACTGAGGACTGATGGATGTGGGGGGGAGGAAGGATGGGCATGGAGGAGGACACTTGTGGGGATGAGCACTGGGTGTTATGTAGAAACTAATTTGACAATAAATTATTTGTAAAAAAATAAATAAATAAATAAAAAATAAATAAATTAAAAAAAAAACAAAACCCAATAAAATGTTAGGGAAAAAAAAAGAATAAAATGGCAAATAGAATCAGAGCAATCTTTTCAGCCCACCCCTCAGATAACACACCCTCTCATTCCAAACTCCCCCTTTGTTACCTTCTACATCCTTACTTTGTCTTCTTTTCTTCTTATCACCTATCATTGCCGAGAATGATACACATTCCCTCTTAATTTTCATTCTTTCCCCTCCATGTTATGGTCTCTAAAGCTTAGAAAAGTATCTGACATAGCAAAAGCATTTAATAAATAATAATTGAACTGCAAAAGAATGCTTTATTATAGATTTGAACTGGCGGAAACAAAGTTATATCCAAAAGCTACTTTTGTAGGTAATAAAACAGACTTACATGTATATCCAGTGTAAAGAACCATCTGTCATTTCAGCCACACCTGTCACCACTGCTACTACCACTGCAACTCCCTACTCCCTCTACTCTTACTACTGCTTTTACTAATTACTGATAATAACAATAGTAAACCTCTCTTTTTTCACCAGTAAGCCTCTTAAGTACTTAATATGTGCTAGGTGTTATACCAAATACTTGACATGTGTTAAGTCATTTAATCTTCCCAAGAATTCCATGATTCTTGAAATTATTGAATCAGATTCACATGACTCAGAGAACTCACCAATTTCAAGCTTTTCTAATAACTTGAAGATTAGAAGCAATCAAAGGGCACAAGCAAAGCAGGGAGTAGTTTGGGACATCCCAAGTATGAATATAAATGAAACTTCAATGAACTCTGATACATACAATGACAGAGGTACAAGGTTATGAGAACACAAACATTTTGAGTCGTTCAGAAAGAGGAAGGGGAGGGGCGCCTGGGTGGCTTAGTCGGTTGAGCGTCCGACTTTCGCCTTGGTCATGATCTCGCGGTTCATGGGTTCGAGCCCCGCGTCGGGCTCTGTGCTGACTGCCAGCTCAGAGCCTGGAGCCTGTTTCAGAGTCTGTGACTCTCTCTCTCTCTGACTCTCCCCTGCTCACGCTGTCTCTCTCTCTCCTGGAAATAAATAAAACATTAAAAAAATTTTTTTTAATAAAAAAAAAAAAGAAAGAGGAAGGGGAACAGCGTGGCCTCACAGCATGCCGTGGCTATGGAGTCCTCGTTTGTATGCACGCATGGGGAGAGTACATATCCTATAACTCCTCGTGTTCAAGACAGAAGCAGCAACAAAATTCAACTGTGCTGTAGTCCTCTGTTTGCCCTTCAGAGAAGACCCTCAGGGCCACTTGTCACCAGCTCACGAGCCAAGTTGGACAGCAGCTCTTTTAGAAGCCCAGGGGATGCCAGAGTGAAGCCCTAAGCAGTGGAAATCAAGTAACCATAAGCTGCATTTATATGAGTCTTGAAAGTTTTCAGAACACATTCACTTACTTTTTAAAAAGTATGCCCTCTAAGGGTGGTTCAATTGGTTAAGCGTCCTACTTCAGCTCAAGTCATGATCTCACAGTTTGTGGGTTCGAGCCCCAAGTCAGACTCTATGCTGACAGCTCAGAGCCTGGAGCCTATTTCGGATTCTGTGTCTGTCTCTCCCTGGCTCACACTCTGTCTTTCTCTGTCTCATTCTCAAAGATTTTTTAAAATTTTTTAATAAAAAAATAAAAAGTATGCCCTTTTTTGATCACTTATCATATATTATCTTGTTAAGTGAAGTAATACGAAGACGTGAATTTATAACATGTACAGAAAAATGGATTTCCTTGAATAAAGTAAGCACCGGACTTATAGAAACCAGAATGATAAGTTGTGAAGATATATCTACCTTAGACATAGGCAAAAAGCACTCACCATTTATTATTTTTTTCAAAATGATATATTCTTATTTCTCACAATGCTGTTTCTTACAAAAGTTTCACACACTGAGATGTAATTGAAAAGATATATAAAACTTTTGAATTCTTTAATTCTGAGATTGTGCATCTGCAACCTAGAAGTATAATCCAGGCTATAGAAGTAAGTATCTCAAAGCAAAAGCAGAGAACACACCTGAAGATCATTAATGTATATATATAATGCAGGAGATGAAGCACAGACCAGAAGTCAATATTCCAAGAGATTAGTTAAAATCTTAAATGATCTTAAAATCTTAACCTTGGAAGCGCCAGAAATCTGCAGGGGGGATTTATCTGCATCATATGCAGCTGAGCATGTGCTAAAGCAGCTTCCATATGTCATCTCCAGTAACAGAAAGGACTGCCATTGCCCTGCTAAGAAGCACACAAATTTTTTATCCTTATGCACCTGACTTTCTCAGAATTACTAAGCACTATATTAATTAATTTAAAAGTTGATTAAGACTCCTTTACTCAGAGTGCCTGGGTGGCTCAGTCGGTTAAGCATCCAACTTTAGCTCAGGTCATGATCTTGCAGTCCATGAGTTTGAGGCCCACATTAGGCTCTGTGCTGACAGCTCGGAGCCTGGAGCCTGCTTCAGATTCTGTGTCTCTCTCCCTCTCTGTTCCTCCCCCTCTTTCATTCTGTCTCTCTCTGTCTCTCAAAAATAAATAAACATTTAAAAAATGTCTTTTTAAGGACTCCTACAAGGCCAGATCTGTAAGAACTCAAGATGACATAAACTATAATTAATCCACAAGGAGAATCTAGTTGTCAAGGACTGTGGGGAAGGTTTAGATGAACTATCTGTTTCCCTTAAGTTTAAAGTTAGGATCCAAATCATAGTGTTTTCTTTGGGAAACTCCTAGGTTGGAACACACATATCTCTGGAAAAAGCAACAGTTTGAAACTACAAAGTGCCCTTATTATCACCAGCAGAAGCTGTCTGCCAGTGAAGGAAGAACAGGAAATCCACCTGTCCCAGGTCCTTCAATGACAGCAGACAGAAACCATCTGCTGCTGTTGAGGGGAGGGATATAGGCAAGAAACCCAGTTACCAAAAACCTTGTACTGATACCAGTTCCCTGAGAATAAACAACTGTACTCCAGACCCTGTATCAAGTAAGGAGGCAGGGACTGTGTGCCGTAAGGAGGATCAGGAATTTTGAAAAAGTCTTATCTCTAAGATCATCCATGTAGGTCTCCCTAAGGCTGAGACTGGTACAGGAAGACCAAGGAACCTTCCTCTCATGACTCCAAGTCTTATGCCAAATGCCAAAGAATAATCACCTACTATTAGCAGAAGACATAGAGAGCGACCCTCTCCATCAGGGCACAGTAATGCCAGAGCTGCTGAAATCTGAGAGTGGAACAGAGACACTGAGAAAACTTTGGTGCTCCAGGCCTCACCCTAAGCACAAGACAGCAGCAGTACCTTGCAAAAGGAATATAAAAACTCTGATGCACTAACACACCAATAAAACCCAGCTCAACTCTAGTCTATATTGACTTGCTTTCTTTCCCACATATATACACTGATGGCTTTATAGAAGAGGCATGCCATTACTGAGCATAAAAATTATCTGTCTCCACCTCTATTTTGTGCACTTTTACACATAATTCCCAGCACTCAGAAACAAAATTATACAACATTCCAAAGAGGGGAAAAAATGACCCATTGTCAAAATATAAAATAGTGACATTGTCAAGAGATAAAAGAACCGATAGAATCAGATCCATAAAGGACCTAAGTTGTTGGCATTATCAGACAGAGACTTTAAAATAATAGCATTAAAATTTTAAGTGATCTCGGGGCCTCTGGATGGCTCAGTCAGTTAAGCGGCCAACTTTGGCTCAGGTCATGATCTCACAGTTTGTGAGTTTGAGCCCTGCATTGGGCTCTGTGCTGACAGCTCAAAGCCTGGATCCTGCTTCTTATTCTGTGTCTCACACTCTGTCTCTCTCTCTCTCTCAAAAATAAACATTTAAAAAATTTTTAATTTTAAATGATCTAGTAGAAAAGGTGGACAATCTTTGTAAACAGATGAGAAATTTGAGCAGAGAGATGAAAACTCAAAAAGAGAAAAAAAAGAAAAGAAGAGCCTAATGAAAATGCAATGAGTACAAAATACCATTCCAAAGATGAAGAACTCCTTCACTAGGTTGGATATAACATAAGAAAAGAAAATGCACCTGAAGATGGGTCAGTAAAAATGATCCAAACTGAAACAGAATGAAGAAAAAAAAAGGTCAAAAAGGAAAAGGGCATCTAATGTTTGTGAAACAATATTAAATGGCCTAAAAGAAACAACCTATTGAAATCTCAGAAAAGAAAGAAAGAAAGTCAAGGCAGAACTATTAGAAAAGACAATGGCCAGCAATTTTCTAAAATTAATGAAGGAAAAACAGGCCACAGAGGAAGCTCAGAGGACTCCAAACAAGGTAATACAAAGAAAATCTCTTTCAAAAGAGACAGTAAAAACTGTTCTTTCTCTCTCTCATGGGATTGTTTTGAAACACAATAATATTTGTATATAATATTTGCAATATATATATATATATTGCAAAACTTTCCAATGGTTAATGAGTATTGTTGGGGTTACAACCAAAGTTACCTCTTCCTGTGCAGTTAAAACCATTTGAGATTCACTGAACATTAAAGAAACTAGTAACTCAGTTGTCCCTACTGTCTGTCAAACATTCCATTATATTCTTCATATGCTTTACCTCTTTCAGCTACCACAAAGCAGTCATTCATTCTATGAATACTTATCAAACACATACATTTTGTGTCAGGCCTGACATCTCTGAGAAAGTAACATAAAATGTAAAGCCAAAGGATGAGGTAAGACCCTGTGCAAAGGCAAAAGTGACTAGTGAGGGAAGGGGGAACCTGTTTCTAGCCAGAAGAATCAGCAGTCTCAAATGTCCTCAGATGGGAAGCAGCCTGGCGAGTTCTAGGAACTGACAATGGAAAGGCTACAGTGCACCAAGCGGGAGGAAGAATGACTCAGAATGAGGCCTGACCATGAGGAGGGTCACCAGTACTCTGTGGAATGAAACAAGGGACTGAGCAGAACGGGACCTTAAGTTCAGAGCTTCCTGACTCACTAGTCTCTCTCCACTTCCTGGGATAGTTCCCGACTTTTGTAGAGCTTTATATTTTTCAGAACCCTTCCATGTTCCTTAGGGATTTGAGGGCTTCTAACCTGGACGGCTGATCTGCAGAGCTCTGGCCTCCTCACTCCACTGTCTGTAACCACTACTTTGCTGCTGAAACCTAACTAGTGGCAAGAGGAATAAGCAAAGCAATCTTCCAACTGGGAGTGAATCAAATGCTTGACTTACTAGGGTTGCGAAAAAACAGGGACTTTACAGACCCATTAGCTGCTTTCGCATGTTTCTTGTTTCCTGCCCCCACCACACCTCAAGACCAAAATTTATGTAACTAAAGGATTCTGCATCAAACGTTTACCACAAAGCATGCAGTTGAAGGTCATCTTTATCTCCTCTTTTCCTTTATTTATCAATAAGGTGGGGCACCTGGGTGGCTCAGTTGGTCTGGCATCCAACTTTGGCTTAGGTCATGATTTCATGGTTTGTGAGTTTGAGTCCTGCATCGGGCTCTGTGCTGACAGCTCAGAGCCTGGAACTTGCATCAGATTCTGTGTCTCCCTCTCTCTGCCCCTCTGCTGCTCGTGCTCTGTCTCTTACCGTCTCTCAAAAATAAATAAATAGTAAAACAAAACAAAACAAAACAAAAACAGTAAGGCAATAATGAAAATTATAGGGCACAGTCATACAGGCAGCTGGTGGCTGAGGGCTGACACATGCAGCTTTGGAGAGGATTTATTACCAAGCTGTCATATAAAAATATATACTGAAGGGCTTCCTTGACCTATGACTTTCTTAGGTACAGAAGGGAAAGGAAACACTATCAAGTGTTATAAGCATTCATGGACACTCCAAAAGACCTGATGTCATATTAATGAAATGCCTTTACAAGTCTGTTTATCATGATTTCTGAGCCTGCACTCTGGATCTTTCACCCCTGCCTCCTCAGATCTTATCTTTAATCTTCCAAACTTACCTCTGCTGAATTTCTAATCATATTTTCATGTGTGTTCCCACTGTGATGGTCTATGTCATAAAATATCATAAATGAATTTCTGGTGCCAGCCTAGAAATTTGGCTCTCGAGTTCGGACTTTTCTAATGGTCTATTTTGCACACCGTTCAGAAAGTGTCTATGTGCAAACACAGAGGGTGGCTTGTGTTTGGGCCAGGACTAGACACTGAGTCTCACTCACCCTGCCGCAGTGGCTTGGCAAGTAGGACCCAGGTCCCTCTGCTAAAGTTCTCATCGCAGAGATTTTTTCTTCACTTCCTTCACCCTCGCTTCAGTATCTTCACTTCCATTCCCAATGTTGCCACCCCAGACAGATGATGACCACATTGTACCTAGCATGCAACCAGCTCCTAACAAGTCCGCCTGATGTGATCCCTGCCCGTTCCTGCTCCCATTTCCTCAGTTTCTCACCCCACACCCTGTGAGTTTCCTCAGGAGCTCCCCACGTCCTACAGTCTGATATTTAAGACACAAATGAAGACAGCCTTATCAATGAACAGTGCTGTGGGGCCTACTGAGCTAACTAGGGAGATGGGACTTCACCACCCAAGGCCTCCTCAAATTTTAAGAAACAAGATAGAACTATTAGATTGAAGCCCCTGGAAGTACAGTTAGAGAATATGGAATAGGAGATCTCTATCAGTTAGGGTCCAGCCTAAGGAAGGCAAGAAACTACACCCCGTGTTTAAACAGTGAGAATTTAATATACAGAATAGTGTAGTAGATGAAAAGTTGTTAACTAGGTAACCTAATGGGCAAAAAGAGACATCACAGAAGTAGTAACTGCAGGAAGCAATTGCCATCCATAGGACTAAGGAAATGAAAGGAGGAGCTTGAAATTATTAAATGTTAAAGATTTGGGGCACTTGCGTGGTTCAGTCAGTTAAGCGCTCAACTCTTGATTTCTGCACAGGTCATGATCTCACTGTGAGTTTGAGCCCCGCATCAGGATTCTCTCTCTCTCCCTCTCTGTCTCTCCCCTCTCTCTGCTCCTTCCCCACTAGTGCTCTCTCACTCAAAAATAAATAAATAAATAAATAAATAAACAAACTTTTAAATAAATAAATAAAAGAGACTTGGGAGAGGTGCCCTGTGCTTGATATTTGCAATTTCCTTCTTTTATTTCTAATTCCATGATTTTTTTCCTCCTCAACCAGGACCTCAGTTACTTGGAGTTCTTAACTGATAAGGTGACCAAACCTTCATGAGCAATGGGTCCGAATCTTCAGGAGTGTGCTTCCATTTTTGTAGTTTTCCATTAACTTTTATGAATAAATGTGAAAGTACTAAGAGGCACCAAAGAGAGTCTTTCTTGTTCCAGAAAGTGTGATCTCAGTCCCCCTCCACATAACACCAACCAATTTCCCCTGCCTTCCCAGATACAAAGTCCAGGATCTCTCTCTTTTCATGGTTATCAGTTATGTGTTTGGCTGATGATGAACATTCTGATTAAGATAATAATGCTAAAATACGACATATATTATAAGAAATAGGAAAATAATTATTAATAAAATCAATCTTTTTTTTAGAATCAATCTTTTAAAATGAGTAAAAAAAAAGCAGAAATGGAGTTTGTCTCAGTAAATTAATACAAATGATCTCACTGATGGAAATTGATTACCAGTTGACTAATTATTACATAGTTTAGTTATATATTATTAGCATAACTTTTTTTTATTACAAGTTTCATTTGGCCATAATATTAAACTATACAAGTGTGCTCACCCCTCAGAGTCTGGGTTTCTCCAATAAAACTATTAGCTTAAATTGCTAACAAGTTGAGGAGCAGGTTGTGAATCTACACGTTAATCCACGGAAAAGCAATTCTGTCTGTTGCAAATTCCAGGCTACAGTAGAAATTCTGGTTTGTTTCACCGACGGCCATTTGATAGCCATGCCAAATTTCCTTTACCTGAACATCTGTGTGAGTGATCTTCACCAGAAAAAGAGTGAGATATGTTGCCCTCATTCCTTTTTTCAATTTGTATCTTTCTTAGGCAAGTTAAGACAGTGTTTCTTTAATTAAACCATTTAGAAACAGGTGGTATGGTAACATTGATAATGATCTGCTAACAATATCCAAACTCAATAAAAGGATAGTGAGAAGTTGTAACACTACTTCAATATGAGAAAATACTTAATCTCCTCTGTTGATTATTTTTAAATTTGCCAACAATTTTAAAAAGATTGGTGTATTTTTTAATAAGATTTTAGAAGAGCACAGATATATACCAAACTAATTGACAATAATTTATTAAGTTGTCCCTAAGGCTTTAGCTTTCTCTCTTTGAAATGTACAGCTATGCAAAGATTTGGATCTGGAATCAGTGGTTCTGCATGCCAACTGTCTCTGAACATCTAATTCATATGTCTAATTCAGTACAAAGTTAAAGCAACACAGTTTTTTGGGGGGTTGTGTGTGTGTGTGTGTGTGTGTGTGTGTGTGTAATGCCAAATGCTAATATAACGTAAGAGTTGTTTCCAAAGAGAATTCTACCCTAAACAGCAGCATTGGGTCGAACGGACTTATTCTTTGACTTGTGAACAGCGAATATCTAGCTAACTACAAGTACAAAAGATTTTAAAGTGAACCACAGAAATATACTTTAAACATGTATAAACCCCCATAGGTTGTCTTCACTTTAAATTGACAGTGACATTGAACTGTCTCTTCCATATTCTTCTTCCTTGACATTGCAAGTTTCAAAATAAGACACCACTGGTTTCAGACTTTTATGTCGATAGTAATGGCTGTGTTAAAACTATGCATGGTCGCATAGAAAGGCAGCCAGAGTGGGGCGCCTGGGTGGCTTAGTCGGTTAAGCATCCGACTTTCGCTTAGGTCATGATCTCGTGGTTCGTGAGTTCGAGCCCCACGTCGGGCTCTGTGCTGACTGCTGGCTCAGAGCCTGGAGCCTATTTCAGTCTGTGACTCCCTCTCTCTCTGACCCTCCACTGCTCACGCTGTCTCTCTCTCTCTCCTAGAAATAAATAAAACATTAAAAATTAAAAAAAAAAATAAAAGAAAGGCAGCCAGAGTTTAGAGATTTGAACACTGCTCTTAGAATGGAATTAGGTTGGTTTCAGTTTCCACTCCCTCACTTGCTGGCTGCGTGAACAGAAACAACTGTCTTATCCTCAGTGCTATCCACAGGAAACAGATGATGTGCATATTTAAAGGGAAAGTGAAAACTATTCTTGAAAATAACCTTTAATGGTAGAATTTTCAAAGTAGTAGTTTGATTTTAAATATCACTGTAAGACATTCTTTCTACAATTCATTATTTATAAGTTAAAAGAATCCATCTTGGGGTACCTAAGTGGCTAGGTCAGTTGAGTGACTGACTTCAGTTCAGGGCATGATCTCAGTTTGTGAGTTCGGGCCTCGCATCAGGCTCTGTGCTGACAGTGCAGAGCCTGTCTGGGATCCTCTCTCCCTCTCTTTTTTCTCTGTCCTTCCCTCTCTCCCTCTCTCTCTCTCTTTCTCTCTCTTCTCTCTCAAAATGAATAATAATAAGAAAAAGAAAGAATCCATCTCAGAGGAGGGAAAGGGGGGAAGGTAGATACATATCTCTTATGTTATTCATCAGACAGATATTTAAATGACCAAGTTTTCTTTTTTTCCCAAGAAAAGACTCCCTGTAAGTTCCTCACATCCTACCTTGGCATCCTATAATATGGTAACCCAATCACACACAGCTAAATCCTCAAGAACAAAAGTTTTGATGTGGACGTGTCCCACTAGAACAGAAGCTCTTTAAGGGCAGGTTTGGGTCCACTGGATGCAGCACTGTGTCCTTACATGGGGAGCGGTCCTGGGGATACAATAAATAGCTGTGTGACTAAAGCCTCCATCATTTGAGAGAAGGACATCCTTTTCAGCCAAAGGACAGTATGAGGTACATTAGGTGACTCTGAGGTGAGAGAAGGTGTTAGGTGAAGTTCAGGAATGGAGACTGAAGGGTGAAACCTACCACCCTTAACATCTCGGTGATAGAATTCTTCAGAATTATGGCAAATCTCACATGCCACTCTAGATTGACAATTAATACACATAATTGCACATTTCACAAAGCAGAAACCACTCCAAAGTGAAGCACTTAGTTTATTATAACATGTATATATGCAAAAAATGGTGTAACACACTTCTGGGTGTAAACTATGTAACATACAAAGGAAATATAAGTGAATGTACTTATATCCATGGCACGTTATAAATTGGAATCAATCTTTCCTACAAAAAGCAGAAGGGATGGTTGGACAAATTATATTTAGTGAATAGATGTTGAACTTATTTGAATTCTACACATTTGGACAAGATCAGGGAGAAAGATATACACACACATATACCATAAATCAGAGATAGAGCTTGCCTCAGAATTTCTTACCTAGACACCTAAATTAATATTTCCCTGGGATGATCTTACAGTGTGATATATTTCTCTTTTTCTTTAAGTTTTTTTAATGTTTTATTTGTTTCTGAGAGAGAGAGAGACAGCATGAGCAGGGGAGGGTCAGAGAGAGAGAGACACACACAGAACCCGAATCAGGCTCCAGGCTCTGAGATAGCTGTCAGCACAGAGCCCAACGCGGGGCTCAAACCCACGAACCGTGAGATCATAACCTGAGCCGAAGTCGGACGCTTAACCGACTGAGCCACCCAGGTGCCCTGATATATTTCATAATTATATTTCTAATAGGCAGACAATGTAGAATAATGAGAAGGTCAAGACTTGGTAGCAAAAAGGTCCAGGTTTAGTGCTGTCTCTGCCATTTTTTATAATCTTTCGCAAACCAGTTAAATTCCCTGAGCCTCAGTTTATCATCTGTAAAACAGAGGTATTAATACATGCTTAGCAGGTTAGAGTGAGGATAAATAAGGTAGGAAAAGTAGCTGGTACAAAGGGGGTACCCAGTGATCCTAATCCCCATCACTACATACCCAGCCACCTTAATAGTTTTAAAATGCTCTTTACTTGATAATATAGTCAAATAACCCATTCAAATGTTAGCTTTTAATAGAGCCAGGCTGCTAAATTAAATCATCTCTTCAAGTTGGTCAAAACGAGTAAGCTGATAGCTTTATCAAAAAGCCCCCAAAGTTAAGCAGACCATTATAGCAGGTTTTATGGAGGATTACGATGGGTTTGGTTATCCTCTTTGAAGAGAAAAGATGCCACCACTGAACACAAGGCCTCCTGGGGCTCCCGGGCACAGTGCACAGAAACTTATCGAAGGCGATCGCTTCACTGAGTAAAATACACCTTCCCTTAGCTTCAAGGTGGGAACGCTGTTAGTCTTGCCACTGAACTCCTCTCCTGGTATACTGAAGTTTCAGAAAGAAAGCAGCAACCATTTATGATCTATAGAGAAAGAGCATGTGTGATACTTTAATCTCATAACCTATCCCTCTGGTTTACCAGAAGCCTATTGAAATGGGTATTAAAAATCCAAAGCTGACTTCCCTATCTTGTCCTAAGAGCTCTTTGCATGAAGAGCTTAGCCACTTTCACTTTCGATGGATGGAAGCACTATCTCAATACACCTGAAGGGCTGCCCACAAGTATATAAAGGTTAGGATTTAGGAGCCACCACCTTGCTTCCTGCCACATGTCAACTGATCCAATTCCAAGATCTCCCAATTACTTCCTCTCGGTGCTACATGCCTTATCTAACTGATGCACTGACTCCTCCATATTTCCTCCCACTTTCTAGATGCCCTGATTGCCACTGTTGGTACTGCAAAATGATTTGGCAATTTCTGCACTACTTGAGCCATTCCTGGTAGGACACACCACAGGAAGAGATTAACAGCATTTGAGGTTACATATGTGGAAGTTATATGTATTTGTGTTATAAGCATTTGCGTTCCATTCCTGGATCTGGTTCTTGTGACATTGGACAGGTTACTCACCTGGAGTCAGCCAAACTGTCAAGTTCAAAGGCACAGCTTTGCAGGCTTCCAAGTCTGCTCAAGACTTCTGGCACCAACTGCAAGAGTCCAACTACAATCTTAGAGGGGAAAGTCCACGAGAGATCATCCTCACTTCTGACATCAACTGCAAGTTTGGGCGTTTCCCAAAACTACCTCAAGTATGACAGTTCACCACGAGAAGGACTCGGAAGTCACTGAAAGCTGTTATATTCATGGATGTGGTTTTTTAATAAGGCAAGGATACAAATTAAAATTAGCAAAGCAATTTATGCACAGGGGAGAGTCCAGAAGGATTCCAAGTGTGAAGCTGTCATTTTCTTGGAGACATGTTACCCTCTCAGCATCAGTGTATGACAATATGCATGGAGTACTCACTCAAGCTTCCACGTTCAGAGTTTTTATTGAGGCTTCCTTACATAGACAGGATTGATTGTTTGGCTTTATGGTTGAACTCAGCCTTCAGGCTAACTGCTACTTTGAAACCCATGACCTCCACCCTAAATCATATGGTTGATCTCTTTGGCACAACCACCACCCTAAGACTGTCAGGCATGGTCTGCCTCCACCCTAAACAAAGACATTCTATCAGGTATGGTATAGATCACCTCCCAGAAACCAAGGGCAAAGGCTAGACCTCCCCTTGGGCAAGGCCAAATTCTTTACTACATATTTTTTAACATCTCTGGGAGTCAGTTTTCTCATCTATAAAATGAAAATAATCATTTTGGTCCCATTATTTCTAAGCTCTAACTTATTTTTAAAATGTAACTATTCTCTAGATTCATAAACCCTGCCTTATAAGAGAATCCTTTTGAGTTTTCTGCTCAGTTGGAGTAATTTTTCTATGTCTGGCTCAAATATCGTCAAATAGGTTCTACTTTCCTAAAAAAATTTTTTGGCAATTCTGATTACCAAAGGAGCATACATTCTCTCCACTGTCAGGGGAAATAGTACAGGCGGGACATGCACTGGATGAAGCATTGGTAGAAGAGCCTGCTTCCAACACGCGTTCGCTGTATGATCTAGGGCAATCCGTTTAACTTCTCTAAACTTCAATGTCCTCATCGAAAAACGGAGAAGTCCCTGGGCCATCTCACAGGGTTGTTGTAAAATAAAATCAACTTATATACATGAAAAGCCTTGTTAAGCAAACTTTATTGAATGTAATAATGGTGAAGTCAAGCCCTCAGGTGCTAGAACTTCTGTCCCCCCAGGAAATTGGACCTGAAGTGCCGACCAAAGTGGCTGATGTGCCAGTATGAAGTGTCCTTTAGGTCGCGTCCAAATAAGTGGAACAGCTTGTAAGTGGATTGCCAGACTTTCTCCTCCATCTCCCCACAGCACTTGCATGTATTCTCTATCACTTGCATACATAGTGTTTGCTCCTATACTCTCTCCCTAGCCCTCATTCAGTTATAAATACCCAATTGGACAGTAAGCGCTCCAAAGATTTTTTTTTTTTAGAATATATAATACTTTGACAGATAAGGGAGAGATTCCATCCCCCTCATAACTTTTTGCTTTTTCAGAAACTCTGAGACCCCTTTGGGCGGGGCTCGGTCACCCTTCCTCACTCCCTGGAGTCCTGGGAGAACCAGCCCAGCTCCAGCCAGTGCACAGTGCCCTCAATCTCTGCTTCCTTCTCTGCCCTGGTGACCTGGCTGAGCCACCAGGAAGGAAGAATTCCCCTTGAGTCTTAGCAGCTACCCCCAGCTTCTTTTCCACCAGGTCCTGTCCAGCACCTCATACCTCCACAGAGCCAAAACACCGCAGAAGAGGAGGGAGGGTGCACTCCAGGACCCCCAGACACTGTCAAACCAAAAGTCTATAAGCAAACATTCCAGAGCCAACAAAGCTTCAACAAAACTCCACAACCCTACCCCTTCCCCTTCCATCTCCAAGACCTGTGATGTTTTCTCTCCTACTTTCAAAGTCCTCCCCGCCCCCCAGTTCCCCTCTCCCACTGGCCTTCTAAAAGTAGGAAAAATGAGGGGTGCCTGGGTGGCTCAGTCAGTTGAGCATCAGACTTTGGCTCAGGTCATGATCTCACAGTTTGTGGGTTCGAGCCCCACATCGGGCTCTGTGCTGACAGCTCAGAGCCTGGAGCCTGCATCAGATTCTGTGTGTCCCTCTTTCTCTGCCCCTTCCCTGCTCATGATCTGTCTCTCTCTGTCTCTCAAAAATAAATAAGTGTTTAAAAAAAATTTTTAATAAGAAATAAAAGTAGGGAAAATGAAGAGAGAAGGAAGAAAAGAGAAAGTAAATATTTATTATATGCTGCCTTTACATTCCACAAGGTGACATTCTTTCCTGCTCACCAGTACTTCTGCAAGACTCCAGTGAGTGGGATAAGATGTAGCCCAGACCTGGTCCCCAAAAAGCAATGTCCATTCGCAGGGGGAGAGAGGGAGCCACAGAGCCCCAGCTCTGACATTACATTACCCTCCACAGAGAACTGTTTAATGGCCCCTGACTTGGCTCAGGCTGCTATGGGCCAACCCAGAAATTCAATTTCTTCCATTTTAATGAATGATTTATAGGCCTTGAATGGTTTGGTTCCAAAATACAAGGAGACCAATTTTCCTCACCTGTGCTCTACTGCAGCCAGAGACAAACGAGACTTCATGAGCAAAAAAAAAAAAAGGGGGGGAACAGATGCAAACAGTGAATTGCTCCTGAAAGGAAAGTCTGTTGCCCTGCAAAGGCCAGTGCCTCTTTACTACAATTGTTCCAGAAGACTAAACAGAAGAGACTGTATGTCTTCATCTGATGTGGCCCAGAGCCAACCTGTCGGAAACTTCATCTGTTCATGTAAGAGGTAGGAAAAATATGAAATTAGAACATAGTTTTGGTCTGTAACTTAAAAAGGCAGGCACAGACATTATTTCTAAACAAATTATTGCTGCGTTTACTACTGCAAGCAGTCAGACTCTGGCAGAGATCAGAGGGCACACTCCTTCTGGCTCCGGTGGGGGCAGAGTTAACTATGGTAGAAGATAGACTTGAGGGAACCCGACAGACACAGGGCGGCACTAGAGCCAGAAACAGCAGAGCCACCTATCGCCACCCTAAGCCTGGGGCGAGGGGACGGACCTGCAAGAGAGCAGCTGTACAGCAGTGGCTGCCTGACAAGATCTGTGGAATTTGGTGGAAGAACACAGCCAACCCACAGTGCCAGGGAGGGGAGATAGCCTGGGGTATGTCCACATTCCTCCTGACCTCCAGTCTTGACATCTCCCATTGGTGTCACCCAATCACAAGTCCAAAGGCAAAGGAGAGCATGGATGCAGTCCAGGACAGAGCACGAAAAATAGATTTGGAGCTGGAAAGAGAAACAAAGAAATAGTTCAACAAGGATCCTTTATACATCCTAGATTATGTGGGAATAGACCATGTGTTGTATATTGAACTGGAGCCTCCAAAAATATATGTTCAAGTCTTAATACCTTGTTCCTGTTTATGTGGCTTTATCTAGAAACGGAGACTTTGCAGATGTAATCAAGTTACAATGAGGTCCTACTGGATTCGGATGGGTCCTGATCCCATGACTGGTGTCCTCATAAGAGGAAGAGAATTTGGACACGGGCCCAGGGAAAAGACCATAAGACGGCAAAGGCAGAGATTGAAGCAAAGCGTCTACAAACCAAGAACTGTCCAGGATTGCCAACAACTGCCAGACACTAGGGAAAGGCGAGGAGGAATCTGCCCCTAGAGGCTCTGAAGATGCCACAGCCCAACCTCTCCCTTGATTTTGGACTTCTAGTCTCAGAACTGTGACTTAGTAAATATCTATCATTTTAAGCCATCCAAATTGGTGGCAGTCTATTATAGCAGCCCTAGAAAACTAGAAGACCGTGTATACAATAGATGAGAGACCCTGTAACAGCATCAACGAGCCAGTGACACTCCGCTTCTAGGAAAATATGTCAAAGGAAAACCTGTTCCCAGAGGTATTCATTTCAAGAGGGATGAGTTATCTTTATCTTTTTTTTTTTAATGTTTTATTTATTTCTAGGAGAGAGAGAGACAGCGTGAGCAGTGGAGGGCCAGAGAGAGAGGGTGTCACAGACTGAAACAGGCTCCAGGCTCCGAGCTGGCAGTCAGCACAGAGCCCGACGCGGGGCTCGAACCCACGAACCGCGAGATCATGACCTAAGCGAAAGTCGGACGCTTAACCGACTAAGCCACCCAGGCGCCCCAACCTTTATCTTTTTTTATGTTTATTTATTTTTTAGAGAAAGAGAGAGACAGACAGGGCATGAACAGGGGAAGAACAGAGAAGGAGATACAGAATAAGAGGCAGGCTCCAGGCTCTGAGCTGCCAGCACAGAGTCCGACGTGGGGCTCAAACTCACGAACTGTGAGATCATGACCTGAGGTGAAGTTGGACACTCAACAGACTGAGCCACCCAGCGCCCCTATCTTTATCTTTTTAAAATGAGAGGTGGCAGTGTCACTAGCATTCACTAGTGCTCATCAACACAATGAAATTTTTAGATGACCAGTACCTAGGTGATATACGATGTTCCTATACCTTGTATGGGACATTTTTGTGATGATATTAGCTTTCGTAAAGACTTGAAAGCAGCTGTTCTCAGCTAGAGCCACTTTTGCCCCCTCAGGAGCCCCTTGGCAGGTCTGGGGACCTTTTTGGTTGTCACAGTTGGGACATGCGACTTGTATGTAAAGCATAGAGACCAGAGATGCTACTAACCATCCTGCAATGCACTGGCCAGGCCACCACAACAAAGAATTTTCCCCTGCAACTCAGTAGTGTTGAGGTTGGGAAGGCCTCATCTAAAGGAATATTCCAGGATTGTAAAGCGGGGAAATGATTTGTAATTACAGAAACAATTAGTGAATGTACATTAATCCTAATGAATATTGTTAGTAGCAGGCTTTCAAAAGCACATCCCAGAGATGCTAAGTGACCACTGGTCATTAGCAACCACAAACATAGGCTTCACAATTGACCTTTCACTCCTTAACTGACAGCGTTTTTAACTGTTCTTTGGTTTCCTCATCTGTGAAATTGGGATCTCTCTAGATTCCCATGGAACCCATCTCCCTAGATCCCTAGATTCATCTCCCTAGATATCATCTCCTTAGATTCTCACAGATCCCATCTGTGAAATGGGAATCTCCTTAGATTTGCTAGGGAGAGTATGGGGAAAAATGTAGGAAATGTGCTTTTGCACAGTAACTTCTCCAACAATGCCAACTATTATTATTATCATCGCTAATATCATCGTGATTATTATTACGATCACTACCACCTGAGTCCCGGGGACGACATTCCACCACCTTCACTTCTGAGTTGTCTCTGTTTTGACATGACCTGATTCCATGAGATATCTGGGGAAATGAATTGCTGATCTTAGACAAAAATTCTAAAATCAAACCCAAATCCAATTCCACAGAAACATATCAAACTGCCACTAAATGGTAAATGGAAATCTCACTTCCTCGAATTACTCCATATCATCACCAAGGCAGACTCAAGTTTCTGTTCATGATTTCCTTATTTTGTAAATAAAAAGAAAAAAAATCCCTACTCTATATTTGTGTCTTTCTTGGTTTAGCCAGGACAATTCTGGATTTTTCACTATTCAGTTATGTGTTTAAGGAATGTTTCTATTATTTTATGTAAAATTAGCCTGGTTGTATATACTTTAAATACACTTAAGTTTGTTTATGCAAACTTTTAAAAAGGCAGAACCTTGTGAGGTACCTGAGTGGCTCAGTCAGTTAAGAGTCTGACTTAGGCTCAGGTCATGATCTCATGGTTCATGGGTTCTAGCCCTGCATCAGGCTCTGTGCTGACAGCTCAGAGCCTGGAGCCTATTTTCGATTCTGTGTCTCCCTCTCTTTCTGCTTCTCTCTCTCTCTCCTCTCTCTCAAAAATAAATGAACATTGAAAAAAAAAATTCAAAGCAATTTTGAACCATTCCAGTCCTTGCAGGCTTACCAAATCTACAACTCTTTTGCCCCTTTATTTCACACACCATTTGTTTCTTGCACCCACCCTTCAGTCCAGCTACTGTTTAGAGCTCAGAGGGCATAAATGCTTGTTGGAGCAAAGGGACCCTGGTTCTCCAAAAGGAGATTCCAGAGAAAACCATTCCAAACTGAACCCAAATGGGGACAGAGAAGGAGCGCAGGAATGTTCATTTTCTTTCCTTCATGTTCTTGATGACCACAACTGAGCTCATCCTGTCTTATTATATGTAGACCTTAGCTACATTTTCCTGACAAGTCCTGTGATACTTTCTCTCACATATGCTCTAGCCCACTGTTAAAGGATGCCAAAATTAACCAGAGACAGACTTCATAAGGAGTATTTGTTGGGACTTATGATGACCCAGGTGTTGTGCTAAGTGGTTCTTCGATGATACATACATATGGAGGGAAAAGAAAAGAATAAAAGGAGCTCCTCTTAAATGTGACCAACTGGTAAATGGGAAGTACCAGCTGGTTCCTACTAGCAGTAAAGACTTAGTCTCAGTTTCGGTTAATATTGGCATCCTGAAATATTTAGTCACTAGCTAACCAACATGTCTTTGCCTGGTTCTTGTATCCCAAATGATTATCTTTAAAGAGGCGCGTGGGTGGCTCAGCCAGTTAAGCATCTGACTTTGGCTCAGGTCATGATTTCACCATTCATGAGTTCGAGCCCCACGCCGGACTCTGTGCTGACAGCTCAGAACCTAGAGGCTGCTTCAGATTCTGCGTTTCCCTCACTCTCTGCCCCTCCCCCGCTGATGCGTGTGTGTGTGTGTGTGTGTGTGTGTGTGTGCGCGCGCGCGCACTCTCTCTCTCTAAAAAATAAGTAAACATTTAAAAAAATTAAATACAAAAAATAAAGGGAGAGAGAAGGGAAAGGAGGAACGGGGGAAGGGAAGGAGAAGGGGAAGAAGGAGAAAAAGAATTGCAAGACCAGGACAAAACTTGACATTCAATAATTATGAGAAGTTCACATAAACTGCAATATTTTAAAACTGAGAGTTTGTGTGGTCTGAACTCTACAAAGAACATTTATACTTGAGGAATCTCTGTGGCTACATGTTACTGCAAAGCAGCTTCAGGCGGAGAGTCTTTTTCTCACTTGGACACTGTTACATACTTCCTTTTGTCTTTTAGCAAAACAACCTCCTGCAAAAAAAAAAAAAAAAAGTAATATCCCTTTTAAAATTCAGAAATACTTTTCTCCCCCAAGAAATTACGCACAGTTTTCCCACAGAGGCATCTTAACTGCCTTGCTACCGCTTGGCACACACGTTTGTAAGGAAACAGACGTCCTCATAATTGCATACGTGTCCACAGCACAATCGTTTTGAAAAAGTCTCATTGTTTTTCAACACTATTATGATAACTAAGCAGGAAAACTACTCCCAAGTGTCCTCTAAGCCGTGGAGAGGAGTTTAAGGGCAGCTTATTTCAGCTCATTCGAAGAGGTGGGCATTTTAGCATGAGGTTCTTAAAAATGAAAAAGAAGCAAGTCTGTTGAATATTGAAAGTAGACGAAAGCAGAAGTGGCACTGTCCGCCCATCTGTCTCTTCTCCCACATCCCTGGTCCTGGGACAGGGTCCCCTCCGAGTTCTGCCCCCTACCCCCCACCCCACCCCCATGTGGCTGATACCGAACTAGGTGCTGATGGCTCCTGCGCATAGCTAGCTCTAGAAGTAGAGAGAGGGATGGAGAGGAAGGGGGGGAGGGGGAGGGAGAGAGGGGGGAGGGAAGGGACATGTCCTGCACCAGAAGGATATGGGTGGGCTCAGAGTGTCCTCCCACAGTCCAGATTTGACACAGCTGAGCGTTCCTGCTCCATTGCCCTGCTCCCTCTTGCCCCAGCTCCTGGCCCCCTTTACGTCTCCCCGTAAGGTTTCTACGTCTGGCTCAGAGGCTTCTTTACATCCCTAAGATTCACCCTGTGCGGGTGTGGCGGCGGAGGGAGCATGTCTAAGGACCTGAGCGTGTGTCTGGCACAGAGAGGCAACGTGACCAACAGCTGCGAGTCAGCACATTCCCTGGCCACGTTTTGGTGGCCAGTACGAAGCCATTTCTGAGCCATGGCGCATGTTAATCACAACCTAAAGATTTTCCTGTGCCTCCCATTTTGACTTTCCCTTATGTTCTACAGGAAATTTCCTATTCATAGACTTAGGAGACTATTAGGAAAGGAACTTTAATATCTTAATGACAACTATACTGTCTTCTAGTTACATATGGGGAGACCGAAGTTCGGAAAGGTGCCCATTCACCAAGCCTGTCACTCAACAAGCTGAGGTTGCTGCTCAGGTGTTTGGGCCAAGGCCAGGGCTTTTTCTTTTCCACCACACAGCCTGCTCTTCTGAGGTCATCCTTTCTAGTGTTGTGTTTTCTTTCTTTTTTTTTTTTAAGTTTTTATTTATTTTATTTTGAGAGAGAGAAAGCTCGAGTCAGGGAGGGGAAGAGGGAGAGAGAGAGAGAGAGAGAGAGAGAGAGAGAGAGAATCCCAAGCAGGCTCCACAGTGTCAATGCACAGTCTGATGCAGGGCTCAAACTCACAAACCATGAGATCGTGACCTGAGCCAAAATCAGAAGCTTACCCAACTGAGCCATCCAGGTGCCCTCATCCTTCCCAGTTTAATCTATCTGGTTGCTGTTTCTCATATGTGTCAATGGTGAAGGAAGCAATCTAACTGTTCATGCAATTTCTGTTTTGTCCAGGAGACCTAGTTTCAGATAAGCCAGTACAGATTCCAGAATGAGGATCTAGGTTCTTGGGGTCAGGGCCAGGGTTGGGGGAGTTATATGGCTATAGAGAATGTCAAGAGGGGTTATCTAGAGGGCAGTCCACCCTGGGAAGGGCTGAGATTAAGGAAGACTCCTTCTGACGAAGGCCCCTTCCAGAGGAAAGGCCTGCAGGAAGGAGGAGGAAGAAGACAGTCTGCACAGCTTGCTCTCAGCCTCTTTTCTGCCTAAATGTGGCCATGACCCAGAGAGATCCAGGAGGGCAGAGGAAGAGAGAGCAAAGGAGGAAAGACAGAGGAGGCAGAAGGGAAGGACAGACACCAGGCAAAGGGAAGTTATGTAACAGATAAAATGTATCTGGGAGACAGGTGATCAGGAAAATAGGAAAGTAGAAATGCAAGAGAAATGGGCACCATATATTAGGCTGCAAAAACTCAAAAATGATATCAGGTTTGAAAATTATTCCTGTCACTCATCATCAGGGAAATACAAATCAAAACCACATTGAGACACTACCTCACTCCGGTCAGAGTGGCTAAAATGAGAAAATCAGAGAACTCTAGATGCTGGGGAGGATGTGGAGAAACGGGCACCCTCCTACACTGTTGGTGGGAATGTAAACTGGTGCAGCCCCTCTGGAAAACAGTGTGGAGGTTCCTCAAAAAATTAACAATAGAGCTCCCCTATGACCCAGCAATAGCACTGCTAGGAATTTACCCAAGGGATACAGGAGTGCTGATGCATAGGGGCACATGGACCCCAATGTTCGTAGCAGCACTCTCAACAAGAGCCAAAACATGGAAAGAACCTAAGTGTCCATTAACTGACAAATGGATCAAGAAGATGTGGTTTATCTATACAATGGAATACTACGTGGCAATGAGAAACCATGAAATCTGGCCATGTGTAGCAATGTGGATGGAACTCGAGGGTTTTATGCTGAGCAAAATAAGTCAGGCAGAGAAGGACAGATATCATGTTTTCACTCATATGTGGAAGAGGAGAAACTTAACAGAGGACCATAGGGGAGGGGAAGGGGAAAAAATAGTTAAGGAGAGTGAGGGAGGTAAACCGTGAGAGACTCTTAAATACTGAGAACAAACTGAGGGCTGAGAGGGAAAAAATGGGTGACGGGCATGGAGGAGAGCACTTGTTGAGATGAGCACTGGGTGTTACATGGAAACCAACTTCACAATACACTATATTTTAAATAAACAAGAATATGATTCCTAAGTGGCAAAAATAAAATTACCTTCTGCCTTTCCATTTGTTTGCTTGTTGAGCTACAATCTCAAAGCATCTGTCCGTAACAAGAACATTCTCCAAGCACGTAAGAAGGCCACATACAGCTCACGTGGATGGGAGATTCACTGCTGCCTCAGTCACAAAGTTAGAGTCTGGTGCTGTGATAGCCACGGGACATCTTCTCACTTCTGCATGGGTGAATAAGAGGAAGAGGAGATAATATCATAAACTTATGATAATAAGTTTGTGCAGGCAGGAGCCTGCAGGCCTATTCAACTTGGCAAAGGACTCCCCCAAAAATCCAGTATCTAATCTTCCTTTTCACGTCCGCCTGTCAGCTCTGCATATCTGTTGGTGCCTCCTGTGGATTGACAAAGACCACGTGTGGTGGTCGGGACCCTGAGGTGTGCACATTAAGCCGGCGTTTTCTCACTTTAATTACACCCATACTCAGCTTTGAAATACTTCTGTGTATTTAATATAAGAAAATATATTTTAGGTTTAAAGCGAAGTATGCTACACCACCCACCGCCTTCATCTCCCCTAACCAGACCCCAAATCCTAGCGGTTCGTGTAGCCAGATAAGCCAGAGCAACAAATCTGTGAAGCTCTGGTTAGACTCAAGGCTATTTTCTCACCCTCTTGCTCTTCAAATGTAAGGTTTAAAATAAACACAGAGGAAAAACTGTGGTGAAGTCTCTGGAGAAAAGGAGAGCTGTAGACCAATGACTGTGGGCAGCTGCTTTGAGATTGTTTCATCGCAAAGGCAGGGAATGGGAGTGTGCCTGGCAGTATCAGGGCTGATTTTTAAGGAATTTCTAGAATAAATATTAGTGTAAATGTGGGTAAGAGGGAATAGCAGTTTTAGACAGAGAATTCACTGAAAGATTGTAAGTCATATAATCAGGACAATAAGAAGAACGTATTTATTTTTAACATTTATTTTCGAGAGACAGAGAAAGACAGAGTATGAGCAGAAAGGAGAAGAGAGAGGGAGACACAGAGTTGGAAGCAGGCTCCAGGCTCTGAGCTGTCAGCACAGAGTCCAACACAGGACTCAAACTCATAAACCCTGATAGCATGACCTGAGCTGATGTCGGACTCTTAACCGACTGAGTCATCCAGGTGCCCCAGGTAGAATGTATTATTACGGTATTAACACTCATAAAATTTGGTTACTCAACTGCTGTCTCAGCTACTCACAAAAGTCGTTATATCATTTTCTGGTTTACATATTCTATACATATGTTATGCTCTGTCTTCTAATAATCACCTGTGATGTCTTGGTAATTCATTAAATGCCCCATTCACATGTCAGTTTTCCTAAGTCTGTGAATTCGATTTCAAGCAGATCAATCTGAAGACACTGAGCCAGTAAGTTTAATTCTCAAAAATTA
Organism: Proteles cristata cristata; assembly: GCA_017311185.1. Lineage (NCBI taxonomy): Eukaryota > Metazoa > Chordata > Mammalia > Carnivora > Hyaenidae > Proteles > Proteles cristata. Next base: position 292,778 of record JAESUZ010002548.1, on the reverse strand, counting down.
TGAAGAAAATAGTTATGACAAAAAGACTCTATTTCTTCCTGTTGTGTGGCAAATGCAGTAGGTAAATGTGTGTCAAGGGAGTTTACAAAGTAAAAGTGCAGGGTTATTTGCATCGATATCATCAGGAAGTGTTTTCTTCCAGCTACATTTCTGACTGTGTCAGATTGTGTGCTACAGATGAGGCTCTGATTTTACTTACAGGTTGATGTTGGAACACCTTAGTTCAAACGTATGCTGTTCGCCTGTCCCCGTGCTGTCTCCTCTCTGAACATGCATCATTCCTCTGACAAATCCCTGCAGACAGACATGCACAAACGATCACCCAGAATTCTGGGCAGTCTCTCCATCTTTGCTCACTGTCATCGCCGCATGAACACTTAACTGATAACATATTAGAAACACGACGTTTTCACAATGCAAATTGGACTCTGACATCACAAATCTTGAAGTGTAAATTTGTTATGGTTTTGTCTTTCTTTTTCATTTTATCATATGACCTTATCATATTGCTGATTAAATATAGCAACGATTAGAAATAATACAAATAGTTAAATCATATTTAAGTTATCCAAATATGACTATAGTTGATACTGACATTATTACTAAAGAATACCCTTTGGCATGAAATCCAGCCAGTTTTATGCCTCATTATTTCTACTTTCCACTGAGTACCATCAGCAGACTCAGGTGAATTGTGCTTGCCTAACTGATCTTGGTCTAACATAGGCATGTTTCTAGCTTATCTCTACCCCAATATTACATCATCCCTCTTGTAATAACTAGGCTTTCATCTCATTCCCAAGTGCTGATCCCACATGGGGGTCTTTTGCCTGGGTTTTTTCTGTGGTCCCAGCTTCTAAGTAGCAAATCTCATAACTTAACCTAGCAGTGATGGTAGTAGTGATAGAAATACCCACACTTCCTTGAATAATAACAATGCAGTGTTGAGTAATAATAAGAGCAATTCCATTTTTGAGCACTTGCTATATATCAGACAGCTTTCTAAGTGCTTTACATATGTTAATTAATTTAACAGGTGCTCCACGGGCCCCCTCCTTTCCTGCCTTCCTTCTAGGATTATAGACTGACCAGGAACTAATGTCCAGGAGCAGAAGCCTCCCTATCCATGGATAGCCTCCTTGAAACCAAGGGCCTGTGTCCCTTAGCTTGTCCCTTTATTAAAGCATTGTCTTCATCAATTTTCTGCCTGATTTCAGGAGCCCTAATACTTCATTCTATACTCTCTCACCCTCCCTTGCTGTAGTCGGCTCTGACTACAAGTTCTAGACAGACAGGACCTCTGCAGCCAGAACCTGCGGCTGGTCAGCTTCCCAGAAGTCCCTGCCCCCGTTGTCAGGAGGCAGTGAGGATGCCACACCGTCCTCTCCTCATGTGCCCCGTTCTGCTGTTCAGTTCCTGGCCATGCCCTGCTAAGTCCTGAAATGTGTCTCTTTACAGCATTAATGTTGGGGTCAAGCATACTATCTGTGCCAAGCATCGCCATGTTCACAAGGAACTGGATCAAACTGGATTCATAGCAATTCCACATAGCAAAAAGCCACAAACCAGAAACTTGTATTCATTTGCAAAATGTTTTGAAATTATCTTTAAAGGGTCCCCAGAAACCCAAAGTATAGTGATCAGCATACGTGAAGTAGTCAAAGGAATATAAAATAAAGACATGTTGAATCAAGAATACAGTCCTTTCCAGTTCATGTTAAATGAGGTAGGGTCGGGGTGCCTGGGTGGCTCAGTCGGTTAAGTGTCTGACTCTTGATTTCGGCTCCGGTCATGATCCCATTGTTCATGAGTTTGAGCTCCACATCTAGCTCTGTGCTGGGAGTGCAGAGCCCGCTTAGGATTCTTTCTTTCCCTTTCTTTCCGAAACTCCTTGCCCCCTGCTTGCACTTGTGCTCTCTCTCTCTCTCTGTCTCTCTCAAAATATACAAATAAACATTTAAAAATTTTAAAGAAAGGATATAGGGTAAAAACAGATAGACTTGGAGTCAGGCAGACATGAGTTTTAATCTTGGTCTGCCACTTACCAGTTCTGTGAGGTAAAAAAAAAAAAAATTAATTTAAATATTGAGTCTCTTTCTTCATCTGCCCAACAGGAATGCTGCAATAGTTCCTAGCTTACAGCTTTGTGGTGGCGTTTCAAAATACTGTATTTCAAATGCCCAACACAAAGGGAGCTTGCCTGGGATTCTATCTCCCCCTCTCTCTGCCCCTCCCATGCTTACTCTCTATCTGCCTCAAAATAAATAAAAATAAACTTTAAAAAAATTACTGATTCTTAAAATATTTTTCAATGACTTAAATTAATCACATAAAACTAAAGTTATACACCACCCTGGAAACCCATGTTATAATTGAATTGATTCACTGTCTGAGAGTCTAGTAAAAAGAAGCAAAGGACAAAGAATTAGAACATTTGCAAGCACCAGAAATGATATTTACCTAAGAGCAGCAAGAGTAGGATGCAGTGTATTTATATTCCAACCAAAGGTTCAAGTACATTCTATCTTGACATTTCTGAGGCGGAAACTCCAAAGGCTGTCCAGTTCTCTCCACAGAAGAAATTCTCATGAGGATTTTGAAAAGAGAAGTTGAGTCATATGTTGGAACAAATGATGATTTTTTAGCCTCCCACAATACCAAATCACGGAAAGATTTCAGAGGTTGTATAAATAAAATATAAATATCAAAGTTCATGGTTCCTTTTCTGCAAGTATTGTTTATCTTTGTTTATGCAAAGAATTGAAAATCAAAATGTGAGTAGAGATTAGCTATTTCTTCCATAATATGTCTGATTTTCACTGTCTATGAAGGGGAAAAAAGCAGACTTTAAAATGTGTTTGTTATTTCATGAAAATCAACTCCCCAGCCCCCTCCCTTTCTGATTTGTATTACCTACAACAATTTAGCCCTGTTGTTCAGAATCCAGATCTCGTTAATCTTCAGCCCTCAGATCTTCCACGTTCTTACCTGCCCTAACAGTTACTTTCAGACTAAATCAAAAACTTTCTTGCAGAGTTTTCATTTTTGCTAAATTTATACGAGGCAACAATGTGACATAAAACCTCCAAAAAATGTCCGTCCATCTTAGACTGTATTAAGAGAAGTATGGTACCCAAAATGCGAGCACAGCTGCTTGATTTTTGGAAAAAAGCAAAAGCAAAAACAGAAACACCTAGCATAGTAAAGTATTCTACCTCTTGAAAATTTTAGGGATCCAACACATACCCATTTCTTCCATTCCTGAGTTCACAACCAGCTGAAAAGTAAGACACAGGAAACCAACAGACAGGTTAAATAGCCTTATTATTGATAAACTATTTGGAGAAAATGACATTGGATCTGTGATACAAAGAGCCTATTAATATTCTATGCCCACAGGCTCTTCCTGTCCCTGCATACCCAACCAAAGCCTACCTCACACCTAAGGGAGAGTCTGGAGCTGCCTCTGTCTAGGGCAGAAAAGAAACAGAAAAAGGAAGCTTACAGTACTCTTTGATAGATTTGTTCACCCGATGAGGTTAGCTTACCTGCCATCACCTAACAAGTGATTAACTTCACTGTAGGAAGGAGTGAGTGAGACGTGGGAATAGAAGCCAGTTTTATTCCAGTGGGGGGGCGGGGGGGGGGTGTCCTGCAGCACAGAAACACTGGCCAAGAGGAATTTCCCCCTCAACAGCACTCGATTCTAAACCCTTCATTTGATAAATCAGAGCATGTTGAGAGCATGGCCAGGAAAGTGGAGACCTTTGAAACCCTGTATCATGACAAATGGATTCAAGACTACATGGAATGAGCACCTCCTTTCCAATAGCTGAATGTGTAACTGACTTGGTTTGGTGGCAGAGACAGTCATCTGCTCCTCCGTATTTCCTGCATCCTGCTCAGTTAGGCAAACACATAGGACTAGTCCTGGCCAACAGATTGTGAGAAGAGCTGGCATGTGTCATTCCCAAGCTAAGTCAATAAAAGATCCAATCTTGATTCTTCAGTCTTTCTTTCCATCTGCTTCAGGGACTTGGGGAAGTCCCACATACCAGATGGTGCACCTCCATCAACCTAGGTCTTAAATGAATGACAGAGAAGTTCAAGAGTGTCACATCATGGCCTTGGAGAATAAAAGCAGAAAAGCACCTTCCAGAGACCAGAACCAATTCTGAAAGCAGGACCATTCTCCATCCCCAGAAGAGGAGGCCTAGAATACCCACTTGGCAAGACTGCAGAATTGCTGTAGACCAGTGGCTACTATGCACCACTCATTCCTCACCATTTCAAGTAGGAGTGTTTACAACATTATCTTGACCCTATTCTATTGTATGTTGGGTGTGGAGGATGCATATAACCTGTTTTGTTTTTTTTTTTTTGTCTGTAGATTTTTGGAGCAAGAAGGACCACATGCTGGTCTGATATAGAGGTTATTGTGGGATCACTCAAAAATCCCAAACTTGAAACTCAAAGTCTTGATTTATGTTGTCTCACTTGTGGAGGGGTTAAGTTCCTTCCATATGTGGACAAAAGGAGAGCAAACCTGTGTTGGCAACCAGAAGGGAGAACTACAGTAGTGACAGTGTTGCTCACTAAAGACTGTGATCCAACAGGGCTATGGGACTAGCTCTGGGCAATAAGCCATGGGCGGAAGTGACTTGAGGTATCTCTTACACGTATCTGAGTCAAAAATACACATTTATTGTGCTTAAGCCATCATATATTTGTGGGTCTGGTATTGCAACAGTTAACATTACTTTAACAAAAACCCATACCTGGATATATTGATCGACCGAACCAACACACACACACACACACACACACGCACACATGCACACAAACACACACACATACCTGTACTCAGTCACTGCGTTGCTCACACCTGCTCATATTTTAGGCCTGAGCTTACCTGTATCAAGAGGCTATTTCTGAGCCTCCTCAGCTGGTCTGATTTAAGTTTCTCTATCATTCTCTGCTTTTGCACACCCTATTTGTTCCTGCCATTTTACTTATCATAATGGATGATCACATACTCATTCCTGGGTACATGTATTTAAAGCCTGTGTCCACAACTGATCCATAAGAGATATGGAGTAAGAACCTTTTGTCCACCACAATAACATACACAGAGTTTGCCCTGTGCTTGGCAAATGGCCATCACTGGATAAATTTTTAAATGGTGAGGATTTACAAGTGAGAGCCCATTATCAAGGAAATACACTTTTTAATCACAAGACCACCACTCTAGACCAAAAATCATAGAGAGTTAAAATAAAGACCATGGGGATAATTTTTTTTACCTTTATTCATTCAGGATGCAATTCTAGACCAATCTACAACCAGGAGAAAACCCTAAACTTTTAAGTAGCGTTAACAGGCCGAATAATATAACAGTATCGCCCTATATGTACAAGCAGGAAGTCAATTTCCATTCTCATTGTAAAATCCCTTTCTAGACATTTATATTTCCTTCCCATCCAAAAAATGCATTAACAAGATCATGCTTATATAGTGAGTCAGCACAAGACAAATGACAATTTATATTGAACTATTTAAGTCTTGCGGTATAATGCTCACAACATCAAACTGTAGCTGTTGACCTTTTCAGTGGCATTCACTCTGTGGGTTGGTCACCAATTACATTAAAAGGACTTCATTAATTTTTAAAAGCTACAATTACTCAAAAAGTTCTGGATCGTAAATAACACGCAGAATATGCATTTAAGTCTAAAATGACAAGATCGTTTAAACCTTTTCTATAGTCCTCCATGTCATTTATGTAGGAAAATGAATGTTACATGAGAAGAAACAGACCAAGTTCTTACATTTTTACCTAAAAGTCTAAGTGTTTATTTCAAGTGATATCTATTAATACTTAAATGATTAAAAATAAATCAATGTTAAATATTGCACAAGAGCTAAAAAGAAAATGGCCACATTACATCATACTACATTGTATCGATAGATTGATTAAAAGCAGCTAATTAGAAGCTTTCTTAAAAATTTAAAGTTTCTGACATCATTTTCCACCATTCCATCAATTCTTCCTTTTCCTCTTCTTTCCTTTCAGAAAATGACTCCAGTTCAAAATCAACCTAAAGGAGAAAATCAAGAATATGTTGTTACCAACTGCATGTGTACTTTTAAAAGCTGAAATTAAAAAAATAATAATAAGTGCAGTTTTAGATCTTACAGGATAAGCTCAGGATAGCCACCTGAATTATAATATATCCTAAAAATCTCCTGTGATGAACAAAAGATACTTTCAGAGGAAAAGAAAAAAAACAATCAAAAGCCATTATGTTTGAAATGTGCTTTTATCGAACAGCCTTGCAGGATTATTTAAAAGCAGATTATTTAAAGTCAGTTTTGCCTCCAATAAGAAGATGTAATTTATAATCGATTTTCTACCTTTGGCTATTCAAAATCTGTGCTCCCCAACCTCAACCCTTCTCAGGCCCTCTGGACACCTCTGTCCTCATTGCAAATAGAACAAAGAGTTCCTTGGAGCACCTCAGTGACTCAGTTGGTTAAGCCTTTGACTTCAGATTTCGGCTCAGGTTGGGATCTCACGGTCATGAGATCGAGCCTCGTACGTGGAGCTCCTCACTGAGCATGGAGCCTCCATAAGATTCTCTCTCTCTCCTTCTGTACCTCCCCTGCTCACATGCACAAGCATTCTTCCTCTCTGTGTTGCTCTCTCTCTCACTCAAAAACTAACTAAATAAATAAATAGGAAAATGAATCAGAAATTAAAATGATATTTTACATCAAAGAACTAAGAGTTCTTTCATCTGGCCACTTAAGCCCCTAGTTACTTAGGAATTACACTCACTACCTCCTTGAAGTAACACTGGAGAAAGCTAAAATCCAAATCATTGAATGTTTTACAATCTCTTTCTGGGGCTACTTTTTTCCAGGTTTCATTTGCCCAAATTTACCCCTTGATTTTAATACATATACAGCCGAATGTACACATACACACAACGAAAAGCAAAGCACCAGTTAAAAGACTCGCGATATTCTGTTTGCACTTCGACTCCAAACTGGTACATGAACAAAAATGCAGTACATTCTTTACAAGCAAGCCTTTCGACTGGAAATTCTGCAGGCCATTCCCTGGTTCCAAAACTGTAATACAAAGATAGCAGGAGAATCCTCACCTTCTTAGCAAAATACGCAGCACCTACTTAAATGAGATGCCATTTTTGATAGCGCTTGGCAGAGGGTCTTTCTCATAATATGTGCTTAATAAAAGTTTGGTTAGTGCCTAAAATCACCTTGCATGCATGATCAATTTCTCCAAGCACTCATTAAGTAAAGTATATACTGGAAGTATATACTGGATGCTAGAAATAAAAAAATAAAAGGAACAGAAATCTCAGTTAAACTGAAATCAATGTGGCAAATAAAAGTTTAATTTTTTATAAGTTGCATTTGATTTTCTTGTGGATGTCTTCAAAAAATTGATAAGCAATAAGGGAGCCTCACATTCAATGGTATAAAAATCAACCAAGGAGCCCTTGGTCAAGTCACTTAACTTTGCTAGGCCTCATTTTTCTCCTCTGTTAAATGGAGGTATTAGTGCTACCTATCCCATCGGGTTATTATGAAACTAAATATAAATCACTTAAATATGCCTGACACATATTAAGTGCTTAATAAATCTTAGCAATTATGATTTCTTACCCCAACAGCAGGGCTATAAGGGACTGCTACTTTCTTCGTTATTGCCAGATAGCCTGGAGCTGAAGCCGTGAGTTTATAGTTTCCAGGTACAAGCAATCTCCAGTAATCACCATCCTTTGCTGTAAGGAAACAAAATATCAAATCACATGATTATGCCATTTTAGGAATACTCGGTGTACCTCAGAGTAATTTCTTCGATTCCCTATTTTTAAAGTAGATGTTTACGGAATTTTTAAAAATTCCATTGAAATGAGTATTATATTCTCCTAGAGGAAGTAATTTCTAATAGTAATTTGACAGATATTAATGTCAAACTGTCAATAAATCTTCTAAGGTAATGGATCCTCATAATCATGTCAGGTGTGACACAGGTCAAAAGATAATATAAAGCCTCCAGTCAGGGGTTTGGGGCATCTGATGCTGGGTTTTGATTCTGGCCAAGTACCTTGTCAGGAAGACCCAATGGTCTACATCAAGATCGGTGCTTCACAAAAGTGTGGTGTAAGACAGCCTCACCAGAAACCTGAGGTACCTGTTCGGGGCTTTTTGTTTTGTTTCTTTTTTTCAGGTTTTATTTATTTATTTTACGATTTTAAAATTTTATGTAAATCCACGTTAGTTAGCATATAGCGTAAAAATGTTTTCAGGAGTAGAATTTGGTGACTCATCACCCCGTGCTCAGCCCAACAAGTGCCCCGCGTAATGCCCATCACCCCTGTAGCCTATCCCCCACCCAACACCCTTGCTGGTTCTCGGTATTTGCGTTTCTTATGGTTTGTCTCCCTCTCTCTTTTTATCCCTCTCTCACTTTTATCATGAGTGAAATCACATGATATTAATCTTTCCTTGACTGACTTATTTCGCTTAGCATAATACACTCTAGTTTCATCCACGTTGTTGCAAATGGCAAGATTTCTCTCTCTGACCGCTGCATAACATTCCGTTGTGCATATGCACTACATCTGCTTTATCCATCAGGGAGGAAGAACCCTGAGGAACTTGTGAGAAATTTCTATTTCTGAAGATTCAGACTACGTTGTTCCGGAGTGCTTGGAGGAACAGCATTTTCAATAAGTTCTCCGGAGAATTCTTAAGCAGAGGTAAGGTTCACACGCTTTCTCACCCCACATGTCCACAGCCCCCTCCTAACCTAGGTTAGGTTCCCTACAATCACTGAAGCCATGTGCCTTCAACTCATTTGCTTGTCCCTCTTGGTTATACAAGCCTGGCAAGCCACCACCCCCAGATCATTTCCGGCCCTCCACCTGCCCCCAGCTGCAGGGGGCTGGAGGAAACACCCCATGCTCACCAGTCGTCGCCACGTACACCCCAGCCTAATGGAGGGAACTACCTGCCTTCCTTCTAGTCCCTTCCATCCTGGTCTTTTCATTCTCCCATCCTCCTAGACCAGTGCATATCAATCACCTTGAAAACCTGGCACTCTGCTAATTCTAATTCACTAGCCCTGGGGTGAGGCCTGAAATTCTGCATTCCTAACCAGCTCCAGGGCGCTGCTGGTGGGGGGGTGTGCTCTGAGTAGCAAGATCCTAGTGGACATTTCCCACTTTCTCCCTTTTCCTAACACCGCTGAGACATCCTCTTCATCCTCACTCCCAGTCGATGCTTTACATCTTACTTCACTATGAAAACGAAATCAGAAAAAAGAAAACCCCACGGCCACCTCTTCCAGTCTTCCTCTGACCCCCGCATCTCCTTTCAGCAGATGCATCATTTATCTCCTTCGCTTTAGAGCAACATGTCTGAAAAGATTTGTCAATACTCTCTTTTTCTACTGTCTCTCCTAGTGTCTCTTAGACCCTCCGATCAGGCTCCCACTGGTCTGCGGAAACATCACGTCGGGATTCTCCACACTGGTTCACGCACAAGGCTCAGCCTACCTGGCACTCTGGATCAGCCTCTCCATCTTGAAATACTTCTGGGCTTCCAGAACAATGCGCGTGGTTCTCTCTCTACCTCGGATTCCATTCCTCCTTACTACTCTGCCCTCAACTAGGTGGAGTGTCCCACAGTCTACTCAGATTTCACTCCTACCTATGTGCATTCCCCACGTTAGATTCTCCTAAAATACTTGTAACATGGAATGCAGAGAAAATCATATCTCTATGGCACTAGGGTTCACCGACAGAAGAGACTTCATGTGGCCAAGGGGATCATGGTCTGGGCGCCCCTAAGGGAGCAATGTCTTGGCACAGATTCTGGTATATTTATTGGTTGGCAGGGCAAGATGTGCTGGCCACATCTTGTGGGGTTTTAATACATATTTGTTAAATAAATAAATGGAGCTTTAAAGGGAAAATGTTAAGGATTCTTAAAATATACAAGTTATAAATGAGGAGGTTAAGAAAAGAAGTAATGGCGTAGAGTGGTTTGGAAAATAAGGTAAAGGTTCATTAATTACAAGGTCTAGAAATAAGTTGAGTAGATTATACATAAACACATATTGTTGTTGTTGAAAAGATGCCAACAGGGGCGCCTGGGTGGCTCAGTCAGTTAAGCATCTGACTTTGGCTCAGGTCATGATCTCACAGTTCGTGGGTTCAAGCCCCGTGTTGGGCTCTGTGCTGACAGCCAGCTCAGAGCCTGGAGCCTATTTCAGATTCTGTATCTCCCTCTCTCTCTGACCCTCCCTTGCTCATGCTGTCTCTCTCTCAGAAATAAATAAAACATTAAGAAAGAAAGAAAGAAAGAAAGAAAGAAAGAAAGAAAGAAAGAAAGGAAGGAAGGGTGCCAACAAATGCCAGTTAAACTAAAATGAGCTGGATAAATGGAACGGGGCTAAGTAGGTTTTCCAGGAAAATACATCCTTGTCCCCAAATGAAGAAAATGGAAATGGGGTTTGTAACTTAGAAATAGCCAACATCCACCTCAATTCTGTTAACACCCGGTTTAACCCTGAGTGAGTCTCGATTTTTCATACAGATTAAATAAAGAAATGCATGAGAAATCCTAGACACACAAAACACTGGCATTTTTCTTTCCTACTCTTTTCACTCCCTCCTGAGGTCGACCAGTTAACAGCTTATCAGCACTTAAGACACTGATAATTCAACTCCAGCTAGTTCGTCAGCCTGTGCCTCAGGAACTCCACGGAATCTCCAGCAGATGGCGCCACGCGGCAGTTCCAGGCTGAGACAGCTGAGGAAAGGGCGCCATCTGCTGCACCTCAATTTCTAAGCCAGCAGCCGTCCAGAGTAACTGCCAGACTTGCTCCCACAAAGGAAATGTAACTAGATCAAAGCTTGGGGGAGAGGGAGGTAAAGAGACAGGAGGCATTCCATCATTTTGCTTAGAATAGCATAAAAATGGTTAACTATGATGACAAGTAATCATGTTCTGTGTATAATGCTAGAGCCTCCAGATCGTGGCAAAGAACACCCACCAGATGTAACATCATGGTCTATTCCTTCCACGGAGATGGACGCATTGGCAATTGGGTTACCTTGAAGGTCCCGGACGAAGCCTTTAACTCCTCGGTGGATCTGCGAAGGTCAAGAAAAACCACAAAAATCATATTAGAAATGAACTGACAACACATTTCATGTCAAGAATCTCCTTACTTTCTAACAAAATACTGTAGATCCTCATTGTTGAAGGATCCAAATATGCTCAAGAGGCTGCTGAATTTTTTGGAACAGTCTTTACACTGCTTTTTCGCAAGTGAACAAATGAGGGGGGAAAAAATCCCCTGCAAATTGAAATCTCGTTCTGAGTCAAAGAAAGACATTAAAGTACCTTCCGAACCGCCAAAGGGAAAACCAAAACAATTGTCTATCACATCTGTAAAGCAGGTCCGGTCTGAGCATATTTCATGGCTTTGTCCCGCTTACATTTGGTCACCTGTGTATAGGTTGTATGGCCATTGCCAGTTAAGAAGGACATTACATTACGGCGCTTTAATGCACGTTCGTGTTGAATAAAAAGACATACTGTGACTGCTCTTGCAATCAAACAATATTATTTGCTTGAAAACAAGTGACATGAGAGATCTGTGAACTTCAAACCTGAAGATTAGATTGAGAAAGAAAACGAAAGAGATGCTGTTGAGAATAATGCCCCGGAATTAAGTGACAGTCAACAACTAAAGCAACGCAAACTAGAAAAGGGCTCTTTTCCTTCATTTTGAAACACTGGTTCAACTAAATCAATATGTGTTTGAAGTGACAGAGTCACTTCAGGTTCCTGAGAAAGTGCTTCTGGAATACCAAATGGTAATTCAGGAAGCTTAATTACTGAGCAGAAGATTCCCGAGCTCACAAAGGTTCAGTTTAATCCGCACTCAACCCAGCCCTAGAAAGGGAGTTATCTTTTCCTACTGAGGATACTGGAATCTTTCCTACAGAAGGCAGAATAAGTCCCAGGTATGCCTTTGTCACCAGAGAGTAAATCCAACAGTGGTACAATGTCTATGCAAAGGGATGCCCCTGATTATCAGCAAATCCTTTTGCATTTGCTATTTTTTTAAAGCAAAACCTCTAAAATTATAAAAATCACATGTCCTCCTTCTTTCTAAAGGCAACTTGGGGATCTGAAGATTTTTACAGAGAGATACACATAGAGCAGAAAATCAGAGAAAAAATACAAATTTTCTTGAGATGAGGACTCATCAAAGAAATTAAGAAAGCTTGCAACCAAGCAGTTATTTACCCACATGTACTTTATTCATCGTGAGGCATTATAATCCTGGTATTATCAATATTATGAACCTTAGAGAAATAAAATTTTAAATTTCCTTATCATTGAAAAACAAGTCAAATAATCACTCCAAAATCATATAATTCACCAGGATTAGGCATAAATATACCCAGTTAATATTCATTACTTTTTTCTGCCTCTACAACCCATGACTTACGGTCTGCAGTTTAACAAATAGTGAAATAAGTATCTGTTTCTGATAAGCCAGTTTGAGAGCAAACTTCTCTGAAAAATTCCACGGTAGTAATAAATCTCAATGGAAGTGTTATAGGCTCTGACAACTCTACATGAATGCAGATCAGAAGATGCTGTCACTTTATGGCTTTTGCAAAGGAAATCACAGAGAAATTCAAATTTCACTCATGTCTGAAGAAACTATGTACTACACCTGTCCCTCCTGTAATGTTCTCTCCTTAGATTCTAGGACATCAATCAACCAAAGCTGGGGAAGAAAACCAGAAGATTCTCCATTGTTACTAGAACTGTGCATAGTAGTAACCCTTAAGCCCTCCTCTACTTAAGTGTTACCCAGAGTGCTTGCTGAAATGGAGACTTGGGGGTCGTACCATGCAGGGAGTGGGATCCAGTGGTGGAACAGGAAACATCTTTAACAAGAACCCAGGTGATTTTGATGCAGGCACCCACGAACAATTCTTTGTGAATTTGGGGGGGAATTTTGAGAACCAGACTGTTCCAAATCTATTGAGAGGCATTCCACCACAGCAAACTATTTATCCTAATTAACTTTACAACTCCAGTTCCTACAAACATCCCTTTAAAACTCTGCAAGGGATTTCCTCTCAACCAATTACAGAATTAGACCTCCTAATCACCTATTTTCCATGAGCCGTAAACTAGTCCATGATTAGACTTTAGGTCCAGGTGTTCAATTACTGATCCCCACCATACTCTGTCTCATTGTCAGTAAAATAATTTCAACACAGAACTTCTAGCAGTCTTCGCTGATATGTCATCAGCCTTTGATTCCCTAAATTAGAATGTTCTATGATCCAAGATGGATGAGCTCAATCCAAGTATCACTCGTACTGCCTCTGTACAATTTGCACCATTACACTGATGCCCTACAGGGTGGACCACTTGATCTGTGTACAGATCAGATTCTTATCCCAAGTGACATAAAACAGGTCTGCACGACCCTCTTCTTTTCAGCTTATTTCTATATAAATTGGTATAGCTTTTAGATGAATTAATACATGCCTACCTGCCACCTAAATATAACAAACATTCTCCTCTTTCCTGATGGTACACTTTTGCGTTTTTGTTTTGTATTTAGTGCTTTCTTAAGAACCAAGACCTAAGCAGCAGCTGAATCTGTTGTTTAACTGATGATCAGAGTAATAATCTTATTGGTGTTTCAACTATAGTAAATCTTACAGTAGTCCCAAAGAAGCCTTTTCTGAACCCCTGGGACTGGGTTAGGGACCCAGTGCCCGGCCATTTTTCTTTGTACCGAACTTTTACTTTAGCATTTATCATCGTCTCTTGTGATTAGGTATTGATGGTTCTGAACCTCACTAATATGAGGTCAGTTACTGTCCCCAGGGCCTCACGGTGTGCTTGGGACACAAGAGTAGCTGAATCAACTTTTGCTGAAAAAAAGTATGTAAATAAAATAAAAAGCACTGTATTAAGGAGGAATTATTTGATACCTAAATGGAGACCACATACCAAGGAGGCTCGTCTTACTTCCTCTACCTGAAGAATACATTTACAGCCCTCCTCGAAGGAGACACTATTGGAGGGTTCCTATCAAGATTGTTGTAGGCTCAACATGGTTAATTATCCTCAGCCTTTGTTGTTGAAAATGCCTAACATGAAGCAGGATTCCACTGATTGAAAAAAATCCTGTGTAATAAGTAATTTTTAATCATTGTCTATAACAGTGGATTGATTCCATGAGAATCTCTTTTGGTAAGGTATTATATGGATATCTGACACATGTAAAAGAATTCTTCAGCTGATTTGACATCTTTTTGAATGCATCCGTTTCATATGTGTATGTTTATATGTTGACATATATGCAAATAGCTTCATGTTTATCTAATAGTATTCATTCATATCAAATTCGTTTTTAAATTAATCTGGACTATCTGCTGGCATGTGAAACTGATATCACCCTATCTGGCTTTGGGTGTGAACAGCCATATACAGAGTGGGATTTGAAGTCTCTCAAGGCACTGCAGGCAAGGAACAGAGTCCTTTAAGTCTGTTGCACCCCCACAGCCGCTGGTGCCAATGTCTATGTAGCATAGAGATGTGCGGAGTATAGAGATAAGCAGTTGGCAGGGGGGTGGCTGCATTGAGTCTCGGTAGGTAAGGTATCTAACTCTGGCAGATGATGAGACTCCTCCCGAATTCTCTGTACAGACCCTACAGGAATGTTTACATAAGTGCCTCTCTAGTGAAGATCTAGGTTTCTGACATCAGAGGCAATGTGCCATGGTGATTCTGGACCAAGACAGCCTGGTATAAAATTCTGCCTGAGTGACTTCAGGCAGGCTATTTAACCTATCTGGTCGTGGATTCCTCATTTTTAATTCAGGGATGATGATGACAATGATGATGATGATGAAGATGAAGATGAAGATGATGATGCTGATACAACTTTCTTTATAAGTTTGTTGTGAAATTTAAATGCATTAATGATTACATGTAAGGCATTCAGAACAATGTCTGGGAAACAGTAACCGCCCGGTAAAGGTAAACTATCATTATTATGATTACCTGGGATTCCACTAAGTTGAGGCAGAGACAAGCGGGGCATGTGTGGGGTACAGAATTTAAGGGAGCACTCACACTCAGATGCTAATCCTATATCCGCATGCCTCCGAGAAAAAGTGCCTCCTTAAATTTTGGAGCCTCAGTGTCTCACTTACCTCACCCTTGTCCCAGTCCTACCAAGGATGCCTGACTGCCCCAAGATGACCAGGGTGGAGGAGGGTGCTTGGACTGCCTGGCTCAGAGCAATATGAATGAAAACAAGGGATCACCTCACTTCCCACAAATCTCAGTTTAGTCCGTTCTCGGGGAATATTCATGAACCACAAGACCTATGACAAATGAAAGCCTGTTTGGACCCCTACTGACATGTTTTCCAAATGCAGAGTCCTCATTATGAGTCAGCCAGACCCCTCTGGACTGGGCTTCTCTGAGGAAATGGATGTACGCCAGGTTTAAATGCTCTTAGATCTCCCATATTACACTGGAGATGGTGTTTACCTGCTCGAGGTAGCTAATAAGGGAGTTTTTATTTTCCTCCCAGTAGCTTTTCAGAGTCTCTTCAGGTGGAAACTTTTCACAGCTAAGCTCCACGGTGATCTCGAAACAGTTGCTGCTGAGGTAATTGAAGTCTTGCATTCCTGCCAAGGCACCAAATGGAAAGTCAAAATACACATGCGGAGACTAAAACTCTACACAAGCCGTGCTGCTGAATTGAAAGCCAAGTAAAAGATACACCAACCAGGGCATTTTGAGTAGTCTGTGGGAAACCACAAGGAAGAATCACCTCCCATAAGGGATAGAACAAAACTGAGAGACTGTCACTGCCTTAGAGCACAAACTCTCTCAAGTTCTTAGGCAGTTACTTAACTTAATGTATTGCTGCTATAGGGCACTAAGGTAGGCATCCACCACATTCTGTGTTGCTGGCATTGGCTTCAAAGAAGAAAACTGGGAGCAATGACATCAAAATGACAAAATAGGGGTTTTCTTACCATCTTCCTCAAAAAAGAACACTGATTTTGGCAATCACCCACAGAACAGAGTGCCTTTGTGGAAGGCTGAGAGTCCAGGGCAAAAGGCCTACTACACCACTGGCAGAAAAAAATCCAAGATTGGATGCATTGAAGAAAGTGGCAGTAATGGTTTGACTTTATTTGCATCACCTGCTCCCCACGGTGGCATAGCTCAATGCCAAGAGAGAACTTTTGGGTCCATGATTTCTCCCACAAGAAAAGTGGGAGCCTGTGAGTGAGCTGTGCTGGACACAGCTTCTTTCTCACACCATCCAGAAAACTAAAGTATGCTACCTGACTTGGCTGACAGAACAGTAGCCAAGACTTTCAGAGTGCATTAGAGGGATGTGGATCTTACTAACCATGTCACAGATTCCATCAGGAAGCCTGCCCATTAGAGGCTGGGGTCACCTTGCCTGCAGACCCCCCCAAACTGGCCCACAGGCACTCCTCTAACATGCTGCACACCCCATCCACACACTTCTCACCCTGTGGCCAGCTCTCCATCCATGCCGCTGACAATAGCAACAGCGAGCCTTTGCAGATGCCTAACAAGCATGCACAGACAGCTGGCCCAACTCTGCAGGCCTGAGAGAAAGGACTCAAATTTGGGTGTTTAGCACTGCCCTGGAGAAAGCAAACAAGAGTCTGGATGGCTCAGTTTGTTAAGAATCTGATTTCAGCTCAGATATTGATCTCATGGTTTGTGAGTTTGAGCCCCACCTCAGGATTCTGTGTCTCCATCTCTCTTTCTGCCCCTCCCCTGCTCATGCTCTGTCTCTCTCTCTCTCACAAAATAAATAATTTAAAAAAAAATGTTTTTAAAGAGTCTGTCAGCAATTGGTCTGGACCTTGCCAAATCAAAAGAAGTATGCAATTTCAAGAACTCTCCACCTAAGAAGTATGGAGCAGGTATATCATAAAAAAGGTCTGGGAAATCAGGCCTCAGAAACTCTAACAGAGCTAACAAGCTATACTCTACCAAAGCCAGTCATTAAAGACCGAAGGGGGTGACTACTTCTTCAAATGTGAAGGCAGCAGCACAAGACTTCAAGGAACGTGAAAAAAATTAAGGAATCATGACAATACCAAAAGAACACAATAATTTTCTAGTAACCAACCCCAAAGAAGTGGAGATCTGTGATTTTCCCAACAAAAAATTCAAAATAGTTGTTTCAAGGAAGCTCAGTGAGCTACAAGAAAACACAGAAACACAATTCAATGAAATCAGGAAAATAATATGTGGACAAAATGAGATGTTTAACAGAAAGATAAAAATCATAACAAGAATCAAACAGAAGTCCAGGAGCTAAAAAGTACAAGGAATTAAATGGTGGGGAAGGGGCAGGTGGTATGCAGTAAGAGCACTAATGGAAGACTGGATCAAGCAGAAGAATCAGTGGGCAGAAATGGGTCATTTGAAATTATCCAGTCATAGGAAAACAAAGAAAAAAGAATGAAAAAGAG
This sequence comes from Proteles cristata cristata, assembly GCA_017311185.1. Lineage (NCBI taxonomy): Eukaryota > Metazoa > Chordata > Mammalia > Carnivora > Hyaenidae > Proteles > Proteles cristata. The sequence continues at coordinate 275,151 of JAESUZ010002548.1, read as the reverse complement.
TGAAGAAAGCCCTCAAGACTACAGAATACCATGAAGTAAACAATCTATAAATCACTAGAGTCCCAGAAAGAGAAGAAAGATGGAATAGGCAGAAAGCTAGTCCCAAGAAATAATGGTTTAGAACTTCCCAAATCCAAGGAGAAATTTGGATATTCAAATTCATGAAGCTCAAAGGTTCCCCAAATATTTCAGTTCAAAAATATCTTCTCCAAGACATAGTATAATAAAACAGGCAAAAAATCAAAGACAATGAGATAATCTTTCAAGCGGCTAGAGGGGGAAAAAAAAAACGAAAAACAAAAAACACCCCCCCCCCCCCAAGAAAGCTATCAGCAGATTTCTCAGCAGAAACCTTACAGGCCAGGAGAGAGTGGAATGATATGTTCAAAGTACGAGGAGAAAAAACCTGCCAACCAAGAATACTCAGCAAAGCTGTCCTTCAGAAATGAAGGAGAGGTGAAGACTTTCCCAAACAAAAGCTGAGGAAGTTCATCACCATTAGAAATTATTTACAAGAAATGCTGAAAGGAGTTATTCAAGCTGAAATGAAGGAATACCAATTTGTAATATGGAAACATAAAATTATGCAACATACTGGTAAAGATAAACATATAGTCAAATTCAAAATACTCTAACACTGTAATATACTAGTGTTCTAATCACTTAACTCTAGTATGCAGATTAAAGAACAAAAGTATTAAAATCACTATAGCCACAATAATTTGTTAATGGATACACAACATGAAAAAATGTAAACTATAACATCAAAAACATCAAAGGTTTGGTGGGGAAAGGAGTACAAAGAGCTTTTGTAAGCAATCAAAATTAAGCTGTTATCACCTTAAAATGGATTGTTATGTCTATAAGATGCAAGCCTCATGATAACCACAAAGTAAAAACTTATAGTAGATTCACAAAGGATAAAAGTATAGGAATCAGAGCATATCACTAAGGAAAATCATCAATCCACAAAGAAGGACAGAAAGAGGGGAAGAAAGGAACTAGTGAACTACAAAACAGCCAGGAAACAATAAGATGGTATTAATATGTTCTTACCTATCAATAATTACTTTAAATGTTAATGGCTTAAATTCTCCATAAAGACATAGAGTGTCTGAGTGGATTAAAAGAGAAAACAAAACAAAACAAGACTAAACTATATTGTGCCTACAGAGCATCATGTTATCTTTAAGGACAATGAAAGTCAGAGTGAAGGATTGGAAAAAGATATTCCATGCAACAAAAATAAACTCAAAATGGATAAAGGACCTGAACGTGAGACAGGAAACCATCAAAACCCTAGAAGAGAAAGCAGGAAACAACCTCCTTGACCTCCACCGCAGCAACTTCTTACTTGACACATCCCCAAAAGCAAGGGAATTAAGAGCAAAAATAAACTGTTGGGACCTCCTCAAGATTAAAAGCTTCTGCACAGCCAAGGAAACAACCCAGAAAATTAATAGGCAACCAACGGAATGGGAAAAGATAGTTGCAAATGACATATCAGATAAAGGGTTGATATCCAGAATCTACAAGGAACTCACCAAACTACACGCCCGAAAAACAAACAACCCAGTGAAGAAATGGGCAGAAGATATGAACAGACACTTCTCCAAAGAGGACATCCAGATGGCCAACAGACACATGAAACGATGCTCAGCATCGCTCCTCATCAGGGAAATACAAATCAAAACCACACTGAGATACCACCTCACGCCAGTCAGAGTGGCTAAAATGAGCAATCAGAGAACTCTAGATGCTGGCGAGGATGTGGAGAAACGGGCACCCTCCTACACTGTTGGTGGGAATGTAAACTGGTACAGCCCCTCTGGAAAACAGTGTGGAGGTTCCTCAGGAAACTAACACTAGAACTTCCCTAGGACCCAGCAATAGCACTGCTAGGAATTTACCCAAGGGATACAGAAATGCTGATGCATAGGAGCACATGTACCCCAATGTTCATAGCAGCACTCTCCACAATAGCTAAAACACGGAAAGAGCCTAAGTGCCCATCAACAGATGAATGGATCAAGAAGATGTGGTTTATCTATACCATGGAATACTACATGGCAATGAGAAACAATGAAATCTGGCCATGTGTAGCAACATGGATGGACCTTGAGGGTGTTATGCTGAGCGAAATAAGTCAGGCAGAGAAGGACAAATATCATATGTGTGCATGTATAGGAGGATTAGGAGGAACTTAACAGAGGACCAAGGGGGAGAAGAAGGGCGGAAATGGTGGGGGAAAGGGAGAGAGGCAAACCATGAGAGACTCTTGAATGCTGACAAAAACTGAGGACTGGTGGATGTGGGGGGGAGGAGGGTGGGCATGGAGGAGGCACTTGTGGGGATGAGCACTGGGTGTTATGTGGAAACTAATTTGACAATAAACTATTTGTAAAAAAAAAAAAAAAGATATTCCATGCAAGTGGAAACCTAAAAAAAAAAAAAAAACAGGGATAGCTATATTTTTATCAGACAAAATACACTTTGAGCCAAAAAGCTGCAACAAGAGACAAAGAAGGTCATTATAAAAGATAAAAGGGTAAGTTCACCAAAGGACATAACTCTTAAAAATTATATATGCACTCAACACTGAAGCATCTAAGTATATTAAGCAATACTTCAGACCGGAAGGGAAAAATAGACAACAACACAATAATAGTGGGAGATTTCAATATCCCACTTTCAATATCCATTATCAATAATAATGGATAGTTATCCAGTCAGAAATCAATAAGGTAACAGTTGCCCTTGAACTCTATGTTAGGCCAAATGTACCTAACAGACATATATGTAACATTTCATGCAACAGCAGAATTACGCATTATTCTCAAGCCTACATGGAATATTATCCAGGATGGAGTCACAATTATGTAGAAAATTAAAACAACACACTTCCAAACAACTAATGGGTCAAAAAATAAATAAAAAGGGAAACCAAAATATCATAAAACAAAAATAGAAATATAGCCAAAATTTACGGGATGCAGCAAAAGCACTTCTAAGGGGAAAGTTTATTGCAATAAATGCCTGCATTAAGAAAAAAGAAAGATCTCAAATAACAGTCTAACTTGATACATCAAGGAACTAGAAAAAGAAGAACAAACTAAGCCCAAAGTTAGCAGAAGGAAGGAAATAACAAAGATCAGAGCAGAAACAAATGAAATAGAGACAAGAAAAACAAAAGGAAAGATCAACAAACCTAACAGCTGGGATTTTCTTCAAATATAAACAAAACTGACAAACTTTTAACTAGACTAAGAATTAAGAGAGAGATGACTCAAAAAAAAATCAGAAATTAAAGAGAAGACATTATAACTGATATGACAAAAATACATTTGTTTCTTTTTCCTTTTGTGCTAAGTATAGTTAATATAAGGTCTACCCTCTGAACAAGTTTTCATGCGCATAATACTGTACCATTATCTATAGGCAGTTTGTCATAGAGCAGACCTCTAGAACTTACTTATCTGGCATAGCTGAAAACTGATACCCATTGAACTCCCCATTCTCCCTCACTTTCAGCCTGGAGCAATTACTGTTATATTCTGGGTTTCTATGAGCTTGACTATTTTAAATATCTCATATAAGTCGATTGTGCAGTATTTGTTTTTGTGAGATTGACTTATTTCCCCTGGCATACTCCTTCAGGTTCAACCATGTTGTTGCTAATGGCAGGATCTCCTTTTTGAAGATTAAATAATATTTTACTGTATGTATATGCCATATTTAGTCAGTAAAATCTATTGGGACTTTTCATCAAGAGAGTAGACAATTCTGTCTTCTGCACAATGATTGTTTCAATGCAACATGATGTTTCATATTTCCATGTTTTTTCTCCATCTTTATTTTTTCTTGTCAATTCTATTGCACTGGCTAAAATTTTCAGGGCAGTGTTGTTTATATAGATGCTAAAAGCCATCTTCGTATCATATGTTTAATGTGTCACAGTTGGGACAAATATAACTAGAAAGTGGTGTAACTGAGGCATGAATCTAAAACCTACGCTCTCTCCTTTTTGCTATAATAACTTGCTGTTACGGAACAGAGATAGTGGAACTATTTATTTGTTTTTTTGCTAAAATGGTCCCAACCCTTTTAGAGACAGGTACCAACAAAACTTTACCTTTTAATTCAAAAGAGAGAGAGAGAGAGAGAGACTACTGTGAATGAGGCCAACAATCTGATAACCTGGAAAAAACAGATAAATTCCTACAGTCAAATAGCCTACCAAGACCGAATTATGAAGAAACAGAAAATCTGAAGCAGACTTATTATGAGTAGGAGACTGAACCAGTAATCAACAATTTCTCAACAAAGAAAAGCCCAGGAGAAGATGGTTTACTGGTGAATTCTACCAAACATTTAAAGAAGAATTAACAGCAATCCTTCTAAAACTCTTCCCAAAAATTGAAGAGAAGGAAACACTCCCAAACTCATTTTACAAGTCACCATTACCCTGATACCAAAGCCAAATAAGGACATTAAAAGAAAAAACTACAAGCCAGTATCCCAGTTGCAAAAATTATCAATAAAATGCTAGCAAACTGAATTCCACAGCTCATTAAAATGATCATATAGAATTCATACCTGGGATGCAAAGATGGTTCAACATAGGCAAATCAACAAATATGACATCACACTGATAGAATAAAAGATAAAAATCATAGTCATCTCAAAAATTGTATTAAACATTTTTGACAAAAGTCAGTATCTTTTCATGATAAAAAAAACTCTCAGCAAATTAGATATAAAAGAAATGTACCTCAGTATAATAATGGGCTATATGACAAGCCCACAGTTAACATCATACAAAGTGGTGAAAGACTGAAAGATTTTAAGCTAAGATCCAGAACAAGAAAAGGGTGCCTACCCTCAACACTCCTTGCAACATAGTATTAGAAGTTATAGCCAAAGTAATCAGGCAATAAAAAGAAAAAAGACATCCAAATTGGAAAAAAAAAAATGAAGTAAAACTCTTTTGTTTGCAGATAGCATGATCTTCTACATAGAAAGTCCTAAATATCCCACCTAAAAAACTGTTGGAACTAATAAACAAATTCATTAAAGTTGCAGGTTACAAAATCAACCTAAAAAAAATCAGTTACATTTCTATGCACCAACAATGAACTGTCTACAAAATGAAGAAAGAAAACAATCCCATTTACAATAGTATCAAAAACAATAAAATACTCAGGAATAAATTTAACCAAGGAGGTGAAAGATCTATAAACTAAACACTATAAGACATTGATGAAAGAAACTGAAGAAGACACAAGTGAATGGAAAAATATACTGTGTTCATAGATCAGAATTAATATGATTAAAATGTCCATACTACTCAAAACCATCCACAGATTTAATGCAATACCTACCAAAATTCCAATGGCATTTTTTTACAGACAGAAAAAAAATCCTAAAATTTATATGGAACCACAAAAGACACCAAATAACAGAAGCAATCTTAAGAAATAAGAATAAGCCTGAAGACATTATATTTTCTGATTTTGATCTGTATTACAAAGCTATAGTAATCAACTATATGGTTGATTACTGGCATAAAAACAGACATAGAGATCAAAGGTACAGAATCAAGAGCTCAGAAATAAATCCTGCACATACAATCAACTAATTTTTGACAAGGAAACCAAGAATATTCAAGGGGGGTAAGATAGTCTCTTTAATCAAAGATGGTGGTAAAAACTGGATATCCACATGCAAATGAAAGACATTGGAATTTTATCTGACACCATACTCAAAAAAGAACTCAAAATGGATTGAAAAAGTAAGTGTAAGAACTGAAATCATAAAGCTCCTAGAAGAAAGCATAGGAAAATAGCTCCTTGAAATTGGTCTTGGCAATCGTTTTTTGCAAGTAACAGCAAAACACAAGCAAAAAAAGCAAAAATAAACAAGCAGGACTACATCAAGCTGAAAACTTCCACACAGAAAAAGAAACAGCCAAAAACCGAAAAGGCAATCAATATACAGAAAGAGAGAAAGTATCTGCAAACTATCTGATGAGGGGCTAATATAAAAAATATATAAGGAACTCATACAACTCAAAAACAAAGAAACAAATAATCCAAAATGGACAGACAACCTGACTCAACATTTTTTCCAAGGAAGACATGGAAATGGCCAACAGACATATGAAAAGATGCTCAACACCACTCATCATCAGGGAAATGCAAATCGAAGCCACAATGAGATATTACTTCACACTCGTTAGAGTGGCGATTATCATGAAGAGATAATAAGTGCTGGCAAAAATGCAAAGAAAGGAGAAGACTTGCTCACTGTCGGTGAGAATGAAAATTGGTACCTTCCCTATGGAAGATGGTAGGTTCAGAGGCTCCCCAACAAAAAATTTAAAACAGAACTACTGTTATGATCTAGCAATCCCAATTCTGGATAGACATCCAAAGAAAATGAAATCAATCTCTAGAAAAGATACCTGCACCCCTTTGTTGATGGCAGCATTATTCACAGTGGCCAAAACAAGGAAACAACCTAAGTGCCCATGAACAGACGAATAGATAAGAAAATAAAAAAAGATAATTAAAAAAGGCATATTATTAGGCCATAAAAAGTAAGAAAATCTTGCCATTTGCAACAATATGGATAGACCCTGATGGCATATCCTAAGTGAAATAAGTCAAAGAAAAATACTAAATTATCTCACTTACATATGAAATTTTAAAAAGCCAAACTCATAGGAACAGAGTAGAGCAGTGGTTGCCCAGAGGGGGACAGGGAAATTAGGAGATGTTGGTCAACGGGTACTCACTGTCAATTATGAGTAAGTCCTCGGGACGTAATGTACAGCATGGTGACGATAGTTAATAATACTGTAGTATATACTTGAAAGTTGTTGAGAGAGTAGATATTAAATGTTCTCATCACACACACAAAAAAGAAAAATGGCAATTATCAAGTGATGGATGTGTCAACTAACCTCGTTAGGTAATCACGTATGCAATGCATACATGAAATAAATCACATTGTATATCTTAAACTCACACAATGTTATACGCAACTATATGTTAATGAACCTGGGGGAAAAATAAATTTTTTAAATGATGTTTTTTATTCAAGACCCAAATAGTCAACCCTTACTGGCCTGCTAAAGAAACATGCATCCCTCTAAACCTACTTTACTATCAGGGAAGAGCTTGGACAGTCATGTAAGATGATCTGACACACTATTTTGTTCTTTAAGTCTAGCCAATATTCCAGTATCCTCCTGAGACACTGAGAGTCTTAATAACATACTACACATTAATTTAACAATCACAGAGTATCTTAAGTCTAACAAATATCCCAATATCTTCCTGAGAGATTGAGAGTCTTAATAATATACTACATATTAATTTAACAATCACTGAGTATCTACTACATTTGAGGCATAATAATAACAATTCAAACTGCACCAACAGAGAAGATTCTGTACCCAGAAAATTTTACTCTGAACCTGATTCAAATTAGTAGTGCATTTTGTTGGTGCTGCCAGACTGCTTTTTATTTATTTATTTTATTTTGTTGTTTTTTATTTATTTTTGATAGAGAGAGAGTGAGCAGGGGAGGGTCAGAGAGAGAGAGGGACAGAGGAATGAAGCCAGGCTCTGTGCTGACAGCAGCGAGCCCCATGGAGGGTTCAAACTTAAAAACTGTGAGAAAATGACCTGAGCTGAAGCTGGACACTTACCCAACTGGGCCAGCAAGGTGCCCCTGCTTTTCCTGAGCCCGTGTCCATCCCCGAATTGCTGTTTAAGTGTTGGCTGTTAAGAACTCAGAGCTGCCCCTGCTTTCCAGAATTGGTGATAGAAACCACCTGGTTTCAGGGTTCTATCTCCTATTTTCATTCCAAAACCCTCCAGAGCAATCCTCAAGGCAGGACAACCTTGCCTGTGATTCACGCCTTTCTCCCAAGGGCCCAGGCCAAGGCTATGCTGCCCCTAGGACCACATCCTCACTCAGTTCTATCTCCCTCCTTACTCTGCTTCCCTCACTTCCAAACAGGGTTTTATTCCTAAAGAGCACTTCCTCGATAAATTACCAGCATCCAAATCCCTATCTCAGGCTCTGCTTCCAGAAAACATGGACCTAAGGGCACTGATTTCATTCACTAGAGAGCTAGAGAAAGTCAAAGGTTTTATTGACTGATTTTTGTGGTTCATAATCTCTAAGACTATATTAATATCATAGTCATTATTTTACAGATAGGGATTTCTTGGTATTTGGTAGACAATACACTGTTTGTCCATAAAGGTAATTCCAAAGGGATCACTAAAGATTTTATAAAAACTGAAATATAAAATGTCTGATGTATTCAGCATAGTCTAAATCCTAAATCTGACTTCATTTCTCAAGCTATATGGGGAAAAAGTGCTGAGTCTGATCTGGCCTGATGTAAAATGAAATTGAAACAGAATAAACATATATCAGAAACAAAATCAGAAAGAATATTTTTCTCAGACCATACTTCAATACAAGAAATAAACAAAACCCTATAATTAGCTAGTGCTGCTACTGCCCTAATTCTCTTGCATTTTCAGGCGGGTCATAGAAAATCATTCTTGGGCAAAGAGGAGAAAAAGACCGTATCAGTATCTTTACATTTCATTCTTCATCCTCAGTAGAGTGAGTTCTACACAACTGTGGTGGTCCAGGTAGCCATGAAAATAAGAGCTCTGTAGGGGCTCGGTTAAGTGACAGACTCTTGGTTTTGGCTCAGGTCATGATCTCATGGTTCATGAGTTCAAAACCTGCGTCAGGCTGTGCACTGACAGCACAGAGCTTGCTTGGGATCCCTCTCTCTCTCTCTGCCCCTCCCCTCCTGTTCTCTCTCTCTCATTCTGAAAATAAATAAATAAATTTAAAAAGGAAAGAAGGGAGGGAGGAAGGAAGAAAGGAAAGAAGGAAAACAACAATTCTAAAATCCCTGGGGAGCAAAGGGACCCAGGAGTCCTCCCCTGGTTGCCTAGAAGATGCTTCCTCCAGGAGTCATGCTGCATGTGGGCTTTTCCCTTTGCAGACCCCAGAAAAGATGAAGAGTTTCACGATTTAATAGTGCTTATTACAGTAGTGAATATAAACTAATATTACACATCAGATAGTCACCAGTATCCCATCATCTAAAAGGAAAAAAAACGGTATATAGACCAAGATATGCTAAAAGTCAAAGCCCGCACTCCAAAATATACACTTATCTATAGTAAAAGCCTAACTAACATATCATAAGGAAGTTATCTTATTCCCTAGGGCCAGAATTTAAAAAAACAGGGTACTAATAATATGCAATTTATATTTTCCCAATAGGTGTCTTTACTTCATTTCTTCTATGTCTTCAGTTAGCATCTTGATTTTTAAAAATCAGCAAAACCAAAACCATACACAGCAACCATTCATTCAGAAAACCAATTTTAATGCCTGAACTATAAGTTTAGCCGATTTCTTAATGTTTGAGGAGGACTGAAAAATCTCTAAAGCTAGATGGTAATTATAAAGAATTCACTATCACATGATCAAAAAGCAAAACAGAAACTCACCGCCAGGTACGCTGTACCAGGCAGCACCGTTGGTTGTTCCGTCTATGAAGCTGCTGTCGTCGTCATTCTTGCGACATGGTGGCCGATTGGGGTCAGACATGGGTGGGTTAAAAGCGGAGTACGCTCGAGCCAGGCTTTGGAAAATGGCATCATCTGGGCAGGAGCTATACTCATGAGCACTGCCTAGAGAATAAACCCACAGATTAAAGATATTAGCACAGACCAAGGAGCACTCCATGTTTCCTGAAGAGTGATTCAGTGTTGGCTCTTGCTGATGCACTTCTGTAGTTACATCACTATGGAAGAGGAGTGAAGGTTAAGAGCTCAACAATTACACTTAGTTTTTAAGTTCTATAACATTCCGTTCCATGCAACAATGTAGAAATTGGGCAGAATGCACATTCCACTTATGAACTGAAAGCTTCAGGAGAGAAGGTGATAAACTTGTGGTGAACTAGACCTGAGAAAACAGTAAGATTTCCATTCTTAAAATTTTTATTTTAAAAATGTACCCGTTGGGGCGCCTGGGTGGCTTAGTCGGTTGGGCGTCCGACTTTCACTTGGGTCATGATCTCGCGGTTCGTGGGTCCGAGCCCCGCGTCGGGCTCTGTGCTGACTGCCGGCTCAGAGCCTGGAGCCTGTTTCAGGCTCCCTCTCTCTCTGACCCTCCCCTGCTCACGCTCTCTCTCTCTCTCTCTCTCCTAGAAAAAAAAAAAAATGTACCCGTAACAACCTCACAGCCACCGTGAGCCACTCTCACACCTATTTTTAGTATTTGAGTTTAAATGTTTTAAAAGATCTCTTTTGTTATGTATAATGGAAATAAATAATACACATTTGGATACACTATATTCTTCTTCATATATTACAAAGTATGCTAGGCTTTTAAATTTCCCAGCTCTTGACAAACTATGAAATCTCTAAATTTTCATGATGTTTCAGCAGAGACTTTTCCTCAAAGCTCAAAGTTTCCAATATCTAAAATTATTATCCTCTGCTTACAGAAACCAATTCATCAAAATCCCCTGAGAATCCATCCAAAGCAGGAAATTTCTTGTAGAAAAAAAAAAGTTGAAAATAACTATCTGGCTAAAGTTTGCTGTGCCTGAAATTTAACTAAAACTAGTTAGAGTAAGTCAAAGTATCACTCCCCTCCCTCACACCACTAGAAATAGCTCCAATCGGAAAAGTGTGAATATACGGTAAGATACTAGAGATCACATGGACCCTCATCAAGCTCTGGCAAGACTGCTTCCATTTTTAAGCCATCTTGTACACACACCCATATACCTTCTATTCTCTTTCCGTTCTACCAGTTCAAGAATGATCCAAGTATGATGTCTGTTTTCTCCCCTTCTCTTGCATTCTGTCAAGATCACCTTCCTCTTCAACTAAACTTATGAAAAACTTACAGTCCTTTTCTGCCATATATACCTGTGCCTCATGAAACAAGGGATGTTCTGTTAAACATATATTTCTACAGGTGAAAATCACTTAATGACCAGTTCCTTAAAAGAATATTATAGAAATTGTTCTATAAATCCTCATAAAGTAAGTGTAAACCTTGAACCATGAAAGAAACAAGAAAAACACCTACCACTCCGAGTCTCATCATACGGGTAATTGGCCACAAGGTCTCCTCCGTGGAGATTGGCAGAGAGCACGAAAGGAATATCCATAATCCAATGAATGACGGCCTTGGTCTCAGGAGCAAGCTGGATTCAAGATTAGAGATTAAAAGGATTATACAAGTGGTTATCAGTGGTGGGATCACCTGACAGGAAAGGCACAGAAAAGGAAAACAAGAACAACAATCCTTGAAAGCTGGGCATATTTCAAGCACTTTGTGGCTGTTTTCATAAAGATAAAAAAGATTCCAGTCAGAACAGCATTTCCATCTCTATCTTCTGACTTATAATAAGAAAATATTGCAATAGTGTGTAAATTTCCTTATAAGTTTTACTTTTGTGAGCTGCCAGCTTTTTTCTCTTTGAAACTTGAAAACCGTCATGCAAATCACTTACAAATTCTGAGGCATCTCCAGCTGATCTTTGTTAATAATAGCTAAGAGTAAGGAAAGGAAAAAAGAAAATAGTTGAAGAACTAGGTTCTTTCCCTACAGTGATTAAACTCTAGAAATACATGGTAGAGTTTATTTCTTTTATTATTAATAATTATTATTTTCTTCTATTGCTTACTGTTTTTCCAGTTCCCTCTACTTCTAACACTGTCTCTGTAAAAAATATTAAACTGAGTCTCTTTCAAAACTCACTGCAAAACATCAGTTTACTTTAAGAAAACCATTTTAAACAAAGGCAAAAGTTTCAGAAATTCATGCTGTCTTTTAATGACTCACAGCCCTTCATATCTTGGAGGAGGAACAAACAAAGGAGGAAAGAAATTTATAGCAAAGATTAATCTGGAGCCAGGAGCTTGATCTTTCATGTGATGAATTGTTAATACTAACTAGGAAGACTCGCAAATCCCCAAGTACCTCATTGATTTAAAAAAAGAAAAACATTTTCCTGGAGATGTGATTCGTACCGTTCACTGGGACAGAAAATCTAACAGCATCAGTAGGGTTTGATGGTTACAGTAAGATCCTATATTTCTGTAGCTCTGTTCAGTTTATGAATGAGCATCACCACATTCCCATTGCATACACAAAGATATTCATCTCCCCTTCACAGGGAAGAATCTAGGGGTTGAGTGTGTCAATAATATATCTAGGTTCACACAGCTGAGGATTCAGTTAATGAAACTATAAAGCCCATGTTTTTGTAAGTATGTCAACTTTAATATATCAAAACTACCTATTTTTCATGTAGGCAACTTACAACTTGTGAAAAAGTGTGATTTAGAATAGGGTGTTTTTTTTATTATTTGTTTAATTTGTTTATCTCATTCTTCCTATAAAAATGGTTTTTTGTAGGGGCACCTGGGTGCCTCAGTAATCTGACTTTGCCTTTTGGCTCACTGTCATGATTTCACAGTTCATGACATGGAGCCCCATGTTGGGCTGCTTGGGATTCTTTCTCCCTTTCTCTCTGCCTCTCTCTCTCTTTCTCTCTCTCTCTCTCAAAATAAATAAAATAAACTTTAAAAATGTTTATTGTATAGTCAAATCATGGAAAGAGCCTAAATGTCCAACAACTGATGAATGGATCAAGAAGATGTGGTTTATCTATACAATGGAATACTACATGGCAATGAGAAAGAATGAAATCTGGCCATGTGTAGCAACGTGGATGGAACTCAAGGGTTTTATGCTAAGTGAAAGAAGTCATGCAGAGAAAGACAGATACCATATGTTTTCACTCATAAGTGAATAAGGAGAAACTTAACAGAAGACCATGGGGGAGAGGAAGGGGAAAAAATAGTAACAGACAGAGAGGGAGGCAAACCAATACTGAGAACAAACTGACGGTGGATGGAGGAGACAGAGAGAGGGGAAAATGGGTGATGGGCATTGAGGAAGTCACTTGTTGGGATGAGCACTGGGTGCTATATGGAAATAACTGGACAATAAACTATATTAAAAAAAATGTTTATTGTAGAAAATGTAAAGGAGACAAACACAAAGAAAAATTAAAATTACCCATAATTTTACCTTCTCAAGATACCCACTGCTAACATTTACATGTATCTTTCTCAGTCTCTTTCCAATGCACTTATATATTTTTAAAATGTGATCATTTATGTATCATTTCATACGTGGCCCTTTTTGTTTCACAGCATATAACAAATACTTTTTCATGTCATTGAATAGTCTTCTAAATTACTGTGTTAATGTATGAGTAGTATATAATATATAGATATATAATATATATATATATATATAGATTCTTAAACAGGAATAAAATAATAGCTAATACTTATTAAATACTTTCCTCCAAAAATTATATATTTACCAAAATTTTCCTTTACTGGGTTCATGTTTTTATATATACAGATTTTATGTTGATCTATGCTGATATTTGTGAGATGGATTTGTCTCAATTTCATTTATTGAATCTATACTCTCTTTTCACAATGATTGGAAACATTCCCTTACCATACACTAAATTCTTACACATACTTAAATTTGTTTCTAGAATTCAAATTAAGTTAAATCCAGTTTAAGTTTTGATTTAAATCAACCTTGAAAGAACTAATATAGAACACTTAATCAAAAAAATCTTTAATCCAAAAAAATGCATATGCTTTTCTTTGCAATGAATTTATGATTTATTAGGCTCGACTCCTAAAAAATGGCAATAACGTCATATGATAAGAGTACAACACAGTCTTTTAGCATATTCTGTTTAAAGTTTTCATGGTCCTATTGTATTTCTTTTCAATCCTCTTCCATGTCTATCCCTTTCATTCCTCCTAACCATTCAAATCCAGTGATTGGTACTGACAAATATTTTAATGAGTTCAGAAGAGACAGAAATCTCTGAAGACTTTAGGAAGAAGGTGGAACTCCACTATGCCTTGAAGGAAAAGTAAGGGAGGCTTTCGATAGGAGGAAAGGTAAGTGGTAAAATAAGAAAGGAGGAAAACACACAAGCAGGAAGCAGGCAGGCACCCCCTGGGGCAAAGGACTGGTTTGAATGGGAGCTCAGGAGGCAAAGCCATACTGTGGCAGGTGATACTGTTGTATTTATTATTCACCTGAAAACGGTTCAAAACAGTGTGGATGGTATGCTTCCATAGAGTCACAGATTGATACATGCATAAAAAATAATTCTGGGTGTGCCTAGGTGGCTTAGTCGGTTAAGTATCTGACTTCAGTTCAGACAGGTCATGATCCTACAGGTTCGTGAGTTCAAGCCCTGTGTTGGGCTTAGCATGACAACTCAAAGCCTGGAGTCTGCCTGGGTGGCTTAGTTGGTTAAGCATCCGACTTCGGCTCAGGTCATGATCTCATGGTTTATGGGTTCGAGCCCCACGTCAGGATCTGTACTGAGAGCTCAGAGCCTGGAGCCTGTTTCAGATTCTGTATTTCCCTCTCTCTCTGACCCTCCCCTGCTCACACTGTCTCTCTCTCTCTCTCTCTCTCTCTCAAAAATAAATTTTTAAAAACACATCAGAATAAATTTTATAGTCCTGAATACACAAAGTCATATTCGGCCACCAGGTTTGATCTATTGTTAAGTCTTATATATATACTATTGCTAATATACGTGTTACCAGTATGTTCAAAAGTAAGTGAGTAAATTCCACAATTTGACAAATTAAACTCAGTTTGTCTTTGGCTATTAATAGAATGCTTTAGGCTGTCTACATGCTGAGATCTTCAGAGCACCATAATTATGTCTTTAAGAAATCCATAGAGAAGCTTCTGGAACACCTTTAAGATTAAGCCCCAATAGAAGCTAGAATCAACTATGACCTATCTTTAAAATTTCCATTTAAAGACTGTAAATATAATGCAAATGTTATGCTCTATAATTAGATGGCTTTGGCTTTTAAAATATATTAAAGCTATATTGATTTCCCTTTCTTCCCAACTGTGGCCATTAAAGACAAATATAAATTTAATAAAATTGTTTGATTTAATCCGCTTCATTTTCAAACAATCCAGGCCAAGTCTCAGGTACTAAACCCAGATAACACTGATGGGTGACCAGGCCAAAGAGCTCAAGAACAGATGAGAAAAGACA
The DNA here is from genome assembly GCA_017311185.1 of Proteles cristata cristata. NCBI lineage: Eukaryota > Metazoa > Chordata > Mammalia > Carnivora > Hyaenidae > Proteles > Proteles cristata. Next base: position 259,946 of record JAESUZ010002548.1, on the reverse strand, counting down.
GCAGCAAGAGAGAACTTTTATTTAGGGGCTCAGAAGAACCAGGAAGCAGTTGGAGAACTTGGTAAAAATGCCGACTCCTCTTCACCACCCAGTCCCACAGCACACACACACACACACACACACACACACACACACACACACACACACACACACCCAGGCTTCCTGGATCAGCATTCACAAAAGTCTGCATTTGGGGGGCACCTGGGTGGCTCAGTGGGTTAAGTGTCAACTCTTGATTTCAGATCAAGTCATGATCTCACGGTTCATGGGTTCCAGCCCTGTGTTGGGCTCCTCACTGACAGCCTGCTTGGGATTCAATCTCTCTCCCTCTCTCTCTACCCCTCCCCCTGCGTGCTGGCTCACACGCTTTCTCTCCCTCTATCTCTCTCTCAAAATAAATAAATAAAAACTTTTTTTTAATCTGCATTTTTAATCCCTAATTCCTGCAAATCTTGACATTAAAAACCATTAGAAGGCCAGATGGGCAGTTATCAGAAACAGTGCTGGGGGGATGGGGAGGGAAACGGGTGAAGGTGGCCAAAAGGTATAAGCTTCCAGTTATAAAATAAGTCATGGAGATATAATGACCACATGGTGACTCTATTGAAAATGATGTATTCCGTATCTGAGGTTTCTAAGAGAGTAGATCTTAAGCGTTCTCGCACAAGAAAAAACTGTAACTAGGTATGGTGACTGATGGTTAACAAGATTTATTGTGGTTATTTCACAATCCATCCAAACTCCAAATCAGTATGTTGCACATCTGAAATTAGTGTTACGTTATACGTCAGCTGTATCTCAATAAAAATAAATAAATAAACATAGAAACTACTATAAGCGATACAGAAACTGAAAAGGAGAAGTCAGAAAAGGGGAAATGTGTAATAATATTAACAAAATGCCTACTTTATTTCTCCTACCAGGCAGAGTCTAAACACTGTCTCAGTCTTAATGACAGAGATGGAAACAAGACAAAATGAACCAGATGTGAGCAATGTCATCCCAGGATTATCAGGCAGGTTGACTGAAGATTTATTTAGTCTAACGTAAACACACCTTGCTTCTGTTCCAGGAAAGAGACCAAATTTTTAATTTTTATGGATTTCTCTTTAATTTACCTTTACTCAGAAAAAGTCTTGGCATTGAAATATTTTTAATGAAACCTCTAATTTTTTCAAAGTACCATGAACGTACATCTTTTAAATAAGAATTGCTTATGCTAGAAACAAGAAAGTATCCAATAGAGAGATGATGCAAATATTACACAAGTTCTACCAGGGAAGAGGAAGGTAGTGCTGCCAGAAAATGATGGCATCGCACAAAGGCTGCCAATCAAATGTCCTGTCAACATGAGCGTATTTCATAGATTCTGCTACACAAGATGACAGGAATTCCTTTTCTCATTTCTCAGGTTCAGCGAAGACAGCACAGGCAGGTTAAGGTAAGCAATGAGTGAAGTCTGTAGGCTAATATCAGCATTGGGTTCCCACAACAGTTTTTCATTTCTGTCGTACCCCTCACAGCTTATCACACAAGACCGCCCTCCTTTCACCTCTGCTGACCTCACCCAGTCCCCTGCCTTTCTAGCTCTCCCTTCCTCCAAGAAAGATGTATGGGGGCTCAGAAAACGCAAATGTATCTGTGAATCAGAAGAAGGAATGTGTTTTTTTGTTTGTTTTGTTTCTTTTGTTTTTTTACAAATAGTTTATTGTCAAATTAGTTTCCACATAACACCCAGTGCTCATCCCCACAAGTGCCCTCCTCCATGCCCACCCCTCCTCCCCTCCACATCCACCAGTCCTCAGTTTTTGTCAGCATTCAAGAGTCTCTCATGGTTTGCCTCTCCCCTTTCCCCCACCATTTCCGCCCTTCTTCTCCCCCTTGGTCCTCTGTTAAGTTCCTCCTAATCCTCCTATACGTGCACACATATGATATTTGTCTTTCTCTGCCTGACTTATTTCGCTCAGCATAACACCCTCAAGGTCCATCCATGTTGCTACACATGGCCAGATTTCATTGTTTCTCATTGCCATGTAGTATTCCATGGTATAGATAAACCACATCTTCTTGATCCATTCATCTGTTGATGGACACTTAGGCTCTTTCCATGTTTTAGCTGTTGTGGAGAGTGCTGCTATGAACATTGGGGTACATGTGCTCCTATGCATCAGCATTTCTGTATCCCTTGGGTAAATTCCTAGCAGTGCTATTGCTGGGTCATAGGGGAGTTCTATTGTTAGTTTCCTGAGGAACCTCCACACTGTTTTCCAGAGGGGCTGCACCAGTTTACATTCCCACAAACAGTGTAGGAGGGTGCCCGTTTCTCCACATCCTCGCCAGCATCTAGAGTTCTCTGATTTGCTCATTTCAGCCACTCTGACTGGTGTGAGGTGGTATCTCAGTGTGGTTTTGATTTGTATTTCCCTGATGAGGAGGGAAGAAGCAGGAATGTTTAAGGCACTCACTTATCAGGTTCTGCTAGAATCCTCAGCCCCTGCCAACCCTTTTCTAAGACCAGTTTCCACTTGTAGGCATAGCCCAAGTTTCTGGAATGAATCCTAAATATAGGCAGGACAGTTTTAAGAACTTTACACCAAGAACCCAGGACCCTCTCTATCTCCTGGACCTTCTCTCTGGTGCCCCACCCACATAAGGAATGCTTGTGTGAAACTCCAACTATGGATTTCAGATATTGTGATGTGCTTGTCAAGCTGGATTGCATTCATTCATAATAGGTTTTCAGCCTGCTGTGGCTGACTCAAATATAAACTAGAATTCTTGCAACCAAAAGACTGAAATCTAGAATTAAAAGGCAAAACAGCTATATAAATAAATATAACAAACACAAAGCTCTATATAACTGTAAGCCCCATACTGAAGTATTTATAAAGAACATAAAGGAAGCTGAACAGGATCTGTCTGGAAGAGCTGAAGAAGGCGTCACAGGGGATATGAAATGAAGAAAGGAAAGAGCATGCTAGACAGTTGGAACAGCACATACACAGGCATAAAATAATTAGAAGAGGGACAGACGCCTGGGTGGCTCAGTCGGTTGAGAGTTGGACTTCCGCTCATGATCTCAGTTTGTGAACTTGAGCCCTGGGTTGAACTAGCTGCCTGTCAGTGCAGAGCCTGCTTCAGATATTCCGTTCCCCTCTCTCTCTGCCCCTCCTCCACTCGCTCCCTCCCTCAAAAATAAGCATTAAACAAATTATTAGAAAATGGTATGCTTAGGGAGCAAAAAGGAGCTGGTGGACTAGAGTGTATGGAATAGGAGAGCCAGACTGAGGAGTGGATCGGCCAGCCACTGCCAGGAGCCAAGGGAGATTTGATTTGAGCTGCCTTGGCATTATAATAAAATGGAGAAATCGTACTTTCCACGCTCTCACTTAGGAAAGGTACAAAAAGCAATTGGTGAGCCAAAGCGGAATTGCCTGTAAAAATCGAAGAGAAACTGAAAGCTGCCAACGGCAGCTCTCCACCTTTCTTCCACGATGGGCTCTATCGCTCCCCAGGTAACTGAAAACAACATGAAAACAACATTGGTTTGAAGGAGCATCAAAGTTCAGCAGAGATGTCAATGCATCCCTCTAACTCTGAGGTACATAAGGTAGAGCACTGAGAAAGGATACTGAAATGATAACAGTAGTTCTGAATCCTGACTTCAAGTACTTTATATCTATTAACTCGTTCAATCCTTATAACCACCCTATGGGGTAGACACTATTATCACCTTTGTATCTCAGATGAAGAAGCAGAAGCATATAGTGATTAAATAACTTTCCAAAACTCATGCAGCAAATATGGAGCCAGGATCTGAACCAAGATGGCTGCCTCCAGAGTCTCCACACTGAGCCATCACACAATTCTGACATACTGAGTTTTTACCCTATCCTCCGGACAGTGGAGAGCTGGCAAGGTTTTATAAGCAATGGGGCAATAATCTGTGTATGAAGATCACTCTGGAGGAATTTGAGAAGATTGAAGCGAGTTGGGAGAGGCTGAAACCCAAAGCAAGAAGAGGGGGGTCCTGTACTCATCACAGTAGGAGACAATGGGGGCCTGAACCAAGCAGTGGAATGAATCTATAGACGAGATGAGACTGAAGAAGTGTTAGAGCCCTCAAATCACTGGGATCTGACTGATTGTTGGTGGGAGGTGACAGTGACGGGAAAATCAAGACTTTGATGAGAGGGTAAATGAGAAAACACTGTTTTCTTATGGAAAATGTTTGTTTTTGAGGCCCTGGGTGTCACCAGATAAAGGGACTCACTGAGCAAGTAAAATAGAGAAAGAGAACCCCACAGGAGATCAGGAGTTGGAGAGATGGGTCTGTAGAGACAGAGATAAGGGTAGCAGATTGCACCCTGAAGGCCAGCACTTAGCCAAGGTAGAGGAAGCAGGGAAAGAGACTGAGCAGTAATTGGAAAGGCAATAGAAGGGGCAGGAGAGAGTGCAGTTGTGCAACGCAAAGAAGGAGAAAGTTCTGGAAAAAAAGAAGAAGATGAACAGTGTAAAATGCTGTGATGTACTGATAAAGCGCCTCTGAAAGGGCCATGAAGACATTTTAAGACCCCCCCCTCAACTGGATTCTTCTCTCCTGCCCCCACCCCCACCTCTTATTCCCCTGACCCCCACCCCGGTCCAATTCCAAGGTCTTCAACCTTGACTTTCCAGGCATTGGCTAATTATCCCATACAAGCTTTAACGTTACTCTTATGTCCTCCATTCTGACGAAGATATCAGAACATAGTTCCCTAGGCTAGAAAACAGAACCCAAGGAAACTATACATATTCTCTACCTTCGTGTTTTGATCCACAATCTTCTTCAGATTTTTCAGCAGATGATTATTTGGACCACCTTCTTTCTCATTAACATAAACTATCCTATCCAGGTCTGGAAAGTTCCGGTTCAGATCTATTCCCTGGGCATTGCTTCGACCCACAAACCAGTCCTTGAGCTCACCAGGCTAAAAGAATCAAGGAGAAGAATAATAAGTTATTTAGTATCATTGTTACTATCTAATTAAGGTTTTCATTAATGATTTTTAAAATAATTTATTAAGATTAACTATTTCCGCAATATCCTCTCAAAGCTGCATTTTCACTCTCTTACTGACAAACACATGAAGGTATCAGATTGAAAGTATTAGTTATACTTACTTCAAAAAATAGTTTCAATGAATAATATTTTAAATATTAACAATAATTACATTTAAGTGACATGTATCATCAAACTGCAAAAAATATCTGTACATATTAGAAATAGATAATTACTTTCAAAGTATGCTAGTCTAGGGGCACCTGAGTGGCTCAGTTGGTTTAGCATCCAACTTTGGGTCAGGTCATGATCTCAAGGTTTGTGGGTTCAAGCCCTTCATTGGGCTCTGTGCTGACAGCTCAGAGACTGGAGTTTGCTTCTGCTTCTGTGTCTCCCCATCTCTCTGCCCCTCCCCTGCTCATGCTCTGTCTCTCTCTTTCCCTCCAAAAATAAAAAACATTAAAAACATTTTTCTTTCAAAATAAAGCATCCTAATCTAGATTTGGGTTTAAGTAAAATATTCACTGGCTCTGTAAATTACAGCAATCAAGTTTTTAAGTATTCAAAAGAATAAATTACTAAAGAAGATTGGAGGTTTAAAAAAAGTTTAACATAAATTATTTACAAATTAGTAATATACCTCCCTCTTATAGTCTTCATGAAAAACTTCATAGAGCTCTGTAAATTGAGAAATTTTAAGCCCTTCATTCCTATAATGGTATAATCTGGAAATTTAGTGAATTTCAAGACATTTAGCTATATTCCCTAATGCATATTTCTTGCTTTACTATTACATTGTACATAATTTATGATATAGAGCCAATCCCCATATTCTTGTGATTATACAAACTCAGATAACTTAGACTCAAAGGAATAAAAATCTATAACAGAAGATAAAAATGATAATCTTTTGTCACTCTGTCTTACAGTTCTGAATATACATAATTATATTTATAATTATTACTTATAATAAATAATCTTACAGTTCTTATAGTAGTAAATAATTTAATTCTCTATGTTATCAGAATTTTTCTTTTATAAATTTAGAAATTGTATCAATGTTATTCACAGAATTTCACTGTCTGGGTTTCTTACCACGTCAAGCTGTCAGATCACTGGATCTTTTATTTTTAAGGTACAAATCAACTTCCTAACTGTAGGTGAACATATTAATAAGTACTTTTGTACACTCCCATAAAATAAAACTGCTTCAAACTGTAGAAAATAACTAATGTTCTCCATACCTGTGCAAACAAAAAGGGAACATATGCCATATATCTTCTCTTGAAATGTTGTCATTACTTTCCAGCTTCTCTAACAATTACAATGTATTAAGTTAATTTCATGTTAGATTTAGGAAGAGTTTTTGGTGTTGTTCTTTTTTACTTTACTCATCATACATAGACAAGAATTAAACATTGATCTGGCCAGAATTTTTCTTTCTTGGTGTCAGTAGAGGGCGCTATGTCATCACCTCACTCAGAGACAGCCGTGGCATTACTCTTCAACACTTGGCAGTCGTCTTATTTTTAGATTTTTTTAGAAGAAATGTATCTAGTCACAAATGTGGGTGAATCAACTGATTTATTTAACAACAAAACATTAATTAAATATTGACTTATTAACAAAATTTCTCATTCGCAATCTCTGGAAAAGAAATTCACCCACCATCCCTTTCCTTCTGAACTTTTTTCTTGCCAGCAAGTTGAATGGCATGTCACTTATATCCCTCTGCCCTCTATGTAAACTTCATATGAGTCTATTACTTACACATAAGCACATAGGTACAAACATGAAGGAACACAGCGTGCCCTGCTCTGAGCTGGCTAGAACTCACCTGAGATGCAGCCTTCTCAAAGCCATCAGGGTTGAGGGAAGGCATGATGTGGATACGAGTGTTGTGGATCAGCTTGACGATTGTCTCGTTCCCCTTTTGGTATTCGTTGCACAGGTATTGCGCCAGGAAAATGAGCAGTTCCCGTCCAACAGCCTCATTACCATGCATATTCCCAATGTATTTAAATTCAGGCTCACCTAATAGAGCAAAAATCGATAGTATGAAGACACTTTCTATAGCTTCAAATGGAATACAAATGACAGACAGTTATGAGTATATTGTATATCTCCTAATCTAAGCTGACAGTTTCTTCCCTCTCCAGAAATGATACCTAAGAAATCTACTTTAAATATCAAAAATACTCCAAGTGCTTCTTTCCTTCTAATTCTCTCTCTTTAGCTTACCCACTTGTTAAGGACTGAATTGTGTCTCCTCCAAATTCATATGTTGAAGCCCTAACCTCCAATGTGACTATATTTGGAGACAGGATCTTTAAAGAAATAAGTAAGGTTAAATGAGATCGTAAGGGTGGGAACCTAATCCTTTCAAGAAGAAGAAGAGACACCAATGATCTCTCTCCTCTCTCCCCAGGTGCATGGAGAAAAGGCCATTTGAAGACACAGCGAGAAGATAACCTGCAAACCAGGAAGAGAGGGCTCAGAAATCAACCCTGCTTATCCCTTACTCTTGGACTTTCAGCTTTCAGGACTATAAGAAAATAGATTCCTGTTGTTTAAGTCACCCAGTCAGTGGTATTTTGTTAGCACAACCCAAGCAGACAAATAGACCATCTTCACCCTCAATAAATAATATACCGCATACCTCCTACTGGTTGAAAACTGAACTTTGCTTTTTTTTCTTAGTCCTCACCAAACATCTAAAAGTAGGTATTATTTGGGGCACCTGGGTGGCTCAGTCGGTTAAACATCTAACTTTGGCTCAGGTCACGATCTCACAGTTCATGAGTTTGAGCCCCACATTGGGCTCTGCGCTGACAGCACAGAGCCTGCTTGGAATTCTTTCTCTCTCCCTTTATCTGCCCCTCCCTTGCTTGTACTCTCTCTCTCTCTCTCTCTCTCTCTCAAGATAACTAAATAAACTTGAAAAACTTGAAAAAAAATAAAAGTAGGTATTATTTTATGATGAGCAAACTGAACTTCAGAGTGCTTAAGAAGCCTGATCACAGGGGCTCCTGGGTGGCTTAGTCAGTTAAGCATCCAACTTTCGCTTAGGTCATGATCTCGCGGTTCGTGGGTTCGAGCCCCGCGTCGGGCTCTCTGCTGACTGCTAGCTCAGAGCCTGAAGCCTGTTTCAGTCTGTGACACCCTCTCTCTCTGACCCTCCCCTGCTCATGCTGTCTCTCTCTCTCTCGCTTAGAAATTAAAAAAAAAAAAAAAAAAAAAGAAGCCTGATCACAGTAACAGCCCATGAAGCCAGGATTCAAAAACTGGTCTTCTCATTTAGTTAAGAGTCTGTTGCTGTAGTAGTAGTAGTAGTAGTAGTGGTAGTAGTAGTAGTTGCTGTTGTTTTCCCTCTTTTTAATCCAAGTGATTAAAAGCATGAACTTCTGGAACCAGAGTGCATGGGTTCGAATCCTAGCACCAAGACTTACTGGCCAGCCTTGAGCAAGTCACTTTGGCTCTCTATGGCTCTGTTTTCCCTACAAAAGGAAAGAATAGAGTCTACCTGTAAGATTATTGTAAGAACTAAGTGAAAGAATGAGTATAAATGCTTCAAACAGTGTCTGGCAAGTAACAAGTGCTATGTGTTTGCTGCAATTATTTTCAATATTACTATGATGATTATTTCACGTTACCTTATCATCGTGAGGTTTTTCCGTACATAATCTAATTTTCTCTTTACAAAAGTCCACTAAAATGGGAAAGACAGATATTTTTATTGCCATTCTTGTAAAAATGCAACCCAGAGAGGATATGTTTTGCTGAAGGGCTCAGAATTCAACCACACATCACTGTGGCCCGCTTCTGCCACTCTGTGCTGCATTTTAGAAGGAGCAATAAAATTGCAGAGCCTTGCAGCAAATGATCTTATTTAATTTTGTTGTTCTGTTCCCTTCTGCTTCATCCATCCCCCAGGCCCAATTTCTGCAGTAGAAAGGATTTTCCCACTTACAAAATTCCTAGGACTGCTCACTCCTGGTAAAAGAAAACCTGGAAATATTTTTCTTCTGGAAATATATTATCTGAACATCCTTTGCATGAGATTCCTGAGTGTGTGATTTAAATAACTACCTATTACAGACAACCATGTCCTTGTGTGACCTTTCAACCGGCACTTAAGCTAATCTTAATCTAAGGATCAGGCAGGAGCAGGGTCAGTGCTATTTATAAAAAAGTGCCCCTCACTTTTTTACTTTGAGGGAAAGTCGCTAATAAAAATACCTCCAGGGACTTGCCCACCAGATATGTGAGAAGAGACATTGCTTTTGCTTCTGATTTCAAATGTCATAATAACCTTCTTCCTTTCTGTCAAACTCGCGTCCTTTATACCTTCCCCTTACTCGATATTAATCTGATTGAGGCACAGAAGAAACTGTAGCAGTCCTCTACAAAAGAAAATAGAGATCAAAGAGCAGGGGAAGATGACAAGCCTCTTTGACAAAGTTATTTGAGAAGATTGCACTGTGCGAGGCAGTCTGGTCCTGCCTCTCACCCAAACACAGCTTTGTCGGAGGATTCAGTCACTCAGAAGAGCTCCGCCCACAACCCCTAAGAGTAGATGAACTCACTGAAATTTTGTATTACTTCTCTGGTTAAAAAAGTATATATATATATAATATATATTATATATATACACACATATATATTTAAAAATATATTTTATATATAAATATTATTATATATTAATTAATAAGTAAATATGTATTAATATTTAATATGTTAAAGAAATATATTTTATAATTATATATAATTACTTATATATTTATAAATTTATTTAATTATTTATAATAATTATAATTATTATAATTTATATACTATATAAAATATTATATATATATTTACTCAATTATAGGAGAAATAGCAAACTCACATTCACTTAGCCCCCCGGTGTGTTTGGTCCTCACAGTATATTTTATATGTGAATCCAAATGCTTTGGCAAAGTACTTGCTCTCCAGGCTCTGCCATAGGCATGACCACCCCGTATGGCTGCACAAATGCCTGGTTTTCAAAGTCAGAAAATTTCTGATGTGGTTTTGCTCCTTCAACTCTGTAGGGAATTTCTCTCAGGAGCAAATCTCCCCCCAAATGTCTCTTATATTTATGAGGAGATAGTAATAATAATAATAATAATAGCAATGCTTGAGTTTGACGTGAAGATAGAACGGTAAAGGTCATTTTACAGAAGACATTAATGTATGGAAATGAAATTCAAGGCACATGTGACTTAGCAAAAGAAAAGGCAAATGTATTTTTATCTTCTGCTGTCTTCTGGAACAAATTAGATTGCTAGATAATGCCATCCCCAGAATACAGAAGAGCTGTGTTAAGCCTACTGATGTGTCTCGTGAGATGAAGAGCCACACTTTTTAAATACAGTGTCTGTTGGGGGTGCTTGGGTGATTCACTTGGTTAAGTGCTGACTTCGACTCAGGTCATGATCTCACAGTTCGTGGGCTCGAGTCCTGAGTCGGGCTCTGTGCTTGTAGCTTGGAGCCTGGAGCCTACATCGAATTCTGTGTCTCCCTCTCTCTCTGCCCCTCCCCTACTCACACTCTGTCTCTTTCAAAAATAAATAAACATTAAAAAAATACTTAAATATAGCATCTGTTGGACACATATGCAGAACTGGTGTCTGGCACTACAGGAGACCTAGGAGCCAAAAGAGGAGCATTCTGGAACTCTAAGAATGTAAGGTCAGGAGGAGGACAAAGAGGTGCACATGGACAATATTCGGCAGTCAGGCAACAATGAAGAAATGTTGGATACATAACCAACCACCTTCAAGGTTCTAAAGTGGGATATTCCTACTTCCTGTAAAGCCCTTCTCCAGCCCTTTGCCCTCCCACGGTCAAATTTATCTTTTCATGACGCAGCCCCCATTGGGTGTTCTCTACCTAACTAACTTCCTTCCCATTTGCTTTCACCATAAAGACCCAAATTTCCTACAAGGGCTTTCATTCCCCTGTGGTTCATCCTGCTGCACCTCTCTGGTCTCCTGAGACACCTTCTTCACTGCCTGCCTTTCAGCCATTGGCTCTGGCCTGTGAGGCATGGTCTTTACTTCTCACACACACATCGTGCCCTCACGTTCTTCCAATCATGGAAGAGTGCCTACTCAAAGTATCTCTAGTCTAAGTCCAGCTCTTTTGTCCTGTTTACTACCTCAGTGTGAAAATATACATTAATCAGTGTGACTGTTTGATCTTCCACTCCAAGACAACATGGTCTATCAGGATTAGGATGGTATCTATCTTAGTTCACCGGTGCCTCGCTCCTACCCAAGGTAGAGCCTGAAACACAATGAGAGCACAATAAATATTGATTACATAAATCCATGTGTAAATGAATAAATGAATGGGCTCGCTTTTTATTTCCAACCTCCTGGCAGGATGACCGACAGCAGAAAGTGCCCTTGAGATGCAGATGAGCTGTGGCCACCTGAAAACTTTCTGGAGCAGTGAGGGGTAAAATGAATCCCTGAAGGAGACTTGAGGCAGGGTCAGGGAGTTCATGTCCTGGGGGCCATTATTTGGAGATCTCAATGCTTGCTGCTGTATCTGACATTCCCAAGCAGGAATGGAAATTCTTTGGGAATGAAAGCAGCAGTGTTGTGAACAGCTGATTTCCCAGGAAGAAGATTAATCTCCATGGTCACAAGAGAACCACAGAACCTCTAGGCAAGAATTCCCTAAGACTATTTTTGTTGCAAAGTCTAAACAAAGAGTCCTGGAGAGACTTTGCCTTCAGAATCCTTCATTTAGAAATAAAGATAAAATTGAAGACTTTGAACTTAGAACAAGCCTAAATCCACTTAACTTCCATGTATTTAAAGGAGGACTGACTGCTTTTCATCAACACTTAATTTTCTTTTCTGTGGCTCTACAGCTGGAGTTTACAACAGGTTGTGAAATGGATGACGTGTGCATGTCTGTTTACGGTGTCCATATAGAACGAATCCCAGGTTTAGCAGGTATGTCATGTCCTGTGGACCCAGCTGGTAAAGCACACACACCCAGGCATCAGCTCATCTCTCTCCTAGCAACGGGAAGCCACGGAGGCAGGAAGTACTCTTAGTACACCTGGGAATGGTTGGTTTTACATTCATCTTACCTTCCGCACTCATTATCTAATTCATTTTCCTTTTTACACAGTGATTACCCTGAATTCCTGATCCTGCAGCTGAGGAATCATATTTGCGTGATTTGCCAAATCGCCAATTGCACTGACCCAGGAAGCATGGTTCCCCTGTTGCATCAATTTTTCCGCAATTTCACGTAACCATCAGTTTTCCAGTTACGTCACATGGCACACAGTCCTCAATCTGGCCACTGTTAAAAGATAATCACCTGACAAGCCAAGCCCAGCCTGGCTAGGTTTCTGTCTATTTCATCTGTGTTCCAGAACAAGCAATGTACCTAACTGGATTTGTATCCTCATCACAAGAGAGGAATAACTGATAAGTATTTTAAAATAAGAGCCAAGGCTTTATTGAAGTCAGAAATAAATAAATTTCAAAGTGGAGGAGGCAAATGACTTTAAGTCCGTACTTGTAATTCTTCCTTTGCTTCAATTGTTTATTAGTGTGATTTGAAATAACTAAATCACTTAAAAAAAAAAGGAGTAAAAAACTTAAAGAAATATCAGTTGCTTCAAAAATAAAACACAGTATTTTACATCCCCAGAAAGTCACACAGCTTAGGCTTAGCCCGTGCATAAAGGTTGAAGGTGACAGACTGGCAAAGCCTCTGGATGGTAGGAATTAATGGCCTTAAGGTGAACAGAGAGCCCCTAAAGCACAAGTTCACAGGCTCAGTAGGCTGACCCAAAATAATTAATAATAATAATAATAATCAAATAAAGGGGTAAAGGTAAAAAAAATAATCATACTGTCTGCCTTTCACACAAAAATGAAATTCTACTTTCACGACTTTATTTGACCCAATACATCACCCTTTCCATCTCTAATATTTTCTCCTCTTGGAAATAGCTGATAGACTGACCACTGGGTAGAGGACTTGAGTAGATGACTTGTAAGGCTCTTTCAAATCTTAAAGTCAATTATTCAATGATTTCTACATGGGAAGAAAAGAGCAGAGGACAAATATCTAGTGGGAAAATGAGATAAATGTGAAGATAGGTTGTAAACTGAAACTCTATGTAAGAAGTGTAGCATCATTATTTAGAAAAAAATAAGTAGATTAAGAGTATTTTAAGAAAGAACTTGATTCTAGCAACAGAACTCTTCCATCTTTCATTCTGCAAATAGAAATGAAACCCATAGTGAGATGAATCTATTCTTCCTCCAACATCAAATTATTGCCAAAATGTGAGTCCACTAATTCGTTTGAAAGGTGTACTTAACTCACTGATTTCACAATTCTTAGAGCTGGTGACAATTTCAAAATACATGTTCCTGGTACGTGAACTACACTAAACACATTGCTGAATAACTATAGTATCCAAAAATAAAGCCCTATTTCTAAAAAATATGGCAAAATGTGCACAAAATGAATGATTTTGAGAAATAGATATATAAATAGCTATACAGGCAGCACAATCTCTGAACTGAGTTGCTTTACAAACGACTATGCAAGCAAGTTGGAACCAGCTCTGGAACAGATGGGCCTTTTCATCAATGATCTCCCTCTCCCGGTGGTAAACCTGGGGTTAAGACATTAGTGCTCCTAATTGTTTCCACTTGCTTGACATTAGAACATATTATAGCTTGTAAATCATCCTTGCAGAAGGAACCCTGCAAGTTTCCGAAAACTTGTCAATAAATGCGTCACTAATTGGCTCATGTTTTAGCACATTTTAGCTGCCTAAAATGCTGAGCATAGTCCTAAAAGAAATCCAAATCTCCAAGGGCCAAATAAATAATGAAAGAGGGCGGGTATGAATATGAAGACAGATTCTTCTTCTACGGAAGAGATGAGGAGGAGAGAATATAGAAGGGAAGGAGGGAAGAAAAGTAACCAAAGAAGGTCAAAAGAATAAAAAACAGTTTCAGAAGACAATATGGAGTGTGGAAGATTATATTATCTCCCCTTGCTTCTTCCTTCATAGTTCTATTTTAAAATGACTAAATTTACAGGGTATCTTGAAAGTAAAATCTTAACTCCATCTGACTTTTAATGGGCAGCCAAAGGAGAATGAACTACAGAATTTTTCTGCAGAGATGCATTCCAGAACTATTTTTGAAAATATTAGTTATTCATTAGCCATAACATATAATTTTAAAGCTCTCTTACAAATGGTATCTGGCATGTATCTAGTAAGATCCTAACTGAGGAAAGACGGATAAACAAAAGAGCAGAAGATACTCCTAGCCTTACAAGTCTATAAAAACAATGTCAGAGTTCCAATATTAACATATACTTCTAATTTTTTTAATTAAAACATTTGTTTTTATATAAGTATCATAGAAACTTTTTACAAATACCCATATTCCATGATGAGCAAGTAAATGTTTAACAACTAGCTCTGAGCTGTTTGCCAATTTCCAAGGTGTAAATACACCCATCATGAGCAACCTGAAGTTATCAATGTGAGGTCAGTCAACTCTTCAAATTTCTTGAAAATTAAAAATAGGTCTCATAAACCAGTTGAAACCTACACACACCACTGCATATGGAGAGCAATTATTTGGAATATATAATTTACAGTTTCTTCACTGGTTCTCCAGGAGGGGAATCTGAGGTCTAAGAAATCTGAAGGATTTTCAAACACATTATAAGAAGTATAACCATGGGACCCCAGATTGGCTCAGTGGGTTAAGCTTCCAACTCTTGATTTCTGCTGGGTCGCGATCTCGGGGTCATGAGATGGAGCCCCAAGTTGGGCGATGAGCCTGCCTAAGATTCTCTGCCTCCCCAGCTCACATGCAGACATGTGCACATGCTCTCACTCTCTCAAAAAAACAGAAACAAACACATAGATTTATTTAAATATGTGTGTTTGTTTTTGTTTGTATATATGTATGTATATGCATATATCCATATATATATATTCAGGCTAGCATCTATCATATTTTCATTATGTTTCATTTTATGCAGTAAGAATTAAAAAAGGTTTGAGTTTTTTCTATTGAGATAGAGCTGTTTTCTAAAACACTGCACCATTATCCATTCATTCTAGAGAGAAGGAAAAGAAGAGAGTAGGAAAAATTTTTTTTTGGCTGAGTGAAATATTCTAGCAGTTACTGATTGACTGGATTATATCCCTCTTTGCTGTAATGCTAATTATAATAAGTCAATGAAAAAAATTTACTTTAACTTACTAAATAATTTTTCTAAAATATTTATCATTACAGGTATTCAAAATTTCTTCTGTTCTCCCTACAGTGTTGACCTACGAGGCTACCTTTACAATGAAAAAGGCAACATGATTCCTGTGCCCACTCACAGAAATTCCTAGTTTAAAAAATCACAGAAATTGGTTATTTAAAATTAGTAACATGAAACATGTTATAGCTACTATCTAAGGAAAGGCTGCCTACAAGAGCCTTGGATTAAAAAAAAATCTTTCACTTGTTTAAGAGCATCGTGACATAAATACAGAACAAATTTTTATATAGAAATCAGATAAGGCAGAGATTATTTTACTGATGCAGTTTGATGAAATCTTTCTGCAGATGTTAATCACCAGGAAAGACAGAATTATTTTTAAAGTACTATAATAGCTATATCTATAACATCAAAAGGTTATCAGAATGCCTTTGTGCAAGTATTTACCAAAAATGGATTCTGAACCTTAAAGCAGCTTTTAAAAGTACTTTTATTTTACATAACTCTTGAAGACTGTTGTCTTTCACCAGTATTTTATTATATAAAATAAAATGTGGAAAGGCCAAGAACAGAAGAGCTCAATGAACTGGCATCAGAAGAGAGGGAAAGAAAACATAAATGGACCTAAGTTTCTGACAAACGATGACGACTCAGTCTTTGCTGGCTCTCTCACTAACATATGTGGATTGGTGGGTCCGTTTTAGAGAATAATGCCCATGAGGAGTCTTGTTGTAGCTTGGGAAGAGAAGTTTAGGTAATGTATCAGGTTCCCAAAGGTTGTTGTGGGAGAAAGGGTTTGGACGATTCTGCAAAGCTCCAGAAGACAAAGCTAGAATCGTGACTAGAAAGTATAGAGAGAGAGCATTTAGCACAGCTGAAGAACAGACTCTTTTTCAGCCCAAGCTCTTGAAAGCCAGGATGGCTGTTGTGAAGTCATCAACTCTCCTGGAAGACACAGTGCTATCTCGAAGCCATGCTGCAGAAGCTGGACTGGATGGCCTCAGATCCTAGAATTCCACAGAAACAGAGCCTAATAGCTTTCCTTTCACAAATTATTGGCATTCAAGGTTCTAAACTTGCCCTGTACAAATCACAGCTCTCAATAAATGTTCCTGACAGCTTGGACACTTCTCTGGAAAGAAGAAAAAATGGCAGATCATCATCATGAATTAAACCAGGTTTACAAAAATGTAATGGAAAAACACAAGTCCGTACCCACCAATCACCACTCTATATGCCCACGAAACAGCAGCCCATCTTATTCCAAGGATGAATACGTGAGAGGATTAGTGAAAGTGATGTCATCAGAACATTTGGAGGTGGAAAATGTCAAGCATTTCTAGCAGACACAGATGAATGGAGCAAAACTTCAGTTTGCTAGTAAGCAGGTGAGTGGTAGCAATACTAACGACCTGAAACAACACGGGCAGTGTAAAAACTTCGTTGAACAGTCTTTTCCCAGAAACTCCTTGGAACTTTCTCTTTAATTCTTTCAAGAAGAAGATAACTCAAAGGTCAAACTGAATTGTCAAAACATCTGCAGGCTGTTATTTTCTCAATTATAACTAAAGACTGCAGCACAGTCGCAGAGGCAGTGGGCAACATAAGAGAGTATGCTGTAGAGAGTAAAGGGCAAAATGGAGCCCTCAGGGCCCCACTGCATGTGTCACACCTTAGACAGCCCATACCAGATGGTGGCTGACGATTCCCCGGTGGGAGGGCTGGGTCTCCTCTAGGTCTCCAGCCAGGAGATCATTCCATACCGGGGCATGCGTGAAGTATTCCCTTTTATTCAAAGTTGTCAGGGAAAACAGTGCTGACAAACTGCTCTCTAGGTAAGAATCAGTTGTGAGTTTCTTATAAATATAGACTTCTGAGCTCCATTCCCAAAGATCCTATTTCAAGAGGTCTGAGAAGGGGCCTGCGTAACTGTATTACTGAGTAACTGTATAAAAGAACCAGAGGTGATCCTGACACCCTTCTGGGATCGAGAAAAAATGATTTGGGAGTAGGTGCAGAGAAAGTCTAGCGGTCAGAGGGAGATCAGTGATGCCTGCACAAAAGTGGGAATTCCAGTGGTGAGGTCAGTGGGATACAACTGTGTAGGGTGATAGTTCTTAATTTATGGGTCATTGAGGCTTTTTTGAGAATCTGATTTAAACAGAGTATGAATTCTTTTCCCTCACATGTGTAAAAAAAAAAAAAAAGTCCACAAAACTATGCAAAGATCTTACAAACTTACGGAATCTTTTACTAGACATTTAGAAGTCAGAATCTGGAAAGAGAGGAATCACAGTCACCAAAAATACCAACATACATTTCTTACATAAGCTTGATCCCTTATCCAGATAAATAGACTATTTCACACCCTTCCTTACTGCAAATGGAACACAGCACTATGGCAGCAATAGAGCACTGTTTAAAAGAAAGTTAAGGGTGTGGGGGGGCACCTGGGTGGCTTAGTCGGTTAAGCGTCCGACTTTCGCTTAGGTCATGATCTCGCGGTTCGTGGGTTCGAGCCCCCCGTCGGGCTCTGTGCTGACTGCCGGCTCAGAGCCTGGAGCCTGTTTCAGTCTGTGACTCCCTCTCTCTCTGACACTCCCTTGCTCACGCTGTCTCTCTCTCTCTGCTAGAAATAAATAAAACATTTAAAAAAAGAAAAGAAAAGAAAAGAAAAAAGAAAGTTAAGGATTTGGGGAGCATGGACTTAAATAAGACAGACTTGGGTTTAAATTTCAGCTCTAATGTGATATATCTAAGCTTTTGCAAATAACCTCTTCCCCAAGCCTCAGGATTTTTTCTGTAAATTGGCTTATAAAACTTCTTTTGTTGAGCTGTTGAGAAGATTAAGTGAGAAAATATAGAGCTGAGACATTCTGTGCCATGCCCACAATGAGCAGGTAACCAACAAATGGTGGCCCATGACTCATGCTGTTAACATAATATGAATGATCTTCCATGTTGGAAACATGGAAGAGCTAGAAGCTTCCAACAGTCATGTGGGGTGGCCCTGGGATCTTTCAAAGAGCAGTGGAACCTAAGTGAGTTTGGAGAATCAACCAATCCTTCTAGGAGTTTAGATAAAAATATCAGCCTAGTGTTGACCTATCCCATAGGCAGGCTCCTCAAACTTGGCTGTCAACCACCTGAAGTGCCTGTTAAAATGCAGATTCCAAGTCAGCAGGTCTGGAGTGGGGCCTGCCTGAAACTCTAATGAGCACCCCGGGGATACCTGCTGCTGGTCTATGGAGCACTCTGAGTGTAGGAAGGCTGTTTGGAACCCCAAAATCAAGAGTGGGGAACAGAGAGAAAAAGAAAAAACAAGAGGCCAACGTTCAAATAATAAGACTCTTTGGGAACTTGAGTGTTTTTTCTTAATGTTGGCTTGCTCCAACCAAGTTGCATGCCCACCCACCCAAAGTCACACAGGATAATTTTGGAGGCCAGTCCATGACTTCAGGCCTAAGATTCAATGTAAATGCTAAACTGCATGAACCAAAAAGTATCTGCTGATGTATTTTGAACCCACTGTTAGATACAAGAGGACAGTAGAGTAGAGCAGGACTTCTTGAAACATCCCTATAATGCTCTAGAACAATTCAAATTACAGGAAAGTATATTGCTCTTGTCAATTTTAAATCCAATATTTAAATTTTTAAAATACATTAAATAATTATGCATGGTTATACAGTTTTAATGTAGTTATGAATAAATTATGAATAATCATGGATTCTTATAGGCTCTGCACTATCCTATATTGTTTATAATATTCTCAGTAAAGTACTTTCAAGGTTTTTACATATTGCAGCTATTCTAATTTTATCTCCCCCTCCATCTCACCCATCTTCTGCTACTCTTTTATTTATTTCTTTGGGGACTAAGATAAGAACTTGGGAGATCTTGCTTGCTTGCTTTCCTTTTTTTCTTTCTTTCTCTCTCTCTCTCTCTTTTTTTTTTTTTTTTTTTTGCAATGAAAAGGAGAAGGTAGTACAATGAGGGGGGCAAAATCTCATACGAGGACAAGCAGGCAACTAAACAGATACACATAGTCTCCAACACAGACTAGAGATTTCTGATCTTATAATACATTTTATTAATTTGTATTAGTATTTCACCCGACTCTTCCCTTAAGGATTCTTTAACATTAATTTAAGTAAATATTATACAAGCATTCAAAAGTAAAAATAATATGGAAATGTTCTTTTAAATAAAATAAAACTACCTGACTTCAGTGAAAAACTAAAGACAGTTACTAAGTATTAATTAATCATCTTTAATTTCATCTTTAACTTCAACAATTTACTTGTTTCCCAAGTAAACAATACCTACAATCCCAAAACATCAATATAAAAATTTATATTGAAATTTTGTCATTTTTCTTGTTCATGATTCTTTTAAAGTTATTTAAGATTCCGTATCTTGATGGTGTGAAATATGATGTCCAAAACATTTTTATTGAGACATTTCTTTCTGAACAAAATAAATGGCTATGGTTTGAATGGTAAAAATCATCATGTATATCAAATTTGCCATTTAAAAATAATTTCTAAGTGTTTAACAGCTCAAAAAAGGATAAATAACTGTATCCCAAGCCCAGCAAGAAAAGTATTTCTTTTCTGGTAAGATAATAAAATAGCAAAAAATAATCCCAAAAATCCTTCATGAAATTGCATGACACCAAAGGAAACACACAAAAATGTTTACAGTTTAGGGGTGCCTGGGTGGCTTAGTCGGTTAGGCGTCCGACTTTCGCTCAGGTCATGATCTCACGGTTCGTGGGTTCGAGCCCCGCGTCGGGCTCTGTGCTGACTGCCAGCTCGGAGCCTGGAGCCTGTTTCAGTCTGTGACTCCCTCTCTCTCTGACCCTCCCCTGCTCACGCTGTCTCTCTCTCTCTCTCCTAGAAATAAATAAAAATATTTTTAAAAAAATGTTTACAGTTTAATCTACATAGTTTCATCACATATTTCAATTTTAAGGTAGAAAATACAGCTATTTCCTTCATATATCTGGTACTCTCCTTTCATTACTTACCAATCACTCTTCTGTTTTCATTCTCACTTCTCTGATCTATATATGTCTTATCCCCACAACGTGCAAACATGAAAAGACATACCTAACAGAGCAACAAGGGCAGTTATGGAAATTAACAAACAGAAGTCATGAAAAGAATTAGATCCCTCTTTAAATAAAATAGTATTCATGTAAGCAAAATGGCTGCTTAACATTTCTAGTGTCACACATGAACACATTAAGACACACAGCAGTGTTCAAACGTTTGTTAAGCTCTATCTCATCTTATCCTTCTTTAAACTCATGGTATACATGTAAGCATTATCAGTATGACATTGGTAAACACAGACTAAGACGCAGTTATTAGACCCAGGTTTGGTGATATTAACAATGGCCTGTGTGTACTAAGGGCTTCCCTGTAGCAGGGACTATTCCAAGGACATTCTATTTATTAATTCATCACACACGCACACATAGCCTATGAGGTAGGAATTATTTTCATCTACATTTTATAGATGAAGAAACAAAGGACACTCTAAATAGTGTCCTAATATTACACACCTTACTAAGAGCAGTACTGGGATTCAACATCCATGACCAAGCACCATAGCAAATTACTAAACTACCCTGCTATCTACCTCACTTAATCAAATTTTAATATTCCGTTCTGCTTTGTGCTGAACATCCAAATTCTAGTTTACTGATACACAATAATCCACTGGACAGTGGATGAAAGATCGAAAATGTCTTAGTGTATCAGCCAATTGCTATAGGTATGGTAGAGCAAAGGAGCTAGTTAGGAATGGTGAGAGTACACCCAGTAATAAATGAGATTGCACCTTTTGCTTTAGTCTTTGTTCGTTCCCGCCAGGGCCAGAGCCAGCAGTGTGTCCTTCTAATGGCTCCCTTTCCCAGACAGGAGTAAGGCATTTCCTGTCCCAGTTGGGTGCACACATCAGAAGACTCAGCAATGGTATAGACTGTAAGAAAGAGATCTCTGCACTCCCATGTTCACTGCAGCACTATTCACAATAGCCGAGATGTGGAAACAACCTAAGTGAACACGGACAGATGGAGGTTAAAGAAAGTAAGTAAATACAATGGCACATTATTCAGTCTTAAAAAAGGAAGCCTATGTTGCAATATGTGACAGCATGGATAAACCTTGAGGACACTGTGCTAAGTGAAATTGGCCAGTCTCAGGACAAATATTGTATGATTCTAATTATATGAAGTATCCAAAATAGTCTAACTCAATAGAAGCAAAGACGAGAATGGCGGTTGCCAGAACTGAAGCAGGGGAAATCCATGTCAGTGTGTATAAAACTTCAGTTATGCAATGTGAGTAAGTTCTAGAGATCTATTGTACAACATTGTACCTATAGGTAGCAATTCTGTACCCTTCTTTTAAAAATGTTTCTTTATTTTGAGAGAGAGTGTGTGTGTGTGGACAAGTAGGAGAGAGGGGCAGAGAGAGAGAGAGAGAGAGAGAGAGAGAGAGAATCTCAAGCAGGCTCCACACATAGCTTGGAGCCCGATGCAGGGCTCTGTCACATGCCCATGGAATCATGACCTTAGCCAAAATCAAGAGTTGGTTGCTCAACCAACAGAGCCACCCAAGCTCCCCAACTCCTAAAAATCTGTTAAAAGGAAAGATCTCACGTTGTGTTCTTACCACAAGAATAAAAGAAAACAAGCAAAGTAACTAAAGAATGTCATGCAATTTTCAATAACAAGCATCTTGTTCTTCAGTTGCTAAAGCCACCCTGTAATTCATGTGATGAGTGCAACTGAGCATTGCTACAGCTCAGGATGAATCCCTCCACTCACCAAATAAAACTAGGGGAAATGCAGTGAGGATAAGAAGAGAGGATATGGCTGGGGTAGCAGGAAGTCTGTGGGAATTAGAATTGGCAAATATAACAAAGAATAGAGGAAACCAGTGACAACAGTGGCTGTGTCTTGTCTTCCCCACTTGGCTGTCATTACTTCACCTCAATCAGCAGTTATTTCTTTTTCTAATTAGTTTCAAACCCAAATGGGTTGCCACATTAAGAAAATGCAGTGCCCCTCCCTAGTGGTCAAATGTGAAAGCCCCAGAGTCAAGCTAGATGTCTATCTGTGTCCCAGCGTTTACCAGCTGTGAGACTTCAGGCAAGTTATTTACTCTCTGTAACTCCGTTTCCTCACCTCAGATGCAAGAATGACAAGAATACCTACTTCATAGGATTATTGGGAGAATTAAAAATTCATAATCTATTAAAAGCATTTAGATTAGTGGCTCACATGTAATTAATGTCCAAAAGAGTTAGCTACTTGATAATGATGGCAGTGATGCTGAGGGAAGATGAAAGAAAAGGAAGAGAAGAAAAAGGAAGAACCACTAAGAAAATGCTCTTTGCTCTATTCTTCTACATACAAGACTTTTGCAATGACTCTTACTCACTCCTCTTCCTAATTCCCTGAGAATGATCCAACCCCAAGAGATGCCCACATTTTTGTAGTCAGGCCCCTTTAAATGATCTTCGCTGAGCCCCTTCATTTATTCAATCACAGAAGTATTTATTGAATGTCTACTATGTGCCAGGCTCTGGGGTTACAATGGAAAACAAGGTAGACTTTGACCTTAACCTGAAAGTAGCCTAGGTCTTGGGTTCTGAGTTCTGGGACAGCTGTGTCCCTGTTAGGTTTCACCTCTTCCTCAAAGTGAGATGAGGGATTTTCCTGGAGCTCCATCTCACCAGCACAGAATCCGAACTGGAGACAATTAAAGGTTAACTGACTCAGCTGCATTTTCACCAGAGAATAAAAGGAGAACTTATACAATGTCTGCCTTTGCTCATCATGGTCCAGCCCAACTTTGTGCTGTAGTGAAAATTTTCTGTACATGTGCTGTCCAGGGTAGTAACACTCGAGCACTTGACATGTGGTGTGGTGAGAGCAGCTGAGGACTGGATTATTAATTATACTTAATTTCAATTAAACTTAAATAGCAGTATGTGGCTACCATATTGAACAACACAGTACTAACTCCTTTTTTTTTTTTTACTGTTATAAACCAGAAACCTAATTTGACACTTTTGTATGTTGTTTATTTACATTGCAAAAAAAAATTTGTTTTGAAGAAAATCAGAAGGAAATTCAGAAGCAGCACCGCGGACACACTGCACAAGATGCAATTCTATTTTGGAATAAACACTCTTTGTTTGCTATAGAAAAAAACTTTCCTTAGTGGGAAAATTTTAAAAGGTTCTGCCAAACCAAAAATGTCATTTAAATAATGAGAATTTACAAAAAGAATGCTATATTTTATGCAAAATATGGAATGCATTCTTTACCCACCCTTTTCAGCAGAAGAAATGATCAATCATGATTAGAACAATTTACAAAAATCACTCTGAATGCATCTGCATATACAACCTAAGGTAGGAGCAACAGAATTGAAGCAATGATGGTCATTCCTGGGTTTTGCCAAAATGCCTATAGGTCCTCAACCATGACCCATGCTCTCTGGCTAGGAATGAAACGCAAAACCAAAATTTGAGTGGACTTAGAGCCAAAGGAAAATTAAAAAGATCTGTAAAGGAAGCCCAGATATGATGAGTTAAGTAACTGGGAGTAACTGAAGCCAGAATCTCATGGAAAATGCCCACCCTGAAAGATAATTACTGGTTCTAGACTGCTACTTGCAAAACAGGCTAGTGAGTCCATGGCGCCAGCCTGTGGCATGAAAACTCAAGTACCACAGAAGTCGGTTCCAGAGGCAGGCGTTGACAGGACATGCAGATGGTGGTATCATTCTTTAGCAAGATGGGGCTGAGTCCTTGTGATGCCCTGTGTCACAAGAAAGATCCACTAAGTGTGGCCAATCAGGTTTCTTTAGGAGTTCAGGATATATATGAGCCACCTCTTCTCCAAGTTGCTTCCGTTCTCCAGATACATACTACTTTTAAGTTTCTTTGTGCTATTTGAGCCATTAAAAACAATCTCACTAGTCATCAGATTGCCAACCAAATCAGGAACTTTGAGAGTGCAAGAGGTCTGAGCAATTAACTACTCCAGGAAAACAGTCATAAATGGGGCCATCGTGAACAAGCCAGGTCATGTGGATACCTGGCAATCCCGGGTAACTGGGGCAAAAGCCCAAGGTTTGCAGTCAAAAGATGTTTCGACACCTGCATCTCCCCTACTTTGTTCCCCTTGGCATGTGGCTTTGTACTGACGAATTTTCCATCCAGAGACATTCTGCAGTTCCTTTAATGCAACAGCATTTCATATCCTTCTTCTTTGTTGAGATTAAACTGTCAAGGATGAATTTTTGAGATTTATGTCATAAATTTTTTGCTGACATTTGCTGATGCTGTCCATGACATAAGGAGCACTGGAGCCTCTCTGGGAACTGAGAAGTCCCAATCTCAGAGGGAACTTTCAAGCACTAATAACCACCAATGTTTATTAAGGACTCACATGACCCCGAGCATAATCCCTCAAGGCAAATACTTCCCGATTTGAGAAATAGGGGCAGAGGTGGTAGTTTATAGTGCACTCTCTGAAATTCGTCCAACACTGAGTCTCATGTTTACTAAAGGCTGTGGGCTGTCATGACAGCATAAGGGAATGCAGTTGGGAGGGTGTGAGGAGGGTATCTTATAAAGTGAATAAGGCTTGAAGTGCATACATTATTATGGAAATCTATTCTTGTTTATTCCGTTATGCTCTTATGAATCATGATATGAGTGACATTTTCCTAAACCCTGGCAATCACACCACTGCTCCAGAAACCATATTGAGAGGGGTATGGCAGGTAGCTGGGGGAATTCTGAAACTAACGTTTGGTTCATTTCTGCTACGAATGAATATCTTGGTAACACTTCCATTTGCCAACATGTGTATTATAAGAGGGACGTGACTCAAACTGATCTGACTTCTGGATACATGAAGAGACAAGGTTATGTTCTATAATGACGAAGATTAATTTTAAAAACCACCATTCTTTCCCCCTCCCAGTGATTCAGCACTGACAAAAAACACTGAGCCTTTTTGGTTAAAGACGTCATAACATGACATACATGTTGAAAATTTGGAGAGGATACACAGAGAGTAAAAACAGAAAAATAAACACACATAGTACAGTGTTTTCAGCAGGAAAAACTAAAGAAAGCAAGAAAGGCTGATGTGGAAGTATTACCTGAAGCTATTAACAGCATAATTGTATAATGCAAATAATTAGCTTTGAGCTAAGGTATTAAAATCTTAAAAAGTCTAGAAAGCAGAGAAGTAAACTTAACAAACAAATGAATTACATTTTGTTCATTCACCAGGCTATGAGCTGACCTGGGCAATGGTTTAGCTCTCATTATTCCTCAAGCCCCCTATCACCTCAACGTTCTTTTATCTACAACACTGGCACATACAACTTAAGAAAGCTGCTCTCCTTTTCTAATCATATGGCTATCCCAATCTTGTGGAATATAGAAAGTTCTAGCACCAATGATAAACATATATTCTCAATAGTAACGGTATCCTCGGTTGGTAGTCTCTCTGAATTTTTATAAAAATGAGAAGTATAGCATGAACTTCCTGTCACTTTGAGATAGAAGATAAAAGTTTGAAACTGAAGTAAATCTTCAAAGTATTATGAGTCACATAAAAAAATTGCTTCAGCAGACTTCTGGAACAACATATTGTTCCTTCTGTGTGAATAAATTGGCAATAGAGAACACAGATGGCTCATCCATGAATAATTTATTTCTAACAATTTAACTAGGAAATGAATTCCTCTTGACTTATAAATCAGAATGATGAACAACAAAGACACGGTCTACTATCCTTCCCCCAGTTAATTCTGTGGTTTTTTCCTCTTCTTCTTCCACCTTATCCACTTCCCTTGTCATATATTCTGTTGCCTTACCCAATTTTAAAGTTGCTTCAAGCCAAGGCTACCTTCTGGCAATTACTAGACAACTGGTATTTATGCTGTTATTTGGGGTTTGGGCTTTTGGCTTTTGTTGTTGTTGCTGTTGTTGTTGTTTTGATTGTTGTTGTTCATACTGGGTTGGTTAGTTGATTGGTTGGTTTGTTTCAAACATAAATCTAGACCTTTTAGCCAAAAACACCTTTCATGACCCAGACAAATGAAGTTTTCCTCATTATTCTCTTTTTTCTAAGTCACAATTATAAGAACTAGATTCTCTGAAGGCTTATGTCCTCTTCCTGACTACCGGTCAGACATCTTTGAAAAATCACACACACTCTTTTAAAATACCAGGACACAGCTCAGTCAGGAGTGTATTGCTCCAAATCTGCCTTATGTTAAAAGGACCAGTCTTTGCATTACAGGTCAGTCTAAGGATCTCGACCTATGCATTTGGCTGTCGGTGCTCCTCCTTTGGGCAAACCCTTCTTGAAACTCTATTAGGAACTCTGCCATCCATGACTTACAAGAAATCCAAAATCAGTTCCATATATTGCCCCAGTAGAGCCACTGGCATGAACCTTTCCAGTTCTTAATACACATTAGCCTTAAAGCCAGAATGGACCCTTTCACGGCATTAAAACTGTTTTAACTTTTTAAAAGACAGTGGATTTGTAACACTAATGTTTGAAATCACCTGTTCAAACTACCCATTTATCTTCTCCACTAGACTGTAGGGTACATGGGAGCAACGATTATGATTGTTTTGTTCACTATGAGGACCCCGGCACATTGACCATCATAAAACAAGATGCTCAATAGATACACATTGATGGAAGGATCAATCGACAGGGAAACATGGTGCAACATAACTGTGCCTCAAATAAAGAAGAAGAGATCCCCAATTATTTCTCCTACTCTTTCCTCAGAGGCTTTTTTGTACTTCCAAATATACCTGTTGCTTTGGCTAGACCAAAATGTCCTCCCTGACCTGAGGGAGGGCATCTGGAAGACATCTGTAGTGGAAAACAAAGCCCCTACATTGATCCAATTACCACACTTTGCCAATATTTCTCATATCCATTCTTTCCTGAATACTTTTCCATTCACTCTCCTCATCATCTCTCACTGAGTCTATTAAAATAGTCTCCTAAGGTGACTTTCTACCAGAACTGACCCTCCCCTCACTCATCCTCCCCATGATCGCCAGAGTGATTCTTCTGAAATACACATTGGACTCTCTTTCCCCTAACTAAGCTCCTTTAAAATCTCCTTAGCCCTCACAGGAGAAAGTTCAAATTATTTTGTATTTGAACTTAATTTAAACTCTAGGTAGCTTATGTTGATGTCCAACATCTGGCCCTCATCCACCCCTTCCAGCTTCTGTCTGACTCCTACTCAATCCTCAACAACATTAAATCATTTGTAGCTCACCATTTACACTTCGTTCTACCACATCTCCATATGTGTGCACATTATGCTCTGTCCGCCCAGATTCTTCATTCCTCACTTTTTCATCCAAAAGATTTTACTCAGACTTCAAGATTCAGCTCAGATGTTAGCTCCTCCAGAAAACCTTGCCTGAATTCTTTCCATAACCCACTTGCTGCCCCCCAGATTGGCTGTATACCTTTCCTCCCCTGATACCCAGCACACGATGACATCATAGTAAATCTTCCATTATCTTGAATTCATATGTTTACGTGTCTCCTATTAGACATAATGACTTCAAGAACCACAACAGTGCCTTCTCTATTTATGTATCCAGGATCTAGCAGACTGCCTGAATTTATTATTTAACAAGTATTCATTTTAATCCTCCCCCCACTTTCAGTCCCTTAGAAAATAGTAAACTCAGTTGCGGGGAGATTGGCAGAATAGAACTGGTTCATTCAGGATCCAGACCCTCAAAAAATATCCGTGAAAATATTACCTAAATGAAATCTAAAGTGGACGTCTGATGCTTTTGCTGGTCCAGAATTGATATTCACTTTGTTGAGTAATAGCACCATGATTTCCTCCACTCTCAATTCATATGAACCAGACCCAACCATTCAGCATACTCCATCTCTCTGACTACGACTGTTTCAGATACGAACATGCGACCAAGTCAGGCCAAGAAGACTTAATTAAGGACTCCTGTGGGAACTTATCCTTTTAAGAGAAGTGCCTGTCTGAAAAAGGAGACAACACAGAGAAGAGCATTCTTCCTGGCCAAGTCCTTGAGATCTCACTTTCACTCTGATCCAACCGTGCCTGAGGCTGGCAAGATCTGTCTCCTAAGATTATCATTTCTGCAAACCAATATATCCTCCTTTTCCCTGGAGTTGGGCATCTGTCACTCACTGTGAAAATTTCTATACAGTGTCCAACTTAAATAACCACTTGAGCTTTCAAAGCTCCCAAACCAGACCAATTTTGAATACCTAAAGTAATAAAGAATAGTAACTAGTGAAGATTAAATTCTTCTGTATGTCAAAATTAAGGGGTTTTTTAATCTTGAATTTCTCTATAATACACTTCAGTTGAGATACAAACATTAAATAAATTATTAAAATTCGTTTTACATTGGACTGTCTCTAAAATAGACCAAATAAGAAATCGGCTGGGCTTTGGAAAACTCTGGCCCAATAATAACGTAATGTTATTCTTTAAGTGTGTTTTGATAGGAAACAGACTAAACGTCTAAGGGCATTTTAAGGAGAGTAAAAGCATCATACACTAACTTGAAGAGAAGCTGTTTGATGGCAGAGCTTTAAAGGTGAAGTTATGGGGCACCTTGGTGGCTCAGTTGGTTAAGCGTCTGACTTCAGCACATGTCATGATCTCACAGTTCATGGGTTCGAGCCCTGTGTTGGGCTCTGTGCTGACAGCTAGCTCAGAGCCTGGAGCCTGCTTCAGATTCTATATCTTCCTCCCTCTCTGACTCCCCCCCTCCTGCTTACACTGTCTCTCTCTCTCTTTCTCAGAAATAAATAAAACATTAAAAAAAATTTTTTAACAAATAAGCAAAGGTGAAGTTTCATAATGATACAAGACTCCCAAATACAAGGTGAAGTCTTTTGTGATGCCAAGAATTAGAGCCACCTTTGGTCCCAGAGTCTATAGAGGCAACTGGTTTAAGGTCCTTCATCTCTGACCTCCATCCACAGATGGGCAGGGGTCTGAGCCGGAAGTAGAGAGGGCTTCTCACCTTCAGCTTAGGAAAATTAACTACCCTAAGGTTCTCATCTGCTGCCAGGGCAGCCATCCCTAGTTGCAGAACAGACATGAATAAGGGAGCAAGTCTGGTATTGAGGCAGCAGGCATGAGAGAGATCCCCCGTGGAAGGTGAGCCCTTGGGACATGTGAAAGTTCAGACACAGATCAGCTTTTATATTGTGGCCATGCCATCGGCCCAGGAATGACCACAGACAACAGCATAGGGCACACCCCTCCCAAATGTGGTTCACACTGAACAAAACAGTTGAATTGGTTTTACTCAGAAGGCAGTTGTTAGAATATTGGTAACTGCAGAAAGAGATAGCAATTTTTGTACACCAAGCCTACATAGATAAAAGGAAGCAAGCAAGAAAAAAATTATTACGTTCACATAGTGCTCTTTAATTTATGGAGTAGCTTTTATGCATTGTTGCTATATTTGATCATCACTTTACCTTACGACAAGCTTCTGAGATTATACAGATGTGGTATTAATAATCTCACTTGATAGGTGAGAAAACAGACACCAAGTAAAGTGACTTGCCCAAGGTCACTTTGCCAGCAAGTTGCAATACTAGAATCCCAATTTGGACCCTCCTATCCCACAAGTAGATACCCTCACCGTACCAGGCTGTTGTTCTGAAAAATATCAAGTGTCCACACAACTGAAAAGCATTTATTCTGGCTCTATGCAAAAGCATCCCTTTCATCCATGATAAGCAGCTATTATTACCATTTCGATTGCTACATAACCAAGGTTACAAAATTAGCGAACACTGGGAGAACTTAAAATTGGAAAAAGTCACATGGCATAGTTTAGTTTGGGGAAAAAAAGGAGAATGCTATAATAAAAGAACAAGGTTGTTTTCCTTCAGGAGGAAAGCCAGGAGTCTGACTTCATAACACTCATTACAATGTGAGGAAATATTAAACAAAAGTTAATAACTAGGTCTTTCCTAGGTTCACCAAAAGCGGGCAAAAAGAAATAGGCTTCTAGTGTATCTGCAGGGTACGTGTTAGAAACATAGATAATCATAGGGCTGGTAAAATTAGGGTAGGTATTCTGAAGAATTGTGAAAGCCCTTTCCTTCGCTCAAAGATGTATTCAAAAACATATTTTCTATGTCTAAAATGATTCAAGAATGAGTCTGCCAAAAAGTCTTTGGAATAGCCTAGATCAGGATTTAGCAAACTATAGTCCATTATCCGGCCACCTGTTTTTGGTAAATAAGGTTTAACTAGGACAACGCCACACCTATTCACTCATGCATTGTCTATGGCTGCTTCTGCACTACCACAGAGCCAAAAATAATTATTATCTGGCCCTTCAGAAGAAAAGGCAAATGAGACCATGAGAACAACAAAACTGCTACCTCTCTTTAGGACTGACTAGTCAGTCTCTGCTCCTCAGAGATTCTATTTTATTTATTTTTTTAATGTTTTATTTATTTCTAGGAGAGAGAGAGAGACAGCGTGAGCAGGGGAGGGTCAGAGAGAGAGGGAGTCACAGACTGAAACAGGCTCCAGGCTCTGAGCTGGCAGTCAGCACAGAGCCCGACGCAGGGCTGGAACCCACGAACCGCGAGATCATGACCTGAGCGAAAGTCGGACGCTTAACCGACTAAGCCACCCGGGCGCCCCTCAGAGATTCTATTTTAGACAAATTGAGTTCAAACTATCTCTAAGAAATTAAAGTTAAGATATATCATGCTGGAGTTAGAGAGAAGCCTGAACTTCTCTGGGGTTACACATGCAGTCTTTGCTTTGCCAGGACCCAATACGCATGAATACTGGCTACCATGGTTTAGCTAAATAACACCAGTCCCCAACAACATGGCTCACGTTCATGGTGTATTAGGTGTGCTGTTCGCATAAAGTTCAAACGTCACTGCTAACCCCTTTTGTCCACAAATCACTCCTTAACACAATGGACGTGAATCATGATGAGTGACCAATCATGTCCCTTCTTTTAAAGTTTCTTAGTGATTGGCTACAGGAATCTGTCATTCTATTTATGCCCAGACAGCAAAGCAGGTAGCTGTGTTGCCTTCTTACCCCATAGTGATAGACACATGTGACTTTTCACAAACTGGATCATTACAAAGAGAAAAATGGTCAACAACGATGAGACTGCACCAAAGAAATGGAGGGTAATAATGCAGGAAGTAAAATTCACATTGAACTTCAATGGAGTCCCGGAAGAGATAGCTAACCATGGGGATATTAGCTACAAGGACACAGCTTCCATCTGAGAGACTAGCTCTGCAGCCAGAGGAACTTAGTGAAAGGGAACGTATGGACATAAATGAGGAAAGTGGTGCTTCCTAGAGGAAGCAATGCTGGCAAAAAAAAAAAAAAACCTTAGCTTTAAAAGAACTTTCGGAGACATTTTGCAACACTGAAAGTGCAAAGAATAAAATGTTGCTAGCTGATCCAAATTCAGAAGACAGCACCACAACTTTGGTCCATTCTGTAAGGTAAGTTATACAAGAAGCAAGCGAGCACTGTTCAAACTACTCTTGATTCATTCCTTACAAAGCAGTAAAACACTAGCTCTCAATATTTCTATAATTTTCAGTTACAGTGCACTAAATAATATGAGGCTTACTATTTTCCACTTCTCTACATATTTATGATCAGAACTTAAGAGTTTTTAACATTTTAACAAAAAGTTTCAAAGACTGTGACTTGTTCACTTGATGATGAAGACAGTTTTGCATGTTGCCAGTTTGTATAGTCATTTTCATGATTTTACACCAATCATGTAAAATCATGTAAAAACCCACCCATGTAAAAAGTGGGTACCAATGATCTTGACAATGATAGAGATGGTGACCTTCAATGGAGTTGTAGGAGCAAAAGTTTAATTGAAATTTATTCAATACGAGGAGAACGAAGGCTGACAGAAAAAAAGGTTTGCACTAAAATGGCACAGATTGCTATTTAAATTTTTTAAGGAACATGGTAGCAAACCAAGTAACTGTCAGTACACATATCACATATGGTATATAAAATATGTGTAAACTTATTATTTTTTGCTTTTCTTCTACACCTTTGATGAATCATAAACTTAAAAGGGCATGTGAGTGGTTATAGTCTTCAGATTCCCAAAACTTTCAGGGATTACTAATATTTTACATCATATTTATAATTCTTTCCTATTATTAACCAACCCCTAACGTGTTCCACTAATTAATTAACTATATATCTGCCATTTACAAGCACATATTCAGGCATTCATCCTTTCTTCTTTTGCTTCTCTGAATTATTTTCCAGAGATCTTTTTCTACTGCAGCCTGAGACACATTGGCATCTCAACTCTCCTGGAAAGTCATATATGCAAAATCATGGTTCCTTCCATTTCACTGAGTCCATATAAATTACTTAAGATTATGGTATTCTCATATTTTTTCCTATAGTTTTGACCAACTAGCTCTGAAGATCATTCATTATCATGAACTCAATTACCAGTGGTTGCTGCCCATCTTCCTGCCTACACCCTACTGGCAGCTCCCCTCACTCTTACTTCCAGAACCCCATATCCACCAAGAGCTTATGAAATACAGTGTTCAATGCGACACAAGCCACGTGGGCACTGTGACCCTAGATTGATGTCCGTCAGTTCCACTGAGTCCTTCAAGTGCTGGAAGTAAATAGCTAGAAGAAAGAGGGCACACGAAATATTTAGTATTAGGTTGAGGCACATGAAATTGCCCTCTCTGTAAGCCAAGGATCATCAGATATAGGCAGTTTCATACAGTTCAGCCTAAAAGTTTTTCTTGCAAAACCTGTGTGTCTTTCATGGTTATTAATCAAACACTACAACATCTCCATTGCACTGTGACTCTCCAGTGGCAAATTTCTCTAATTCCAGTGTCCACATTATAGATACAAATTATAGATTGAAATGTATTCATTTGGGGCCTGGGTGACGCAGACAGTTAAGCATCTGACTCTTGATTTCGGCTCAGGTCATGATCTCACAGTTCATGGGACAGAGTCCCACACTGGGCTCTGTGCTGACAGCATGGAGCCTGCTTGGGATACTCTCCTTTCTCTTCCCCCTCCCCAGGTTCTACTCTCTCATGCTCTCTCGAAATAAATAAACAAAAAGAAAAAATATGCATTCACTTAGCAAATATTTGCTAATTGCCTACTATACAAGGCACAGGATTTGATGATGAGAACTGGTAGTGAAAACACCAGACATGTTTCCTGACCCTCAGATTTCATAGTTTAGCAAGGAGCTAAATGTCAGACAATCACACAAGTATTTATTTAATTAAAACTGAGATAGAAGTTATGAAATAAGTATGGATATAACGGAAAAAATCTAAGGTAGTCTGGAAGGATAGGGAAGGTTTTCCTGAAATCATTTAAGCTGAGAACAGAAGGTTGAGTGGGAGTCAGGAAAGTGAAGATTTCCAGGGAGAGGAAAACAGCTTGTGTAAAGGCCCCAAGTCAGGAAGGAACTTGAAGCTTTCATGGATCTAAATGAAATAAGGCCAATAGGACTGGCTCGAAATGATCATAAAGAAAGGGGTTCAAGATATGCAGAAAAAAGAAGTCACGCTTGGACAATTTATTGCAGGGCAGGGAAGAAGTTAAGCAGCTTCTAGCAAGGGTCAGATGCAGTTCGATTTGCATTTCAGAAGGATTACCAGCCACCCTGTTGTAGAACAGGGATCCTCAGCAAACTGTGGCCAGAACATCAGCCCTGCTGCTATCTGTTTAATAAATAAAGTTTTACTGGAATACCGCTGGTGTTGGTCTGTATACAGTCTGTGGCCTCTTCGCCTTCAGTGGCAGACTGAGTGGTTGAGACAGAAACTGTATGGTCAAGAAAGCTAGAAGTATTTATGATCTGACCCTTTATAGAAAGAGTTTGCTGACCTCTGGTGTGGGTAATGGATTGTAAAGACCAAGAAAGTAATAAGGAAAGAAGTCAGGAGACATTGTGGTGGTCCAGGCAGGAGATGCTATTGGCTTGGATTAGGATAGGGGTGGGGGTCTTGGAGACCATGGACAGATCTGAGAAAGATTACGAACTAGAACTGGCAGAGCTTGGTGATGGCTGGGGTGAGGCAAAGGAGGCATCTAGAGTGACTCCCAGGTTTCTGGTAGGAGCAGCTAGTGGTAAGGAGGTACCACTTACACAATTAGTAAACAAAGAATAAACTGAGTTTACGGGGGCAGATCAGGAAATGGTCTTGAACTATAACTACAAAGAAGAATAATCCATCTTTGGTGAATCTATTACCTGTGCCCAGCACCATGACTAGACTATGGATATGTATGGTGGAAGACAGGCACAAATAAATCTACCTACACCAATCTACATACATCATTTTAAGTAGCTGAAATGTCTTGGAGGTGTATTTGTCTTCCTGGACCTATTTCTCTGGCATCAGCCTGATAGTCTTACATTGTTAGTCTTACAGTCTGCCTTACATTGATTGTCTTTTTTGCTTCAGTGGCGTGGTGTGTAAACAGGAAAGGGGATGCTTTTTGTTTTGTTTATCTATCATATTCATCTCTCTTACCCTTGTTACCTATGTACTCTATTAGCCACAGCAATGGATAGGAATGTCTACGTTATTCCATAAAGGCTTTGGTGTACTTCCTTTCTTTCAGATCTCTTCTCCTATACCTAAAATACTTATTACTCTCTGGGACCTTTATCACCCTTTACCACATTTTAATGTCTTTGTGTTCAAACAGAAATCTATCAGCTTTCACATATATCTGCTCCAGATTCCAAGTTCTTCGGTACTCCATTTCAGTTACCACCATGTATGTTGTACAAAAACACAGAATCTTTCCATTTCAGATGTTTCAGACTTGTGAGAAAGTAGCATCTTGTGGTGAAGAAAGCTGCGTCTTTGTCAGAAAAACTCCCCCTATTATCAACTGTGTGTTCTTACTTGATGAGGATATTAACACCTCTTCATAGAGAACTATGGGAATGAAATATAGAGATTATATATGGAAAGCTCCTAACCTAATGGCCTCAACATATTTTTTGTCTCTCTCCCTTTCTCTTTCCCTCTCTAATACAGAAAGAAAGTTTTGCCTGTCCTTTCCGCTTCTTTGCAACGGTGACTGTGGAGCGCTGATCTGTCTGAACCACACACAGCCAGGCTGGAGCAAATACAAAAACAAATGCTGAGGCTAACCCAGGTCGCATAATGTGAGCGTGAACAGTGGAAAATAGAGGTACCACCTTAGGAAAGGGAAGCCCTACCAGAGTCAAAAATGAGAGAGATGGAGAAAACTCAACACTGTATCTCCTGAGGCTTAGTAGAAATATGACTCATAGCTCAACATAAGGACATCTAAGGTAAGAAAGCCAGGAGGCTGGGAAAAGGCAGGGCACACATTGGAAACACCAGGAACGGGGCCCAGGCTCCGTTCCAGACTGAGCAGTCTCAGCAGGCAGTTGGTGCCAGGTGCTGAAGCACTGTCTTTGGAATGATCACAAAGTCTCCACTCAGGTGAGATGAGTTTATTGGAAAAGGCGAAAAAGAACTAGTCGTGAGCAACCACGAAAGCCAGAATTTCTTCTAGTCAGGCAAGGTGCTGCATTCGTAATAACAAGATTGCGGCCCAGGCCTTACCCATAGTTCCATTCAGTCCTTGGTTTCCTCAGGACTGTGCCAGGATTCTTCAACCTTGGTGTCCAAATATGTCACTCATTTTCTGATTGTTCTTTTTTGCTTTTATTTTAAATTACAACTTCCTCTCTCTAAATTTCATTCTCAGGGTGCCTGGGTGGCCCAGTTGGTTAAGCATCCGACCTCAGCTCAGGTCATGATCTCATGGTTCATGAATTTGAGCCCCATGTGGGGCTCTGTGCTGAAAGCTTAGAGCTCAGAGCCTGGAGCCTATTTCAGATTCTGTGTCTCCCTCTCTCTCGGCCCCTTTCCCCCTCTCAAAAATAAATAAACATTTAAAAAATGTAATTTCATTGTCTTTTAGTAGGCCTGGAAAGTATATATCCTAAAAAGCGTTCTTTGTTTTTTTTAAATAACTTTCTCATTATACTTCTTCTGTGAACCATTTATTAGATACAAATAAAAATCACTTTCATATAGATCTATATTTTCTTTTGCAAACTTCAACATGGAGTGAAAATTATATATTTTACTACCACCCTATTTCAACCCTCAATCATAGTGTATAAAAATCCTTATCTTCTTTTGGAGATTTGTGCTAGAAATGATGAAGCTTAAATATTAATTGACAACACTTCTACCTTCAAAATGTCACTGAAATGGGATCGTACAGAATATATCTATAAACAGCATTCTGAAATCCCACACAAGCACTTAAGTTTGGAATCAGGCCAAAAACAATATTTTTTATGTTATTTTTGTCACATGTTGTTTTGCACTGCTTTTTAAAATTTTTATGCAAACTTCCCAAAGTGACATTTTCCTCAGAGAACAAGAAAGTCTTGTAGTAAGTATGGCTAAGAGTACCTCTTCCAAAAATTGAGTCAACACGTGCAATCAATTTGGCCACATATGGTTACTTCAAGCAGTAATTTTTTTTTTATATGAAAACTACCTCTAGGCTATGTAATTTCTGTACCTAGTAAAAACTGGTAGAAAAATAAAATGACTAGACTCAATCCGTTTTCAAAAGCAGAGTAGCAATAACAATAACATTATTTCTATTTTTCTTTG
Organism: Proteles cristata cristata; assembly: GCA_017311185.1. Lineage (NCBI taxonomy): Eukaryota > Metazoa > Chordata > Mammalia > Carnivora > Hyaenidae > Proteles > Proteles cristata. The sequence goes on along the minus strand of JAESUZ010002548.1, from coordinate 222,786 downwards.
ATATTTCCACTCAACTTTCAAACAATCAGATTCTCCAGGTACATAACAATTACCTGTAGAGTGACTCCCACACAGTCATGGCGGGCCTCACACCAGTTGAGGTTATGGTTTTCCTAGGGATTAGATGTAAGGCATAAAATTTTTCTTACCTATGAGTCATATTTTAAGCATGAAAAAACAACCCAAAGCACAAGCACAGTATAAACAAGGACTTATAATAATTCCTTATGTTTATTATTGCTTTTATATTGTATGTGTGTGCATTTCATTTTTCTTACAAATTTGAAGTGGTGTTAACATGACAGGAGCTTAATCATCTTGAAAGTGTGTGTAAAAGGACTCTTAACTATAGAGAATAAACTCATGGTTCAGGGGTGGGGGCGCTGGGGGGGATGGGTGAAATGGGTGATGGAGACTAAGGGAGCACTTGTGCTGAGCACCAGGTGTTTATATAGAAGTGTTGAATCACTATATTGTACACCTGAAACTAGTATTGCACTGTGGTAACAGGAATTTAAATAAAAACTTTCAAAAAAATAAAATTAAAATAGTATGTGTAAAAGAACAAAGAATCTCGCCAATATATTTAGTCTAGGAATGCTTTTATACACACTTCAGTTTTTAAAAGCATTGAAAATAGGAGATGAAGGGAATTAGAAATTGTCGAATTAATGGTCCTCAGAGTCACAACTCCTTGAGTCCACATCCGTCTATAGTCCCCTCTGGCCTGCTGGCTATCCCCAGCCTGCACATACAATATAATTGAAGCCATTTGAAGCAGCCAGCTTCTAAGTGAACTACAGCAAGCTAGCAGAAGAATTGCCCAGCTGAGCCCAGCCCAAATAGCTGACCCACAGTTTTATGAAAAAAGCAAACAAGTGTTTTTAAGCCACTGAGTTTCAGGGGTGGTGTGTTATGTAACAATAGATAATTAATATAGGAGAGAAGAGTAACAGGATTGCTTAAGAAAAAGAGTAAAGACTGGTGCTGTTAAAAGATATGTTGAGTCACAGTAAAAATTTTCAGGAGTTCATTTGAGCAAAACTTGATTTGAATCAGGCAGCATCCAAACTACTGGATAGAAAGGAGCTCCAAAGAGCTGTGCAAAATGACTTTCAAAGGCAGAAGGCAGCAGAACAAAGAAGTTATACAAGGCAAAAAAGAAAGAAAAAAAAAGCTGACTGGTTACTGCAAGGTTACTTGCTTTTAGGTGACGGTAAATGTCTATCAGGAAGATTACCTAACTAGTGCTGATCTGATAATTCCTGACTGACTGGCTTAAGATTCTATTTCTGGGAGAGGTGAAAATAATTAAATCTCGGTTTGCTGATGTGGGGCTTAGCATAAGCGACTCCATTCTGGACCTGCTGTCTTGTCAGGTCTGGGACTCAAGAGCCTACATTTTGAGTGAGATCTACATGTTGGTGAAGCCACTGATAGAATGGACCAGGGTGGGCACCACACTAAGTGACAACCAAAGACAGAGGGAGCAGATGGCTTGGGGCACCTGAGATGAGGTGATCACTGTAACTGGATTGGATTGATTATCTCCCACAGCTGTTTAAACAGAATAAATCACTATACATTACAAAAGCTATGTAATTCAGTGGAAAGAATCGCTCCAATAACCTGGCCTTCAATTTTACTTTTTTTAAAAATACAGAACATGGGGCACCTGGGCAGTTCAGTCGGTTTAAGCGTCTGACTTCAGCTCAGGTCATAATCTCACGGCACGTGGGTTCGAGCCCCGCATCGGGCTGTGTGCTGACAGCGAGGTCAGAGCCTGGAGCCTGCTTCTGATTCTGTGTCTCCCTCTCTCTCTGATCCTCCTCTGTTCATGCTGCCTCTCTCTTCCTCTCTCAGAAATAAAAAAAAAAACATTAAAAAATGTTTTTATTTTTTTATTTTTTATTTTTTTAATGTTTTTTTATTTATTTCTAGGAGAGAGAGAGAGAGACAGCGTGAGCAGGGGAGGGTCAGAGAGAGAGGGAGTCACAGACTGAAACAGGCTCCAGGCTCTGAGCTGGCAGTCAGCACAGAGCCCGACGGGGGGCTCGAACCCACGAACCGTGAGATCATGACCTAAGCGAAAGTCGGACACTTAACCGACTAGGCCACCCAAGCGCCCCTAAAAAAATGTTTTTAATTAAAAATTTTTTAAAAATAAAAATACAGAATAGAAGCTTGCTTCACAGCCCTCTAGAAGGAACAGCATTTACAGGTTTACATAAAGTTCTGGTTGAGCCACTAAAGATAGAGCTAACAAAGCCTTAAAATTCTAATGTTGAAAGACATTCCCCAAGAGAATTTTTTTGAGTGTGGAAAATTTTCAGCTATTTTGATTTGGCTGAAGACCCTAGAGTGTTGCTAGTGAAATGCTGAAATCCAAAATACAGAGAATAATACAGAGCAGCTTGTTACTGAAGTCTTCAAGTAATGCATTCAGGCACTGATAGGTATTTAGATGTCTGCATCTGACTTAGAAAAGACATCTGTCTCGCAATGCACATCAACATTATAAAAATCTATTTTTACTGTTGTACATAGTCATTTAGTTAAGGTGTCATCGAAGCCAAAGCAGGTATAACTGGCACTGTTGACCTTGGGGACCAGATCACTTGATGTTGTGGTGGTCCCATGCATTATAGGATGTTTAACAGCCTCTATAGCCTCTACCCAATAGATGCCAATAACACCTCTCCATGTGCTGTGACAACCAAAAATGTCCAGACATTGCCACATGTTCCCTGAGGAGCAAAATCTCCCCTGGTTGAGAACCACTAATCTAAAATGTCCACTTGGACTTTATTGGTATTTAGTGACTTCCAGAAGAAATATTTTGTTTTCCAATGGATCTGACCTTAATCTTTGTAGGGTTTGACTGTATTATCAATATCTTAGTAACTCTGGAAGATTATTTTTTACTTCCTGCTCATCTTTATCCAACTAAGAAATAAGCAGATGGAATTTTCTATTTTTCTAAATAGAAAGCAGGTAAACCTTTCACCCTGTCTTCTATCTTTAGGCACATAAAGGGCATACTTATCCACTATATTGCTTGAGCAGAGTTCTATAAATTCCATAGGCTCAAGAAATTAACTTAAGAATTAGAAGAAGTAGTAAAGAAGGATCTATAGTGGTTTTTTTAACAAGATAAAAGGATTTTAAAAATCAGAGAAAATCTCCTGAATTAAATACAAAGAACCAACAAATGTTGAAAGATAATATAGATTTATAATTTCTGTATTATTAAGAAAATACAAATCTATATTTATGGTAAGTAACAATGTAATTAAAAAGAGGTTCCTGGGGTGCCTGGGTGGCTCAGTTGAGTGTCTGACTTCAGCTCAGGTCAGGATCTCACAGTTCATGAGTTCGAGCCCCATTTCAAGCTCTCTGCTGTCAGTGAGGAGCCCACTGCAGATCCTCTGTCCCTCTCTTTCTGCACATCCTGGCTCACAGTCTCCCTCAAAAATAAATAAACATTAAAAAAAAAAGTTTTGGGGGCACCTGGGTGGCTCAGTTGGTTAAGCGTCCGACTTTAGCTCAGGTCATGATCTCACGGTTCATGAGTTCAAGCCCCACATTGGGTTTTGTGCTGACAGCTACTTTAGGACCTGGAGCCTGCTTCGGATTCTGTGTCTCCCCCTCTCTCCTCTCCTCTCCCACTCTTTCTCTCTCTCTCCCTCAAAAAATAAATAAGCATTAAATTATTTTTAAAAAGAAGCTTTGACTTTTTAAATCATTACAGAAACTAAAAGTAAAGAAGATGACATTCATTGGAGAATGTAGAATAGAAAGCAAATAGTAATTAAAAATAAAAGCATAAAAATAATGATAGGATCAAACATAATAATCAGGTCAATCAATATAAATCTTTTATATTTTACTGTTAAGAGGAAAAGAAGTCTATGATACCATGAGAAAATAACTGATTCTACAACTCCTGATATATACACCTTTAAAAAAGTATATGGAGAGACTACAAAAACAAAAACAGAAAACCAGAATATGCACATCATGTTCAGCAAACCCAAAACTAAAAAACTGGTAAATTAGTTATGCCAAGTGGACTTTAACTTTTTTTAAAAAAGAAGCAAGCAGTATTTTAAAAAGTCACAGTATCTACTGAGTGTGTAACTCTGGATAATGCATCAAGAAAAGCATATGCAACAAACACCCTTGGAAATCCAAGCAGAAAATAGTCAAAGCTCAGTTACATAAGACACCAACACACCTCCCCATCAGTTTAAAATCTGTCAAGTACACATAAAGAAGGATAGTGGAGATTTTTAAAAGAAAGATAAAATTAACCAAATCCTATCCATTGGGTAATCTAGAAATGGGGAATTCATTTTCTTTTTTATTTATTTTTTTAATGTTTATTTTTTATTTGTGAGAGAGAGACATAGAGCACAAGCGGGAGAGGGGGCAGACACGGAATCAGAAGCAGGTGTTGGGCTCTGAGATGTCACATCACAGAGCTTGATGTGGGACTCAAACTCACGAGCTGTGAGCTCATGACCTGAGCTGAAGTCAGACCCTTAACCAACTGAGCCACCCAGGTACCCTGGGTACCTTTCTAAAGTACACATGAAACATGATGGCTAATTACATAACCGGTCATAGCAAAACATTTAATATATTTTACAAAGCAAAATTTTACAAGTAAGACTGTAGATCACATTCTCCAATCACCATACAATGAAACTAGAAATTAATAAAAGTTTAAAAAGAGGCATACAATTGGAAATCTTTCCTAGAAATTACAGGAAAAAAATTAAAAATAGAAAAATATTTATAAAATAAAATAATGAGATTGCTAAATATAAAACCTTTAGGACTGGCCAAAGGTGTACTCAGAGACATTGTCATAGCTTTATTTTTTTTCATGTTTAAGTATGAAAATGAATGAAGAAGACTAGTTTTAAATTGCAAAAAGATGGAAAGATTTCTTAAAGAAGTAAAAAAAAAAAAAAAATAGGGGCAGAGCACCAGCTGGTTGAGCATCTGACTCTTGATTTCAACTCAGGTCATGATCACGGGGTCGTGGGATTGAGACCTTGGATCTGGGTCTGTGTGGAGTATGGAGCCTGCTTAGGATTCTCTCCCTCTCTCTTTCTCTGCCCCTCCCACTCTCGCATGGGAGTTCTCTCTCTTAAAAAAAATCTAAAAACATAATTAAAATGTAAGTACAAAATAATCAGAAAGAAAAACAATGAATTGAATAAAAAAATTCCAAAGTTCCTCATTTGAAGTGATAATAATGATGAAATAGGCTAGCACTTCTCAAATTGGTGTTAAGAAAAAAAAAATCAATAACTGAGCCAAGAATAAGTCTTCCTCTACACAAATAAGTTCTTTAAGTTCTTTAAACCATTAAATAGACTTCACAAGTTTTCCTTTTTACTTTAAAACTTCTCTGATCTTTTCTTATGTTAATATGTACTTTCAATCCTCAAGAGGGGTATTTAGTAGAATTTCCCAAGTTCACTTACCATTTTTTAGTATTCAGAGAAGAGCTTTGCAAAATGCTGAAATAGACAAACCTCTAGCATAACCATCAAGGAAAAAAAATAGAAATAGATTAGAAACAATGAAATGGAAATAATGTATTAAAAGGAAGGCTGTGCACAATTACACTTTAATTTAAATGGGAGAACATGATTTAAGAAAGCGCTCACTGTCAAGATATGCCTTCTAGAGCAACTTGTGCTTTAAATCAGAATTTGATTTTAAATAAAATTATGAAATAGATGAAAACATTATGACAAAATATCAGCTTATATCAAACTTTAAGTTAGCATCTTATAACCAAGATGCACATTGTCCTATCCTGGGTGGAAAGCTATACTATGTGAGGGGAGACAAATGTCAAGATCCCTATTGTAAAAGCAGGAAGGAAAGGTGGCTCCCTAGGCAAATGTGAGCTCTTTGGGCAAACTTGGAGAAGAACAAGAAATCCACTAATCTGGGAATGAACCCTATCTCTGACAGAAAGACACAGAGGACCAGTGCTATCAACTGCCAAGTCCAGGAGGTGGAATAGAGGCAGAGGTCATTTGCTGACCAACCACACAAGGTACATCAAAATTAAGATTCAGTACCTTCCTTGCACGTAGGTCCTAAAAGTACACCTTTCAATAGATGTGCTGTTTTCTGCCCAAAAGAAACCATTAGCCAACAGAGCACAGCAATGAAAAGTCTCCAAGTCCTAGGTGGACTATAAAATATTTTCTACTTTACTACTGCACTCCCAATAAGTTTCTGCCTTAAGAGAATGCTTAATTTGACCAGTCTGAGGCAGTTAAAGGGAAATAACTAGTCATCTGGCAGAGTGCTAAGAAATATAATTTTCCTGTATAATGCAGACCTAAATAGAGCCATTTGTTACATTAATAAATAGGTAGACCTCAATGAAATAATTTTCTATAAATAAGTTACAACTCCAAATCTGAGAACGTTCATATAAAGTAAAGTACAGGCCAATCTCCTTCATGAACATAGATATTAACATCTAAATAAAATATCAGAAAGTAGAAATACATTAAAAGAATAATCTGTCCCAGTTTATTCCTACTATCCCTTAAATAAAAATTCATTTCAAATCAAAATGACATTTGATCAAACTAATTAATTATTGCAAAGGTGTAATGTATCTCATCCGTAACTACAGAATCACAATTATTGACATGCTAAAGTTTGCCCCCTGGCACTCATACACAGTGAGCAGAAGAGCCATCCATTCCCAAGAAGGCAGAAGAGAAAAATGGTTATTGATATTACCATGTAACAATGTACTAGAAATTCTTCACTTTTAATATGTGTGTGCAAATCAATTGGGATATATATGAACTTTGACAAATAATGCCAACACTGTATACAGATTACACAATATACTCAGTAAAACTGAAAGGAATCAACAGGACAACCATTAGAATTTAAAGTTCAGCAATGGCCAAAACAAGATATATATATATATATATGACAAGTCAGTGATTCTTTTACTTCAGAAATAACAAGTTACAAATACAATGAAAGAGAATTAATTCATAGTAGCAAGAAAAATATTGCTCATATAGCAATGACTTCAATGAGAAGTATATTACCAATATTAGCAAAACTGCTAAAATCTTTTGGTAAAAAGACATAAAATATTTTCATTTTCCCCAGATCTTCAGTTAAAATAAAAGACAATATTTTTGTTACACGATAAAATGATTCTTAAGACCTTAGAAAATAAAAATGGTGGGAATAACGAAACAAAGAAAATCAGTAAAGTGATGAGATCTGAAAATGAGGATGAGAATAGCACAAATCCTTTGAGATATTAAGAGATACCTGCACATACAAAGCTATAAAAGTGAAAAATCTGTGCATAAGAACAAGAAGAGAAAAATAATTAGGTCTATATATGTCTATATACAAATATATATAGTTTCTAGAAATAATCTATTATATTTCTTAATCACTGATTTAAAAAAAAAAGCATTCTAAATCCTAGGTTGCTAGCAATTGGCTAGCAACTTGCAGAAAATAATGTAGGAGAGTTGGTTGGCTGGCTGGTTGGTTGGTTAGTTGGTTAGTTGGCTGGTTTTTGAAACTTTGCATTCAGCAGTTGCCAACTAAAGGTTAGAATCAGAACTTCCTTTGAAACTTTTTCAGTATACATATGCCCAGGTACCAACCTTGGATAAGTGTAAAAGACATGTAGTCGAATGGACAATGGAATTGAGTACTGTAATGTGCAACATCTCCCCCGTTAAGATGCACTAACATAATGGCAAGAGCTGGAAGACATACAGAACTGAGTTCAAATCCTGACTCCATTACTTTTTAGGTATGTGACTTGAGGACACTGACTTGGTTTATATGATCCTCTGCTTCCCCTGTTATAAAATGAGGATAATAATACCTACGCTGAAATGTTATTTTGAAGATTAAGTAAAATAGTTTATGTAAAATGTCTAGATTTCATGATTCTAGTTCACTTAAAAGTATACTAATATATAAGCTTGTTTCTCTGAAAACTTTTTTAAAATAAAACAAATTTGGGGCACTTGGGTGGCTCAGTCAGTTAAGTGTCCAACTACAGCTCAGGTCACGATCTCACAGTTTGTGGGTTTGAGCCCCATGTAGGTGCTCTGTGCTGACAGCTCAGAGCCTGGAGTCAGCTTCGGATTCTGTGTCTCCCTCTCTCTCTGCCCCTCTCCTACTTGTGCTCTGTCTCTCTCTCTCTCTCTCAAAAATAATAATTTTTAAAATTTTAAAATAAAATAATATAAAACAAACTTTCTTAGTATATCTAATTCTTTGCCTTGGGTTCTCAAGGAAAGGGACAGAAGCATCATCACATAACCACTTCCCAGTCTTTTACTTGACTCATTCCAACTTAGAATACAATACTTACTCTTAAGTAGTTAAAAACCAAGAGCAAAACAGTGAAAATAGGTAAGAATACGATATATTACATTATTAATGGCATCTTCTAATGAAGGAAAGTGAACCATCTACTATCTTTTCACCTGAAATCAGAGACATATTCTAACACACAGCAGAAGTGCTTCAGTGGTCCAGAATAGAGTTGTAAAAACCCATGCTTATCTGACTTCATAAGTTGGACACTGCTGTAAGAAAATGAAATAGGTAGTTCTCAATTAAGATTTAAGCACAGAAGTGTAGGTCCATTAGGTACAACTTTTCCAATTCTAAATGTTCAACTGTGTGTATCCTGAAACACTGACAATGATTTTTTTTTTCAAATTCTGCCAATACTATTTCTATCCATCAGTTTTCTCTGCTACAATCTCAACTTTCAAATTAATAGTCTTTACTTTAAACCTAAACATTGTTATTTCTCATTTTCTATATCCCATCCCAGAGACCTTTCTAGGGGAAAAAAGAGAGAAAGACAAAGAATGTTTTGTGCACTCTTTAGTTAGAAAATTATTACTGCTACCTTAGCAACCTATTAATATTCCTAGGAGAATTCTTTCTTACATCAAAAATGTGAAAAGAACAGATTCAATACAAATCCAACTTTTTTTAAAAAGGCAAAGCAAAATACTTTTTGTAATTTTGGTCACAATCTCTAGATAAACAAAACTTCTGTTCTAATAGAATAATGCATCTCACATTTCTATTATCCTGACACAAATACACACTTACTTAATATTCTGTGTCTGTACCAATTATCCTTTCTTGTACTACCAGCAAAGAGTTTTCATTTTTCCCCAAAATTGCAAACTACAGATGGATAATTTTACAGTCTTTGTGATTTTTAGCACAATCACCTCTCACTGAATACTTCCTGTCACCATCTGCCTCTTTTAAGGCCAAATAGGACGTTTCTTGGCTTGTTTATTTTTCTCAACAGTCTGTTGTCTGGCATTTTCCTCACCACCTTCTGGCCTTCTGTATTTTTGGAGAGCTGCTCCAATCTGATTGACTTCTGGGCTCTTTCCACTCTCGTGTTTCCTGATTTTTCCAATGGGTCTTGAATGTCAACCAGTGGGCTAAGTTCTCATTCACACAGAATCTGTTTGCCTAACTGCTGGCTGATGACATTTGTGTTTTAAATCAACACATGTATTAAGTTCTTAAATCTGTTATTCTTCATGACTACATTGATGTCATCTGTTCTAAGGTAAATGCTTAGAGGATGAGAAATTCTCATTTCCTCTCAGAATTCAATTCCAACGTGTGTGTAAGTAACAGGCACGTGAATTTGATCCTTAAAATATTTCATAATGTGCATTCGGCAAAACACTCCTTATACAGAACCAAACCAAAACCCAGATCCCAAACCAAAATATGTCAGACTTTGTTAATACTGAACAGAAAATCATTTATGGTTCTGACTTCTCTTATCCAGTATCCATTATTTGCTAAGTACCCACCAAGGTCCAGGCACAGCTTCACAGTTATACTGACATGATCTACTTAATTTCATGCTCTTGTTTACATGGCTTTCTTTGGATTAAAATCATGGTTCTCAGAGCACCTGGGTGGCTCAGTCGGTTAAGCATCCGACTTCGGGTCAGGTCATGATATCACGGTTTGTGAGTTTGAGCTCTGCTTTGGCCTCTAGGCTGACAGCTCAAAGCCTAGAGCCTGCTTCAGATTCTGTGTCTCCCATTTTCTCTGCCCCTTCCCCGCTCATGCTGTCTATCTCTCTCAAAAATAAATAAACATTAAAATTTTTAATTAAACAATGGCTCTAAGTGAAATGCCATCAAAAAAGATTATCATCAGAAAAAACAACACCAGTGATGAAAAACAGTTACTGCCAATAAATATTTGTTTATGAGTGAATGAATAAACGGAAGCTCGCCTTTACTGTTTGTTTTACAACTCTAAAGTTAATTCATCTCCTTGAGCTGTCTCCATATCTGTAAAATGAAAGTACAATTCCCACTTCATCAGATTTTTTTATTAAAGGAGATGAGATGATCTATATGAAGTCCTGGCCCATAGATGCTGCTCAATAATGGTCCATCTCTAAGTCAGATATCATCCACTAAATATCAAAGGAATCATATTTAACTTAGTACAAATATTTTCATAGGGCTATATCTGACTTTTAGGAAACTCATTCATTTAAAAAAGAAAGTCCAAACTAAGGGATTGGACAGTTTCCCAATTTCCATAACCATCAACACCACACCTGCCACTGACCTTTGACACCAAACTCCATTCCATATTATTCTCTAGTTTGAGAAAATGGCCCTATTATGCTAAGTGAGATAAGTTAGAGAAAGACAAACACTGTATAATCTCACTCATCTGTAGAGTCTAAAAGAAACAAATCAAACTCCTAGATACAGAGAACAGATCGATGGTTCTGTTCAGTGGAAAGGGGGTAGAATAGGCAAAGTGGGCCAAAGGTACAAACTTCCAGTTATAAAATAAATAAATCACAGGGTGTGATGTACACCATGGCGACTACAGTTAATAATACTGCATTGTATGTTTGACAATTGCTAAGAGAGTAAATCTTAAAAGTTCTCATGAGAAGAAAAGAAACTTTGCTACTATGTGTGATGATGGATATTAACTAGACTTACTATAGTGATCATTCTGCCCTAAACTCAAATATCAAATCATTATATTATAAATCTGAAAATTAATAGAAAGTTATATGGCAATCGTATCTCAATTTTTAAGAAAAGATAAAGAAAATGGCCTTTTCTTTCTGCCTCTTAACTTCAGTGGTTGATGTGCACTTTTTGTAGGGAAACTCACCAATTTTCTAAATAAAACCCAACCCCGATCCTGCAAGGTTACAAAGAAATCATCCCATTTAGTGAAAGGAAGCTAGAAGTCAGAGAATGGACTCTTTTTCTCAGGGATTCTGAACATTCACTTAGTGACGCATACACAAATATCTGTTGAGTGCCACTATGTGCCCAGCACTGTGCTGAGGATACAGTGCTGAAAAAGACAAAGTCCCCACCTCAGTGAGTTGTGGCCCTAATAGGATATTCAACTGCAAAATAGGATGTCCCGGGCAATGAGGAGGCACGTGTTGGGTTACTGGAGCATATGGAACAAACAAACTCAAGCCATGCCTGGAGAATCAGGGGGACGTCACGGTGACATTGAAATCTAGTGAATGGGACAGATGGCCAGGCATCGACGGAGAAGAACAGGCTTGGCAGAGGAAATGCATGTGCAAAGGCTCGCGTGGAAAAGGCTTCGGGGCTCTGGAGAGCAAGCAAGTTACATGGAGGGATCCAAATTGTCCACTGCGTTTTTCTCCCTCTTGCTGATTTCTTCTGTTACCTCAAAGCCTCCAGCTCCCTTTTGTTTAAGTATCTCCCCCTACCTGGAGCTAGGCTACTAGAAATTTGAAATAGAATTTAATGTGTCCCTACTTGGGGCAGAGCTAGAGAGAGCAGCAGCACACAGCCAGCCCCACAGCGGCAGCATAGCTGAGAGAGCCCACCCAGAGCAGCAGGTGAATGGAGGTGGGCAGAGGCAGGGCCAGGGGAGAGGCTAAACCCTCCCACCCTTCCCTCGGGTACTGGGCGCACTGGGTGCACTGGGCGTGGAAGATAGGGCTTAGCCTTCTTAAGGAGCCCAGAGAGTTTCTTACACCTCCCTTACCTGACAGTACTGATTTGGTCTCATGGAAAGTTATGAGTGAGCTGGTCCAGGAGTGTGGACGGTGGCTGAACCGCCAGGGGAGGACAGTTGGAAACATCCCTGACCTCGTCCGGCACCTACGTTTCCAAAAAGACATTAATGTCATGCCGAGAACTGGATGGAGAGCTAAAGCCAAGGTTGAATTCTTCAGTTTGCCTTGAGTGTTGACCTCTGGTGGGTCTCAACCCTATACAAAACTGAACAAAAAGATCCATGTCCTTTAAAGAGTATATATAATGGCATAATGATGCTTAGTTCATTCTCCCGTTCTTACTGTCTCCAGTTCTTACTTACAAAGCAGATGAAGGGCTATATGTAGAAGAGATAACATGTAATATGTCACTAACTAAATGTATTTGTATCAATTTGTATCAGTTGTACCCAATTGAAATTACACACTCTTCTGGGTGCCTGGGTGGTTCAGTTGGTTAAATGTCCCACACTTGATTTTGGTGCAGGTCATGATCTCACGGTTCACATCAGGCTCTGCACTGCTAGTGCTTGGGATTCTCGGTCTCCCTCTCTCTCTGCCAATCCCCTGCTCTCTCTCTCTCAATAAACATTGAAATTACACACTTTCAAGTTATAAAATAATTAGGTGATGATTGGGAGAGAGACAAGAGACACGGAATATAAACATTCACCAAAGCTTGTACTCATGGTGAAAATTTAAATATTAGTTCATTGTTAATTATCCCAAAACATACTTTCAAGGAAAATAATACTGAGAAAATATTAAGGATTGTGGTGACACTTACCCTGAATAGTGCTACCTTTGCTGTATTTAATCCACATGATAAAAGAATTTACTAACATTACCCTCTAGGTAGCAGTAGCTTTAAAAGATAATTTAAGTCAGTTCTTACACAATAGCTCCCCAGAGAACAACGAATCCTACAAAGTGATGTAGGAAAAAACACACTCTTGTCTGCTGCTCCCATATCGGCAGAGGTAGATTAGCTCCCTGCCATGGAAATCTGTAAAACGCTTTCTTTGAAAGCTCTTCCTCAAATCAGAACGTCTAGGACACACACACAGTTTCAGGTTTGGCACTACTCACATCTTCACCATTTTACTTGCTTTTATGGTTTGGGAGCCTCAAGGCTAAGGGTGAAATACAGACTCCAGACCAATGTCTCATTCAACATATTCATTTGGAATTCACTTATATTTAGGTAATTATAGGAAAACTCATTCTTCTACTGTTAGTTATATTTTGTTTTGTTTTTTTTTTTTTAAAAATTGGCTTCCTGCTCTCCCAACGTGGCACTTGCAATAATGAGAGGTCACTCTTAAATGCAAATATTATCCTAAGCAAATAACCAGCTATCCCTCGCTCATGTGAGGTGGCACTTTTCAAGCTCCATTTCATTTCTGGATGCATTCTTCTGAATTATTTTACTGTGTGTGTGTGTGTGTGTGTGTGTGTGTGTGTGTGTGTGTGTGTGTGTGTGATTTCTGTTCAACATTTCTTCGGACAAACTGTGTTAACCAGTCGATTTTCACCAAATACCGTACTGATGGAGCAGGTAGTCTCTAAGGTTGAGCACTATTCAAGCTGTTGACACACACAACACAATTTATGTAAGAAACTGTTCTTAGCTTCCTGATTGCATCACTGTTTTCATTTTTCTTACATAAAAACTATTTTTAGAAGCATAACAAATTTTGTTTTTTAAGTAAGAATATCTGGCTTTAAGTTCTATACAAATACACTAAAGTTATTTAAACTCACCCTTCTTTAAAGCACATCATCCTATTTATCATAAGATTCTTAAAGATGTATAGTTTTGCTTTTGTTTGTCATAAAAAAGCTTTCTACATGTTTATCCAAACATGTGGAATTATTTTTAAAATACATTCATCCGGTCAATTTGATAGACTAAGACTCTCTTCGAATAGTAATCCTTCCAGTTATTCTAGGAAAATGAATAAAACAATAAAAGCTTAAAATGTGAATTACATAAGCTTTCTGTAATTTAAATCCTTCGTGGATTTTATTTTGCTATTTTATTGCACGAAAAACATATAACTATCTTAAGAAAATAACAAAGCTAAGACAATTCGTCTCAGTATGCCATAAGCAAGCTTGGGAAATGTTTCAAACTGAACATTCTTCTTGTCTGTATTAAAAATAGAATATTTCTCCAAATGTTATTAATAATTTAACTTAGAATAGAATCATAAATATGCATGAATGGAAGATCACTTGCTCTACCCCGTGCTCAGAAAGACCTTGGACTACACTCTTCCATAAAGATGAGCAGCTTGCCAAATTTCAGGTGTCTCGAGGCACCTCTATGCCAGAAGGTCTGAGGAAGACGAAGGAAGGGCTCAGTGGAATCTTCCTGATCTCTCGGGCTGTGCTGGCCTCCCCACAGCACTCTGCCCGTGCCAAGCACATCGCACGTAATCCCCTATGCCCAGGTCAGTTTCCCACACACACGTGTCCAAGCCATGTTAATGAGCCTTGTTTTTTGCTTGGGAAAACAGCATGGAAAGGTTAAATAACTGGCTTAAAGTCTCAAAAGTAGTCAGTGATGAAGCTAGCATTCACTTTAGAGCTATCTGACTCCAAAGACCCGGCTCTCTGTTCTACTACACTTCTCCTCAACACCTGCCATCGTACGTGCCAATGCTGGTGTTCAGAAGACGCCCGCTAATTGAGTAAACGTATCACTGCATCACATTCTGTGTTAGAGAGAATGGTGTGAGCAAGACTCCCATCCCCTGCCTCCCCATCCTCCACTTCAGCCCCATCGTCACGGGGTTTCCAGGCCAGGGAAGGAATGATGAACATACAACACATTGTGGAGAAGTGGCATCTAGGTGAAGACTAAAAAAGAAATAGGATTTAACAACTTTAAAAAGAAAGGCAGAGTGAGAGAAAGGAAGGGAGATAAGATGCTTGAGGCGGGGGACACAGCATGTGTAACATGGAAGACGCAAGAAATGGAATTTCTTGCTAATAAGCAAAGTTGAGGGGCGCGCAGGTGGCTCGGTCAGTTAAGTGTCTGACTTCGGTTCAGGTCATGATCTCGCAGTTCATGGGTTCCAGCCCCCCGGTCAGGCTCTGTGCTGTCAGCTCAGAGCCTGAGCCTGCTCCAGATTCTGTCTCTCCCTCTCTCTCTGCCCCTCGCTTGCTTGCACTCTATATCTCTCTGTCTCAAAAATCCATAAACAAAAGAAAATTTTTTTAAAAAAGCAAAGTTTAGAGGCGCCTGGGTGGCTCTGTCAGTTAAGAGTGGACTTCAGCTCAGGTCATGATCTCACTGTTCTTGAGTTTGAGCCCCATACAGGGCTTCATGCCACTAGTGTGGAGCCTGCTTAGAATTCTCTCTCCCTCCTTCTCTCTCTGCCCCTCCCCCACTCTCTCTCTCACTCTTAAAATAAATAAGCTTTAAAAAAAGTTTAAAATAAACAAAGTCGAGTAGGGCTAGAGCTCAAGGGGGAGAGGGAGTAACAAGTGATAAAGCTGCAGAGGGAGGCAGGGATCCATCAAGAAGTGTCCACGGTACTGCATCAGAAACTCCAAAGCTGCTAAGAAACTACATCCTAGGGGCGCCTGGGTGGCTTGGTTGGTTAAGCGTCCGACTTTCGCTTAGGTCATGATCTCGCGGTTCGTGGGTTCGAGCCCCGCGTCGGCTCTGTGCTGACTGCCAGCTCAGAGCCTGGAGCCTGTTTCAGTCTGTGACTCCCTCTCTCTCTGACCCTCCCCTGCTCACGCTGTCTCTCTCTCTCTCTCCTAGAAATAAATAAAACATTAAAAAAAAAAAAAGAGTCGCTTCGTTTAAAAAAAAAAGAAACTACATCCTAACTGTTCTCATCACACACACACACACAAAAGAAATGTTAATTATGTGACATGATAGCTAATGATGCTGTGGTGATCCTGCTGCAATGGATAAATTTATCAAATCAACACGTTGTACACCCTGAACTTATTCAGTGTGATATGTCAACTGTATCTCAATTTTTAAAAATTTTTTTAATGTTTATTTATTTTTGAGACAGAGAGAGACAGCGCAAGCAGGGGAGGGGCAGAGAGAGAAGGAGACACAGACTCTGAAATAGGCTCCAGGCTCTGAGCTGTCAGCACAGGGCCCAATGTGGGGTTCGAACTCACAAACTGTGAACTCAATATCAGAGATGAAGTCAGATGCTCAACCAACTGAGCCACCCAGGCACCCCTGTATCTCAATTTTTAAACTTTTTTAATGTTTTATTTATTTCTGAGAAAGGGAGAGAGACACAGTGTGAGCAGGGGAGGGTCAGAGAGAGAGGGAGATACAGAATCCGAAGCAGGCTCCAGGCTCTGAGCTGTCAGCACAGAGCCTGATGTGGTGCTCGAACCCATGAACTGTGAGATCATGATCTGAGCTGAAGTTGGATGCTTAAACAACTGAGCCACCCAGGCGCCCCTGTATCTCAATTTTTAAAATGAGAGAGAGCAAGAGAGCATGCTGAGAAGTTTGGGTTCAATCCTAAGAGTACAAGAGAATGGTTTTAAGCAGAGGGGGAACAAAGATTTTGTGCTTGAGAAAAACACTCTGCTACAATTGGGAGAAAGGGCAGTGGAGGGATGTGACTTCTGAGAGGCAGGGAAGCCAAGGAGACAGGCACCAATCAAGGCAAGAGACAAAGAAGAATACTCTACAACTTCTTGCTGGCACACAACTTTAAATAGATCATTTTTTAATTTTTTTCATAGTTTCACATTTTTTAAGTGTGAAGAAAAACACTGTGTCTTTCACAAGGCTGTTTTTAAGAAGAAGTGCACGGTGACAGAGCTGATCACATGAGACGGGACAGTGTGCTGGGGAAGGCACAGGCTCTGGAGTGGGAGAGTCTGGGTGCCATGCTGGCTCCTCTACTTCTTAACTGAAACCTCTCTGGGACTCAGTTTCTTAAAACATAAAATTGATAAAGTAGAGATAATAATGGAAGGTGACTCGTAGTGTTTCTTGAGAGGATTTAATGGAACAATGCCTGTTTTATTTATTGCCTTCTCCAGCATCTAGAACTCTGCCTTGTAAGTAGAAAATGCTTACTAATATTAGTAATTATTTGAAAATTATGACGGATTACATCATTGTAAGGCATCACTGTAACTGTAAAATATAATTGCCTAAAATATTCCTGCCACCAAACTATTTACTTTAAACTTTTTAAAAATCCGCAGCCTCAGGGCCCCTGAGTGGCTCAGTAAGTTAAACATCCGACTGCAGCTCAGGTCATGATCTCATGGTTCGTGAGTTTGAGACGCATGTCGGGCTCTGTGCTGACAGCTCGGAGCCTGGAGCCTACTTCAGATTCTGTGTCTCCCTCTCTGCCCCTCCCCTGCTCATACTCATGCTCGCTCTCTCTCACTCTCTTTCGCTCTCTCTCTCAAAAATAAACATTAAAAAAAATTTTTTAAATCCACAGCCTCTACATAAACCACACATGTGTTCTTTTAAACATAAAACTTAGTTTACATTCTTCTCTTTTGCTTCCTTCTTATGTTTTCCAGAATGTGCTTTACTCTTTCAAACAAAACTTCTTCTGTGAATGAGTCAGTACACCCTAACTTCAGGCTGGCTAGCATCCAAATGCCCTCTAAACCTGCTCTGCATGCTCAGAGGTGCTATTCTCCTGGAAGACCTTGGGTGCAGCTTCAACACCTATAAAAGCCGTATTAGCTCTGCCAATGAGCCCTGCTTAAAGTTACAAGTGATTACCAAAAAAGATGGTTCTTTTGTGTTCAGAAAATGCTTTCATATTGCAAGAGATGGTTTCTTTCTCATGGACTTAAAAGACATTTAGTTCCCACTCTCCTCCCCACACTGCTCTTCTCTCTACTTCTGGTACAAGGCCTGCTTCTCGAATCGTCAGCAACAGGTGTAGAGTTTCAACCAGCAGAACTAGAATCCCCTGAACAATTTACCATATACTATAATGAGAGCATACTATTCACTTTGAAGAAAATTACTGCATTAATCATTTGATCAGATAAACAGAATGTGTTTGCCATGTAGCCTACACCCTTACACGTATCTAGATGCCCATGAGAAAACCACTCTAAGCACATTGCAAGGTTCCCATTGTATTAGAAATAACTAGAAAAAAACTAGAAAAAATTCTAGAAGAAACTAGAATTCAAGTGACCATACCCACTTGAATACCTCTCCAAAAGAGGAGAAAACTGGTTTCTATCTTCATTCAACAGAGAATGAGGAGGGGAAGTACATTCATTGATCAGGCTGTCCTTGGCCAATGATTTAGCCATGTATATGGCACTGATTTACCAGCTGTGTAGAATGTCAAGTGCACTCTACCTGACGCACTGTGAGTTCCACAGAATGAGATAAACCAAGTAAAACAAGGAATCAAGGAAGATTGGAAGGCTAGGAGTGGAAAGAAGAGGAGAGAGAGAGGAAGTAAGGGAGGGAGGGAAAAAGGAACAAAGGAAGTGAAAAGGGAAGGATGGAAGAAAAAAAGTCGACAAAAAAAATCCACTTTTAAGTAAACAAGAACTGATAGCACCTCTTATGCCACTAAAAAACAATACAAAACAAAACCAAAAAAAAAAACTTCCTTTCCAATAATGTCTTTTGTTTTAGTAATTTCTCTCCTCAGAGGAGATAAAAGGGGGAAAATATTCCCTCTAGAGAGGAGAAAGAGACCAACTCTCAGAAACGGTGAGCTAGACTTTGATCTTAATACTGGGATCAAGATCCCATGAGATAATGCTGAAATAGTCACTTGCCTATTTCCTTGAACATTGGAAAGAGCATCTAATGTCCTACATTCACCATTCTCTCTGGTCCTGGATTCATCTGTCAGGGCCACCAGGACATTACCTTTGGCATCCCCTGAAACCAGGCCTTCTGCAGAATTGTCCTGTAAGCCTCAGATGCCACGGCATCCACAAAATCCTCAACACACACACACACCTACATGGGCACACCCACACTCACACCCACACAAGACATGGCAAGACCATAAATGAAAAGAAAATTAATTTTGAGCAAGGTTTTCCCACTCTCTAAACTAACCCCAGGTTTTCTGTGTGGCCTTTGAAATATCTTCTAATAAATTATTCACCTTCCATTATGGGAAAGGAACAAAGACAAATAGGGTCCCCAACCTTTTTTCCATTTGTTTGGTTCTTTTTTAGTAACTGCACGTATAAAACCTCTGCCTCTTAAATCAAGTAGTACTGAGATTCTATTTTGACACCCTCTGGGATGACAAGTTTCCAAATGCGTAATAAAAATAAATCTCCATTAATAGCTGGATCTTTAGCAGCTGAGAGAATCGCTGGCCCCTTTCGTTTACTCACCCAGCTCAGTGTGAGTTCTACTTCGGGCACAGCTGTGAATAGGACCTTTCATAATGAGGCTGCATTAAAAACGGATCAGTTCATAGCTCTGGGTTTCAATGATTTTTTTTTGACCCACTATAATCTGAAGTTGTTCTTCTGAGTGAATTGTTCAGAGTGTTCAAAACTGATCCATTAACATCTCTGATTTTTTAAATTAATTCATTTAAAAGCCTCGTATAGTTGACAGACAAAACTACTTCAGCAAGAGGGGCAACAGGTAGGCAGTCCTGAGACTGTGGATAGCCCATTAATACCGAGTCTGTATTTACAGAACTGAGCAATATGAAGGGGCCCGGGTGAGCATGCACCCTAAATAAACTATAGCATAAAGCAATTCAAATAAGACCGGCCTACCACGTTCACTGTAGGAGATCACCACAGTATTTCATAGCTTCTTCAAAAAGCATTGCTACACTGCTATTTCTGATATCTACTTTATCAGGATTTCATTTGTACATTGAAAGATTCCAAAGCAAAAAGAATCATCAAATTAAGTTTACTTTTTGCCTTTCATACAGATGGCATCAAGTCTCTGAACCTGACCATGGATATAAGAGTGCCTAATACAGAGAAGGAAAGATACCATATGTTTGCACATATAGGTAGATTAGGAGGAACTTAATGGAGGACCATGGGGGAGAAGAAGGGGAAATATTTGAGGAGAAGAAGGGAGGCAAACCATGAAAGACTCTTGAATGCTGAGAACAAACTGAGGGCTGATGGTGGGGGGGAAAGGGGAAGGGGTGTGATGGGCATGAAAGAGGGCACTTGTTGGGATGAGCACTGGGTGTTATATGGAAACCAACCTGACAATAAACTATTTAAGAAAAAAAAAAAAAAGAGTGCCTAATAGATTCCAACCAGCCTCACTCACCTTACTTTCTAGTATTCAGTTTCATAATCTGGCTGCTTTCTGTACTTCTCCAGAGCCACCATGTCTTCCATGATGAGCTTGCTCATGCAGTCATGCACTTAACTGCTCTAAGCATCTTTGTGACAAAGCGAACATCAGAAGGGTCAGTTGCTGCTCTGTGATTTCACCAGTTGGAGGTAAAGTCTTGAGATACATAAATGAATCTATTCCCACAATGTCTCCTACAGAAACTTGTTCTAATCCTGTAATCAGAGTTAATGAGTTTTTTCTTCTATGTACTCCTAGCCCTTCGTAACTATTATTGACTTGATACTATTTTCCCTTGAATCTCCTTCCACTCCAACTAATAGCCCTTTGAATATCAGAAACCATATACATATACCTAGGGGAATCATCAGAGTGTATTACGGTGACTCTCAAAGTGTGGTGCCTGGCCCAGCAGCATCAGCATCCCTGGAAACTTGTTAGAAATGCAAATTTTCAGGCTCCACATCAGATTTATTGAGTAAGAAACTCTAGGGATAGGTCCTAGTAACCTACGTTTTAACAACTCCTCAACGTGATTCTGATGCCGGCTCAAGTTTAAGAAATTCTGCTATATTTGAGTGACTATGGGTTTTGGAACCAGATAATCTAAGTTTGTTTTTAATTCCTACTGTACCACTGGGGATATTAAGTAAGTGATTTGACATCTCTGAGTTGCACCTCCTCATCTATGAATTGGAAAGAATATTAAACAATACCTGACAAATAATGTCTGTAATTTTATACTGCTGTCTTTGTATTTTGTATCGTGAACCCCAGGTATCTAGTTAACACTAAAAATACTTTGTTCTTCACATTTAATTACTTAACTGGACCAAATGAACTGAATGAAATGAAAAGAATAGGCACACCATTGGGAATCAAATCATGTGTCTGCAAGCAACACCATTGATAGATACAGGTAATGGGCAAAGATGAAAGTCACTTAAAATGCCAATGGGGAAATAGTCTAGGTCAGTAATCCTTACTGCTTTATCTCATAGTGACTCTCTTGTTACCTCAAATTCCTGACATATCTTTGCCACAATAAGAATTTCATTCTTTGTTAGACATAAAGCTCTCAAGGTTAGACATCAATCTCCCAAATTCCCAAATAGTCACTGAGAATAAGTTACACTGTCCATGTAAACTGTATATTATAGAAGTTGTTTGTTAAATAACTCCTTTTAGTTGGAAGTATATAACTATCCTCCCTTATTGTATTCTTGGATTTAGAGACGGTCTTAGGGAGTTATCTCAATCCTTTATATCTGGGGAAACCAACAAAGTTCATTCATGACAGGTAAAAATATTGTGAGGGAGAGTTACTTTTTAAAGGAAGAGTCTTTTCAGAGGCGCATGGGTGGCTCAGTCGGTTAAGCGTCCAACTTCGGCTCAGGTTATGAACTCATGGTTCATAAGATCAAGCCCCGCGTCGGTTTCTGTGTTGACAGCCTGGAGCCTGCTTTGGATTCTGTGTCTTCCCCTCTCTCTGTTCCTCCCCCACTCTCCCCAAAATAAAGAAAGAATAAAAAAATTTTCAAAAGAAAAAAAGGAATAGTCTTTTCAATAAATGGTGCTAAGACATTGGATATCCAGACGCAAAAGAAAGAAGTTGGAAGCCCACCTCACACCATATACAAAAATTATCTAAAAATGGATCAAAGAACTAAGTATAAGCATTAAAACTATAAAACTCATAAAAGAAAACACATATGTTAACCTTTGTGACCTTGGATTAGGCAATGGCTTCTTAGATATAACACCAAGAGCACAAGAAACAAAAGAAAAAATAGATAAGTTGAATTACATCAAAATTAAAGGCATTTGTGCTTCAAGGAATACCACGAGGAAAGTGCGAAGATGATCCACAGAATAAGAGAAAACTTTTCAAATCATATGTCTGATAAGAGACTTGATTCCAGAATACATGAAGAACTTTGACAACTCAACAATAAAGACAACAGCCGAACCAAAAATGGGCAAAAGATTTGAAAAGATATTACTCCAAAGAAGATATACAGATAGCCAATAAGCACACACAAAATATTCAATTTCATTAACCATTAGAGACATGTACATCAAAACAACAATTAAATACTACTTCACACCCAGTTGGATGGTGGCCATAATCAAAATGACAAAAAATAGCAAGTTGAAGAGGATGTGGGAAAATTGGAACCTTGGTACACTGGTGGTGGAAATATAAAATGGTGCACCCACTTTGAAAAACAGTCTGGCAGTTCCTAAAAAAATGTTTAAGAATTGCAATAGGACCCAGCAGTTTCACTGCTAGTTATAGGCCCAAATGAAAACATATGTCCATACGAAAACTTATACCCAAATGTTCATAGCAGCCTTACTCATAATAGTCAAGAAGTGGAAACAACCTAACTGTGTATCAACTGGTGAATGGATAAATAAACTGGAAAATTCATATAATGAAATACTTACGGCAATGAAAATTAAGTACTAATGCATGCTACAGGATGGATGAATCTTGAAAACATTATGCTAAATGAAAGAAGCCAGTCACAAAGGAACATATATAATAAAATGCCATTTATATGTAGTATCTGGAATAGACAAATCTACAAAGACAAAAACTAGATTGCCTAAGGCCGGTGGGGGAATGGGCAGAGGAAATGGGGTAATGGAGAGTGACTACTGATCGCCATGGGATTTCTTTCTAGCAGGATGAAAATGTTCTAAAGTTGAGTGTGGTGGAGGCTGTGCAGTCCCGTGAATATACCAAAAGCCACTGAATTTTATCCCTTCACTATGTGAATTGTTTGGTGTGTGAAACCTATCTCAATAAATCTGTAATAAAAACAATAACAGCAAGGATTTTTAGCCATTTAAGTAAAAGAAGCAAGTTTTAGGATAAAGGTTGAGAACAGTATAGCTCTGAAATCTCAAGAAAAAACTATGAAGTCAGTTCAATTATATACTCCCTGTTATAATGTATCAAAAGAAATACAAAGATAAAAATGACATTAAAAATATGAATTATAAAGTGTTTTTGACTTCCTCTTTTTATGTTATTAGCAAGCCAGAAAACAAGTATCAGTAGCATATGTCATAACCTAAATTCTGTTTAACAATGAAATCAGCTGTCACATTTAATGGTAGTGGAAGGATTTCAGAGCTGGGGCTCCAGTGATGGTCTATTCCCAACCCCTAAATTTTACAAAAGTAAATTTCTCTAACATTTTTCACTTCATTTCATACTGCTTCCCCATCAGTACGCAAACATTAGTTTTTATTTAATGCAATTCTAATAAACTGTCTTCTGGAACATATGTTTCATGGCCTCAAGAATGTAGATTTTTTTTAATCTTAAATTTCTTACACGTCTTCTTTTCACACTTAGTTGACTTGAATCTTTGCTGTGATGGTTTCCTTTGTAATATAAACAAACCACAAATCATCCACCATACAAACTTTTCCTTTTAATACCTTGTCTGGATACTTATACAGAGCTATGAAAGAATCAAGTAGCCATCTAAATACTCTTTTTTGGGGGCTTAGTCGGTTAAGCGTCCGACTTTCGCTTAGGTCATGATCTCGCGGTTCGTGGGTTCGAGCCCCGCGTCGGGCTCTGTGCCGACTGCCAGCTCAGAGCCTGGAGCCTGTTTCAGCCTGTGACTCCCTCTCTCTCTGACCCTCCCCTGCTCACGCTGTCTCTCTCTCTCCTAGAAATAAATAAAAAAATTAAAATATAAATAAATAAATAAATACTCTTTTTTTAAACTTTTTAAATGTTTATTTTTGAGAGAGAGGGAGTGTGTGTGTGTATGTGTGTGTGTGAGCAGGGAGGAACAGAAAAAGGGAGACACAGAACTGGAAGCTGGCTCCAGGCTCAGCACAGAGCCCAATGCAGGGCTTGAACGCACGAACTGTGAGATCAAGACCTGAGCCGAAGTCAGAGGCTTAACTGACTGAGCCACCCAGGTGCTGCTAAATACTCTTCATAATCACCATTATTTTTAGTTGTTTCCCAGAGCTGACTTTTTAAATCTGAGCTCAAATTTGGTCTGTCTGCTCTTCAGTTCTGGACCAAATATTTCAAAACCTGAAAAGGGGAGGAAAAGTCTGGCATTTTACATTCCAGATTTCAAAACAGTAGAGAAAGAAAGAAAGAGAAAGAAAGAAAGAAAGAAAGAAAGAAAGAAAGAAAGAAAGAAAGAAAGAGAGAGAGAGAGAGAGAAAGAAAGGAGGGAGGAGGGAGGGAGGGAGGGAGGGAAAGGGAGGGAGGGAGGAAGGAAGAAAAAAATTTACATTTTTAAAGACATGGATAGCTTTCTCCTTTCCATTTTTCAATTTGCCAAATCTGTGAGCTTTTCATATCGACTTTTCTCTTCAGTGGAGAGTATATCTTCCCATGATATACTTGAAGGTTGTATTTTAATTCACATGATGTCATGCAACAGGCCAGAATCACTGGAAGTACAAACCTCCTCCAAGAGTGAATTACATATTACAAACAGACCGCAACTATGAGTATAGTAAACGTATCACAAATGAGACCATTCTTTTACAAAATTCATTCATAGATTGAATCTGAAAAGGTAAGTTAACATCTAAGTAAACAGTGAGTAAATCATTCTGAAAATGTTTGCCATCATTATCACTGGCACATTCTCCTTCTCTATCACTAATAGATTGGCACAAAATGGTAATGATATCTTGGTCTATAAAAAAATTACTTAATCTTTATTAAATATATTTTGCAGATGAAAACAAAGTTGTAATCTGCTGAAGAAGAACTAATAAGAAAAAACAATCTGTAGATTTATCTGCTTTCTTTCTTTTTTTTTTTTTTAAATATTTTTATTTATTTCTAGGAGAGAGAGAGACAGCATGAGCAGGAGGGTCAGAGAGAGGGAGTCACAGACTGAAACAGGCTCCAGGCTCTGAGCTGGCAGTCAGCACAGAGCCCGGCGGGGCTTGAACCCACGAACCGTGAGATCATGACCTAAGCGAAAGTCGGATGCTTAACCGACTAAGCCACCCAGGCGCCCCTCTGCTTTCTTTACTTATCTTTTCCTCCTCAAATTATCTGACTCTTATATCAACAGCGGCCTGGCCAGCCTTCCTACCCCACCCCCACTTTTAATACATCTAGCTTAACATTAAAATAGCAAACTTAATGAAAACACCACTTTTCATAGGTTTACCCTTTGCTAAAAGCTTACAGAAGCCCTTGTTACCCACCATCATATCTAAACTCCTCTCACACCAATCTTCAAAAATATTTCATGTTCCCCTAAACATGGGCCCTCTTCCACTCATACAGGTGTTCCACATCTCATCAAAACAGGAAATATGGGAGGAGACCAAGGTTTGGAGGATAAAAACAATCCCTATTATTTATTAAATGTACACTGTGTGCCAGGAACTATGTAAAGCACTTCACGTGCACTATCTCATTTTATCCCCACATAAACCTTATGTGATAGGTTTTCTGACCTTACAGAATGAAAATTGAGTCACCTCGAGATTCAATATCTACTTCAAGGTCTCTAAACTACTAAATGGTAGAGCCGGCAACCTATGTGTGTCTTACTCCAAATTCTTGCCCATACGTTGAGTTTCCCTTATAGTAAAGGTGTCCACCAGGCAAATGAATATGCAAACCTCAAGTTAAAAGGAAGAAACTAGAGCTACGTGTTGTAGGCAATGGCTTGTAGTTAGCCGTGCCTGTCTCTATGAATGAGCTTGTCCAAGAGAAGCTGTGTAATAAGAGAAGAAACCAAGAACAGAACTCTGGGCAATGCCATCACTTAAAGGTTGATGGAGGATACCTCAAAAAGACTGAGAAGAAGGGTATCTGGATGGCTCAGTCAGTTAAGTGTCTGACTCTTGATCTCAGCTCAGGTCATGATCTCAAGCCTGCTCTGGATTCCGTCTCTCCCTCTCTCTCTCCCTCTCTCTCTCTCTCTCAAAATAAACAAATAAACTTTAAAAAATAAAAGACTGAGAAGATAAAAGGAGAACTGTGGACTTATTCAGCACAACTCAAATCACAATAAAGGAGTATGATCAACTGTATAATAAAAAAAATAAATAAATCAGGTCAAGTATAACAAAGATGGAAAACTGCTCGTTGGAAGTGGTAGTTGAGAGCCAAGGTGACTTGGAGCCTACCATCCAAACCAGGACAGTTTTGAGAGTAAAGGAGACTCTATTAGCAAATATCCAAGGACCACAGAATATGGCCCCAATGCAAGCCAGGACACAAGGTCACCCTATGAAGAGATCATGAGTGCCCTTCATGAGAACAATTTCAATAGTCTGATGCCACAGAAGCCACACTGCTGTGAGTTTGGAATAAGTGTAAAGAAGAGGTAGAGAGATTAATCTTTCAAGAAGCTTGGTTTGATAGATGAGTAAGAAAAGGGTCGTGTTTGAGGGGAAATGACCCTCCACTCACTCCTTATTCCTTGGTCTGGCTCTTTCTTCTCAGTTCTACTGAACCTTCTCCCTGACATGTCACAGTGACTTCCAGCCAGTCCAGGAAGCTGGTCACCTTCACTGAGAACTCTGTTTCATTAACTTCCACAGCAGCACCGGGCACTGCCCTATGCCCCCAGCCCTTGAAACTTTCTCTTCCCATGATTTCTATGCCACTAAATTTTATCAATTGTCTCTACTTCTCTGACTACTTCTCTGCTCTAATCTTTAAAATGTCAATGTAATCCTAAGGCTCTCCCCCTGAGACACCTTCTTTCTTTTGTCTATTCTCTCTCCCTCAGTGGTCTCATCCACAACCACCACTTTCACCTTCAACAGCCATGCAAATCATTCCCCAAACTCTCCCTCTGTCCTCAAACTCTCCCTTGAGAATTCTCACTTCAATCGAACAACCATACATCTCATCTCTCTCCCGGTGGTTGGTCCACAACACCTCACTAAACCTGTCAAAAGCACACATTCTCTTTCTTAAACTAGCAGCCCATACATTTTCAACTTCAGGATATCATAATATGACTAAAGCTTGTCTGTTAAGATTTTGCTTCTTTTGCATGTGCAGTAAGCACTGGACACAAAACATGCTGTTGCTATTCTCCAAAAATGAACTACCTTGGAACCCATTCTTAGGGAGCTTGGGGTTAGAATTTGGGGGAAGGGACAATAGCTAAAACCTGGAAAGAGCCTAAGTGTCCATCAACAGATGAATGGATCAAGAAGATGTGGTTTATCTATACCATGGAATACTACATGGCAATGAGAAACAATGAAATCTGGCCATGTGTAGCAACATGGATGGACCTTGAGGGTGTTATGCTGAGCGAAATAAGTCAGGCAGAGAAAGACAAATATCATATGTGTGCACGTATAGGAGGATTAGGAGGAACTTAACAGAGGACCAAGGTGGAGAAGAAGGGCGGAAATGGTGGGGGAAAGGGAGAGAGGCAAACCATGAGAGACTCTTGAATGCTGACAAAAACTGAGGACTGGTGGATGTGGGGGAGGAGGGGTGGGCATGGAGGAGGGCACTTGTGGGGATGAGCACTGGGTGTTATGTGGAAACTAATTTGACAATAAACTATTTGTAAAAAAAAAAAAAAAAGAATTTGGGGGAAGGGGTTATAACTTTAATGAGTGTTACTGCTTCATCTAGAATCCTCACTTCATCTAAACTTGCTAAGATCCAGACCAATCAGGCATCACTTCTTTCTCAGAGACCTCTTGGAATCCTTATTGAATATATCTTCCTCCATTCTTTACTCTCAAATTTCGCTTTGCATTTCTCTTAAAGTACTTGCCATATTCTGTTTTGATTATCATATATATGCACCTTATCCCCTCCTACCATATTGGAAGTTCCTTACAAATAGGATATATCTCTTAATATATACACAACAACAGATACCTATTATTTAGAATGGATAGTTATTTGCATAATACATGCATTTGACATCTCTTCACTTCTTACTTGAAAATCCCTTCTTTTTATCACCCTCAAACACAAAAGAAAAACTGACAACTATTCATGTTCTAGTATGTTGAACATCTTAAACAATCATTATTTTTTAAAATCTTTTAATGTTTTTTATTTATTTCTGAGAGAGAGGGAGAGAGAGAGAGAGAGAGCGAGCAGGGGGGGATGAGAGAGAGAGGGAGACACAGAATCTGAAGCAAGCTCCAGGCTCTGAGCTGTCAGCACAGAACAGGATGCAACCCACGAACCCTAAGATCATGACCTGAGCCAAAGTTGGACTCTTAACTGACTGAGCCACCCAGGCACCCCAATAATCATTATTTTTAAAAGATATCTCTAACTATATGGTTTGTGAAGATACAATGGGAGAGAACAGTTTATCGAGTGGATTCATTTTTAAGTACATCAAGATTAAATGATCGTGTAAAGGTGTATATTTAGGCAATTAAATTTGTGTAACATAAGCAGGCTCAAAAATAAAGCTTTTAATCCCTAGTGTCAAAGCCTAGAATTATAAATTAATAAAATTGGCTATAGTAGGCAGTGATTTGAAGTGGAACTTCTTAGTTACTGATTAGTTAAAATAACTAACTACTTTTAACACCTCGGTGTAGGTCACTCAATATTCTTTGTCTAATACAACTGTACCTTTAAATACAGCTTAATGCCAGATGGTCTCCTCAATAAAAAACAGCAGGAGGCAACTCAACAAGCCAGTCTGCAGACACTCAACCAATGAAATTAGTCTTCAGTGGCTAAGCCATTCTGTCACCAAGGCAACACCTACTTCAGAAAAAATATTGGATCTTCCAATGAAAATGAGCCACCCAGTATGTTCCAAGCTATGATGATCAGGTTACTTTAGCCAAAGTAACTGACTAGATCTTTGCACTCACCTCACATCAGGTCCACGTATGAAAAGTCATTTGCCCTTTCATTTTAATATATTTATCTATACTCAGTTTCTAACTCTCTTGATTTCCTAGATAAAGGTGTGTATATGTGTGTGTGTGCATATGCTGGTAGGCTGAGTCCTAAATATATTTAGGTTTTTTTTTTTTAATTTTTTTTTAATGTTTTATTTATTTCTAGGAGAGAGAGAGAGAGACAGCATGAGCAGGGGAGGGTCAGAGAGAGAGGGAGTCACAGACTGAAACAGGCTCCAGGCTCTGAGCTGGCAGTCAGCACAGAGCCCGACGCGGGGCTCGAACCCACGAACCGCGAGATCATGACCTAAGCGAAAGTCGGACGCTTAACCGACTAAGCCACCCAGGCGCCCCCTGAGTCCTAAATATAATGACAAATGTTAATGTCTTTGAAAATCTTCACTGGCACATGCTCTTATGAGCCTGTTACTAATATTATATTTGATTAAAGAAATTATTCAAGGAAATAAATAATGTAGAAAGGAGGAGAATGATATTATTACCAGCCTCTAAGCTATCTAATATGAATGGTTCAAATTACATAAATTACATTACATAAGTTAAACTTTATTTTTAATACAACTCCATTTTTTAAGTTGAAATGATAACTTGCCCAAGGGCAGATGACCTTGTTTTACATGACGAAGATGCAGAGAACCTAATGTTTGGTAATATATTGTAAACTCAAGACACAATGGCTGGATAGAAAGGAGACCTTGGAAGCAGGGAGAAAGGGTATCTAGAACCATGGCAGCAACCCCTGCTCAAATCACATATAAGGAGAATTTCTCCCAAGAGAAAAGACAGAGAGAGGCAAGAAGAGAGGAACTGGTCTCAGAAGGAAGGAAAGGGATGAGGCCAACAGGTGTCTTGATGTACTGGTTTTGTGTATTTATTTAATAATGTAGCTATATATCTATATATATTCTAATCTGGATTTTGCCACTTACAAGCCTGTGATATTAAATGTTGCCTCTCTCTGCATCTGTTTCCAAATTTGTAGAATGAGGATAATAATAGTACCAATCCCACAGGAGTTTGGGATTAGAGGAGTTAAGCCTCTAAACAGTATTTGGTGCATACTACATATTATATAAGTATGAGCAAAAACATAAAATCAATTCCTATTCTTTTCACAGCATTTCTATATTTTTGCTTATGTTTTCTACTTCATTCTACCTTATTTATACAGTTTTCAGCTACGTCAAAGCCAGGCTGTAGAAGCTACAGCAGACAGACCCCAGGCCGTAAACCGTGATGAGTCTGACATAGGCAGACAACCTAATAGAGTCCTCAGCCCAGTTAAAGATAACTCCAGAAACTAATTCAGAAATGGGATGTAATATATTTTCCAGGAACAAAAAACCTCATTGACAAAGAACACATTTGACTAACTAAAAATTATTTTTTCATGAAAACGCAACTAATTTTAAAATTTTGACATACATAGACACACACACAAACACATCATTTTTTTCCTTTGAAGGAAGGAAAAAAGAAAGAGTGAATGGAACATTTGAGTGGTAACTCTTTATGAGGAAAAAAAATGCTCTTCTTCTTTGAGAAGAAAAAAAGTTGCAATGGTCTTAGAATAACTGCCTGGATAAAAAGTCTATCTAGTTTTTATTTACTGAAGACAAGGGACAACTCTTCTTTACATTAGAATTAGCCCACTCCGTGGCCCATACATACAAGACTGGGTTGTCACAAACCTTTCACCATAAGTATTTTTAGTCATTCTACTTCTTAAGTCCTTCAGTCATCGACAGGCCTTGTATGTGCCCAGCTAGCATTTTCTGAAAAAAATTTCCAGGGGCGCCTGGGTGGCTCAGCCTATTAAGTGTTTGACTCTTGATTCAGCTCAGGGCATGATCTAGTGGATCCTGAGATCAAGCCCCACATCAGGCTCCATGCTGACAGGTTCTCTCTCTGCCCCTACCCTGCTCACGCACATTCTCTCACAAGCCTCTCTCTTTCTCTCTCTCTCTCTCTCTCTATCTCTATCTCTCTTTCAAAATAAATAAGTAAACTTAAAAAAAAATTCCCAAGAGTCCTTTACAATTTTATATGTGAAATATCACATAAAATCTTTGAACTACATAGAATACAAAGCATCTATGATTTCAAGTTTAATCCTGAGCTATCTATTCCATTTCTAAGCAGAGTATATCCTTAACAGAAAGTAAGAAAAAAGCTGAAACATAGTCCACATTCTTTTTCATTCTAATCCATTGTTGTAAGAGAATTTGGGAAACGACCCTAAAAAGTCACTTTTTTATTAAGTTGGCAAAGAAGTAGCTGCTAACAAAACTGCCCAAGCAAATCATTACCAGTATTATTCCCTGACCCTTAACACACAGAGAACTGTCTCCCCACCCGTTTTTCCTGACTTCCCGCCAACTGGGCTCTGGACTCCCACCCTAATCGACGCCCATCAATGCCCAAAGGATCACGCACAGAGCCAATGGAAGATTATAGCCATTGTCTGAATAATTCAGACCCAATGGGTTCACCTGAAACAATATGATAACCAAAAGGAAAGTTATTTTACCCTGAATTAACTATAAAATTATCTCAAGTCTTTTCATTGTACTATGAGTTCATTTCCTACTCATGAGGACACATCCTCCCTCTCACTCAAACATCAGCCTGAAGACTCTGGCATTTTTACTGAAGATACTGGCATTTTGCCCGACGCTGCCTGTAAATTACCAACAGAATCTATTATCTAATTATCTTGGTAGGGTCTTGCTAATGGCAAAACACAAAACAAAAATAATTCACCCTTATATATTTCATAAACATTCTTAACGTCTTACAATAATGCATGCCACTATTTTCTGCACAATAATTTAAGGGGGCATTTTTTTCCAGGTACAGTTCCTAAGAAATTTTATCCTTTTGGCACAGTCTATTTACTAGATATGCAATACAACATCAGTGATTCTTCTACCATTATAATGTTTTAGAAAACACACACAGGTATAGAAATAAAGTTCTTTTTATATGTTTATTTACCTTTGAGAGAGAGACAGAGTGTGAGCAGGGGAGAGGCAGAGAGAGAGAAGGAGACACAGAATCCAAAGCAGGGTCCAGGTTCTGAGCTGTCAGCACAGAGCCCAACGTGGGGCTCAAACTCACATACTACCAGATCACGACCTGAGCTGGAGTCGGACACTTAACCGACTGAGCCATCCAGGCACCTTTAGAAATAAAGTTCTTGAAGACACTGTGTGCTGACTGTTGGTTTGAAAAACTTCTCAGTAAATACGTACTCTTCTTCAGTACGAGTAACTTTACTTACGTTAAAATTTAAGATAGACATAGGAACAGGCCAACACAAGTACTGTTTTTTAAAAAGAAACCTCACCCAATATTAGCTATTTCTATTCTGTAACCCTAACCTCCAACAACACAATGTATGATTCATTCTGCGTGGAGCACACAAACCTTGAGAGGCCTTACAAACCACAACACCCTCACAACACCCTCTCCCACGGTTTACATTCTGCTGGGACTAGGATTCCGGTTTGGAATACACAACTTAGGAATCTAAGACGTGATTATAAATGGTCAGTGAGATGGGAGATGTCTGGATTACATTCCCCCCAAATTGCCTGAATGTATTCTAGAAAGCTCTGTGATATAGTGCATATCTAACCTTTGGTAATAAATTCTCCTAAATGTGCTGTAGCGTATATGTAGCTGTCCTTTGGACAACCTCTGGTTTTGCCAGTGTTTATCTTGAACAAGATTAAGTACCTCAGCTCGTCTCCTAAAGTAATCTATTCCACAAAGCATCACAGAGCATAGTAGATTCTGCTGACCTCCCCATTCGACATTTCCGTCATCCCCAAAGTTTCATAAGCCATCAGCCATTTAGCCTTCTCTCCCTCTCTGACTGTCCACACAAGTCTCTGAAAATGTGCCGCTCCTTCTTATTCAAGTTAGTCCATTCCTCAGCATTGAATATCCAGACCTCAAAAAAGTTCATCGGAGCAATCTTACAACAAAAGCTTATTTCGTCCTAGAGTATATACTACAGCCAAATAAATAACATTTTCTATATATACTTAGATTCATTTCAGTCCTTTCCTGATTTTGCCACTTAACACACTTCCTGGCCTCCCCAGGCCCTGTCCATCCACCTCCAGCACACCCATTCCCATTTATAGCACAGGAGGCAGGAAAGTCTGCTCTTTGGAATTGAAAACGCTGATAAGGTACATTCCTGTAAACTCCCTCACAGACTTCAGGCCATGCAATAGCTTATGACCCTCCATGGCCACATAAGAAATAGTCATGTTTATTCCCCTTTCTGTGTATATACATTGCTATGGTAAATACCTCTGAAAAGAATCCCCAGCTGTCTATCAGGAAGTGGGTTCTAGGCCTCCTAGGCTACACAAGCTTGGGCAGGTTGTTTAATTTGTCCCTGGGGTGCAATTTAATCATCATCTATAAAATCAGTGTGTTCCTTCCAGATAGGAAAAAAAAAATTCTATGATTCCATTTCACAATTCTATGTAGCGCTAACAAAGACTGGGTTTAACATTAGGAACAATTTAAAATAATTTACCCTAATCAAAAACCTGTAATTTGAAAAATTAGTTAAATGCTAAATATTTCTGCATAGTGAATTTCTCTCCCCAAATCATCTGACCAACTACATGATCATTATTCAAATGTTACACAAATGCATCTGGATGAACATTCTGGAATGGCTGCCCACACACGGAGAAGAGCTATGGGCTGAATTCTCCTTCAGTAACTCGAACTACATCATGTTTTGCTGTTGCTCTTATTTTGTTCTTAAGGATAGTTTTTGAAATGTATAGTCAAATATAATTGAGCTATATTTAACTGCAGGAACTTGGTCCAACAAAATCAAAATTACTTCACATCTTTTCACTCCAAGGCTTTTAGGGAGTTTCCAGTAATAGCTACGTAGAGGTAGAAAAATATTGGTAATTAATTATTTATTATAATATAATATATATCATGTGTTTAATATAATTATGATATCTGATATCACCATATCATTTTTATCCTTAATTTATATATAAAACGTTATATATAATGTACATAATATATTACATATGTTATATAAGATTATAATATATAATGTTAGCATAATCTCCATCCTGAATAGTTTTACCCTCCCAAGGAGGGAAATTGATCCCAAGAGACAACACTCTAAACACTGTATTCTCTTCAATGAGGTAAAAATTTCACATGTTAGTGAAAAGCAATTATCACAACACGTATTGGATACTTATATATCACCATTAACAGGGACAGCAAAGAAAAAGATACAAGGGTAACTGCCATAGAATGAATTATTTTCTTCCACTTTCCAGATGTGATTCACTTTAAGACCTGGTCAAGCCACCTTCCTTCTGGAAGCCCTCTCTTCATGATTTCTCTATCAACTCCTTATAGAATTTGAGTCAACCCTTTCATATGAAGTACTTGGTAAACTACTGTTGTTTGCTGTTCCCTTTTGTAAGTATCTCTTTAATTTGCTTCTGACTTATCAGTCATAAGTACTTGGTTTTTATTGTTAAATAGGTACATTAGAGATACAAATATAATAATATACAGTAATAAAAGATACACATCATTTACTGACCTCTACTACCCAGAGTTTGATTTCCAAATGTGAACTGGGTTAAAAGCACTTCTACTCAGCATTTCTAAATGCCTAGTGGATGAATGTTTTTAGTTATGCAGTTAGGATGATTTATACCTGCAAGTTGTAAGTAAGGCTTTTTTTGATAATACAGTGTTCTTATTATCTTGGTCTGGGAACTAAGAACATCATGGAAAATGTGGTATGGTCTACAAAGGAGAGCCTTCTTGGCCTCTTGGAAATGTTGGCAGAGGTACAAATGCTTTGCTTATGTGACTGTCTTTATATAAAGACATAAATACATTCACTTTATTCTATGAATTCTGGGGAAAATACCAGCCTGTCTCACCTTTCTGTACATTCATTTAAGAAACAAATTCTCATTCATTCCCTCTCCCTGTACACACAGGTCATTGAATTATACCACTCAATGGTTCACCTTTGTTATTAAAATAACAATGGCAGCAATACTAAAACTATTCAGGAAAAAATACTTAATGTTCCTGAAGGTTACATGTAATTTTTTAAGATGTAGTCTTGCAAACTGAAATACAGTCAAAAGAGAAGTAGAAAGGTTTATTGGAACAATATCAAGTACCCCAACTCCCCTCTATCCAGCAATCTGAATGAATCAGCTATAAAAAGTATACCCAGAAGTCTAAAAATAATGGAAAAAAAGGCTCAGAAATATTAAAAATAATTGACACATAGTTCATGGTTTTCATTGCTAGTGCAAGG
Source organism: Proteles cristata cristata (assembly GCA_017311185.1). Lineage (NCBI taxonomy): Eukaryota > Metazoa > Chordata > Mammalia > Carnivora > Hyaenidae > Proteles > Proteles cristata. Next base: position 187,131 of record JAESUZ010002548.1, on the reverse strand, counting down.
CTTGGAGACATCCCCAACACACATCATCAATTTAGACACATGAGTAAAATTATTATATTCTTTTAATGAAGGTTCTCCAGTTCAGTCCATAGTGACCAGTGAAGAGAAAAATGAGTTGCTGAAATGGATTAGAGAGGTACAGTAAAATTGTGCATCACTCACACATGTGAAAATATGAAACTCTTAATCCCAGACACTACAGTGGACAGTGAAACTGGACTCAACCAAACACCAGGTAAGTATATTGGGAAGACCCTTGCAAGCAACATACAGGCCCAGAGGTTGTTCTAATCTGGAGAAAGTTTATAGAAAGCTTATAGAATTCTTCCCATGCATTAGCACATAGAAGGAAGCATTTTATCAGATATTTTGCAAATACACAACATTCCCAAAATCTCCTATAGCTCCTGAATTGGAAAGCAAAATTTCTTTCAGAGGGGGAAGCTTCCGACCTTAACGACTGAGCTCTGAGCCACAGCATGCAGAAACTAATGCTAAATGCAAGCTTTTCGATGCCCTAAAGAGTAACTTATGTGAATAGAGAAGATTTAGGAATTGATTTGGTTTTTAAAACTCAAGATTCAACTTGCTATAAATTATAAATTCAAAATCCTACTTATTCCATAAGGATTTAAGTTCAGTTGGCAAATCATACCGATGTATTTATGAATCTAGCAGGTTCTATAATCTTACCTTCAGGGGAAATTTGGTCACTTAATTAAATTATCTTAAAGATTTAACACTGTAGAAATAAATTTAATACATTCAGTTTCCTTTTAAAGTACTTTGACTGACTTACAAACATTCCCAAGTTCTTAAATAATATGGTAAATTTGAAAAATTAAATGTACATGATCATTCTATTAATTTTATTTAAACAAAACAAAAACAGCTCACCCATTTCTCTCACACCCTACTCCACACATAGTGATTCTTAAGTTCTCTTAATGTTCTAATACAGTTTACAAACTTGTTAAAATTTCATCTTAAAAATCATAATTGACACATTTCCTATTGGAATTACAAGATTAATCTTTAGACAATGGAATCTACCAAATTCTATTATACATTTTAGTTTTAAAAGTCCTTAAAACCACAATAATACATAAATTATTTCTAAATCTCCTGAGGGTTTAAGAGTCTTGCTCAAAAGAGAAACAGCTCTGTCAAGCCAACAGTTTTGGGGTTACCTTCCCAAAGGAATGTGGGCAGTGTTGGGGATTACCACCTCAGTTGACTGCAATTCTGGTCAAATGTGACATCTGGAGCTCCAGATATTTGGGGCAATTTTTCCCACCGCCTTGATTGCCACGTTGAGCCACTTTAATAATTTCTACTTCGTAAACTGCAAAACTTAAAGAGAGCAATGATGACTTACCCACCTGCCTGGGTTTACACCCTAGCTTGGGCTAATTTTCAAGACAAATTGGGAGTTGGCAACACCCTCCCAGGTGATACCACTAATTGACTTTGTACTTCCTTGGCTTTTAAAATAATTTAGTAATTTCCATCTTGTTTCAAAGCTATTTGCCTTCTCTTCATCATCGCCTTGTTTGAGAGAATCACACAACTCGTACAAACATTGAAACTATATTCAACTGCATGCTAAATATCATGCTTTGTTTGATCTTTTGGTCACAACTTCCTGGGTCACCCTCTTGATGACTAAGAGCCCGTTGCAATCAGTACTTTGGTTCTGATTCAAGAGAGCAGCCAGAATGATGTGGCTCAACACAATGTGGACCAGCATCTTACCAAGAAGCAGGTCAGGAGGCAACACAATGTCAAGACTCCATATAAAAAAGACAAGAGTAAGAAACAGGACCAGGCTAGAGTGAAGCATTAACATCAGATCTGGCTTGTGGTCAGACACACATGCCAGGCACTGTGGATACAGCAGTAAAGCTGGCAGAGATGTCCCCAAGGTCACGGAGAAGGCAGAATTGTGCATTGCTATAATATTAGCCCTGCGGTGGAGAGCGGGATGTGTACTTGCCTGGCCACAGTCAATGGTTCGACAAAGGGTGTATAAGTGTATCTAACATGTGTTACTCATTCTGAAGTATTCATTCATTCATCATTTCAACACTGCATTGAAAACCCTAAATGGGCCCAACACACACAGAATAGTCCCCACGGAAATGTGCAAATGCTATTCTAATTCCAGAAGAAGAGAGACAAGTTGGGAAATCTCTTTTTTAAAAAGGGAAGGACACATCACTTTATAATTTTGCCACTTTGAAAACTAAGCACTGACACGATACAAGGTGTCCTAAATTTAATGGAATTATGATTTTCATCAAATGTTGAATTTGTTCATTTATATTTTAGTGACATTTTAATCACGTTCACACACCAGATAACTTTATACAGTTTAATTTATAAATGGTTACAAGTCACCACAACCTTCTACCTGTTTTAGTATATTTGTCATTTAAATTAAGAAATTAGCTGGGGCACCTGGGTGGCTCAGTCAGTTAAGCATCTGACTTCGGCTCAGGTCATGATCTCATGGTTTGTGGGTTCGAGCCCTGTATCAGGCTCGGTGCTGACAGCCAGCTCAGAGCCTGGAGCCTGCTTCAGGTTCTGTATCTCCCTCTCTCTGTGACCCTCCCCTGCTCACGCTGTCTCTCTCTCTCTCTCTCTCTCAGAAATAAATAAAACATTAAAAAAATAATAAAAGAAATTAGCTAGAAGTTCTGGTCCTCTAGAGAAAAGAAAACTCCAGCACAAGCAATGATTTACCTTAGTTACTTGGAACTGAATATATAACTATATTTTTGAAACGTCATGTTACAAGTCTGAGTTTTGCAGTGAATGCAATGAGGACGCTAAGGGCATGGAAGCTGGGAAATTTGGCTTTTTCGTGTAGCTGACAATAGGCTGTCCCTTTTTGATAAACAAAGGCAGTACAGACTTCAGTCAAATGTGCCTGAGGACTCAGACTGTTCCTCCTCTAGCCCCACAACACTTCTTAAAAATAACCCCCTTAAAGACTGTCTGGCTGACCCCATCGGTAGAGCATATGACTCTCGATTTCAGGGTCTTAAAAATAAACTTCTCAACTTACCTGTCTTTTTTATAATGCAATTATTCTTAATATATTTATGAAGGCTTTCCTAATGCAGAAATAACCACAAGTTGTGTGCATTTTTACAGGGGCTTAATTAAGATTCCTTGTGACAAGATCTTAAAAAAAAAAAGAAAGAAAATTTTCAAATTTTTTTTTCCAACAATAAACAGACTCTTACTGCATCTTTAAGTTCCCATAAAGAAAAATATTCTCCAATTCCTCACCTGTGACAGGTACTGAAAATCAGTTCACGTAGGACCAAACTTGGGGCTGTTTACAAAGAGATGGATAGCTGCCAAATAAAGGCTTGGCAGTAAATGAGCTGGTCAGCACCCCTTCGTATTTATAACCCAAAGGAAACAGACAAAAGCCTCCCAATTGTTATTCAGATGACTACTCTATTTTAATAGCCACAGAAGAAAGGAATAGCCAAAGGTGGCGAAGGAAAAAATGTGGGACCACAGTAACCCATTAGGTTCCCCAGACCTACCTCGGAGGGTATCTAGTTAGCATCCTCATGAAAATAAAGGCAAATCTGACCAAATATCCAAAACCCTGGTGGAATATCTGACCAGATTTAGAGAAAGTGACTTCTCTAACTCAAAGAAACTTCCTGAAAGAAAAAACCTTTTGAGAAGACTTTTTTTGAATGATTTTATTTTTTTCAAGTTTATTTATTTATTTTGAGAGAGAGTGCACAAGTGGGTAAGAGGCAGAGAGACAGGGAGAGAGAGAGAATCCCAAGCAGGCCCCACACTGTCAGCACAGAACCACATGAGGGACTCGATCTCAGGAACTGTGAGATCACGGCCTGAGCGGAAGTTTTGGCGCTCAACCATCTGAGCCACCCAGGTGCCCCTAAGATTTTATGTTTACGTAGTCTCTCCACCCAACGTGGGGTTCAAACCCACAACCTCAAGATCAAGAGCTGCAAGCTCTAGCGACTGAGCCAACCAGGTGCGCCAAGACTTTTTTCTTAAAAAGACGCTTCGATAAAAGAGAGAACTCTTTAATCCCTAATGGTAGCTATGGGTAGGAGTAAAAACAAGGAAATTAAGGCTATTTTACAGTTGCAAGTGAAATCTATGAATATAAATACTTGAACTAATTTGAAATTTAAAATTTCTCCATTCATGATTACTTGCCATAGTCTAGACAAAGCCTGTATGTCTATACGGTAGTTTAGTCTACTTGTCTATGCAGTATCATTCACAATGCATCCATTAAATATTTACCTGACAATTATCTATATTTTGTATTGCTTTTGCATTAGCATCTTCCAAAGACTGAATCTGCCTCTTGACAAAATACATTTAACAAGTAGATTTCTCTTTGTGTGAGCACTGAAGAGGTCCTGTTGGCTATGTCGAGTTGATACCCGTTCCCAAAAGTCCCTTAATTTAATGCCCATAAAGCTGATTATGGGAAGAATCTGGCTTAACACTGACGGAATTTCCAAGATGAATGAGGCTCGTTTGCTCTAGTAAAATTAAAAAAATTAAAAATAAGGATCAGTGCCGAACAATGTCATGATGTGAGACAAACGAAACTATTTCACTAAGACTGATTTTACTTTAAAACAGGTCCAACACTGCACCTTTAAAACACAAAAAAGACAGAAGACATTTCATTTTACTAATGTCTCACATTTCCAGGAGTCTCCCCTCCAGACACTGTTCTTACGTGTGCTCCGGCAAAAACAGAATAGGGAACCCTTTGGCCCTGGTATATATATGCAGCACACATTTTGCAGAATAAAATAACGTGCCCACTAGTTATACAGCATGTAAATTAAGCTCTACGTGTGTGAAAGAGTAAATGCAAGTCAAGAAACGAACCCATTTCACGATATGCAAAGGCATTGCCTGAAGGGGTGACTAGCAGAGAAAATAAAATAGCATTTTATTGTGGGGATTCAGTGGGGATTCAGCAAAACTTCTCTTAAATTAACAGTATGAAGCTACACTGACAAAAGCCTACATTTTCTTTTCATCTTGGAAAGATGCCTTTACCTTGGGACACTACATAGCAATTTTTTATAATGGTTATGAGAAAAGGCCATTTTTAAAACTACCCCATGGCTAGAAAAAGGAGAAAAACAACAGGGTATTCAGAAAATTGGTCAGGGAGGTGACAGCCCAACATTTATATTGAGGTTTTCTTACCCTGAACTCATGGTCAAGCTCATGATTTGTGCAAGTTGTTGAAATGAGCTCTAAAAACAAAATATTTCTTCAGGGAAAAAAAATTGCTCAATGGCAGTGAATCGCAGCTACGTGGTAAAGAGAAGATTTTCTGGTGTTGAATAATTTAAAGCATGTAGGCAGATAAATGGGGTAGGTCCAATCGTTTTGGGGTGTAACAGCATCGTTCTGGGCTGTGAACGTGCGAGTCGTTGCCTGCGTATGCAAATACGTGAGACCATTGTTGTTTTTCCCAATTACCCAGCACACAGAACCACAACAAGGGATTTTTTTTTTTTTAAGGAACCAGGATTTAAGTTAAAGATACTTAGTCTCATTGTTGAACTGAGTGATTTGTATCCACTTTTTCAATAATCTGTCTTTGAAAGTAAATGTCTTAAAAATGGGGGGCATTATTAACATTATTATTACAGAGCTCTGGTGTTCAGCTATGACTTTAGAGTAAATAGATTTCTATTTTTAAAAAACACAAGGTATTTACTGGCAGTAGAAAGTTGTTTCTGAGTTTATTGTTATAATTCATTCGTTTCTTCTTTAAGAATCAGCTCGGTAATACTCTCCACGAGCCACCTTGTCCTTTGTCCTTTAAGGATCACTATTTGAAGACAGTTAAAGATGTGGGCTATCATTTGAAAATAGTAAGCAGTCACAGTAACACAAACAGGATTTTCTCTGAAGCCACATTTTATTAGAAAGAGCTGGCTGCTGGATTGCCTACAAAACACCATACCCTGAATTTTGAACGAAACTGAAACATTCACAGAGGAATGGACTGGCAGCAATTACAGTAATTAACAAGAAGGGAAGGAAAGAGCGAATTTAAACGTATTTCAAATTTGAGCTCATGTGACCTATCAGCTAGCTTTCAGATAAACCTCCTTTTCTATGGCATTTTCAAAGGCATGATTTGCCTGCCATCTCATGAGGGAAGGGAAGATTAAAGCCTGGGTAGCGCGCCTTCTATGTTCAAAGGAGCACACAGTTTTAGGGAAGCACAAATGCCTCAGTCATTTAAGCATCTGACTCTTGGTTTCAGCTCAGGTCGTGATCTTGCGGTTCTGAGTTCAAGTCCTATATTGGGGTCTGCACTGACAGTGCAGAGGCTGCTTGGGATTCTCTCCCTCCTTTCTCTCTCTCTATGTCCCTACCCAATCTGTGCACTCTCTCTCTCTCAAAATAAATAAACTTTTTTTAAAAATTAAAAAAAAAAGTGCACAACACGAAAGGCTCATGCAGATTTTTTTTTTAATTTTTTTTTAATGTTTTATTTATTTCTAGGAGAGAGAGAGAGAGACAATGTGAGCAGGGGAGGGTCAGAGAGAGAGGGAGTCACAGACTCAAACAGGCTCCAGGCTCTGAGCTGGCAGTCAGCACAGAGCCCGACGCGGGGCCTGAACCCATGAACCGCGAGATCATGACCTAAGTGAAAGTCAGAGGCTTAACTGACTAAGCCACCCAGGCGCCCCTCATGCAGATTTTTTAAACGTCAAAAATGTTACTAAGTAAATTATTACGGATTATCTCTAGAAATTTTATTAAATGTTTAAGAAACCACCTAGTTTTCTACAATGTCTCAAGGGGAAGAGTCCAGTTATACCAGCAACAAACACAGCAAGCCATCACTGAAACGTGCTGGTGGTGGATTCTCCATCATGAAAAACTGGATGCATCACAATAAAGCATAAGTGTATACATAAGAAAAATACCAGTTCTGAGGCACCTGAGTGGCTTAGTCGGTTAAGCGTCCGACTTCCACTCAGGTCATGATCTCATGGTTGGTAAGTCCAAGCCCTGGGTTGGGCGCTGTGCTGACAGCTCAGAGCCTGGAGCCTGCTTCACATTCTGTGTGTCTCTCTCCCTCTTTCTCACTCTCTCTGTCTCTCCCCTGCTCACACTCTGTCTCTCTCCCTCTCTCCCTCTCTCTCTCTCTCAAAAGTAAACAAACATTAAAAAAATGTTTTTTTAATTTAAAAAAAGAAAAATCCCAGTTCTGAACTTTCTTGTTGTCAGACTTCTGGTATGGTAGCAAGCATAAAATCAACACTGACCTTCAATACAGCTTCGTTTTGTGATGCACCATTTTTTGCCCATTTGAAAAATGCCATTTATTCCACAAACATTCTCTGAGTGGCCACTATGTCCTACACACAGTAGTAAATATTTGGGATAAATACACTCCCTGCCCACAAAAAGCTCACAGTGCAGTGAACACTTAGACCAACATTGGAAAATACCATAACAGAGGTAATAATAAACTGAGGGCTTTATATTTACTACTTCATTTAAACATCAGATCATTGTCATTTCATAGGTGATGAATTTCGGACTTACAGGGAAGTTAAGTAATTCACCCAAGAGCAATATAGGAAGAGATGGGAAAGAAAAAAATAGGAAGAGACAAGATTTGAACAAAAGCCTGCTGACATCAATGCATGTACTATAAACCTTTATGTTACAGCTCTTCCAAAAATGACGGAAAACAAAGAAAGAACCCCATTGAGAGTAACAAAATTAGGGAGGGGTGAGAAAGGTTTCAAAGAGGTTTCACTCACACTGAGTCTTTAAAAGAATAAAGCAGTCAGGACCTGAGCAGTTTCATTATAAACTTTTTGGAGAAAGTAAGTTAGTTTGCCAAAGCAAATCTTGGACTTGACCTGGATTTATTTAGCTATGCAAAGGAGTGACCATAAGGACCTTCTCAAATAACGATCAACACTTTCACTGTTCTTACTGAATGAAGCAAAAGAAGATGGGAAACTGAAGAAAAACAGGAAAGCTTCACATTTTAAAAACCGATAAAAGGCAAATGTTTGTGAACAAGAAACCGTGACAAGCAGGGAAAAGTCCCTCTGGGTGTCAGCTGGCCTTGTGCGGTACCATCAGGACAGGTAAGCATCCGTCCGGTCTCATGTGATGACACAGCCTTGAAGCCTTGAAGAAGGAGGCCCTCTCCAAATGAGCAAAGCCAATGGAGCACATTTTCCAGACTGAATGAAAGTGAAGATTTTTAACATATTAGCCCATCTTCTCCAAAACTAGAGGCAAGCGAGCTCACTAAATTATTTTCTATATATTCTACTGCTTTGGCCTCGCAGCAACCCTATGAGGTCTGAGTTTTTAAGTTTTCTTGTTTTATAGATAAGAAAAACAGGTAAACAGGAGCGCCTGGGTGGCTCAGTTGGTTAAGTGTCCGACTTTGGCTCAGGTCATGATCTCGAGGTTAGTGGGTTCAAGCCCCACTTCGAATGCTGTACTGACAGCTCAGAGCCTAGAGCCTGTTTCAGATTCTGTGTCTCCCTCTCTCTCTGCCCCTCCCACGTTCACATTCTGTCCCTTTCTGTCTCAAAAATAAATAAACATTTTTAAAAAATTAAAAAGAAAGAAAAACAGGGAAAGGAAGTTCAAAGCATAAAGCTACTGGGGCGCCTGGGTGGCTGGGTTGGGTGGGCATCCCTCTCTGGCTCAGGTCACGATCTTGCAGCTCGTGAGTTCAAGCCCCGCATCAGGCTCTGTGCTGACAGCTGGGAGCCTGGAGCCTGCTTCCGATTTTGTCTCCCTCTCTCTCTACACCTCACCCACTCACACTCTGTCTCTCTCTCTCTCAAAAATAAATAAACATTAAAAAAAAATAAAAAAACAAAAGCATAAAGCTACTTCCCAACAAAGGAATTGGAAATGCATTTGTTATTTCAACCTTTTCTATCAAAATTATTTGTCCTATGCCTGATTGCCTCAGAACCACATTTCTCAATTCAATAAGCATATCTTAAGACTCTACACAAATCACTATGCTAGATGTTTATGGGCAAAAATAAAAAAAGAAAACATATGTTCTCCATCCCTGAAGAACTCCTTGTATGCATCTCTCTGCTACAGAATTGCCAAACTAATCCTGTATAATATGTTAATGAATGATAATGTGTTAATGCTCTGTGCAATACTAGTTCCAAAATAAGCTCCTTGAAAAAAAAAGGGGGGGGCGGTCCTTGGGGAAAAAAGATTGGAAAATACTCTGTAGTATATATCTAATTTAGAGATTTGAAATATAGGCTAGCTTATTTAAGGGCCCTGATAGGGCTTGCAATATACAAGCTTATTTATTTTTGTTTGCCTAATATTTCTCAAGCCAAGTTTAACAAATGTCCCATTTGAATATACTTGGAGAAAAGCTGGGCTATGTGTAACCTCTTATAGGGGCTATTTTTGTATTTGTCACAAATATCTTTCCCAAAGCAAGTGGCTGCAAATGTGGGGATTTCGCCCCTCTGCTATGCCAATAAGAGATGCTGGCAGACGATTCCTTTGCCATCTCTCAAATCAGTTTCCATAAAAAGCTGGTACTTTGCCTGAGCACAGGATATAATGTTAGGGGCCAGTCCCAGTTCCTTGCTTCCATAAGCCAATCACTAGTCAATCAAATACACAATTTCTGGCAAGAGCTGCAATGACTCAGTCAGGTCTAAAAATAACTCTTGACCTTATGTGGTACATCTCTAGATCCTTCTCCAGAATCTGACCTCTGTGTTCACTAACTATAAGGTGTTATTCAGTGTAATCATTTCCCACCAATACATAACACTAATCTGGAATGGAAAAGGCCAGACGAAATAATCAGAATCCCCACTTTTTTTTTTTAACTTGGACAGAAATTTTGCCAACATTAAATGTTCCATCACAATATTTGGCAAATGGATACTGGCATTCAGACACTTTAAATTTTAACAGATTTTGGAAGGAATAGGTCCAAAATAATCATTCCAGCCTTTGAGAGAGAAAAATCTATGTTCCAAAGAATGCTTCTAAGATAGCATTTTAGCTATAAATCAGATATACTTCCCAAGAGCAATGTTAAACTACATGTAGAAAAATTCATGTTTTAAATAAACTAATCTTAACTCCAGTTCAACTCTGGGAGGAGTGGTCTGGGAATACAGATTCCTTGCACAGACATAAATTAATATTATAGGTTTGTTTTATGAGTATTGCAATGATGGATATGCATGCCTAGGAGAGAATATGTTTGGGTTTGAGCACATGAGTCTCTAGGTGTAGAAATATTTTAAACATATAAGATATAAGCAAACAGGAAGAAAAATAAGGAACATGATAAGGCCTGACAGGTATCGTATTGAAGGGAACACATCTGAACCTCTAGGATCAGCCAAGAGCCCAGTTGGAGGAGAAAGACTCAATCTTAACCCAGCCCTACATCTGGGGTCCAGACTCACAAAGTGTGAGGAGATGAAACTGATTCCAGGACCACTTGTGGTTCTTCTAAGAATGGCTGATACCCACAATCCTCCTCCAATACAGTTTCGTGGGTCTACAAGTGATAGAAAATAAGAACTAAGACCCTACATTCAACCAGTCAAGGATCGAGTTGATTCCTCTGGTGTCATGACAGACCAGATATGGATATTCCTTGCTGATTAATTCAAAATAGAATTTTTCTCCCTTTTGATGAATTCAAATGTAGAATATCTGAGAGAATGAATCCTTTTCAGTAGGTAAGTTTGAACTCAGCCCAGCCTAGTACCAAGCAAGTATGATGGCCATTTCTTTCTGCTCAGAAAGAGAGCTGGTGATGTCAGCCAACACTTTCCATCCACAACCTGCTAATTTAACCAAGTAAACCTCTTACTTGCCGGTTCTACCACAAGGAAAGCTTTATGTGTACTGTAGATGCTGTTTTGTTTTGGGAGAGTTCTTCTATTATAACGAAATCCTTAGTCATTTGCTACATTTTTTTAAAGTTCAGAAAAAGAATTTTGATTCTGAAAACTAACAAATGTGACACTTCTCTCTTACTGGAATGTGAGAAAATGAATATGGGCAAGCTGATCAAACTCCTCATCAAGTAAATGAATTTGTTAAGCCCAATATTATTGTCTACTAGCTTAATCAGAAATATTATTTCAGGGGTGCCTGGGTGGCTCAGTCACAAGCATCTGACTTCAGCCCAGGTCATGATCTTGTGGTTTGTAAGTTCAAGCCCCACATCAGGCTCTGTGGGGACAGCTCAGAGCCTGGAGCCTGCTTCAGATTCTGTGTCTCCCTCTCTCTCTGCCCCTCCCCCCACTTGTGCTCTGTCTCTCTCTCTCTCTCAAAAGTAAATAAACATTAAAAAGTTTAAAAAAAAAAAGAAAAATATTATTTCAAACAAACCAAAAAGATACTTACAAGGTGAAAATAGTTCAGACATTGACCTTAGATGCAGGGGCCTCTGTTTAAACATACACCTGTATGAGCTGCAATGCAACTGGTAAAACCCAGTAACTGAACATTTCCTGCCTTCTTGTCATCCAGTCTTCAGTAACTTAATGTCCCCAATCTCCTTTACCCAGTCCTCCCACACCGTTCTTCCAGTTCCTAATTCTCAGCTCCCCAGAGGGCAGGGAGTAGCGTGGGTATCAATCCAGGGCCCATGGAACTTGGCCCACTTAGAGTGTGGGGTGCTCAAAACAAAACAAACAAATAAAAATGCTGAATGCATCCATTTCTACCTCAGAATAAGTCTGTAGATTCCTTTTTCATTTCTTAAAATATTTTACTCTAAGAAGAAGTTGAAAACCATTTGAGAAAGGTAAACACTCTACAGCTCCCTAAGAAGTTAATTCATACAAGTACACTTAAATTTAAGTTTATTTATTTATTTTGAGAGAAAGAAAGAGTGTGTGTGTGAGCACAAGAGCAGGAGCAGGGGAGGGGCAGAGAGAGAGAGGGAGAGAGAGAATCCCAAGAAGGCCCCATGCTTGACACCACAGAGCCTGACACAGGCTCAGTATCACGAACTGTGAGATCATGACCTGAGCCGAAATCAAGAGTTAGATGCTTAGCCAACTGAGCCACTCGGGCGCCCCATATCAAATTTATGTATTAATCAGACCTCTGTGTTTACTATTGTTAGAAATAGGACATCAGGCCCAAAGTGGAGTCATTTATGCTAAGCCCCACATCACCAAACCAAGACTTAACTTAATTACAGTCTTATCTGTTCCAGAAATAGATTCTTAAACCAGTCAGTCAGGAATCACCTGATCAGCACTAGTTAGGGATTCTGCCGATAGATCCCCACCATTCCCTAAAGGAAAGTAACCTTACAATAATCAATATGCTTTTTTGCCTAGGATAACCTCTTTCTTCCTGCTCCCTACTGATTGTTTTGTTTTGGTTTTGGTTTTTTCTCTAAGAGAGAGAGAGAGAGAGAGAGAGAGAGACACAGCATGAGCAGGGGAGGGTCAGAGAGAGAGGGACACAGAATCTGAAACAGGCTCCAGGCTCTGAGCTAGCTGTCAGCACAGAGTCCAACATGGGGCTGGAACCCACGAACCATGAGATCATGACCTGAGCCGAAGTCAGACATTCAACCGACTGAGCCACCCAGGCACCCCTCCCTACTGATTGTTAAAGCTTTCCATTTTGCACAGCTCCTTGGAGCTCCTTTCTATCTGCTAGATTGGATGCCATCCCATTCATGAATCGGTGAATAAAGCCAATAAGATCTTTAAAATTTACTGTTGAATTTTGTTTTCTAACACCAGTTCACTGAAAATTTCTAGCCTACTTATTTCCTCTTATCAGTGGTAGAGAGAGAAATTACCCTTGTGGTTTTCTTAGTATTGGTTTATAATAGTTCATTTCTACCTTTAAAAATACAATGGATGGGGTGCCTGGCTGGCTCAGTCGGTGGAGCATGCAACTTTTGATCTTGGGGTGGGGAGTTCAAGCCCCACATCGAGTGTGGAGCCTACTTAAAAATAATAACAAAATATAAGGCGCCTGGGTGGCTCAGTCGGTTAAGCGTCCGACTTAGGCTCAGGTCATGATCTCACGGTTCGTGGGTTTGAGCCCCATGTCGGGCTCTGTGCTAACAGCTAGCTCAGAGCGTGGAGCCTGTCTTCGGATTCTGTATCTCCCTCTCTGACTCTCCCCTGATCACACTGTCTCTATCTCTCTCTCAAAATAAAATAAATAAATAAATAAATAATAACAAAATAAGAATAAATAAAAATACAATGGATAGACATTTTCATTTTGTTATTAAGTAATACCATGAACGTAAAGTTCCCTTCATTTAACAAGGAACCATAAAGTACATAATGTAAAACATTTGAGTTCACTTTTGTAAAATGGGTTTGCCTGTTTTTGGGTTGATGTCTTTATGAGGAATAAAACATTTTATTTTAAAACACTGTTATTTTGACAATAAACTATGTTAAAATAAAATAAAATAAAATAAAATAAAATAAAACACTGTGTTATTCAGCTAATGACTGATTTCATTTTTTCCCGTAATATATACTGCCTGCTGTGTGCCAGATGTAGGCTACATGCTGGAGGCATAGACCCCCTCATCCACCAATCCCCCTTTCAGCTTATAGTTTGCAATCTAAAAGAAAAATTTGCAAATCTTGAAAGTCTATACATTCCAGGTATTAAAGTAAAAACAAATTACTGTTTTCATCTTCAAAAGCATATCATTCTAACAGTAATATCACTTTAGGATTTTTATTTCTAGGGGCGCCTGGGTGGCTCCGTCGGTTAAGCATCTGGCTTCCGCTCAGGTCTTGATCTCAAGGGCCAGTGGGTTCCAGCCCTGCATGGGGTTCTGTGTGGACAGCTCAGAGCCTGAAGCCTGCTTCAGATTCTGTGTCTCCCTCTCTCTGCCCCTCCCCAACTTGTGCTCTCTCTCTCTTTGGCTCAAAAATAAATAAACATTGAAAAAATTTTAAGAATTTTATTTCTCATCTTGAAACAAGACAACAAAAAAGTTAACATTAGCTTTCATATAACCCTGAAGAAACAAAATAACAAATTCTGAGGGACAGTCTCTAAAAGCAGAAAAACAAAAGGTTCTAATTAAGCAGGCAATAGGAGAATCACAAATATTTAGATTAGCTTTATCTGTGCCTAGTATATCAGGGTTTTGGTTATTTGAGAGTTTGGTTATTTGAAGTGGCTTGACTTTGGTTATTTGAAATAACTGAAAAGCAGTCATCACATTTTAAATTTTCGTTTATTGTCAGATAATAATAAGAAACTAATTTTCAGACTTTCTAAGTCTACATGCTGAGTCCTACTAGACTTCACTACATAAAAATGTTTTCTAGGATTTCATTTTTGGGTCTTGACAGCAAATTTATGCAAACCTGTCCTCTTATATTAGTTAAAGGTAAGAAATGTTTCCTGTTTGAAAATTTACTATGGATCAACCCATACACTCTCCATTGGAAGATCAAAGTGATCTTTTGATCACTTACTTTCCTCTTTTGATCTATGGATCACTTACTTTCATCTTTTTCCTGTTTGATTCCTAAATATCATTATAAAACTATCCTGGCCCTACACTAAGAATTTGTAGCCTCTTTTCTAGATTTCTTTGTCATTAAAAAAAATAAAATAAAATCAAGCATCCCAGGATGATATTATCAGGTCAGATTATTTTAACAGCACCTTTACTATTAGATGTCAAGGCCTTGTATCACTTTAAGAGTTATATCATTTCCAAAGAGCAGAAGCATATTGAAAAAGGCCCCAGGAACATTTTTTAAAAATCCCTTTATTGAGACTAAACGAATCATATTTAGCACAAATAAAACGTGCCTTAACATATTTAGAAAGAAGATACGTAAGACCGCCTAATGGGAACATCAACTGAAATAAAAAACCTGGTCACAAACTATTCGTGTCAACGGGCTGAAGCAGGGGAAAAGGGGTCTTCCTTTTTCCTTAGGCCGTTTGCGGTTTCAGAATGGAAATGTCTGTCGGAGGCCACTTTTGGCCCCTGGCAGGAAGGCCCGTGTGTGTCCGCCCACACCCCCCGCGGAGCACCCAGAGCGGCGCGCGTACCTAATACGCACACACAGGTAGGGATGCGGACGCAGAGCCTGCAGGACCCAGCAAGCTGGTCCTCTGCAAATGAGGAAACAAACGATAAGTGGCTCTTCCTCGTTTCCTCGATGTCCCTGACTTTTGCACCTCGTCTCTCTACTCCTGTCCGCTAGGAAGACTGATCTCCTCCCTGAGGACTCTCAATTATTCTCTCGGTCGTTGACACTGCAAAGCGAACACCGGGTTTTGCTCGCGCGCAGATTCGTCTGCTCGGCGCTCCTACCTCTCCACCCCCCCACCGCCAGCCTCGCTGGCCCACGTTCACCAAAGGGTGAACTAAGGGCCAGGGATGGGCTCGAGGCTGGGGATGGGGGGCAGGAAGGACCGCAGGGACGGGGAACCCGGCAACCCGCAACGCTCTAGGTCAGGTTCATCTCCATCTCCATCCCTCCCTCCCACACTCCTCACCTTCCACCCCTGCCGCCCTTTCCCAAAGGGCACCCCGGGGCCCACCTTTCCCTCCTTCTCCCGCCCCCCCTCCCCCCGCCATCAGTCCACCCCTCCGCGGCCCTCCGCGACTCCCCCCGCCCCCAGAGATGGCAGGGTGCAGCGCCCTTACCAGGTTCATGGACACCGGGGTTGTCGGACAGCTCGATGACCAGGAGCTCCCGGCCCTCGAAGCTGCGCCCCACGGTGTAGATCCTGCTGATGGCGGTGCACTGCAGCCACACGGACACCAGCGCCTCGCGCAGCTCGGGGTAACGGTGGTACTCGAAGGAGATGCCGTCCTCCTGCTGCAGCCGCCGGCGCCGCCTCATGCCCGCCGCGGGCGCCCCGGGCTCCTGGGCTTGGGCGCCCAGCAGCCACCCGCAGGCGGCCAGTGCCCCGCACAGCGCCAGCAGCGCCCGGCCTCCTCTCGCGGCCATCGCCCCGCTCCGCCGCCGCCGCCGCCGGTGCCTTCCAGAGCCCGCGGCCTCTTTTGTCTGCGCTCGGCGACTCCGCCGGCCGGCGCTGCTGGGGGCGCCAAGTTCCGCAGCAGCCTCCGCCCGCCTCGCCTTCCCCGGCCCGCTGCGTGCCGGCCGCGCGCTGGGGCCACCCAGAGGAGAAGGGCGACGCGGCGGCTGCGGGCCGCACTACCGGCCGCCGAGCCCAGGGGAGCCGCAGGACGAACCACTGCGCGGAGGGGCCGGCGCGCGCGAGCGGGATTCGGCGGGGGTCGGGCGGCCGCCGGCGTGCTTGGCGCCCAACCACGTCAAGAGCGGAATGGCGCCGGGCACGTCGCAGGTGAAGTGACAGCTAAGGGCTGGGTTCGGGAACGCTGATGTCATTGAGAGACCCACGGCACTAGAAAAACACCCTTGGGGTGCTGGTGGGGCCTTTTAAAGTAGCATCAGTTCTAACACCAGGGTTTCCGTCTTGGTGCACCAATATTGGAGAATACTCCAGAAAATAAAACACACACACATGGAAAAAGAGAAAGGAAGTACTGGCAGCCAGTTGCCTTTTCCCTATGATGTATCTTTGATGACCGTATTGATAGTGCAAACACAAACCCAAGAGGCGGATTTTCATTTATTGCAAGGCCTGGCTGGAGAACAAAACATTGTGCACTTTGACTTGGAGGTTAAAGAGAATAAAAATGCATCCCATCATTTTGCAAATACTGTCTTTAATTGCATTAAACCCACATTTCTGGATTCTTTCAGGGGAAAAAAAAACAGATAAGGCTGTCCTTTGGCAGGGCCTGTGGCAACGTCCTTTTGTAACGCGTCTCTGGAAAACAAATTATAACGCTGGGGGTGTGCCAGACAATGGATTTAGTTTGGCATAAAGATTAAATCTTTCAGGACCAGTTTATCTGGGCAGTTCTGGTTCAGAGTTTGTTACTAGATTGTAACCAGGATGTTGGCGGGGACTGCAGTCATCTGAATGCTTGATTGGGGATGGAGAATCTTTTCCAAGAAAAAACTTAAAAATGAAAAGATTAGGGGCGCCTGGGTGGCTCAGTCGGTTAAGTGTCCAACTATGGTTCAGGTCATGATCTCACGGCTTTCGAGTTCGAGCCCTGTGTCCGGCTTTATGCTGACAGCTCAGAGCCTTGAACCTGCTTTGGATTGTGTGTCTCCCTCTCTCTCTCTCTCTGTCCCTCCCTCACTCATGCTCTGTCTCTCTCTCTCAAGAATAAATAAGCATTTAAAAGAAATTTTTTAATGAAGAGATTAAATCCTGTTATAGAAAGAAAACTCTGATCCTGAGAGATTATATCTCCACAACCCTCCTAAAGTTATTGTAAAATATCTGTAGTCATTTAGAGCTTTAAAATGCCCTCCCTTTGGACAAGATATATATTTCTGGAGCAACTCTGACATAGATGTGATTCTGAAGAGGTTGCCATTTGGATTTAAGAATTGTACAAATCTACATAAATAAATAATCCATCGAGTACTCCAACCAAGCATAAAAACTGGACACCGTGTGGGTCATTTTCATGTTAGACACTTTTTTCCCTTAACTAACTCTTTCTCTACCTGTTCAACAGTGCATCATGCTGAATAAAAACTTTCTCCTAGAAAAGGTCCCAGACATTTAAATAATTTTATTGGATCAAAAAAAAATGTTTTGGGGCACTTGGTTGGCTCAGTCGGTTAAGCTTCAGACCCTTCATTTCAGGGTCTTGAAATCCCTTCAAGTCAGGATCTCACAGGTGGTGGGACAGAGCCCCACGTCAGTTTCCACGCTAACAGTGTGGAGACTGCTTCGGATTCTCTCTCTTCTCTCTCTGCCCCTGCCCCCCACCCTAAATAAATAAATAAACTTAAAAAGAAAAATGTTCCTGGAGAAAGTGGTTCCACATCCCTCTTTCTTCATTTCCTATAGCAGCATGGATCTTCTTTTTTGGATGTTTTTCGGGGAGAGAAATTCGCCACTATGAAGACATATGCCACTCAGTTAGATTTGAATCCAGTCATGTTTCTTGTCAATGTAGGCAGAGCTAAGAACTGTATATTCTCCACTATGATCAGTCTGTGTTTGATTACATAGTCGAGAAGTTTAAAAACAGAGTTATAATTATATTTCTAAAATCATGCCCCAAAGAGCAACCTTGGAAACCTAGAAAAAGAAAACAGAATAGTTAAAACCAACAACTTCAGAAGTGGAAAGTTAAGATTTTCATGTTAGCAATTTAAGGTAACCACACTAATTTGTGGCTAGGTGGGGCATATCGACTAGTAGCTACACACATGCACAACATGACATTCATTGAAGTCCTGTGTTGCCTTTTAGCCATCTCTTTAAACAAAGGATGTGTTTTCTATTTTTTCCCAAATCTCATTTTTATGGGTTGCTTTTACTTTTTTTTTTAAGGGTGGAATGTTAACGGCTATGCGGTTTTACTTGAGGAGGAAATCTCTTTGCACCTTAGAAGTTTCTTTTATATAGAAAACAAAAGGCTTTGATTGGATTATTCGTTTGAGTGCAACAGAATCATCTAGAGTTTGTAAAATGTGCTGCTTCCCAAGCCCCTGTCAAGGCAGGAGGTCTGAGATGTGTTCCAGATGTTAACAAGGTGCCAGGTTTTGTCAAGAACACCAGGTATTTCCGATTTTGACATTTGATTGAAGCTCAATCAAATTTGATTTCTCAAGCTCACTAGAGAAATACTGTCCTAAATGTTTTCTTTTTTCTTTTTAATATTTATTTATTTATTTTGAGAGAGAGAGTGATAGCACAAGTGGGAGAGGGGCATAGAGACAGAGAGAGACAGAGAGAGAGAGAGAATATCCAAAGCAGTCTCCGTGTACTGTCAGCACAGAGCCCAATGCAGGGCTCCAACTCACGAATGGTGAGATCATGACCTGAGCTGAACTCAAGAGCCAGGCAATTAACCGACCGAGCCACCCAGGTGCCCCTGTCCTACATGTTTTCTAACACCTTTTTCAGATCTAAAATGCTATTATTCTGGGAGGGTTTTTTTAGAAAAAAAAATTCTGTTCATCTGTTAGATGACAGAATTCCTTCCTTATTTGGGAGCATATTACATACACCGAGGAACCATGTAAAAGGAATTGAAACTTGATCTTTGAATTTCTGGACTATTTTAGGTGTAAGTCATCTTCATTGGGGCATATATTACTTGTTTGTGGCTCCATAGCCAATTATATGAAGGCTATATATATATATATATATATATATATATATATATATATATATATATAGCCTTTATATATATAAATCCTTTTTATATGTAAATTCATCCTGATTGCTAGAAATATGTATATAAACATTTATATAGAAATATATTTTATATTTTTATTAATATATTTTATATTATATGTAAATATTTTTGTATAAATATATATATATTCATCCTGATTGCTATATAGAAAATTCTGTTAAATCTGTAATGTGTTTAACTTTGCATACCTACAGTTAAATCTAATATGCAACCTACATTTAAAACTGGGCATTTGCAGGGTGCCTGGATGGCTCAGTAGCTTCAGCTTCCAACTCTTGATTTCAGCTCAGGTCATGATCTCACAGGTTGTGATTTTGAGCCCCCCCATCAGGCTCTGCACAGACAGTGTGGAGCCTACTTGAGAGTCTTTCTCTCCCTCTCTTTCTGCTCCTCTCCCACTCATACTGTCTATGCTCTCCCTCTCTCTCTCAAAATAAATACACTTTAAAATTGTGCATGTGTAAAAAAGAGATCTTTTTTCATGTCACTTTTGGATATCTGTATGGGTACATTTAAGCTCTCCAAAACCTCCATTTCCTGCATCATTTCTACTCATTTCAAATCCAGAAACTATCGTCTCCTGTATTCTAAGCTTTTAATTCTCTCTCCGAAAGCCCTGTCTAAATTCATCTACTCCACATGAGTTCTGTAAGCATGTAGCTCTGTATCCATCCAGTGGTGTGCTGGTACATGTTTAGCACTCAGCTCTCCGGGGGTGGGGTGGGGAGGCCTGATTTAGAATGTTTGCTGATTTCCATGGTGTAAATATTTCCACCCGGGCTGATGTCAAATTATGGATGTGACTTTGCCAAACACAGGTGTTGAGCAGAGATATGCATTTGTACACCTTTAGATGTGTAAAGGTGTACACATTCTTTATACTCCTCCTTTTCAAGAAGTGAAGCTTAATTCCCTTACACATGAGTGTAGACAGGACTTAGTGACTCACCTCTAATGAACATCATACAGCAAAAGTGATGGGACACATCTACCAAAATCAGGTTATAAAAAGACTGCAGTTTCCATCTTTGTCTCTCCCTTCCACTCTTTCTCTTATCATTTGCCCTGGGCCATCATGTGGAGAAACTCACATCGTAAGGACCTGAGAGGAGACCTCTGTCAAACAGCTGAGAGGGACTGACATCCTCAAATCTATCAGCCTGTGAGTTACTAAGGCCTGTCAACAACCGTGTGAACAGGCTTGGAGGTACATCCTTCAGTCCCAGCAAAAACTTGTGATGGTGGCATCTCCGACAGCTGACTACAACTTCACAAGATACCCTGAACCAAAACGACCCAGCTAAGCAACAACCAAATTCCTAACCTACAGAAACTGTTAGAGAATAAATGTTGTTTTAAGCTGCTGATGTTAGAGTTATTTGTTACACAGCACCAGATAATTAATACATAAAGCATCTCCTCAATACAGGTACAATAAATGCAAATAACCTCAAGAATAGAAGAAGATAATAATGCAGCAACATAATTAAGAAGTGATGGGAACACCTGGGTAACTCAGTCCATTAAGCATCTGACCTTGATTTCAGCTCAGATCATAACCTCATGGTTTGTGAGTTCAAGCCCTGAGTCGGGCTCTGCACTGACAGAGTGGAGCCTGCTTGGGATTCTGTCTCCCTCTCTCTCTGCTTCTCTCTCCCTCTCCCTCTCAAAAATAAGTAAATAAACATATTTTTAATTAAGAAGTAATGAATTTTGAGAATTTATTGCCTTTGTTCTGCATATAATTTATTTAAGGGCAAGTTTATGTAATTTATTTTTTCGTGAAGAATGGTTGTGTTTAATAAGTGCCTCATATGATGTCTTCAGTTTTAACAATTGTCTCTTGCAAGTGGGTCAAGCTGCCTCCAGAAAACTACTGTACTTATTTCTAGTCTCCATTCTTCACTCAGCAGTATGCCCTCCATTTATGGCTGGCCCTCCTCCGCAGTTTCCCCCAGAGGCAATATTATATTGTTATTCTGTTTTCATGAACCTTCTGTATCAGAATCACCTAGTAAGCGTGGCCATATTCCAAGCCAATTGAATCTAATTTTCCGGGGACCTGCTTGGAAATCTGCATTTCAATAAGCTCTCCCCACCCCACCACCCCACCCTCTCACAGCGATTCTGATGCATGAATCAGAATCGTGCATCAGAAGTGTAAGATTGGAGGAACACTCAGTCAGGAGACTGGATTTGAACTCTCACAGGACAGTGTTCTCATCCCAGGCTTACTTATTTCGGAAACTGCTCAATGACTTCATCTGAAAATGAGGGACACTACGAGCATTGCATGAAAGAAAGCCAGCAAGGGGGTGGGCGCAAGAGAAGCGCTCTATAAACGGAAGCCTTCCATGCCCCTTCGCTCCTTGCTAGGACAAACCGTCATCATGGCACCCTCCCACTGGCCACTGCAGCACGCCATCCAGGTGTTCCTGCTCCAGAATCCTTCCTCCTACCCTCTGAACTCCAAACACCGGTGTCTGACATTCCTTGGTGGCACTGACGACATTCTCTCAGCCAACTCCCTCTCAACCATTTCTCTGCTCACACTCTGATGGATGCCCGTGTACCGGGCCAGGGCTGTGGAGGGTCTCCCGTTGCCCTCACTTCTCATTCCTCACGTTTCTCACAGTGACCTCCTCGCTGCGTGGTGTGCACATCAAGGTCAGTCAGGTGTGTCGCCACAGCATTCCTGCCACTTCCACTTGTGCTTGTGTAATGAATGAAAGAGGTAAACTGATAAATCCCAGAGCAGAAAATAGTTGATTGCTTTGGACGCACTTGGATTTTCAAAGTGGAATTACGTGTGGAGAAAACAGTGAAGGACTGAGGAAAATTTATAAAGATCTCTAAAAATCCTGCTCTTAGATTTGTTCCAAACCCTACCACTTTACTAGAAGGGAACTGAAACTGTTACCCTAAAGGTAGAAAATACATTATCATGAAAAGGCCTTGTTCCTGAAACTGTTACGGAATCTGATCTGGATCACTCAGCGGAAGAACCAAGGAGCGCTTGGAGATCTTGGAAGGCAGGAGGTTTATTTTACACCAATGGGCTCAGAGGAGATCATTCTCCAGAGCTCTGAACCCCAATGCAAGTGGGAAGGGTAATTTAGAGCGTCATCTTCCGCATTCGTGGCAGTTTTCGCGAGCGCAGAAAACAGAGCAGGACGAACCCAGAAGAGGAGACTCTAAGCTTGGAACTGGAGCTTGTCTGAGTGCTGTCGGCCATCTTCTGGTGCAGAGATTTACTTATTTTCCCAACATTCCCCCCTTTGATGCCTTTTAAAAATCTTTTAGTAGGCATCACCCTTTCGTGGGCATCACCCTTTCTGGTGGTTCTGTGTGTTACATGGGCTCCTGCTACTTTGGGTTATTTCTACCGTCCAAAACTTAAGGGATTGGGCATCCAGTGACTGGTAGAGGGTGGGGATCTTTCCCTTATAACAATCTTTGTGGAGGGAGATGAGGGAGCTGGATGCTCTTGTGTTCCTGATACCATGGGATACTGTCCTTACTGTCTTATACAATCCCGGGGGCAAGGTGGGTATGTGGCAGTTGTGAGGGTGAGAGAGGTTATTGTAAGATACAGGTCATACTTAATAGTCCTCCCATCCAAAGGAGGTATGTGCGACCCAGCATGCAGCTTTTGTCCCATGTCCAGTTTGTTGGTGCAGTCTCCATCAGCCTGACAGCAAGAAGGAAACTCAGGGCTATGACACCAGTAAGGGGCGAGGGGTGGCAGAGTTGCATCCGAACATCTGGGCTTGGTCCACACATTGATTCCTCAAGCTTCTGCCATGCGCAGGCCAGACAGCTTCTGGAGTATGGCTGGAGCAGAGCTGGAGGCCTCAAGGGCCAGTGTATTTTCGAGGGTCAGTTTAAGCGAGTTGACACGATCTGGATCACTTAGTCAGGTTGAGCATTCTTCTGAGTTGGTCTTCTTAACTCAGGAGTAATGGACCCATGAGGTGATACCTGAAACTTTAAGAGCTGAATCCTTTGCTTGGTTGTCTATCTGTGAAGTCCACCTCCAAGTTTTTGAAAGGGGTGACCCCCATGCTTTGAATAAAGCAGACTTCCTGGGTTTATATGGGGTAGGTTTCTAGTAAATGTCAGATCAGGGGGAGGATATGGTTTGCGTATTTGGGGATCCATCCTGTTTTCCTGTTGTTTCAGTAATCATATGCCCATGGGGTCTTGATATCATCCCCACAGAATAACAAGCACAGAAGATTGTGTTTACATGAAATACTGTGACAATTTTTCTGAAGGTTACCTCACGTTGTCCAATTAAGGCAAACAACAGACATTTAAAGACAATCAAAACTAGAATTCAACATCCATAACGGTGCATTGTTGAAACATAGTTTTTCTCACTTAAAAAAAAAAAAAAGTTTTCAGAGATAGCCAAATTGACACCAATGCATTTGTAGAACAAGCCCAGTCTTAACAACCCTGGCTTAATTATTTACATAAGCTCAGCAAGAATAGCAATTGTTCATGAGGATCTTTCAAAGTTTACTTTGCTGGGACCTTTTATAAGGAATCTCCAGGTTGAACTTTTCGTAGCCCCTCCAGGCCAGAAGCCAAGCCGCATACTTGCCATCAGACAGGTCTGCAATATCTGTAGAATTGGGCGAATTCCTCTTCATGAGGTCCCCAAGATATCCTGAGTTTCCTACACCTGCCAGGAAGTGACCTTCTTGACTCACCTGGGGAGGCATCTGGGAACTCTATAAGCTAGGTATCGGCCAACATTTTCAAGAGCCTTTATGGCTCCATGTTTCATAAAGTCAACCTTAGTTCCTAAAAGCTGTCTAGTCATATTTGAGTCTATGCCTGTCACTCTCAAATATGACATTCCAGTCAAAGCCTTGGTAAAATAACTAGTATTTCCAGTGGTGACCTGTTACAAGATGAACAGATTCTTCTCGAATTTATGCAAACAATTGTAATTGCCATGAAAGAAAGAATACTCGATGAGAGTTTTTGAATTTCAAGAGTTTAGATAGAAAGAAAAGATAAATACTTCCGTTCACAAATGAACACTTTATGACATTTCTGTATCTCATAGATATCTTAAGAAAAAGTTTCCTTAATCTGGATAAGCAAACATTAGAGAACCAGCAATATTTCCAACAAGAGTCACAAAACTATAATCTCCCTCAGTTCGTTTAGTCCCATGTTCTTAATTCTTGTTCAGTTTGAATGAAGCTTTTAGTTCTGGAAATTCTTACCCATTTTAGTATTACTCTTAAAGATGTCAAATACCTGTATTTGTCCCAAAAGTCCTTTTTACAAGTCTCTTTGAAGAAGAAACATGTTTTGTGAGAGAATAAGAACATTTCTGAAAAAATCTCAGAAATGGACATTGTTAAAGATCTGATGAGAGTTCATTATTATTCAATTGACAAAGAAATTCAGTTATTTCTGTGACACATAACACTTCAAGTAATCAGAATAGTAAGTGATGACCTTATACCAAAAACATTAAAACTTTAGAAATTGCATGTATATTTGGGGAGTTACAGCATTTACCCATGCAATACAACCTAAGGTTTACCATAGGACAGTGCTTTTCCAAGCAGTTTAGCATCCCAAATAAAAGGCCTAATTGGTTAAAAGACTTCTTTTACCATTTAAATCCTGGGAAATTTGTTAAAACCTTAGGAAGCTATAAAGCACATCCTAAATAGGATTACAGGTCATTACAAATCTTAAAACTTTATCTATTCAACCAAAGTGGCAACAAAAGATCCTAAAGGCAAATGTATAGTACTATATAGTTGTTAGCAAACCTCAGCTCCTTTAACATTGAAAAGTTTTAACTAAGCAATCTGACAAAGATGAAACCTAAAACTTTGGTTTTCTTGGCAGACAAAAGAGAAAACCTTTGTTTATGTTGTCTTATCAAGAGCAGATCAACAATCCAAGAAAACCTTGTCTTTTGAACAGAGAGAAAAGCAGAGTTTCAACCTTATACCAGTGTACTTTTGCAATTCCATTCATCTCAACTTTAGTCCATCCCGAGCACACATAAAATTCCTTTCCAAAGATTTCCCTTTACAAGCCTTCTACAACTTTCCTTTGCCTTCAAACTTTGTCCCAAAGCCATTTCTCTCCAAACAACCAGTCTCATTTAGGACAAAATTACTTTCATTTACCCTCAACAAAAATGTATTTCCATTACTGATATCTTTCTTTCCCAAGTTGCTGGGTGGGTCTGAAAGAGGGACTCCATCAAGTTGGCCATTGCTTGTGGCTTTTCAGAGTATGATGGAGGGTTGTGTTTCCAGTGAAGGAGGCTGGTTGTAGAGAAGGTCTGATAATACATCATGAAACATCTGTGTTGGACTGTTCCATCCTCATTCTGTCTTTCAGGTTCTCTCGTCTGCCTTACTGGCATTTGGAGGGCACCAGATCTGGGTCTGGAGTGCAGTCTGGCTTCTGGCTCTGATGAGAGAGGATTCTCTGCTTTCAGGGGTGGAGTAGAGACAGATGGCGGAAGCGTTTCAGGCCCCAGAGCAAGGAGGAGGAGGCCCAGTGAGTCATAAGGTGGCAGAAAGCCAAGGTCTTCCTCTGGGTCCCCCGTAAATACAGGGGGAGTGGTCAGCTGCTTCTTTGGTTCTCCAAGTGAGTCTCTGGGTGAGGCAGCTCAAACTTTTGCCTGACTGCCTATTATGGATGAATCACACCCAAGGTGGGAGATTTTGGGCAATTTCAAGCCAGAAGTCAATATATGCAGATTGGTATAGTGACCTGGGTTCCCAGTGACTATTAGCGAAACCTGCTGTACCACTTAGACATCTAATGTCCCTTCTGGGGGCCATCCTACATTGAACATGAGCCATTTTAGTTCACAAAAGGTCCTTCACTTGCCAGGTGTCATTCTCATCCCATAGTTGCCTGAGAATCCCTTCTTTGCACAGTCCCAACCCCATAATGTTGCCGTGAGGCAGTGTCACAAAGACAAAGAAAGGGGTAGGGGTGCCACCTCTAATAAGGAGACCAGTTAGATGCCCAACTGGCCATGTCTCAAAGGAACTTGGGTGACACTTAGCTGTAGTGGTCTCAGCTTTGTGAAACAATTCCGATGCCACCATACACTGTATGCCATTCATCATGGAATCACAGACAGGCCCACTCAGACTCCCTGGGCTTTTAGGGATCTTAAGGATGCCTACCCATGGAGCCACAGAATCGAACTCAGCAGGAAGCCAGACCAAGTCACACATTCACACTCACATACATACCAGAGGTTATTACATTCTCTCCCTTTAAAATTTCTAAAGATGAGACCACTGAGGTCTCCGGGAAGTGATCAGCTCCCCTCTCCACCACTATGGGTGAACCAGACAGATGGGGGCCCTAACAGAGAGACCATTGAAGTCTCTGGGGAGTGATCAGCTCCCCCTTTCACCACTAAGGGTGGACAGGACAGGACAGGTTTAGGGCCCGGGCCTTACCGGTTTCTGACATCGGTTCCAGGTCCTCACTTGCTAAGTCTCCTTGAGTCCTGCAGATCGGCAGAGCAGGGCGGCCCCGGAGGCGACCGAGCTGGAGACTGCTGAAAATCAGGCAGGGCGCACCTACTCCTTCGCCATTCCTCGTCTGTTGTCCCAAAACGGTGGCAACAACAGGCTAGCGCAGTTGGGTTTCCCAGTCAGGAAACCAAATGTTGCAGAATCTGGTCTGGATCACCTAGTGGAAGACCCAAGTGGCACTCGGAGAGCTTGGAAGGCAGGAGGTTTATTTTACACCGGTGGGCTCAGAGGAGATCCCTCTCCAGAGCTCTGAGCCTCGAATGCAAGTGGGAAGGGTACAGCGTCATCTTCCACGTTTATGGGGGTTTTTCCTCATGTGGCACACAGGGCAGGAAGAACCCGGAAGACGAGCCTCTAAGCCAGGAACTAGAGCTTGTTTTAGTGCCGTCGACCGCCTTATGGTGCAGAACTTTACTTGTTATCCCAACAAAACCAGCAACCAAGAACCAACCACTGGACGAGTATGTGCTTCTGTTTTAATTTTAAATCGATTATTTAAATTGTGCTTGTATGCTTCGTTTCTCATTTTCTTAACTTTATTTATTTATTTGTTTTGAGACAGAGAAAGCACGAGCAGGAGAAAGACAGAGAGAGGGAGAGAGAGAGGATCCCAATCAGGCTCCACACTGTAAGTGTTCAAACCCACGAACCTCGAGATCACGATGTGAGCCGAGATCAAGAGTCAGATGCTTGACCACCCGAGCGACACAGGTGCCTCTATGTGCTTCATTTTTTATGATTCTCTTCTTTACCTGATTTCTTCCCTTCAGCCAACCTACCACGCGTTCCAGGTGCAACAGGTAAGAAAGTACAAATGAATCAGAGCAGACAGGAAACAAGCAAATGCATTCTGAATGTGCCACTTGAATCAGTACTGCCAGTACTTCATCTACAAGTATCACCACTAAGTAGCTAATTACCAACTCAAATTAAAGGTGGTCCAAAGGGTGTACCAATGTTTTTCTACAACCTTACCCTGTACCAATTTCCCTGTGACCTAATGGTCACCTCAGTTTTACCTACCTCCCAGCAGCCTCACCCAAAAATATTTCGTATGAATCAATACGTGTAATTTTAAAAGTTCTAGTAGCCATGTTTTTAAAAAGTAAAAAACAACAGGTGAAATGAATTTTAATAATATGTTTTGTTTAACCCAATACCCCAAATATGATCATCTCAACTGGCAATCGATTTAGAACGTATCTGTGAGGGGAGCCTGTTAAGCACCAGACTTCAGCTCAGGTCATGATTTCACGGCTCATGGATTTGAGCCCCAGGTTGGGCTCTGTTGCTGACATCTCAGTGCCTGGAGTCTGCTTTGGATTCAGTGTCTCCCTCTCTTTCTCCCTCTCCCCCACTCATGCTCTCTCTCTCTCTCTCTTTCTCTCTCTCTCTCAAAAATAAATAAACATTAAAAAAAATTTTTTAAGAATGTATTAATATGGGGCGCCTGGGTGGCTTAGTCGGTTGAGCGTCCGACTTTCGCTTAGGTCATGATCTCGCGGTTCGTGGGTTCGAGCCCCATGTCGGGCCCTGTGCTGACTACCAGCTTGGAGCCTGGAGCCTGTTTCAGTCTGCGACTCCCTCTCTCTCTGACCCTCCCCTGCTCACGCTGTCTCTCTCTCTCTCTCCTAGAAATAAATAAAACATTAAAAAAAAAAAAAGAATGTATTAATAAACTTTTTCCATACTAAGTCTTCACAATCAGTTTTGTAACTTATACCACAGCACATCAGTGCACTTCAGCCCCGCCATATTTAAAGTCCTCAGTAGGCACTTGTGGCTAGTGACAGCTGTATTGGACAGCTGACACATCTTGCTGTTCTTATATTCCTATTTTCTAAGATTATTCCTTATGATTTTTCTTCCCAGTTAATGCCATGGTACCAGCACCAGGTATTTCTTCACCTGGACTATGGTAACATCCTCCCCTGGTGGTGACTCTTCTCCATCACTAGTTAATCAGAGTTTTAATCTTCATCATTCACCTTGAATACCCTATCCACCATCCTGTCACATCCTTCACTCAGTGGATCAGAACCAAAGCTGCCAACCCCTTTGTGAAAATAAAAGGAAACTTTGTTTCGAGTGGAGGCCAGCAGAGGGAGCTC
Organism: Proteles cristata cristata; assembly: GCA_017311185.1. Classification (NCBI taxonomy): domain Eukaryota; kingdom Metazoa; phylum Chordata; class Mammalia; order Carnivora; family Hyaenidae; genus Proteles; species Proteles cristata. The sequence continues at coordinate 158,125 of JAESUZ010002548.1, read as the reverse complement.
AGCCCTACCGCTCTTGGTCAGTGTAGGCGCGCGGGAAGAGGCAGTAGATCCTACTTTATTATCCCAGCCCGAGAAAGGAAGGTTTTCTCCTTCCATGGCAACAGCCCAGCCAATAAGAGACAGTTACAACTCCGGCAATGAAAAGCCACTATACTTCCAGCTCCCAGTCTACTCCAATGAACTTTCAGTTTATAACCGCCCCTCCCAAGCCTCCCCTTTTCTGCTCTGTAATAGAGTGTTCCTGTCCTTACTTCTCCAGACTCGCCGATGGCCCCATCTTGCTTGTCCTGGGCTGTTCCTCAATGAACCCATCTTTTGCTGGTGAAATGACTGGCAGTTTTTAAGTTTTGTTTAACATCTTCTTCAGAGAATTTTATGGAAAGCACCAGGAAATCTTATTTCTTGTGTCTCCTGCTGCTTCTTTCACTATTTCATTTACTCTCCCAACCTATTTATTACTTTGAATTCCTGCACCACCGTCTCCCAAATACAACCATATTTGTATCTATACCGTCCTTACCTCCCACGCTCTCTTTCCTCCTCCCAAGGCCACCCTATCCCTTAGCCCCTATTCCCATCCTCCTCTTCTCCACCAGGTGATCCTCACCTATAAGTTCAGGTCCTCTTTCTCCCCCCTTGCAATTCCCCTTTGCACCTTTCTCTCTTATGCTCTTTAAAGAAATAAGCAAACAAACAAAAACCCTGAAGTTCTGACTTGGCTTCACTTTCCCCAGCTAGCACCCAAACACCTCAACTTTGTTACATGTCATTTACTCTTCCACTTAACTTCTACTCTGTAGGTTCTATGCATCTAATCAGACTCCATATGGGGCGCCTGGGTGGCTCAGTGGGTTGAGCCTACAACTTCGGCTCAGGTCACAATCTCACGGTTTGTGAGTTCAAGCCCCACTTCTTGAGAGATTTTCTCTCTCCCTCTCTCTCTCTCTGGCCCTGTCCTGCTTAGTCTCTTGTTCTCTCTCAAAATAAATAAATTAATTAAAAAAAAAAAAAAGACTCAACCCTCATTGACCTTCCCTGGGCTTCCTCAGGGTCCCACACTCAGTTCAGTGTTCTTCCCTCTCTTGATATGCTGTGGGTGGCCTTTCCCCCAAGTTCATGGTTTCAGTTATCACCTCCCTGCTCCCAAGATCTGGAGCCCCCTTTCCATTCCCTCCCATTTAGAGATAGAGATGGCCTCTTGTGTGTTTGCCTCCACAGCCTAACACAGCAGGAGCCACATCATGGGTGCTCAATAGGTTTGCATGTGAATGAATGAGTTAGTAAATCTGCTACCAACTTCCTGCTAAGTATGGTACTCAGACTTCTCCCCATGTGTGTAATGTTCTGCTCACTCAATAGTCTCCTGGATTCCCACGATCTCCACCAGGAGCCCTTCCTCAACCAGACACAACCACCACAGCCTTCTCTTCACTCAGCGACCACATCTACCACGTTATTTGCATGTAACGTAAGTCATTTGCCAATTTTCTCACTTTATCTGTGTACTTATCCAATGCAGTTCCTATTTCTGTCTGCATTATTATTGTTTGTATTATGATTTTACGTCTACCACACCACAAGTACAATATTCAGAAGACAAAAGTGGTTTTCTATTATGTTTGTACCTTAGGAAACCAAACTGCTGAAATGAAAATCAGATTGCCCATTTTCATTGCCAAAGAATGATTGGCTTTCGCTTTAGCTGCTGGAGGCTGACCAATGCAACAATGCATAACAACATTATGATGTAGGATTGCTAACAACTTAATGGTGCTCAGGAATGTTGAGGATCACAGAGTGTACGAACAAGTACTGGAATCTTTCATTATCAGTAACAACCACTCCTTATCGAATATGTTATTTTTCAATCCATAATATTTCTTGTGCCTTTGAAATTTAAGTGTCCAAAAAGAAAGCTATTCACCTTTGTTTCATGCAACTTACAAGACATCGGCGTGAAACAGTCTCTTATTTAGTGAAAGCTGCTCATGTCTTTACAAGACTACAAAATTAGCAATGCACGTAAACATGTTTTGTGCGCACACATACGTGTTAAAGTATCTCCTGCCTTGACCAACACTTTGGAAGACTCCCTGCTCCTAGAAGGACTGACCAATGTGCTAATTAGGTCAAAAATAATGATGTTAATCATATACACAGAGAACAAAACAAACAAACCTCTTACTCATTGCCAGGGCTATACCCTTAACTTCAAAAAAGCATTGTGTGTGACAACAAACTCAACTCCACTGAAAGCTTAAGTCAGACGGCTGTCTGTGGGCAGGTGAGTGGTCAGTGACATTGTCATTGGCAAAAAAGAGAAAAACATACACAACACATTCATCAAGCAGATACTCAAACAATATTCACCAAGAGCTATGACTTTAATACAGTACCATACATAACTTTTGCTGTTATGCACCTCAGTATTGACTGGTAGGTCCTTGAAATTGAATCAGGATTCTCCTTCATTCCAAACACAAAAGGACCTTCAACTGGCCCTTTTGTTGAAAACAATCTGTATGTGGAGTCTTGGTCCAAGCTTGGTTTGGTCCCCACTTGGTTGCATGATTTACTCCAGGGGCCTGCATCCTGAGATATGTAATTTGGAAGAGGGTGGAACATTCCACCAGGCAGATGAGAGGCCAGAAGGTATGGAGTGATCATTGCCCAGAACAGTTCAAGGAGAGGGAAAGGGGGAGGGCTGAGCCTGGGTCTTGCGGCCAGGTTTGCCTTTCTTGTGAGTGACTTCACAGATGGTCTGTTTCCAGGGGAATCTGTGATCAAAAGAACAGAGCTTAGGTGAGAACTTAGGTCAGGTTTGTGTAAGAGAAGAACGAGGAGTAAGGGTGGATAGAGAATAGTGAAAGAGAGAGCAAAGACAAAGGAAGAAGAGAAGATGAGGGGGAGGAGGTGAGAAAGAGAAGGGAAGAAAAAGCAAAAGTAAGGCAGTTGAAAATCCAGTACCATATCTATTCAAGGGACTTAGAAATTTTATAAACTTCATCTTCCCTAGTGTGAAATGTATAGGAAATTTACCTTCCTTATGGATGATTAGTCCTAAATCGAACCAGAGAGTCTCTATATCTTATTCAAGATGCATAGTAGCATAACAAATACAAAACAGCATAACATTTATAAAGCATTGCGGTGTTTACAAAGTGTTTCTTCTCCATTCTCTAACTTGATTCTCACAATGACCTCACTTTATTATCCACATTTTACAGATAAGCCACCTGAATTCATGGAGGATAAAATTACAAGCAAGGATACATGACATCAAAGAGAAATAGTATTAACTCAAAGATGTATTTTAGAACTAGCCCTCATTTAATTTTTTGGACTTGAGCTCATTTTACTTTCGAAAAATGTACATAAATCTAAAGTCTGAGCACATTACTAGGAGCCAAGAATGAAGTGAATTTCTGTGTCTTCCTCCCCTCTGTGAAAAAATTATTATGTCTGTGTTTTTGCCAACTATAAAATGTGGGGTCCATTAGACTTCAATTAAAATTATATACTCTGCTATTTAAAAACAAGATACCAAAAATGGAATTAAAAATATGATATAATAACTTATATCATATATAAAAATATTATAAATAACATTATAAAATGTTATACCAGGCCCTAGTAGCTAAGGGAATGCATTGCTTTATTGGCCTTAATTTTTCCACTAATATAATACCTCAAAAAGTGCATCTTCTCTCACATACCCGTGTTTAAAAATGAAATCATCAAAATGAAGCTCAAATGTCACGCTCTCATGAGACAAATGTCACAAAGGATGCTTAGTTTTCTCTTTAGCTATACGATGTTGGCCATCATATACATTTTAAACTCTTATAAATTAATACATCTTGTAACTAAATAGGGCCTTTAGGAGTAAGTTAAGTTGCTCAGGAATCTAAACTAAACATTACACAGGTGTACACAGCAGTGCACTGACCTTTCAACATAATCAACAATCATATCTACTTGGATCTTTAATATTCTTGTCAAAGTATTGACCCCCATTTCCCTTCCCTGCACACACACATACAATCCCTGTTTCTCCATGGGTATTTCATCTCAGAAATGGCCTCATTTTCTAATTGTTCAATAAAATTCCAGTTGACAGCCTTGATCTTCCCTCTTCCCCCACGCCCCTCATCAGCAATTTCTATCAATTTTATCATATATATATATATATATATATATATATATATATTCTACCCCTTCTTTTTTTAAAAAAAAAAGTTAAGTCTTTATTTATTTTTGAGAGAGAGAGAGAGAGAATGCAAGTAGGGGAAGGTCAGAGAGAGAGGGAGACACAGAATCCAAAGCAGGCTCCAGGCTCTGAGCTGTCAGCACAGAGCCTGATGTGGGGCTCAAACCCACGAACCATGAGATCACGGCCTGAGCTGCAGTCAGATGCTCAACGGACTGAGCCACCCAGATGCCCCTAGATTCCATCTTTTCTTGCCATAACCACTGCCATTACCCTAATCTCAGCCACCAACTTTTACATCAATAATTGCGACCACCTTCTAACTCATCTCCCTGCTTCTATACCTGTCCACACTGAACTTATTATTCCTACTGCAGCCCATTTTCATTTTGAAAAGCAGATTACATCACTCCCTTGCTAAAACTTTCTAGGAGCTTTCCAATGTACTTGAAACAAATTCCCAACTTCTTGCCTTGCCTGCCTCTCTCATCCATTCAATAACCACTCTGTTGGGATCCCTATGTGCAGTGGGGATTCCCAGGTACTATCTATCATATCTTCCTGTTCATTTCCTTCAACACACTTACACAAAATACTGTTTCTTTACTTGTGTTGCTTTTTTCCCCCTTATAAAAGATAAGCATCTTGAGGGTAGGTTCTTGACACTAGAGTCTGACTTACAAAAGAGATTCCAGAAATATTTGTTGAAAACAATAAGACATATGTCCTGACGTTTTAACTCAAGTCCACAAGAACTTTATGCCTTTTAAACTTTAAAGACTTTAAGGACATAACCAATCCACCTCTAAAAGAAGAATATTATCCCTAATAGGCTTAATATCTACAATCTTTTTTTCTTAATTTTATTTATTTATTTTGAGAGAAAGGGAGCATGGGCAGGGGAGGGGCAGAGAGAGAGAGTCCCAAGCTGGTTCTTCACTGACAGTGTGGAGCCCAATGTGGGGCTCGAACTCACGAACCTCAAGATCATGACCTGATCTGAAACCAAAAGCCAGAAGCTTAATCCCCTGAGCCACCCAGGTGCCCCGATATCTACAGTCTTTGAACTAGGCACTGTACTAATTATTGGCTTTAGCTTTCTACCCTTATACCACATTTTACAACTAAGAAAACTAAAGTTGAGAGATGTTAAGTAATTAGTACAAGTTTATATAAATAGGAAGTGATGAAGTCAGGCTGATGGATAAACAACATCATTTCCATGATATGGGCTTTCCATTCGTTCTTTCATACATTCATTCATTCAACAATCTTTTATTTAGAACCCACTATATGCCAGGTACTGGTAGTTACTTGGTGGGATGTAGTCAGTGAGGAATATAAATGGATTAACATGTAGTCCGTGACAGAGAAGAGCTCAGAGCTCACTCTCCAGTGTAGAGACATAAGACTGCCTTGCCCGGTGATACACAGGTTCTCTGGCTAGAACGCATCACCATGCAGAGGAGAGTTTGATTCAGTTAAGGCGTGGCAGAATCGAAATCTTGGAAAAACACATCCTGTTAAGATGGGACTTGTTGAATATTTTAAACACTTTGAAAACAATATCCAATATAAAGTCCAATAACTAATTCAGATTCAGAGCACACCCCACCCCAGCGGCTTGGGAACCGACTTGTGGCAGGAAGTGTTACCAAACACATTGAGTCATTCAGTTTTGTTAGTTGGGTAAACCAATTAGGTTCAGCTGCCACATTGCTCACAATTGCTTCATGAAGGATTCTTTCAAGTTTCAGCGTGTTATTTATTGTCTTGTTCCTTTGCTCAACAAATTAATATACTGACTCGTTGACTTTGCTTACATTTTATTTCACACTTGCAGAAACCCCAAAAGCCCAACTACAGCCCCCTCTTTAATCTAGTTTTATCTCTTCCTAGGAAGTAGTTTCTTATCTCCTTATTGTGTTCAGGCTGCCTCCCAACATTTCTTTCTTTCATCATTCCCTTAATTGACCGACCCCTGGATGTCTATGACTAACCCACACTTGGCTAGACAGCCAACTGGGCCAGAAACAACAGCACCACATAGACAAGGCCTCACATGGTATCTTGGGCTGATGGGGTGTGTAGGACAGGAAACTGAGGGCAAGCGGGAGTGAGTCACAGGTGCTCTGCTGGAAAATAAGCCACCAGGCCTCTTGGCCATTCTTCCACCTTGGCTTGTCTCATGTGCACGCCTCAGAGGACAGCAAGCTCTCTTGTCTAAAATCTTCTGGAACAAACTCCAAGTCACATCATGAGCTAGTGTTATTCTGCAACTTCTGTCCCCATCGCTTCCATCCTTCTCTTAGTATGTGGCGTCTTCCTGGTCTGACTGGGTCTTAGTGCATGTTGTTCACTTTACTGTGATTATTTTTCCCCCTCTGTCCCCAGTCCATTTCTGGGTAACTTCTGTTGTCATTCAGGCCTCAGATTAGACATCCTATGGGGGAACCTTCCCTAACAGCTTCCATCAGGTGAGAAAGATCCCATGGCTATGTGATCCCAAAGTTCCTTGTGCCTCTCTCCTGTCTGAGCTTTTAAATAATTACTCATTTTATTTACCATAATCTCCTTTATACTATAAATTTTGTGAAGGCAAAATCATGTTTCTCATGCCTTCCAGTGTCTACTGCCTAGCATAGTTTGATACAAAACTAAAACTAAGCAAATATTTGTCTGCATGAATATGTATTCTTGAGGAGATCACGCTATGCTCCTCAGTTGACATCTGATGCTCCACCATTCAAAAATAACTTGTTCAAAAACTACACCCATTAAACTGCAACTGCTTCCATAACTTCAGGAAACAGCCCGAGGTTATGGATGCACGTAGATCTGAGGGATCATCCTGAACTCGAGGAAGAACCATCACCACTGCCTATTCCTGCCAGTTCACGTGGAACCTGGACTCTAACGCTACTGACTCTGAAGTCCTGAGCAGCTGAACTAGTCAGGACTTGCTTTGTTACAACCAAAACAAACTGAATTCAAACTGGGTGGCTCAGTTGGTTAAGCATCTGACTTTGGCTCAAGCCATGATCTCACAGATCATGGGTTCTAGCCCCACAGCAGGCTCTCAGCCATCAGCACAGAGCCTGCTTCAGATCCTCTCTCTGCCCCCCGTCAAAAATAAATACTCTGGGGCGCCTGGGTGGCTTAGTCGGTTAAGCGTCCGGCTTTTGCTTAGGTCATGATCTCGCGGTTTGTGGGTTCGAGCCCCGCGTCGGGCTCTGTGCTGGCTGCAGCTCAGAGCCTGGAGCCTGTTTCAGAGTCTGTCTCCCTCTCTCTCTGACCCTCCCCTGTTCATGCTGTCTCTCTCTATCCTAGAAATAAATAAAAATATTTAAAAAAATGATAAATAAATAAATAAATAAATAAACTTTTTTTTAAATGGTCTAAGTAAATAGGAAGTAATATAGGAAGGAAGGGCAGAGGGAGGTGGGAAGGAAGGGAGGAAGGAAGGAAACTACTGCACAAAATGGAGCTGACCTCTTTCCCAACTTCTTCCAAGAAGTCCACCAGCCCCTGGAATCTCCATCTAGCTATCCATCCACCCGTTGGCCCCTTTCTTGCCCCAACCTTCTGTGTTAGCTTCATTCCAGTCAGGGAGAAGGACTTCTGCAGGGATTTCTGCAGACCCTTTCAGCACTCTCTGTCAATGCCCATACATACATTCCCAAAGAAAGATTATGGATCAGCTGGCAGGCTTGGATTACGTGCCTATTCTCAGGCCAGTCCCTGGAGATAAGAAAATAGGGTATCATGGTAGGTTACACCTACATTTTTTTTTTAATCTAAAAGCCTGGAACAAGTAAAACCTCCAATGGGGTATCTATAAAGACTAGAAATACAGGCAAAAGTACATTATCATCGAAAACATATCCAATCTGTAATAAAAAATAATGTTATCTGTGTTTTCAGGCTTTATATAAGACTTCATAGACTAGAGACTAGAGTTGTGCCTTTAATAGTGTTCATTGTCAGAGCGTGTGGGTGGCTCAGTCAGTTAAGCATCTGACTTCGGCTCAGGTCATGATCTCACGGTTTGTGGGTTCAAGCCTTGTGCCTGGCTCTGTGCTGAACATTTGCTCAGAGCCTGGAGACTGCTTCAGATTCTGTCTCTCCTTCTCTCTCTGCCCCTCCTCCGCTTGTGCTCTGTCTCACTCTGCCTCTCAAAAATTAATAAATGTTAAAAACAATTAAAAACAAATAAATAAATAAATGATGTTCATTGTCTAAGTAAAGGTCAAGATTTTTTTGTTTTCTTTTGTTACTGTTTTCTAGCTTGATCCTTGTTTCTGGAAGACAACAGCATTTGGAATCAGATGGAAATCATCGCCAAGTTCCCAGTCTGGGACTCTTCAGGCTATAAACAATTAAAGCTGTGGAACTGTCATGTGGCCATATTAGAAAGGAATATTTTTTAATGGTTAAGTCTCAGAACAGTGAAGCCTCGGAGTATTTTGTCGTCTTGTGACTTGTCCTCACTACACTGAATTAGTAATTTAGAAAAACATTCTTGGGATTCCTGGGTGGCTCAGTTGCTTGGGTGTCTGGCTTCGGGTCGGGACATAATCTCACAGTCCATGACTTCGAGCCCCACATCAGCCTCTGTGCTGACAGCTCGGAGCCTAGAGCCTGCTTTGGATTCTGTATCTCCCTCTCTTCTCTGCCTCTCTCCTGTTCATTCTCTCTCTCTCTCTCTCTCTCTGTCTCTTTCTCTCTCAAAATAATGAATTAATATTGAAAAAAATTTTTTTAAAAAGAAAAGAAAACCATTCTTACTCAATCCTCACAGTCTCTTTTAAGAAATTCTTTCTAATATGTAAGCTTAGTGCAGTAGGTAAGCAATGGCTATAGACTGTTGTTGGATTAAATGGTAAAAGTAAACTAGGGTCGCATGAACAAGACTTAAGAAGATCATTGGCTTTGGTAAATTAAATTATCTGGGGGAATAGCTACCTGGACGTCTAGTTCCAGAGTTGTTTTATGCTTTCAATCCAGCATAACACCCCTCATAGCAAGAAAATCACTTCATTGGTGAGATGTTGTAAGAGATGCTGCAAAAATAAAACATGATTCATTTGGACAAAAGTAAGAAAAACTGATAAAATGGCTGATAAATATAATTTCATGTAAAACTTCCAATCAAGTTGAAGACTTGATTTTTTAAAGTTTTTGTGCATGAGGATTCCCTTTGCTCCGCTTCCTTGCCAGTGCTTATCTTTTGTCTTTTTAACAACAGCCATTCTGACAGGTGTGAGGTCATATCTCATTGTAGTTTTGATTTGTATTTCCCTGATGGTTAGTGATGGTGAGCATCTTTCCATGTGCCCATTGGCCATCTATATGTCTTCTTTGGTAAGATGTCTGTTCAGGTCCTCTTCCCATTTTTTAACTGGATTATTGTTTTTTTTGGTGTTGAGTTTGTATGAATTCTCTATTTTGAATGTTAACTCTTTGTTAGATATGTAATTTGTGAACATGTTCTCCCATTCACTAGGTTGCCTTTTCATTTTGTTGATGGTTTCCTATAGTCCCAATTGCTTATTTTTGCTCTTGTTTCCTTTGCCAGGGGAGACATATCTAGAAAAAAAAGTTGCTTTACAGTTGAATTCTACCAAATATTTAAAGAGGGTTAATACCTATATTTCTCAAACTCTTCCAAAAAAATTAGGAGGGAAAGCTTACAAACACATTTTACATGGCCAGCACTAACCTGATACCAAAACCAGACAAAAATGCAACAAAAAAAGAAAATTACAGGTCAATATGTTTGATTAATATAGATGAGACAGTCCTCAACAAAATATTAGCAAACCAGATCCATGCTGAAGAAAAAACTGAAAAAGATAAAAATAAATGGAAAGATATTAAAGCATTATATGCCACAATCAATGGGATTTTATTCTAGGGATGCAAAGATGGTTCAACATCTGCAAGTCAATCAACATAATACATCACATTAACAAAATAAAAGATAAAATAATATAACCATCTCAATAGATCCAGATAAAGTACTTGAAAAAATGCAACATTCAGTCATGATGAAAGTTCCCAACTGGGGCGCCTGGGTGGCTTAGTCGGTTAAGCGTCCGACTTTCGCTTAGGTCATGATCTCGCGGTTTGTGAGTTCGAGCACCGCGTCGGGCTCTGTGCTGACTGCCAGCTCAGAGCCTGGAGCCTGTTTCAGTCTGTGACTCCCTCTCTCTCTGACCCTCCCCTGCTCACTGTCTCTCTCTCTCTCTCCTAGAAATAAATAAAAAAAATATTAAAAAAAAAAAAAAAAAGAAAATTCCCAACAAAGTGGGTATAGAGGGAATATACCTCAACATAATAAAGTTCATATATTAACATCATACTCAACTTTGAAAGACCTGTACACTGATGAATAAACTGAAAAAGACACAAATAAATGGAAAGATATTCTGTGCTCATGGATTGGAAGAATTAACATTGTTAAAATGTCCATATTACCTAAGCCATGTAATATCTATCAAAATTTCAATAGCATACTTCACAGAACTAGAACAAATCTAAAATTTTCATGGAACTACAAAAGATCCTGAGTAGTCAAACCAATCTTGAGAAAGAAGAAGAGAGCTAAAGGCATCACTCTTCCTGATTTCAAACTATACTGCCAAGCGTTAGTAATTGATGTAAAATCAGACACACAGATCAATGGAACAGAACTCAGAGCCCGGAAGCAAATTTATAGATACAAAGAACAGGCTAGTGGTTACCAAGAAGGGAAGGAGGTCAACTGTATGGTGCTGAATGGTAACGGGATTTGTGGGGGTGATCACTTTGTAGTGGATACAGATGTCAAATCATAAAACTCTACACTTGAAACCTATATATTAAAAACAAGAACAACAAAATGAACTTTATATTTCTGAGATAAACCCCATCTGATAATGTCTAATCCTTTTTGTGTCATAATTGATTTGGTTTGCTAGTATTTTCTTACGAATTTGTGCAAATATTCATAAGGGGTATTGATCTGTAGCTTTTCTTTATTGTTATGTTATTGTCTGGTTTTGGAATCCAGGTAGTACTGGTCTAACAGAATGCATGTTAACTGAGTTTTAAACACCGCTGTTCTCTCTCTCTCTCTCTCTTTCTCAGTTTATTTATCAAGTCACTGCCAAGTGTTTTCACTTTCTTGAAAAGTCTATATAACTATAGGTATTCTGACTTGGGTCAACAATGATAGATTAAGCATTATCCACTTAATAAATATTTACAATGAAATCATTTTTTTAAGAAGTGTTTGTCAGTGTATTCTGGTTTCAGTCCAAAATGGTTGTGATTTAATTTTATTTAGCATTCCTAGAATACCCAGACACCGTGTAGGGACTGGGATGGCTACTATGGGTAAGATCATCGCTATGACAATCCCTGAGTCTACTTGGAGACACAGACCAACACACATCCAGTGTGCTGAGATCTGTGATAGAAGTCAGCAGTCAACAGTGTTGTGGAAGTACTTCAGAGAAGGACCCATGTGTGACCAGAAGAGAAAAGGTTAGAAAGTGATCATCAGAAGTGAGTAGAAATTGAACGGAAGAGGTGAGGGTATCTGTAGATACTGAGGAGGCCATGGATCAGGTGGACATGAGGCTGAGAACAGACGGATTCTGTGAAAGGTTACCTACCGAACCAGGGATCCTAAGCCTCTTTCCAGAATTGATTCCCAGAATGAATCTGGGCATCAAGATGTATTTTTCCCCAGAAAGAGAGTGAAATAGTCTTCTCTGGAGAAACTGAACCCAACCTACAAAAAAAAAGAAAAAAAAAAAAAAAAGACAAAGGCTGAAAAGACTAACTTGTTGCCTGATTATCTAAAATGGTTTCACAGTCATACTTGCAAATGGTTTCCCTCAGGAATTTGGAACTTTCAAAGTACATTTAAAGCTATTAGGCACTTGATTAAATAGCTCCTCCTCTCTCCTGGGATTCAGTTCTCAATCTTAGCAGGGCAATCTTGCTCCTTTTTCCAGCCACAGATCATTTTCCCTTGATAAGGAAGTATGAGAGCCGAGTAATTCCAACTGCTACTCTATATGCTAACAGAGCATCATCTACTGGTGAGCAGTAACCAATGTCCTGTTCTTACCTCTTACTCTCTACTTCTTCTATTACTAGCAGATGAATTATTTTGTAGCAAAAGAAGCTCACTGAATCTTCATGGTGTACAAGAAGGCTCATTCAGATCTCCCAAAAGGTTAAACAAAATTTAAAATTTTCTTTATAAGGTGGACACAGTCTTTTGTCAAGCTCAGCAGACATGCATGCCCTCTAAACGTATCAAGCTGCATATTCTGTAAGAACCTACAGCAACAAAGTCAAACTCTAAGCTGCCAAAGCATTAAAGTGCAGCCAGACTTCAACTGACCCAGGCAGCCTCGATGCAGAGGTTCACTTTTGGCATGTGCTTCAAGGGGAGTCCCCCTTTGGCCTCTGGTCTCCCTACCATTTGCCATTACTGCTTAAGACTTTCTCAACTGATCGTTAAAATGGCAGCACGATTGCCAAATCCTACATTAAGATGCTGTTATGTGCTCTCCTCTTTTTTTAACTGATCAATATTTCTTGAACTCCTGTTACATAGGAGGCATCATCACATCAGATGTACAAAGGATATGAGGGAAAAATACAAGAATAGGAAAGAAAATCCCAGCTCTACAGGCAGTTTAGCCGCTCGTGACCTGCATGCCTTTGACCATATTGATAACCCTCACTGGGCCTCTGTTTCAGGGTGAGAGGTTAGCATGAGCAAAGGTACAGAAGTACATAGTGCAAAATAGGTAACTTTGGCTAAAATGAGGTAGCAACACATAGTAGCCTGTGCTAAGGAGTGATAGAGAACCCACAGTGGGAAGAGTGGGGAGACTGCTGTCACCTGAAGTGGGAACAAGATCTTATAGGAATAAGAAGGTGGGGACGGTGGGGTGAGGCTTGAGCCGGGTCCGGAACAAATAGCTAAGATTTATTGCACACAGCAGCACATACTTCACATGCAGGAACCTACTTAATCCTCGCAAAACTCCTATGAGTTACTATTATCCCCATTTCATAGACGAGGAAATGGGTTTAGAGGAAGAGGAGGGGAAAAGCAAAGGAGCGAGACCTGCTGGTAGGACATCTATGGCTTCACCTCTCCCGTTACTGCCCCTGCAGTGCTTTCAGTCCATGAACGAGCAGCTCCTGTTTACTATCCTGTGCTTCTCTTATCTCAGCAGCCCTTTCCTTCCCATACACAGTGAGCATGCATCTGCCCCAAGTTCTGCTTATTTTCCTAGTAGGTTTAAGGTAATTTCATTTATTGCATCTTAGCCTCCCACATCCCCGTCCTTTCGTCATGTGGACTTCAATGGTGCCCTAGAGACATTTCAAATGGTCCTCCAGTGATTTTATGGAAGAATGTCAGCATTTGACAGGCCCCTGCCATTCACGTGATCAATGGCGTGTCACTCTTCCAAATATTGGCAGAGAGGATCATCTTTTGAAAGAGTGGATTAGGAGTTAAATCCTCGGGGATGAACATACAACCCTCTGACCCCTTGCTCATGAATGGTTTTAGTCTTTCTCCAGCTGGGGGGATATGGGACTTGAACATGGATTTAACAACCGTAGGCTTGATGTAAGAGCATACGAACTGGGAGATGCGGGACAGGGGAAGTCTCATGACATACTGCAAACCCAGACTTCTTTAAAGTTCTGAATGTCTTTCACCAGAATATGTAGAAGAGTAAAATCCTAGTTCATTGTGACAACACAGATATAACTCTAACATTCATTTTAGCTCGATATTAACCTTAAGCTTTCAAATTACCACTTCATTACCACTACCATTACTTTTGATAAAATCCAAAAGATAACCCAAGAAGCAGAAGATTTTACTATTTTCTAGTGTAGGAGAGCTATGTATTGTATTTGTACTCTAGTCCTCATATTTGTTTCATTTTTGTCTCACTGTCAAATGCTAACAGGGAAGCGTTTGATCCAGGGAATTTTAAGAGGTCTGGCCAGTAAATCACATTAAAATGTATTTGTATGAAAGTGTTGCGTGTGAGCCTTACTTTCTGGGAAGCTACTGGTTTAGAACTTTCTTCTCAAAAGACTGTACATAATGACAAGGGAAATTTTTGGAGACCCATCCCCTGAGATTTTTACAGAAGACGCAAGTCTCCAGTGCAGTGAACGTATTAGGCGCGAGCACGGCTTCTGAAGTCAAAAGGCTAGCTCTGTGATCTTGAGTCACTTTACCTCTCCGACAATGCCCTCATATAGAAATGGAGAGAATGGCATTTGCCTCAGAGACTTAAATGAGATCATTCATTAAAAGCTCGTGGCAGGGGCGCCTGGGTGGGTCAGTCGGTTGAACATCCAACTTCGGCTCAGATCATGATCTCATGGTTCGTGGGTCTGAGCCTCACATCGGGCTCTGTACTGACAGCTCAGAGCCTGGAGCCTGTTTCGGACTCTGTGTCTCCCTCTCTCTCTGTCCCTCCTCCACTTGTGCCCTGTCTCTTTCTGTCTCAAAAATAAATAAACTATTAAAAATTAAAAAAAAATAAATAAAAGCTCATGGCAGAAGTCAGGGTATACAGTAAGTGCTCAAAAAGTTAACTAGAATGAATGAGGTGAACCGAGTTGTTTAGCACCATTTCCAACAGTAGATGTCACCCTCTCCCCACCTACTGAGTCACCCTTTACTAATCCAGCCGTCTGTGTGTTCCGTGAATATTAGGGAACAAAAGGTAGGGAATAAAAATTCCTACAGATAGCCAATCAGCACGATATTTAAATACAGCCCCAAAATTGCTGTTTGAGAATTAAGAGCTAACATTTTAAACCCACACCTGCACAGGAAGGGGAAAGGATATAAAGAATGAAAAGGGTCATATGGACTAGGTACAAATGAGAAAACATGGTCTAGCAGAATATTCTCAGTTCAACTTTCTGAATCCTTGTTTGAATCCCCTTACTGTACATTTCCAAAAGAAGGAAAAGAAACCAGAAAATGGCTCCATATTATGAATAACAATTTGGTACTACAATTTTGTAGATTTATCAACTTTTTTGAGTTGGAATCTAGGTATCAGATTAAATCAGCTCTATCAGAGATTAGCTCTATTCTTCCACCTGCACAGAAAACATACATCTTCAAAGCAGAGAAAAGAGTTGTCTCAATATACTCCATCTTATTAACTCAATGGAATTGCCCACAACCATAGCCTTATAAATACATGTTGAAACTGCCAAAAAAGTTCAGCAAATGAAGCACTTAAAAAAGAATTATTCCTTTTATTACAAAACTTAATAATTTAACGATTTCTGTATTTTTCCTTATAAGAATAAAAAATGACAGCTGATGCTTAAAATTGGAAACCAGATAATCAGACAAAAAAAAAAAAATCACATTTATTTCAATAGTTCAAAGTGCAAATACAGCAAGTCAGTCCACAATGTTTCAAGATACAGTTACTTGATTTACAAAAATGAGAGGGTGAACAGGAGAAATAAAGCTCAATTGTTTTAAAAATTCAAGTGACCCAAAAACCTTTAGACTAAAATATTCCAATTACAACAATTCAGAAATGCCTTAATTTATGGATACCAGTAGTATTCTGCAATCCAAAAGGACTTCTCAAAGAGACAGAATCTCCCCAAGCCAGTCAGCATAGGGCGAGGCCAGTGGAAGTGCGGGCTCTTCCTGGTTCGTTCGGCAGCCTCACTCACACTGTCAGTTGATGTGGTCCAACCCATGATACTTTGATGTTTAGGCAAATTCTAAAAAATGTGTGAAGTTCAATATGAGCCCAACACCCTGCTAAGAGTTTCCGAAATGGCCACCACAGATTTAAAAGATTTTAAAGACCAATTTCCACTTCAGGACTATGAGGTGTTATTGGGGGAAAGACATAGATTTATTAATACTTCTCCCATTACCTCAAACCTTTCCATAAGGTTAGCAACGTGGCCTTTGAAACTTCCTCATGAAAATTGTCTTTCAGTACCTATTTACTTATTTCCACACATACAGAGCTTTTATGTAGAGTAGAAAAAGTTCCCAGTAGGAAGATAAAGGTCGTTAATGTTCCTTGCATCACCTGGCAGCCAAGACGCATGTTTATTTCTGCTCCGCAGAAGCAATGTTAGCTACTCGCTTCAATTAGGGAAAGTGTATCTTCAGGAAGGTTTAGATGAGCTATTTATTTACTCAGTCTTTTTCGGAGCCTTCTTCATCTTTTCAGTGTAGGCAATAAATTGAGAGTCTGTTCCAAAAATCCTATCCCACCATGTAAATGTTGAAGCGTAGTTTCCGATGAAGTTCATGTGGTGGAAATCGTGGTGCCGAGAGCCCGCATAGAAAGGGATGAGATGTAAAGGGTTGAGAGGAATGTCATAACCACTGAAATAAAGATGGTAAAGATTATGAAGGAAATAAATACCCGTCAAATAACGGACATTTTCATTGAGTCATCTGCCTGTTAACTGGTTCAAGTAACATTCCAGGTCACCTAAGTCACTTTATTTCTGACAGGTTTACAAAAGACAAAAACTCACAGAAAAAGGGTACATATTCTATAAACTATTTTAAGAAATTAAAAACCTTGATAGATCTTTGGAACTTAATTTCATGTACCGTGAGATCAAAGAGAGGGGTTATAGTAATGAATCTTTAGACACAGACTTTTAAGAATTAGTTTTCTTTTCATTTTAGAGGAGCTTTTTCACCACCATTTGTAATGCCCATAAAAGTATGTGTCCTTTAGGAAAAGTTAAAGGAGAGGAGTTATTGGGGACTCCTGGGTGGCTCAGTTGGTTAACTGTCTGACTTTTGATTTCGGCTCAGGTCATGATCTCATGCTTCATGAGATGGAGCCCCACATTGGGCTCTGCGCTGACGGCACGGAGCCTGCTTGGAATTCTCTCTCTCAAAATAAAAAAATTAAACAAAATATTCTAAAAAAACAAAACATATGTAACAAACAAGACTAACATGACCCAAGAGGTTATGAGGCATATAACCTAACAAAAATGGGTTGCTCAAAGACGAAAGAACACATTGGTCAGTGAGCACACCCAGATGCACAGCCTCTCAAGTCCCCAAAGAAATGCAGATCACAACACTGAAAACCCTCTTGTTCTCTTAAGAACACAGAGTAAAGAGACTGCATCTACTCAGCTTGGTGGTGCTGTGCAAGGGCAAGCATTCTCTTATATGCTTCTCCTGGGAAGGTAAGAGGGGCCCTTCTGGAAGGCAGTTTGGCAGTATCAAAGTCTTATTTCACTTGACCAAGTAATACATGAGTGTATTCCACCTGTAAAAATGACAACTGCCAGAGACAGGAATATACAGAATACTGTTTGTCCGATGATTATGTTCTCTTGTTTTAAGTAAAAATAACAAAACTAATTTGTCCTACTAGTCTGCTTAGAGAGATAATCTCATGACCATGAAAACAAAGATATATTTTATGATACCTTATATCTGAATAGAAACCGTAGCTTACCTATGGACATCAATAGTTTCCAACAAACGGAAGGTCACCCATGCCCAAAGAAAAAAGACATGATCACATAAAAGCATGATTCCAATAAAAAATCCAGCTCCGAGAATCAGAGTTTCCAAGGGATGTGCATATTCAGCTTCCATTCCAAATGGAGCCTAAAATAAGTAGATAAAAATGACGGTGTGTTGTGACTGTTAATTTTCTGTGTCAGCTTAGCTAGGCCACAGTGCGCAACGGTCTGATTGGTCAAATACCAGTCTGGATACGATTGTGAAAGTACTTTTTTGATGTGCCTAACATCAAAAGAAGAAAGAATCCTTAAGACTCAAACAGAGAAACTCAGCTCAAATTTCCAGCCTGTGGTCTGTCCTACAAACATCAGACTTGCCAGGCCCCATAGTCACATGAGCCAATTTCCTAAAATCAGTCTGTGTGTGTGTGTGTCTCCTACTGATTTGGTTTCTCTGGAGAACCATGACTAATACATATACTCTAATTTATTTATACATATAGCTTTATAAAATTATATTGTTTCTTTATGTAATGACAATAAATCTAGCCAACATACATAAACAATAACAGTCATTCTCAGCAAAAACATCTTTTTGTGGGGCGTCTGGGTGGCTCAGTCGGTTAAGTGTCCAACTCTTGATTTCAGCTCAGGTCATGATTTCACAGTTCGTAAGTTTGAGTCTCGCACAGGGCTCTGTGCTGACAGTGTGTAGCCTGCTTCGGATTCTCTTTCCCGTTCTCTCTGCCCCTCCCCTGCTTGATTGTGCTCACACATTTACTCTCTCTCTCTCGGTCTCAAAAATAAATAAAGCAAACATCTTTTTGTTTCTTCCAAACATCAAAAGGTCTAAAGATATTCTTAATAAAATCTTAGTAACTGCCTTTAATAGTTTTAGATAAAAACATTAAACAACTTAAACTCTAACTATGGTTTATGCATTTGAATTTGTTCTGCCCAGAAAGGGACACTTGATTTATTATACCGTGGAATCAGGATTGAGGTGGAACACACTGACATAACCAGTCTGATAAAGGTACATGAAAGCAGTTCTGATCAAATCAGTTTTTTGGGGGGGTCAGAATGAGGTGGAAATGTGTTAATCAAATAAGTCAGTAATCGTTTTAGAAGTTTAAAGAGGCAGGTTCATTGTTTTGGGATCCAGTTTAAATGACCTTAACATCACTGTGGCCTCTTATTAATTTGCCATGCACAAACTGTGACACGATAGTGCTCTGGCCTCAAAGATGAGAGACTGAACTATTCATATAACATTTTTCTTGAAGTTATGGAACTGGTTGTATGTGTATGTGTGAGTGTGTATGTTTTATGGTCTTAACATGTTCATGCCAAAGAAAAATAAAAACATCACTGACAATTTTTTAAAAGCTCAGAAGATTTAAAACAAAAGTATTAAAAATAATTCTAACATACCTGAAACTCATGATGAATTTTATGAATATATTTGTATATTCTTTTGTGATGTAAGAGCCTGTGCATAAAATAGTGCCAGGTATCTTCAATCACTGCACAGCCTAAGCATTTTATCAACAGTGTATACCTTTAAGATGAAAATACTGTAATGAGTATAAAATAATTTACTTAAACAAGGAGTATAATAAAATAACTTACTTTTATGTGAGATCACTGCTTGAGGAATTACATGAAACCAAATACCCACTAACTACCTACCTTCCTATGGACACACTGATCAACAAACAAATTGCTATGACAACGTGGCTCTATAATACCATCTGAGACGGGGTAAAGAGATTGACCACTGTAGCAATTCTAATTCACTTTTTAAAAATGCACATGTATAGGGGCGTCTGGCTGGTTCAGCAGGTAGAATATGTGACTCTTGATCTCAGGGTTTTGAGTCTGAGCCTCACACTGAGCGTGGAGGCTACTTAAAAAAAATAAATAAATAAAAACTGAGATAAATTTCACATGTATAAAATCAGAGTTAAACAAAATCCAAAACTTCTAGGAAAGGAGTAATGCTGATGAAGGGCTTGAACTGAGATTATTAATAGTTAAAATCATCATTTTCCACCAAAGAGAGGGACAGAAGTGCAATGGGCAAAAAAAAACTTATATACAAATGAACACACAAACAACAACTCTTTTATATGTTAAACATACATTACAAAGAAAACGGGTACACCTATACACTGGTATATCTGTATTTGAGTACATCAGGAGCAAACATTTGAACACAAATGTTATTTGACCACAAATACTTATGCTCAGATTATATATATGGGTCTATGTGGACACAACTTTTATAATTCTCACAATTACTCTCTTTTCTTATTCATTTTAGACTTAAAATGTAATAGTTTTTCTTGGCTGAAGCATATGGATCTGTATACAATCATATAAAGGGCACTACTGAAACTTCTGATAAAAGAAATCACTTTCCAAAAAAATATTATATTAAAATATAGAAAGACAAAAAAATGGGAACATTTGAAGTTTCTACTAATGGTTTATTTTTCTACACTTACTCCTACAGTTTAGAACCAACATTAACCAAATGAAAGAAAAAGGTCAATATTGAGGATATTTTAACTAGATAATAAACCATGACTTGAGTATCAAAATCAAATCTTTATCTACATACCATCTCGGCATTCTTTCCCAGTCATAAGGAATATTAAAATACTCTGTAAAATAGTAAGTCCCACAAATCAAAGGAAGCTGGATACAAAAGTGATTAAAGAGAAGTACTTTAAAACATTTCCACTGGTTTTCCCATGTTTCTGGTTTATCCTAGGGAGAAAAATCACAATATTTAGTATTGTGGATCAGTAACTTGACCTGAAAATCAGAGTGAATTCTAATTATTTCTGTAATGTTTCTATGTGACCGTAATTCTACGTTATTTAATTAATCTTATTATATTACAGTGACTATGTCATAATAAGCAAGGGCCAGGAATCACAGGACCCTCCCCTCTGAATTCTTGATAACTACCATCACGGGTTTAAATAGGTGAAGAAACCGTCCCCAGGTAAACCCAGGCATAAAGGTCACAAACAAACTGAAAAAAACCCCACAGCGTGTTGTCTGCACTCCTCGGTCTCTCCTGCCCCCCAAGCCCTCACTTCTGTCAGCAGGAATTTCAGAGAAGGAATGTGTTATGCTGACATTACAGGCGGGTCCTCCCCAGCTGCTGTGCAGACCGCACTGGAAGCCCGGACGACAGAGGTGAAGTGATACCTCCAGTCATTCAGCGGGACTCAGATAAGTGTATTCCCAGAAATACACGGATTTTTGTCATATCCAATGACAGATTTGTAACTCTCTGAGCTGGAAGCTCTTCAGAAATGAGTCCAGTGGTTCCCAAAGAATGGAGAGCTACTGCCCACAGATGACGACGTTCAGAGATGAAAACCAAAACGAGAAAAGTTAGATCGATGTAGTAACAATGTTCAAAAAAACCTCATCAGGATATCGACTTGCTTAGCAAGATACATTTTTTAAAAATCTAAATTTATTGATTTAAAGGGCCGCAGTTAGATAAGAAAAGGTGCTTCTGGTTTCACAAAAAGATGGTGATAATATATACTAGGTTTTGCTTTGTTTTGAATATCCTTACTGAAAAATCCAGACAACTGCCAGCCCAGCGTTAACTAAACCATAATACCCCATGTATGGAAACTACTGGTCAGCAACAGAAGCCCAAAGAGGTCAGCTCCTTCGCCCGGGATCACATGGGCAGTGACACGAACCAGGACTTCCTAAAATCTAGGTCTCCAGTTCTGGTCTTAAAGTTCTTTTTTGTTGTTCTTAAAATTCTTTGTCTTCCCTAACAAAAAAGAAAAAGCATTCAACTGATAACCAATCTAGAGTCAGCCTCCAATCTCAGGGCCACCTTCACTAGCTAACTAAGTCTGAGATGCTCACAACTCCATTTCCTCAACAATAAAATGAAGGGATTAGACAAGATCATTATTAATTGGCTAACTCTACTCTGAGATTATCTGACCTCACTACTCCAAACCTCCAGTCTGTGACTGGGGATAAAATAAATTAAAGAGCTTGGCTGGGGCAAATTTTCCCTACAAAAATTCTGCTTAACAGACTTTAAATATCCCAGCTTGAATCTGATGCCCTAATTTAACTGCAGAAATTAACACACAAATCAGCCAACTAGAAAATCACTTGGTTCAAGTGTACCTAAATTAGTTTAAAAGATAATGAACAATGAATGGGGCACCTGGGTAGTTCAAGGGGTAGCCTGCTTAGAGTTCTCTCTCTCCTCTTTCTGGCCTTCCCCTTACTCGCTCGCTCTCAAAATAAATAAATTAATTAAAAAAAAAAAAAAAAGGATAGTGAACAATCGAAAACTCCCACCTAGTGGAACACATCAGAGTTTACCATCTTACAGTTTCTATCTAACTGTATCATAATATGAAGGGATGCCATTAGTAGGACAATTGAATGTTTTTAGTATATACATCCCTGAGGAAAATGGCTGGAGAACTAAGAAGCCGTGGGGGTTTCTGTAAATCCCCCTCTCACTGGTGAGCACACTGACCGTCCCATGGTCTGTGCTGTTTGAAAGCTGCTCTCCTCACTGCTGGCAGCTTCTCTCAGTGCCCTCCAGTGTTTCAGGGCCTCTGCCTTCACAACGCATAAACCTGTAATTAACTGCACTGATTCTGTTGCTTGGTTTTAAACCCTCTTATTTTGTGCAAACTTGCACTGATTTACCATCACAGGTCATTTTAGTATCAAACAGGCTCAAAGCAGGGATTTTAATGGTTGTGAAACTCAAAGGAAGACAAGACAGCGTGAGGCCATAGCACCCGGCCTTCCCATTTGTTTGTTAAGTCCACCTGTAACCAGCTAGACAATTCCTGGTACTGTCTTTTGCCACCTTATATTTTAACGTCATTCATAAAACAATGACTGAAAAAGGTCTTCCTCTCTCTCCAAGAGTGACCACCTCTGACCAGTGACTCAACTGTGGAGGGCAGAAGAAGGACAGGGACACTTTGGCCTGGCCAGACATACCACGAATCAGCCCTCTAAACACATCAAGGGGTGACACACTTCGGTCAGAATCACCCCAAACATGAATGAGGACTCAAGACATCCAAACTGAACTCTGCCTTTCAAAGCGGGCCCTGTTATAAAAAGCATTTTCGAACGTGCGTCCTTAATTTCGGGTAAGAGGATACTCCCCTTTGGGCATGCCCCTTTTTACTTTCTCTCTCTTCTCTGGCTTCCCTCCTTTGGCTTAGAGTCTAGTGGCCTGAGCACTGAAACCGAAACTCGCCGGGAGAGGCACCAGGGCTAACAGCCCGATGGGAGAGAACGTGCGCCCTGCCTGTCACCTGACAGGGCCTTGGTGAGCGCAAATTAGTCTCCATAGAGGAGCACTCTCAGAGGATCCACCAAGACCCTCTGAGTCTTGGCGTGACTTTTTAGAAAAGTACACAGCAAGCATTAGAAACCATCACGGGTTTGTCAAGTGCTGACTAAACATGTCTAATAAGCTGGTCCAGATTCTTTGCTGGGACCCCTGCTGCACTCTAGTTGACACACTGGCAGAGCTCACCATTTTCCCTGCGATTAAAACTGAGAAGAGGCACCCTGTATATCTCAACACTCTGTCGTGCACGGTGGGGTCGCAAGAAGTTTAGTGCACTGAAACAAATACCTAGAGACTAGGAGCCTCAGGCCTTCCTCATTTGGGATGACATGAATGCCGTCCAACCACCACCGTATTATTTAAGGAAAAAACAATACTTTTAATAACCCCAGTCAAGATCATAGAACATTAACATACACTTAGCAGCTGAGACATCAGGGGTAGGAGTGAATTGCAAATTATCTACAAATTCCCATAACCTTCCTTTCCGGCTAGTTTAAAGACTAAAATTTCTAAGCCCAAATTAGACAAATGTCACACCTAACGGAAGCACAATTTAACAAATTATTCTTGAAACAGTAGCAATAATGATCTAGGTCTGTACTATCCAATGTGGTAGAACTAGAAATGTGCGGCTATTGAACATTTTAAATACGGTTAGTCTAAACTGAGATGGGCTAAAATTAATATAAAAATACACAGCCAATTTCAGTCTTATTGTGAGAATAAGAACATAAACTATCTCATTAACTACTTTTATTTTCTAATTACTTGTTAAAATGATAATAGTTTAGATTTATTGTGTTAAAGGAAGTACAATACTAAAGTTAATTTCCTTATTTCTTTATACCTTTTTATGTATTTTATCGGAAAATATAAAATTATGTATGTTCCTTCATTGAATTTCCATTGGGCAGCCCTGACCTAGAGTCTCTCAAAACAAAGTGAGGTTTACTTTTAAAATATTCAACATAAATGATAACATTCCACTGCAAGTCCATCACACTCACCTTCTGAATTTTGTACTTTTTCATATAAGGTATAAATTGAAACAAAAATCCAGGCAAACAGAACAAGAAATAAAGGGCCTCATGAACTATCAAGGATCCCCATGTTGCAATCTGGAACTTTGTATAATTATTCAACATATAGTTCCAAGCATTTTTAAATGGTTCCTGTAGAGGGTTCTCAGGTAAAAGTGAATCTACGTACTCCACGGTCAAGAACGCGGAACTGAAGATGCTGACACTTTCATTGGTTGCCATTTTTCAAATCTCTGCAGAAAGAAGTCTGTAAAAATAAATACATAAATTAAGAAATAAACCAAACAGTGGAGTGCCTGGGTGGCTTAGTCGGTTAAGTGTCCGACTTTCGCTTAGGTCATGATCTCGCGGTTCATGGGTTCGAGCCCCGCATTGGGCTCCGTGCTGACTGCCGGCTCAGAGCCTGGAGCCTATTTCAGAGTCTGTGTCTCCCTCTCTCTCTGACCCTCCCCTGCTCATGTGTCTCTCTCTCTCTCTCACTCCTAGAAATAAATAAAAATATTAAAAAAAAAAAAAAAAGAAAGAAACCAAACAGTGAAACTCCAGCAAAATAAGCCTTTTAAAATTCATCTTCTCATAATTCTAAAAACAACAAATGTTAAAGAAGTACCATTCCTCAGATCCTAAACGTGGGGTTAAAAAGTCAGCTACTGGATCACCATGTCCATTTGTAGACACTGATTTAAAAGCCACATGTTAATTTTCAAGAGCAGGATCAAAAATACTAGTGGACAAAGAGTTTCAAAGTATCTTTATAGAGACTTTGCAGTGTGGTCTCCTCGGAAAATCTTGTAATTTCAATGCGCAATAACGGAGTTTTGAGTGTCACTTAAAAGCAAGAAAACCCTATAAAGAAAACATCTGCCAAATAAGACCACATAAAAATTAAATACTTCTGACTGGGGGATAAATAATTATAAGTAAAGCCAAAGATCAAATGACAAACTGGAAAAAAATATTTCCAATACTCATGACAAAAGTCTACCAAGTGTGCTTTAGAAAAAGGCTAAAAACACAATAGGAAGATGACAAAGGCCATTCCCAAGGGGTTCATGGAAAAATAAATAGAATACAAATGTTCACTAAACAAATATGCAGCTCGGTTCGACTTAAAGAACTATACCCTAAACCAAAAAAACCTTCAAAAGTTCCAATGTGCTCAGGACGAAATATTAGTAACGTTAACACTTTGGGGAAACAGGTATCATTATACATTGCTGATGGAAAGATTAGTATGTCTTTGAAGAAAAATTAACAATACTGTCACAACTCAAATATACCCTCTGACCCAGCAATTTTCTCACTCAGGTATACAGTGACACTCACACAAAGACCGAAGGAAGCTTTGCTTAATAGCAGCAAAACCGAAGAAAAAAGAAAAACAACATAAATAAGTCCATCAACAAGAAAGGAGTTAAATAAATCCTAAGTCCTTTCACAGGCAATTATACAGCCACTTAAAAGAACAGGCAACATGTGTATGTTCTACATAGAAAGATGTCTAAGGTACAATGCTGAAGGAAACAGCAAGTTGTAGGGTAATACCCAAAACAAGAGGGCCCCCCGCCTTTGTGTTTCTGTGAAAAGGTTACGCATTTATCTGTGCGCACTCACACACGCGCACACACACACAGAATGTATGGAAGGGTATCCAGGGAACAACTTAGAGTGGTGACCCTTAGGGGAAGAGATTGAGCGGTAAGAGATGTACACTCTTGTCCATGTGCACACATAGGTGGGGGGGGGCGGTGAGGGAAATCTACTTTACCTATATAATAAATAAGCATAATGGTCACCAAATCAAAAAAGAAACACCTATAAAGAATGTCACTTTCCTAAAAACGTTCACTGTTGTTTCTAACTTGCAAATTATGATGGATAATTTAAAAAACAAATTATTTTAAGCCTCTAGAAGCACTTTTTTTTTAGTATTTATTTTTTAGAGAGAGAGACAGTATGAGCAGAGGAGGAGCAGACAGAGAGGGAGACACAGAATCCCAAGCAGGCTCCAGGCTCTGAGCTGTCAGCACAGAGCCCGATGCGGGAGCTCAAACCCATGAGTGAGATCATGACCAGAGCCGAGGTCAGATGCTTAACCGACTGACCCACCCAGCGCCCTAGAAGCACTCTTTTTTTTTTTTAAACGTTTTATTTATTTCTAGGAGAGAGAGAGAGATGGTGTGAGCAGGGGAGGGTCAGAGAGAGAGGGAGTCACAGACTGAAACAGGCTCCAGGCTCTGAGCTGGCAGTCAGCACAGAGCCCGACGCGGGGCCCGAACCCACGAACCGCGAGATCATGACCTAAGCGAAAGTCGGACGCTTAACCGACTAAGCCACCCAGGCGCCCCTAGAAGCACTCTTAATAGTGCTTAAAATGCCCCACTTGCAATGCTGACCTCTCACCGTTCCTCACAGAGGGTACTGGGAAGTTCAACCAACTTCCTCAGGTCTCTTAATTCACTCTGTATCCTTAGTTCTCTCATGATACTCGTTCTCAAATGGCTTATACTATGGGACTACAGTTACATCCCAGCCAGTCCAACCTCAACATTTCTCTTTTCTCACTCACCCTCTCTGAGAGTGACTGGTGTTATGTTCTTATCTTACCTTAAGAACTTGTCTGTCACTTATCCTTTCTGATCTTTCACCTTTCTCTCTTCACTGAGGCCATTCCCTCAAGTTTAGAAAACATACTCCTACGTTTTCATACTTGTACTTTCACAAGAAGTCTCCTAACCTGTATCTCTGCCTTCTCCAAGCCAGTGTCCCACTTCCCTTCTTCTCTGAACCAACCTCTATTTCCTCTAGGGAGAAACTAACAAAAAGCCTTTCCCTGCTTTGTTTTCACCCACACCACTCACTCAACCACTTGCAATCTAGCGCCACTCAGTTTCCTAACTCACAAGATAAAAGTCATTCCAATCCTCATTTTTCACCAGCAAATTATATAACTTCTCTGAACCTCAGTTTTATCATCTGCAAAATGTACAGAATAGTAACTAGACCGTGGGGATCTTTTCACAATGTATGTGTGTGTGTATATATACACACACACATACGTATATAGATATCACACTACAATGTACACTTTAAAGCTGAAAAAAGAAAAAGCAATAGTTTTAATGAGTCCAAGACATACGGCATATGAAGTACTTAACTTAGGACCTGACACACAGTAGCTTTAAGAAGCTAACAATAATTGGGCACTTCTTATATGCCAGGAACTGTGTTCTAAGAGTGTTCCATGCTGTCTCTATATTAAAGACTCTGGTCCTTCACAGAGCAGGTAATTTTATTATCTCCATTTTATAAATGAAAAACTGAGGTTTAGAAAGAGTAAGCAACTTTCTTAACCCTAGTTACAAACATACTAACTTGGGGAGACTATGCACTCATCCACTATGCTCCACTGTAACGATCAATAATAAAGCACACGATAAAATTATAGCAAGAACGAAATAATTCCCATAGTTTCCCCAGGTCTCCTTACAGACTATTCTGTAGAGGCTGTCTTTGTTTTCACATTTCCCATTTATTCTTCTCTAGCGATTATAATCCGCTTTCTATTGTCAACACCGTGTTGAGTTTACCCTTACCAACACCATCAATGAGGACCTCCTAGCTGCCAGATCCAAGAAACATTCTTTACAGTGTGTCTTAGCTGACCAATCTGGAAGAGCTGACCAATCTGGAAGAGCTGATATGTCTGTCCTTAAAAGACATTGGGATTCACATGTATTCGCTCAGATTTTATTTGTGCTACTATGTGCGGCCACTGTGCTGGCTGCTGCCCTCACCCCTGACTTCCACGTGTAAAATCTAATGAGGAATAGAAAGAAGCAGTGAGACTATCATAAAATTATGTGATAAGAACAATAAATGGGGTGGAAATAGTGTTAGAACAGAGGACCAGGAAAGAGTTCTTAAAGATGCCACCTAAATTGAGACCCAGAGCATAAGAGGGAGGGAACCAGATTAAAAAAGAATAAAGTGGGTGGGTGGGAAGAACTGGTAATGTTTTGAGTAGAGGGCACATTAGCTCCAAAGACTCAACCGGGAGACGAGAAAGAATACACCACTTTCTGATTTAGAATATCTATGCCACAGCTTTGGAGAAAGGAAGACTTGAGAATTGAGGCTAGTTTCTCAGTAATGCTTTCCTTACTACTTTCTAACTATTCCAGAGTACCTGGGGTGACCTAAACTATTTAAACAAGACACTGATACCAGGGCACCTGGGTGGGTTAAGCGTCTGACTTCAGCTCAGGTCATGATCTCACAGTTCGTGGGTTCAAGCCCTGCATCGGGCTCTGTGCTGACAGCTCAGAGCCTGGAGCCTGCTTGGGATTCTGTGTCTCCGTCTCTCTCTGCCCCTCCCCTGCTCGCGCTCTCTCTCAAATATAAACAAATATTTTTTTTTAAATTTCTTCTTAAATACGCTGATATCTATAGTGTTTCTATCCCTAGCCCTTTCTCTTAAACTCCAAGTTCTGATTATCTAAAACTACTGGCCATCTTCAATTACACAGTTCAGGGGGCCATCAAACTCAACATGCCCCAAATCGGCCAACTGCTCTCTGTAACCCTGCCCAAATATTCTGTCTTCTTTAACCACTAATTTGGTGAATTGTACCATCATCTACTTGGTCATCTCTGAAAGAATGTTCCCGGTCTCTCCTCTGCTGCCTAGGTCAAGCCTTCAAAACTGGCACCCAATTTAGAGAGACCTGGCGTAATTAACATTCAGGGGTTTACTCTCCCAACACAAGAAAGGAGAGTGGATACATACATCTTCGCCAAATGAACAAAACCAAAAAACGCAAGAATTAAAGAGGAGAGGGGAGGGGAAACAGTGAGTTTTCTTTTCCTTTTCTTATCCTTAGACAACCTGATTGACCGGAAGCCTGCTTCGTCCTCAGGGAAAAAGAAAAAAAAAAATCGTTATTGTGGCTTCTCTGAGAAACTCTGAGGTCTGGCTGAGCACCGCGGGCCTGTGTCTGTCGCTGGGCCCACACACCTTAGCTGAGCCCGGATTGCAGCAAGCAGTTCCCTCATTGGCTGGAGTTGCCCAATCTCTAAACTTGCCCTCCTTCCACACTGCCTTTAAGGTACAATGGCAGGATCGATCTACACAGCGGAGTCAACCCCCTTCTTTAAGAAAATGTCAAGGGACTGCATCCCTGAAAGATAAAAAACCAAGGCCCTGAGCGAAGCTTAACAGGCCCTGCCAGGCCTTCACTCTTCGCCTCTCATCTCCCACCTTCCCGCTGTATTCTCACACTTCGCGTGTAAGGGGCACAGCACTCCCTCGTCGGTAACGTCCCCCATCCAACTCCCATTCATTCTTCAGCGACCTCCTCTCAGACGCCCTTCCCAACCCCACTACCTCCACTGCACAGACGCAACAGATCTTATCTCCCCAGTAGTGCGTCTGCTTTTGTCAAACCTTCATCCCTCCCTCACCCTGTGAACTATCTCCCAACATATCCTGTCTTCGGAGGGCTGTAAAGTCTTAAAGGGCAAGAAACACGCCCCAGCCTAACGTCAGCATTTGAGATTTCACAGTTTTCACCTGTTCCCCATGCCTTCCGTCCTCAGAGCGGACACTGGCGCCCCGCGAGCGCGCATCCACGGCCGACCCCGTTCCCCTCAACACCACGGAGCGGCTGGCCGGAGCCCGCCCGCGCCCCCTTCCTGGCCCACCAGCCTTTCTGTCAGCCCCCTCACCTGGACGACGGCGCGGGAACTGCGGGCCACCGTCACCCACACTCCACCAGGGGCTGCAGCTTCGGACCCTGCCTTGCCGGCTAGAGGGTGGAGCTAAGAGCGCGAGGCGGCTTCTTTTGCCGTTATTGGCTTGCGAGGTCTCCCACCCCGCCTTCCCAGCGCTGTGATTGGTCCTCGAGGTAACCGGAATCGTGTGACTCGCGTGAACAAATCCTTGCCGGTCCCAGCCATTGGCTCCGCGAATGGAGTGAGGATAGTGAGACCGAGGCGTCTAGCCAGTAGCCAGCGTCGCAGCGCGCCCGGAGGCGGGGAAGCGCGAGGACGCGTGACGGCGTGAGGGGGCGGACACTACCACTACGCGAGAGCCGCCGCACGGAGTTGCCTTGGCAACCAAGGTTCTTGGGGGAGTTGCTGCCCGCGCCCGCGTAGTGCGGGGAGGAGGGTACCAGGCTGCCCTCCGCGAAACTTAAAGATGGGACTTGTGTAGCAGTCGCTTTGCAGAAAAACCTGCGAAGAAATAGTATAAATGGGTTTTAAGGTATGTTTTGACTGTTTTGTGTTTAGAGAGGGCCTTGCCTTCCTGTGATCTACCTTGGATTTAGACCATTCTTCTTCCTTGTTTCCCCGGTGTCCTTTAATAATCCCCTATATACGGAAGATGGAGAATTTCAAGCGCAACAGATCTCCTGTGATCGCCAGGAGAGTTAGTTATGATTATCCCCATTTTGCAGATGAGAAAACACGAAGCTCAGAAAAGTTTAGCAAATGGTTTGATTTGGCAGAAGGCCGCTGCCCTGGTGTGTTAAGGCGTCAACCTAGCCAGTAGGGGGGGTGGCCTGAGAGAATGCCCACTCGGTGTACAAGGTGTAATCCAGGTGTGCGACAGACGGGGGCAGAGGGTTTGATGCACTAGCAACTTGTCGGGAGCCCTAACCTCATCTCCGCTATGTCTCAACACTAAAATACTTGCGTACGAGGCAATAAGAGTAGTGTGTACAGATGGTGTAATAACATACGAATTTAAACGAATTTTAACATACGAATTAAACAGGGCCTTCTAAAAATTCGCACAAAGGCACCATATGGGCTAGGTGAAGGCACTTGCTATTCAGCAGTTTCTGGTAAAAGGGCGCTGTTGTTTGTCTCAGGGCTATGCTCAAACTGTTTCTTCTACCTGCAGTACTCAGCCAGAGTCTCTTCCCTTTCCCAGAGTAAGGGTACTGTCTGCGTGAGGAAGCCCCTCCTGGTGGATGTCTCTCAACAGGTTCAGTGGCTCTCCTCAACCAACCACATTTTCTGAAGTATCAGGACAGTGAGCTCAAATCAAATGAAAAGAAATTGAATCTGCACTTTTGGTGTTTGGAACCCTTTAGGACGCCTGTGCAGGCAGGCAGGTGAATGGTGCCCTGGAATGGATGCTGTGGTGTACCACCCGAGTCCCCCTCTTCAGGCCTGAAGCAGGCATTTAGCTTCGGAGTGTTGGCAAAGAGAGCCACCTCTACCCACTGGCACACCCCCTTTCCAGGGGGCAACTTGAGTCCAGTGACTGGGTGATGCTGCACTACCAAAGCCCATCCACGCACCCTAATTTAGGACTACTTTGCTGGGCCAGCAGAGCTCGTCCTCTTTTGGGCTGAGGTTGTGGCTGTGACTTACTAGACTTGCTCAATTAGCAGTGTACTTTTGGGTAACTTCTCAAAGTTCTATCTAGTACCTCTGTAAAATGGGTATTCTAATAATACCTACATCTCATTTGCACAGTATCTGGAGTACAGGAA
The DNA here is from genome assembly GCA_017311185.1 of Proteles cristata cristata. Taxonomy (NCBI): domain Eukaryota; kingdom Metazoa; phylum Chordata; class Mammalia; order Carnivora; family Hyaenidae; genus Proteles; species Proteles cristata. Next base: position 126,442 of record JAESUZ010002548.1, on the reverse strand, counting down.
GTGCTCAGTAAAGTGCTTAGTGATCATTTCTGATCATATCTACCACAGTAGATATATTTTCTAAATCAGAGCAGATGTATGTATCGAAGAGGTCAAATTATTCTTTTAAATCTTAGAGCTGAAAGGAAATACAGATATGGCAGCCCAACTCGCTTATTTCCCTACAATGAAGAAATGGGACGTTCCGAGAAGAGCAACGAAAGCGGTAATCTATTGATGGTCCTCTGCATTTCAAGCATGTTAACAAACATCATTTCTTTCAAGTCCCACAGTAACCTTGTGACACAGACACTATTGTTGCCATTTTAGAGAAGACTAAATAAGAGTCAGAGGTTAAGTAATGTGTTTAAAGTCACAGCAAGCAGCTGTTGAAGACGGATATAAATTTAGAGCCTTCTGATTCTTACACCCATGCGTCTTCCAATGCATTTTCCAATACACACTTTTTTTCTTCCTTAGAGTCATGAAGCTAGCGTTGGAACCCCAGTCTTGATTCAAAGTGTGATTCCACTCTCCCATATAATCGCCTCTTCAAATGAGGCACTGGCAGCCACATAAGTCAGTAGGAAGTAATTTGCTCAAGATCAGACTGAAACAAAGTCAAGCTTAGCACATCGCTCTATATTATGCTATCTCTGCATCTAATAAAATAAGAAGTCTCATGACTCAGGGCAACTGGCCTGGGCAGCTCAGGCGGTTGAGCATTTGGCTCCTGGTTTCAGCTCAGGTCATGAACTCATGGTTTGTGGGATGGGAGCCTGCTTGGAATTCTCACTCTCTCTGCTCCTTCCCCTTCTCTCTCTGTCTCTCTCTCAAAATAAATAAGCTTAACAAGTCTTATAACTCATCAACAACTAGGATTATGAATACCCAGGCCCTCATGCTCTAAGAGATGATAATAAAAGCGAGGAATCATATGCCAGAGTTCACAGGAACAGGAAGGGAAGTCAAAGTCTCCTAGCAGTATGCACACCGCCCACCTGTACCCTCAGCCCCAGTGCATTTGGCCAAGAAGGCATAGATCAAAGCAAAGCAGGCCGGCAGAGTTTGTTTCCCAGTGCAGATACTCAAATCTAGTCTTGAACTCTGCTCAAACTTGGTGTTGTTTCCTTAGCAGGATTTCTAATATGCCTGTCTTAAATTTTGATCTTTTCTGTACAATAATAGAACATACCGGAAATGCTCTTATGTGCCTTTTTAAAAAGAGGGGGGTGTTCCAAAAAAACACAGAGAAACAGAGAAGTACGGCGGAACAGGTATGTCCAAAGCCTCTGAAAACAGTTATGAATCCACCTACTGACAAAACTTAACAAAACTGCTTTATAGTATAGCTATTAATGCTTCAAAGGAAGTAAAGACAAAGTGGTGTTTGACATGCTAAGTATTTATGTCTCCGTTACCTTAACAGATTACATTTTAAGAAAAGCTTAAACATTTAGTTTTTAGTAAGTCTTTAACTGATAATTCAGAGAGCTTCATAGGACATTAGTGTTTAGAAGTGTTCAGGAAAGATAATGTCCCACATTTTCCTTGATGCCACTGTCGCAATCAGCTAATAGTGGTCTACGTTCACTAGATCCTCAACATGTTGGTTGACAATGAATGTGCTTGGAGCCACGCTAATGCAGACATTCACTTTTTCATAAGGTAAACAGAAGTTTTTTTCTTTTTCTGATTAGGTTCTTTATATTTCCATTTATAATTGGAAATTCAAATAAGTATTAAATATGGTTCTCTGTTTAAATTCCAGTACTCTGTATTAAACTAGGTGGAAATCTTATCATAGGTGTAATTCTTTCCTCTTGATTATTGATTGTTCTGGCTAAGCTTCTGTTCATGCTGACCTTTTAAATTCCTCTTCTGAGGCACAGCCACCAAATGCCATCACAGTTTCTCCTTCCCATCCCCTTCCTTATTCCTCCTCCTCCTCCTCTCCCCTTTCTTCCCCTTCCCTCCCCTCTGCACCCAGTCAGGGGTCCACAACCTCCTGCAGTCCTTCTTACTCCCCAACGCCCCATTCCCTCAATTCCTTTTATTTAGTATCAAAATCACAATTTATTTCTCGGTTGCTTTAGAGCAGGTATTTTTTCTTTTTGGTCCACTGTTCTTTGTTTTATTGTTATCTTGTGCTTATTAGATAGGGGACAGAGGACTATAAAAACCTTAAATTTCACCAACATTTGGGAGACTTTTCCCTGATGGTTGAGGTTAACTTTTTCTTGGATAATAATTTTCAATGACTTCAGTTACTGATAGCAGATATGCCTTTTAGGTTACTTTGGCATCAACTTAAAAATACTGATTTGTGAAGTTAGAGAAAATGCAAACTTTAAAAAAGAACAGAAAAACGAAGTGGGCAACTTTCTCAGTATGAAACTAAATACATACAAATCAAGGACAATATGAAACAAATAATATACAAACTTTTATTCAAAGATATCCAAGAAAGACATGTTTTGGTCATTTTAAAGTGAGATTAATTGAAGATCTCAGAAAAATTGTATTTGATCAACGCACATGGCTACTCACAGAAAGTTCTCTCTTCTGTTAATAGCAGCTAAATTTATACACACAGAAAAAATTCTTAAGACCATGCAAATTCAGTTGAATTCCATACATTCATTATATTCATCAAAAACCTGCAGTAATATTCATGCCAAAGAGTTACTTTAAGAAAAAAATTAAAAATACACACCAAAACATGACCAAGATTAAACTAAAGAAAATAATAAATAAGCATAATTTATATTTTATTTAAAAAAGTTTGGCATCACACATAGTCAAGTGTGTTACACCATGTCCATTCCTCAGAAGTGGCATTTTAAAGTGTTAAGCATTGTTAAATATCAAAAAATACAACTCTGTTTTACAATGTAGTACTGGCATAATTCAAAGTACTGTGCCAATTATAAATAGTATAATCAAGTTTCAAACATCTTTTCAAACATATTGAAAGGAAAGCATATAGACACACATTATATGCACACAATTTATTATACTCATGTAATCAAAGGTATTTTATAAAAGCAAACAGTTTTATCCCTCACCTAGGTTGTGTACTTACATAGATTTTAATACCTGTTCAAAGATTTTCAGTTCCTGTGTCTACAGATTTTCAGGAGAAAGAATAAAGATAAAATTTAATTTTACAAGAACACACATTATTTTATCTTCCTTCACAAAATAATCCATAGTCATTCAAGGTTGGTAAGAACTAGTCTTTAAGAAAGCAACTGTTGTCTAAAGACTACAGAGTAAGTACTGCAGTCGAGATTTCTTATTAAAATTCAGTCAGCTGCTGCTCATTGCAGAAAAAGCCTATGCGGTGCTTCTACCAAAAATAATCTTCAGTGTCTGAGGCCTCTCAGGGCAGCCGATCGTAGCTTCTGCTGAGACGTAAAGTGCAGCCACAAGTGGAGAAGTGCTAGGCTCTGAGTCACTTCAGAAATACTTGGTGAAGCCTGTCTCTCCTATGTAAATATGCCAACAATGTCCTTCAGGCTCATAGCGGTTTATCAATAACTGTGACCCCTGAACAAAGACATGGAGAAATAAAACAGAAGTCACAGGCTGCATTCTGGATCTCTGAGAAAGCAGTGAATTCTTTATTACAAAAATGAGGCACTGAACAAATCATGGTGTTTCAAGGTCTCTTTTTTTTCACAAATATTGTCCAATTAGTTTCCACATAACACCCAGTGCTCATCCCCACAAGTGTCCTCCTCCATGCCCATCCCTCCTCCCCACCACATCCATCAGTCCTCAGTTTTTGTCAGCATTCAAGAGTCTCTCATGGTTTGCCTCTCTCCCTTTCCCCCACCATTTCCCTCTTCTTCTCCCTCTTGTTCCTCAGTTAAGTTCCTCCTAATCCTCCTATACGTGCAAACATATGATATTTGTCCTTCTTTGCTTGACTTATTTCGCTCAGCATAACACCCTCAAGGTCCATCCATGTTGCTACACGTGGCCAGATTTCATTGTTTCTCATTGCCATGTAGTATTCCATGGTATAGATAAACTACATCTTCTTGATCCATTCGTCCGATGATGGACACTTAGGCTCTTTCCATGTTTTAGCTATTGTGGAGAGTGCTGCTATGAACATTTCAAGGTCTCTTTCTTAAACTTTACTTAATACTACTATCATTTTAATCTAAATGACAGTTAAATCTCTGTTCCAGTTATGGACCAGAACTACACCAGACTATTTAATCCAGAACTAACCTTTTGCTCTCTATAACTATAATTAAGGGAAAATAATTTTACTCAGGAAATATCAAAATCCACCTAATACTCAAAGGGACACAAGAAACTTTTGGGGGCAATGGATATTTTCATTATCTTGATTGTGATGATGGGTTCATGGGTATATACACATGTCAAAAGTAATAAAATCCTACATTTTAAATATATGCTTTTTATTCTATGTCCCTTATGTCTCAATAAAGCTATTAAAAAATTTCACCTAATTTTGAGCTGTGTTATTCTGGAATCCTACTATATATAATTCTGGTATTGGGTGTTTGAATGATACATAAACCACAGTAGTGGTTAGTATAAACTTCTTTTCTCTCCACTTTTGGGTTACTATCAGAATGCATATTAGAATTTGAAGTGCTATACATACATATCTGTCATCAGAATAATATGCAACATACAATTTTAAAGACTCATCACTATATTTATTAAAGATTATTACCATTTCTCTTACTAAAAGAATGGACCAAAAATGGTATTTTAAGTAAGAAAAATTATTCCACAGTCTCACCACAGTACTATCACACGGCACCCTGCCAGGGGAGATGTTCTCATGGTCCTATTTCTTGGAAACTAGTCGTCATATTTCTTGAATAGCTGAGTAATTAAAGCCTTGCCACACAGTGAACTCCAGTCTACTGTATATAGATTTTAGCCACATTAAATTTTATTATACAGTTCTGCACTGGAAAGGTTTGGGATTTTGAAATCAAATGACTATAGAATGACAAAAGAATACCAGTGCTTTATTTTAGAATATATACGTCTATAAAATATAGAATATATTTTAGAATATGAAAAAGATGATCTATAAAATATAGATATATTTTAGAATATGAAAAAGATGATACATCTTTTAGAAGACAATTAGACAATTATTACCTGCATAACTTCTCCCTGTGCTCATACAAGATGACACAACTGTCCATTTATCAGTCGTTGGGTTATAATATTCTACTGATGCCAAGTTACAGGAACCATCATCCCCTCCAACTACATATAACAGACCATTAACTGCACAAACTCCTTTAAAAAATCATGGAGAGAGAAAACAATTAATTTTAAAACTTTGGGCAAATAGAAATATCCCTAAAGGTTTTTGGTGAGGTGTTCCAGAGACACTTCTTTCCTTGCAAAGAAGCAAGAGAAGATGGTGAACATAAAAACAATTCCTTTTATATTTGAGAGGCAAACACCACTTCTGAGCTCCGACTCGTACCATTTCTAGGCAATAGCCACTCATACAGGCACTGTTTCAGTCAATCTTCACAGTAACCTTACTTTATGTGTGAGACCACTTTAATTCTTATTTTGTTAAAGAAAAATTAAAGGTCCAAAAGTTCAGTTAACTCTCCCAAAGTCAGCTTCTTAAGGAATCCTAAAGAAAAAAACATATATTGGTAGAAGGTAAAATTGATTTTGAATTTTGAAACAATACTGAATGGTTAGCTATTTTATCTCCTGTAGAAGGAGAAAACATTATTTATTTCTTACTATAATAACTCAGTTTTTTTGGAAAAATTCAAAACATCTAGAAAAGCATATATAAAAAAGATCACCTCTAATTCTGTACTACTTAGAATAATGACCAGTGAAATTCTGATCTCTACTCCTGCGGACTCCTTTCTATGCATATATACTCAGATACTTCTTTTTTTAACCTCAAAGTTCTTATATTACACATGCTACTTTATTACTCACCCACTCCTAAATGATATACCTTGGACACTTTCCTATGTCAATAAATACAGGTCCACATAATTTATAATGGCTGCATTGTACCCCATCAATGATAATACCATAATTTGTCTTTTAGATATTCAGTTATTTTCAGGGGTTTTTTTTTTGGGGGGGGGGGGCTCCTATCAATGATGTTACAATGAACAAGAATCCCTCCTGCATACTTTTTTGCATACTTGTGCAACTATTTTCTAATTATATATTTTTACCAAGAAAATTGCTTAGTTAAAAAGATAAATACCTTCTTTTTTAAGACTTTATTTTTAAGTAACCTCTACACTCAACGTGGGGTTCAAGCTTACAACCCCGAAATCAAGAGTCACATGCTCTACTGACTGAGCTAGCCAGCCATGCCAAGATGAACACTTTTCAAAAGCTCTTAATTTTAATGTATATTTTAAAAGCATATTTTTTTAAATTTTTTTTTTTAATGTTTTATCCATTTCTAGGAGAGAGAGAGACAGCATGAGCAGGGGAGGGTCAGAGAGAGAGGGAGTCACAGACTGAAACAGGCTCCAGGCTCCGAGCTGGCAGTCAGCACAGAGCCCGACGCGGGGCTCGAACCCACGAACCGCGAGATCATGACCTGAGCGAAAGTCGGACGCTTAACCGACTAAGCCACCCAGGCGCCCCTAAAAGCATATTTTTAATAATTTTCAAAAGGGGTTCTGAGCTATTATAAACTGGTACTTGGAGGGCATTAAAACACCCAGAGGATGCTGCCCACATGCTGCTCTCTGTAGTTTTGTAGATGGTTTTTCTAACATAACGAACCAATGCCTGCAGATTTTTAACATAACAAAATAATGAGTTCAAATCTCTATGCAGCATTTAAAAGTGGATGAGCAATAGTATCTTCTGTGCAAATGGAATGGATCTTCTCTACTCAAATACAACTGTGTTACTATTCTAGTCACCTGACAGGAATCAAACTCATACCATTTTAATGTAGTTCAAACACTTGAAAAGCAAGAAGAGCAAGATGGTAGTTTTACATATACAAATGACCACCTTATTCTTCTCACTAGAAGAAATGAGCTAATTTTGATTTGAAAACAATAAAACATAGGTAGAGAAGAAAGTCACAGACTATTCCAATCTTTAGGAAAATAATGAAAGCTAAATGAAAGTAAATCTCCCAGTCCAGCAAGGCACATGCACATATTACTGTGGCTTTTCTAACCTAGTATGTACTAGGGTCAAACACTTATTCTACTTAATAATTTGTGGGTCTTACCATGGTTCTGGACTGTCTATAGTAGAGAGGTTTTTGGTACCTCACCAAATACAATTGATTGTATGAGGGGAAAGGTCAAGTGGAATTAATTATAAATTCTGTTCTGTTATGGACAGTCCTTGCAGTCCCACGTACTTTATCTCATCTTATGATCACATTGAATTAAACAGACTGTTTTTTAATGTTTATTTTTGAGAGAGAGAGTGTGTGTGTATGTGCACGCGTGTACCTGCACACGCATGACGGGGAGGGACAGAGAGAGGAAGAGGAAGACAAAGGATCTGAAGGGGGCTCCACACTGACAGCAGTAAGTCCCATGTGGGGCTCAAACTAACAAACCACAAGATCATGACCTGAGCCAAAGTTGGACGCTTAACCAACTGAGCCACCCAGGCATTCCAAATAGAAATTTTTGTAAAAATAGGGGCGCCCGGGTGGCTTAGTCGGTTAAGCGTCCGACTTTCGCTCAGGTCATGATCTCGCGGTTCGTGGGTTCGAGCCCCGCATCGGGCTCTGTGCTGACTGCCAGCTCAGAGCCTGGAGCCTGTTTCAGTCTGTGTCTCCTTCTTTCTCTGACCTCACGCTGTCTCTGTCTCTCTCTCCTAGAAATAAAAAAAAAAGAAAAAAAGAAAAAAAAGAGTATTTTAAAAAAAGAAATTTTTGTAAAAATAAAGAGAAATTCAGAAGAGCATTTGGGGTGGGAGGGGGGGTGGAGGGTGCATCTTGCGACACCATCCAGTGGTGTACAGTGAGTTTGAGAATCATGAGGAACTTCTTTTGGACTATGGGAAATGGCATGAAGATAATAAGATAATGGCATTTTAAAACAGACTAGCATTTCCTGAAAAGACTATCTAGCTATGCTGAATCTAGTTTTCATTTCTATTTCCTTTCCATGGATCTTTCTAAGTGGTTAGTTCTCTAATCTTGAAGACCGGGGTTTTCTTAAATTTACTTGTTGCTATTGTTGTTTTAGCTTTTCCATTTTTAGAAATCACCAACTATATTAAATTAGGGTTAGCTTCTTCAGGCTTCAGATTCAGATAAAGAGCTAGCTTTTAAGCTGGTACCAATATTTACTCAACCAGACTAAATTGCCTGAGAACTGTAATCTCTAGTACATAATGCATGGAATGCAATAAAAAATGTTTGTGGCTAAGAATGAGTGAATTCAAGCATCAAATATAGAGGGCTCTTCCTCTAATTTAGTCTCTACATTATCACCAAAGAGTAGCCACTAAGCTAGGTATTCACTATATAAAATTATTACATAACTTTGTGTCTTTGAAGAGCTAATCTATTAGAAAACTCAAATCACTAAAAGAATAATTATACAGCAATACTGTGAAACTTAATACAAATCAATATGCATTTCATAATTGTAAGCTAGACAGATACCTGCATTTCTTCTGCACATGTTCATATCTGCAACCTGCCTCCATGTATTGTTGGTGGGATCGTACACTTCAACACTTTTTCGTACTAAAGGACCATCATGACCCCCTACAGCATACAGTAAATTGTTTAACACGCCAACACCTATAAAACACAAAGAACCAAACTAGAGTGGAGTAAAAGGGACAAGAAATTTAGAACATACTAGGGTTTATACAAATGACTTGTAAGAGTAAGTCAATTATATTAAAGCATACAATCTAAGAAATGGAAATGAATAGAATTGACAAATGAGAATCCCAATAAACTACTATTCTAAAAGAGGGATAGCAGATAGAATAAAAATAATATGTATGTAAAACACAGAGAGGCAAGCCCTTTAACAGAATCCTTTCAAAAACAACTTTCATCGTATAAGCAAACCAGTATTAAAGCACAAAATTTGTAAGAAATGGATATGAAGAGACTTGATTATGGAGTTCAAGAAGCACTCAAAAACTAAAAGGAATGCCAAAAAATATAAATAATTAAATGAAACAGAGAAGAAGCCTTTAATATAGCACTTAGGAATTTTACAAAGTGATATTTAAGTGCAACTACTACCACTGCCTGCATAATTCAAGACATTAGACAGTGGCATTAAAATCGTGTATATATTTTCTGATGGTCTAAAGAGATGCTGATCAATCACTTCACGTGTTTAACTCTTTTCCATCATTTTTGTGCTTCAGTTGATAAAGGAGTTTCGTACGTACCAGCTCCGCTCCGTCTGGTGCTCATTTCTGCTATGTAGGCCCACTCGTTTGTGGTGGCATTATAGCATTCCACTGTGCTAAGACACTGCCGAGATGCTCCGTCATAACCCCCCACAGCGTACAGCAAGCCTAAACGCGGGATCACAAAGAAAGCCAAATTCATAAAAAGCTAGTTTTTCAAGTCATATTTCCTCACAGTGGCAGTTTCCCTTTTGTTACTCATTTTTATAAATTATGAAGATCTTGCCTAACGGTGACAGTGGCATTACCAGACCCCATTATGAAGACACGAATATAACATATATGATGATACGAATTTAACATTATCACCAATAAATCTGACTGTAAAACAGAAAGTGCACTCATTACATCTTTGGAGAACATCATTTGGTAAGTGAACAACATCCTGGGAAACAGAATTAGATATCGTAATCTTAGTAACTTGGGAAAAACAGTTAAATCAAGAATCAGTACCAATAGACAAAAGAATATTATTTGGCAATAAAAAATGAGGTGCTAGTAAATGTCACAACATAGATGAACCTTGAAAACCTGTTAAATCAAAGAAGCCAGGCACAAAAGACCACATACTACATGACTTCATTAATATGACATGTCCAAAAATGGGAAATTTATCTAGAGACAGCAAGTAGAGTAGTGGCTGCCGAGGTCTGGGGAGGATACGGTGACAGTTAAGGGCAGTGAGGCTGCTTCTTGGGTTAATAAAAATGTTCTAAAATGAGTTGTGGTGATGGACGCACACTGAATTGTACACTTTTAATGGGTGAATTGTTTGGTATATGAATTGTATCGCAATAAAGCTGTTAAAAAAACAAACCTTGCTGCAAAGAACTATACCCATAGTGGGGAGGGAGTGAGAACCCACAGATCTGCCCAAGCAAATAAAATAAAAAGCACACCAAAAAACAATACTTATAGCCTTTCTTAAGCTCTGTTGGTAGACAAAGTAGTATATAAATAAATAATTGTGGAATCCATCCTAATAATGTGAAGCAGCCTTTCTCTAGAATTAAAACTTTGCATATATGTCATCTGATTTGTTCCCCAAGCAATTGTATTAAGATCAGTTAACAGTTTTATGTAAGTTGCAAATAGAGAGAGAGACAGAGAGAGGGCAAAGAAGAGAGGGGAGGGTGGAACGAAGGCCTTACATAGGCTACTTTATATAGAAAAACTAACTTTTTTAAAAAATAAATAAAATTTTATGATGGCTACTCCTTTCCTTTGTTAAATGATCATTTGCTTGCCCATTTAGAAATGGTGTTTAGATTACTAGAAGAATCACTGCTAGCAATCCAGAAGCCACACGTTTCTGGAAATGTTCACCAGAAAGAACAGTCAGCACCCACCTCCGACAACACCGACACCCACGCTGCTCCTCCTTGTGTTCATGGGAGCCACGTGAAACCACTCATTAGACTTTATATTATATGCTTCCACAGATGATAAACCTATAATAAAGCACAATGCTCTTCATTTCTTCCTCTTAAAAAAAAAGGGAGGTAATTTTTCTTTTATATATATTAGTAGGGAAAAATACTTCAGGTATGTTAAATTGGGCTAAAATTAAAAGAGGAAAATGGCGGAAGGTAAACATGTCAATTATCTGATAAATAGGCATAGCCTCTCTTCCCCAGGGCCCTGAACCAAGCTACTCATACTTACTAGCTTTTTAAGCGTGGTAAGAGGACTGACAGTGATCCAAAAGGAAGAGAATTTATATACTTAGTACTCTTACACTATTTAAAAGAATTCTTTTTTTAACGTTTATTTATTTTGAGAGAGAGAGAGACAGAACAAGTTCAAGCAGGAGAAGGGGAAGAGAGAAAATTCCAAGCTATCGGCGCAGAGCCCGATACACAGGGCTTGATCTCACCAATTGTGGGATCATGACCGGAGTCAAAATTAAGAATTGGACGCTTAACTGCCTGAGCCATCCAGCCAGCCCTAAAAGAATTCTTGATGGGAGTTTTTAAACTTATCTTCAGAATACTTGTTAAAACACTCAATGTCTAATTTTGCCACAATCTATTCCCCAAACGTGGCTGTTGTGTTAACTCAAATGCAGTGTAGAAAAGATGGAAAGGAAGTTACCTGTACTGCCGTCAAAGCCTCCCACGGCGTATAACAATCCATTTAATACAGCAGCCCCCAAAGTGCTTCTGCGGTCTCGCATGTTAGCGACACTGGTCCACTGATCTTTCACAGGGTCATAGGAATCTACGGTGCGGACTCTTAAGGAGCCATTAAAGCCACCAACAGCAAAAACGAGCCCAGCCATGTAGACCATCCCTGCAAGAGAAACCCAGCAGTTAATGATGAATCTGCGAGCAGACTACCATCCTATCGAAAGGCTGCATTCCAGTAAGTCTACAGCTGTTGTCAGAATACAAGTTATTCTTGTGAGAATGCTGACTGATTAGAATTCTGTTCATTAGCAAGAGTATCTAACCAATAAATTGTCCTCTTTTCTAAGATTATTAAAAAATCCAATGGTATGGGCTGAGGTATTATTTTGATGCTTGGCTTTTTCAAGTATTTACTGAGAAACTGAAATACTGAGCCAAGCAGTGTGCCAACTACTTGCATACAGCTCCCATGGCTTTCAATTTTGGATCTTCTACTTTATATGTGTATCTTAATTTACATAATACTCTTCTGGTTTATCATGGTTAGTGCAATAAATCAGGATATGGTAATGACCGCCTGCAGGCTGATTATTTTTTGTAGAATCTATGAGCTGGGAAGGGATTTTACATTTTTTTATGTATTTATTTTGAAAGTGAGAGACAGTGCACATGAAAGGGGCACAGAGAGAAGAGAGAGAGAATCTTAAGCAGGCTTTGCACTGTCAGCACAGAACATGATGGACTTGAACTCACCAACCGTGAGACCGTGACCTGAGATGAAACCATGAGTCGGACAGTTAACTGACTGAGCCACGCAGGTGTCCCTTACATTTTTCTAATGGCTGAAAAACCACCACAAGAAAATTTTGTGACACATAAAAAATTATATGAAATTCAAATTTCTGTATTCATAAAGTCTTACTGCAACACAGCCCCATCCATTCATTTATGAATCTATTTATTACAACTCAAGTGACAAAACCACATAACTCACAAAGCCTAAAATACTCACTCTCTGGTCCTTTAAGAAGTTTGCTGACCCTAGGCTAATGAGACGTTAGGGAATCCCCGGAGGAGAAGCCAAATTGCTAGCCTCTGAGTTTCAACCACCTTTTCACTTTTCTAAGCTTTTTCCTGTGCTTTTTCTTCTTATCTGAGAAGCCCCTCTCACCATCATCCACTGTGCTTTCTTCAAGTTTCAAGTCCTAGTGAAAGCTCCACATTCTCTAGGAGGCCTTCCTTAAACCACGTTAGCCTGAAGGGCTTACCTCTAGCTCCTGAACCCCTAGAGCAAATAATACTCTCTATACAGTGCATTTGAGGTTAATAAATCATACTAAGCCCGCATTATCATCACTTTAAATCCTTCAAAGTTTTATTGTTGTTAAGTTCGGTAGTGTTTATATCACTGCTCAGCTCGAGGGCAGGCACTGCGCCTCACAGGCCTCTGAATCCAGCTGGGAGAACAGGAATCACCAGCTCTCAGTGCTGACGAGCTCCATGTTTCCTATGACAGCATCAGGTGAGGCTGTCTTCCCTGATGCGGCTTTACCCCCAGCTCCCAAAATACATACGGGTGTGTAGTCCTTCATATGGCATGAAGACTCCTTACTGTTGCAGGGAAGCTGCTGTGTTGGCAGCTCCCTTTCAGGGAAAGGAATGATTTCGCAGTCCCTGGTTCCATCAGGAAATGAAAACTCAAGCTTAGTTTCTAGTAAACCCTGACAGTTTGAGGAAAGCTGTGGGCAATGGACAATTTAAGTAGCCAGAGGACTAACAAAAGCTCGAGAGCAACCCCTGGATTCCTGAGTGCCATCAGTAACAGAAAATGTGGTAGCTCTCCTGGGAGGGCCGGGGATGGGGGAGTGGGGGGGTGGGGGCAGTGAGCAGTGGACACCGCAGGCTGTATATTTCCTATATCCCAATTCATAAGGAACACTGGGAAATGTTCACTGTGGAAACTTGGGCCACTGCAATGTTCATTTTCCTTTCTCTACAGAGAAAACAGAAATCTATCATTTCATAGAGATAGTATAGTATGCTTACCAAGTGTTAGGGTATTTCAGGTAACAAGGAAGAAAAATATAAATGTCTCAATATATGAGTCCAAACACTCTGGGTGGAGAGGAGGGTGAAGTAAAAGAAACTGATACTTGGAGCACCTAGGTGTCTCAGCTGGTTATGTGTCTGACTTCGGCTCAGGTGGTGATCTCGCCGTTCACGAATTCAAGCCGCATGAAGCCTGTTTGAGATTCTCGCTCTCCCTCTCTTTCTGCCATCCTTCCCTTCCACGCCGCTTGTTCACATGCACAAACTCTCTCTTTCCCCCAAAATAAATAAACTTAAAAATAATGGCAAAAATTTCACATAGCAAAAATAACACAAGTAAAATCAAACAAGATTAACACAAATAAATATTGATACCACATATGACGGACAAAACTGATACTTTCCTTACCTTATCTGTCAAATCAATAAAATAATATAATAAGAAATGGCAAAAATCATAAAATGACAATTCAGAAAGATTTTTAACTTGCCTCATAATAAAATAAGTACAAAGTAAGGTAACATTTTTCACCTACCAGACTAGCAAAACTCTAAACATTTAATCACAAGATGTTGTTAGCAATGTAGGGAAACTGGCACCTTCATATTTTGCTGCTAGTGGTAATAATTAGTGTTCCCTCTTAGGATACCCTTTGAATCAGTTATTACAGTTCTAGAGTTTTACCCAAATCAAGTGTACTGGTACATGTACATAATAACATATATATATGGAATATATATATATATATATATATATATATATGGAATTCATTCTGGCATTGTTTATAATGCAAGATTAAAAATAATTTTTAATGCTCAATTATAAATTTGCAAAGATTATATACTACATCCAGACGCCCCCCTCCCCCACCCCTCAGCAATACTAAATAGCTCTTAAAGAATGAGGTAACCCTATGCTGACAGGAAACAATCACCAGGATATACTGCTAAAGTACTACCTTCCATTTTGCTATGAAGCTATGAATTATAGACCCAAATTTGAGTCCCAGGAAGAATCTTTAGAGTTTACAACTGCCTATTCTTATGGCAGTTTTGGCTAAATAAGTCTATTTCAATAAATGTTTATAAAATGCATGCCTGGAAGAAGGCAACTAGCCGTGGATTATAGCTAAGTCAGGAAGGAATCTCTTGGAACTAAGGGTCCCACTCTAAAAAATTACTTCTCAACACTTCAACGAAGGTAACTAGGAAAATATCCACCAAATTGCTAAGCTATGCCACCTTGTATCAGAGAATCAGAAAGATATGTAAAGATGAAGACTGAGTACCTGTCCCCAGTAATGTCTTGGGACATTAATGACACATCTATTTTGGGGCGCCTGGATGGCTCAGTTGATTAAGCCCCCGACTCTTGATTTCAGGTCAGGTCATGATCTTAGTTCATGGGTTTGAGCCCCACATCGGGCTCTGTGCTGACAGCATGAAGCCTGCTTGGGATTCTCTCTCTCTGTCCCTCCCGTACTCTCTCTCCGTGTCTCTCAAAAATAAAAATTAAAAAAAAAATGAAGGCACATCTATTTTAATCAAAGCTTTTCTAATAAAGATTATTCTAATTAATAAAACAGGACCCCAGAGAGAAGCTCCTAATGACACAGCCATAGAGAAATGAGCATTATGCATCATGCTTACCTGCCCTACATCTCCTGGAAGGCAATTCCGCTACTTGGTGCCATCGCTCTTCTTTAAAGTCATAGCATTCCACACTTCGGATAGCCTTTGGTGCTTGGCCCCCAACTACCACCATCAACTGGAAGGGCAGAAACATAAACACTTGAATAAACAACTATTGCATATTGCAGGATTTGAAATGTCTTACAAAGACATAAATGTGGGGAGTGTTAGGATGAAGATGGTGGGGTGAGCTGGGGAAAAACAACCACCTAATCAACACTTAATAAACATCAACAAAAGGGGCACATGTTAGAACTACAATTCTATTATCTAGCACATTTAGTCAAAAATAAGGATTTCAGAAACTAAAATAAGTTTCTGATCCTTCAAGCAAAAGCAGTATTAAAGCCAAAAAACAGCAGGCAGTCAGCACTGGCAAGGCTGCAGTATGTCATAGGGCTTGCTATAAACTAAACCCTGGCTTTGTCATGACCAGGGGTTAGATCTCCACAATCCAGGAGAACAGATAGAAGTGAAATTTATGTTAGTGGGTAGGTGAGATGAAAAGGACTATAAGGTAGTAAAAGAAACATGAAGAAGTGGGGGGAAAACTATTGAAAAATGAGGAATAATTGAATTGGGGTTCACAAGAGAGCACACATTCCTAGATCTCAAATAGAGATCTTCCTTGATGCCACACAAATAATGGAGATACTAGAAATCATAATGAATGAATGTACAACAGTCTGGTGCTGAGAATAAACAAGGTCTACAATTTTCTTCCATCCAACTCAATCCAACAACTATTTACTAAGTGCCTGTCATCTGTATCTGTCCAGAACTAAGCTAGGTGTTATACACGTAAGAAATATAAGACATAGTCTCTACCTCCCAAGAGCTTATAGATCTCACTAAGGAGACAAGACCCATGAAGTAATTCAAGAACAAAATACATTTATTTATGACCCAAAAGATATGTGATTAGTTTAGACATTGGTCACTAATGCTGATCAGAAAATGGAATGTTGCCATAATTTAATGAAAGCTTCCTGGAGGGAGTGGAACCTTGAGAGACAGATGGAGTTTAGCAGTCACTGTGTTTGTCTTTTACTGAGTACAAAGGGGCACTCTTTGGTAACAATGAAGACACAGCTGTCAAATCAGAAGAACATAAATGTTAATGATGTCACATATGGAAAACTTTAAAGAATGGCAAGGACCTTGGGGGAAAGTTGAAGTGATGATAGGAGAAAATAGATGTTGAAAGGAAATAAAAACTCAAACAGAAGATGAAATGATACATACAAAGAGGGGAGGTTTGCAACCTTGACTGAGCAATGACCTACCTGTACTTAGAACTACAGAAAGACAGGTACACAGAGAACAGGACTCCCTAATCAGAGTAAATCCCAAGTTTTCAAAAAGAAGCCTCTTTCAGTAATTTTTAACTAGACAGTAGAAGGAATTTTAAAAAGAAGACTGAGCATAGATTACATCATTTTCTTCAAATGTGTCATTCTTCTAATGTTGATGCAAATAAATAAAAGGAAGAATTAACAAAGAAAATCCACAATGCTCTCCGCACCTATCACCGAAGAGGAAAAAACAGGGAAGAAGGCAAGGTTGTAAAATCATAGAGGTAGTCTAGACAGAAAGATCAACACCATATCCAGGTGTTTATATAAGACAGGTCAGAATTTAAACTTCTAAACACTGCCTGGCAGTTAGGCAACGATTAAAAGAGGCTTAGTTAACATCTCTGATAAAGATTGATTTAAAAATCTCCAAAGGGAATATTTTTGAAAAAGAAATCTTGAGAAACAATATTGGTTTATTAGATTTCATGATTCTTAAACTTTGAATCTCATGTTTTCCAAGCACTAGTTCACTTTTGCATATCAAAATAAGAGTGGAAGGGAAAATGTACTACTGAGTACAGAGAATGGTAGTGTTATCTGTCCTATACTCACCCAAGAAAAATAAAATGGGGTGAGGATTCGGGACTCCAGGAATCAGAGAGAACAGGGACAAAGAACAAGAAAGCAAGGATATCTGTACGAGATCAAGAGACTGCACTAATAATCACTGTGCTACTAACCATCCAAAGAGGTGCTCATTCATGACTCTGACACCACAGTTATTTGTAAAAGACATGTGATTTCCTTTGAGAAACACTAAACTAATTATGCTAATGTAAAATAGAAAACTGGGAACATTTTTGGTATCAAAAAATTAAATGTGACACATTTAAGGAAGGCAAGGGGTAGGGAGTTAAAAAATTCAAGTGAGCATCCTACAATGTAGATCAATTAAACTTCGTTTTTTTGTTTTCTTCACCCATTAGGTATTACTTAGAAAGTGCCTCCTGAAAACTTCAGTTTCATAATTTTCCAACTGGAGATCTCAACACATACCCTGGGTAAAATACAGAAAAGTAGATACACAGAAATAATGATAGCATTTGAAAATATAGTAGCAAACACACATAGTTTGTCATTATGACGTCCAAAGCCAGGAGTGTGTTACATACTGTTTACTAAAGATGCAAAACGAATGTCTAAGATATAAAAAGAATCATTCATGCAAATATGTATGAGTCCACAAAATCAGAGCCTAATATAAAAGGTACAACGTCCTGTCACGGTAGAAATATTACTGAAACATTACAAAAGTTTCCTTAGAACCACTACCACATTTTGTCTGATTTTACTTATCATTACTAAGAAATATGTAGGCATGGGAAATTAATCTTTGCTTCATTCTTATCTACTCAGAATTAACCTTGAATATAACCACTTGATAATGCTGAAAGAGCATCCAACATAAGCACTTTTTCCAAAATATGTGTAGGTAAGTAAATTTTGAGAAGGGATCATGCAAATGCAAGGTCAAAGCAACAGTAGAGTTCACTACCATCTGCCATGTCTGCTGCACCTCCTCCCTAGCCACCTGAGAAAGCAGAATGAAAGAAAACCTTCATGGACAGTATACTCACCACAAAAAAAAAAAAAAAAAAGAGAGAGAGAGAGAGAGAAATCCAAAAGATTGGAAGGGCCATTCTAAAGCCATAACTAGAAAAGCCCAGAAACAATGTAAACTGAACAGATAATCACAACTCTACAGAAGAGAAAATAAAATACCTGATAGAATTTTACCAAGAACTCTTTAGAAAGTTTCCAAAAGTGACATGTTTATTCCAGAAATTAGAAGAGAGTTAGTTTTCACTCTAAAGGTCTTTGCAACGCAAAGAGAACAAAGCTAAAGATGCCAGAAGAAGGGAATACACAAGTATGAAATGTGTAAAAAAGTATTAAAGATAAAACAAACCAGAAGGAAGCTGACAAAGCTAGCATAAAAATAGTATTTTAAATGGGCTGACTATGAACACTTTTTATAATTATTTTTTTCAGAACAAAAACTGACACCAAATAATATGGACAAATATGAAGTGGTGAAGACTTATAAAGATGGCTATTTATAAAAGCAGGTAAAAGGGTATTTGGAAAATGTAAACATTTATAAAATCAGCAGACCCAGATGGCATGCATACTAAGGTGTTAAGGCAACTAGCTAATGTACTTACTGAGTCACTTACAATTATTTTTGAAAAATCTTGGAGAACTGAGGAGAGATCAGAAAATTTAAAAACGGCAAATACCAATTCTCAAAACAGGGTAGGAAGTGAATGCCTTGTAAATACCTCCTAAGTGATAATAGTTCTGAGTAAAAATTTAGAATATTTTGAGAAAAGCATCCAAACCTCTAGGAGATGACAAAATGATGAGTAACACGCAGAGGGATGTTAAAAAAAAAAAAAAAAAAAAGCCAAATTTGAGTCTATTTGATCCTGAATCTCACTGGATATTACAGACCAAATTACTTATTTTTGGCTTAGATAATAAACATAATCATATGGACTGAAATTTTCTAAAAATGGACTATGTCAGTGAGTGAGTATTTCTAGTCAGGTATCACCAAGGAGAGTACTGAGGTCCATTCTAGATTAAAATGTTTACTAATGATTGAGAAAAAGGAGTAAATAGCATAATGGCAAAATACACAGCTGGTTCTAAATTAAGAACTGATGTTAACACCGGGCAGAACAGAAAAACAGTATCAATAAAGATGTGTGAAGAAATTAAAAATGTAGATTCCAAAAATAAAACTTGAAAAAAAAACCCACTAAATAAAAAAACATTAAGTGAAAGAATTTAAAAGACATAAGTTAATAGAAGGGATAGAGTGGTAACAAAAGATGATATTGAAAAAAAACAATGGATAACAGATTCTTATTTCTTAATCCATCATTGCCCCAACTGCATATAAGAGCTAAAAGTAAATACATAAATAAAAGCATTTCACTATGGGTCATTCTGATTGGACTACACACAAAATAACACATAAAGTGCTGGTCTTCTAGCACTGTAAGATGAAAAATGAGTACAAGAAATTGCAAACAGAGACAGAAATGAGGGTTTTTTCTGTAAGGAAAATTAAATCAGTGAAACATACATGGCTTCAACTAAAAAGATAAAGGTAGAATATGAACGTTGACACAAGGGAAATATGAAGACTGGAGACCTGGGAAGACATCTGGGAAACCTACACTGATGGCTACATAGGATGTGTGAGTGCACCATCAAATAGTACATGACAGGGAATAGGAAGGAAAGGAACTGAACAAGCTATTCATCAGCTTTAACTCCAATATGTAATTCTGAGAAACTACTGGGTTTTCAGTTATTATCTATACATAGAGCTTACAAAGAAATCTTTTTACCTACTCTGATTTTCCTTTCTACCCTACCTAAAGCTAATGAGACTCAAAAGGAAAAAGATCAGTTGCCTTCTGTTCCAAAACAGTGACATCATGCAGTTTATAAAGATTAAATGAACCAAACAATCCCCACCCTCCACAGACAAACCCAACAGGGAAGTTGAGTTACATACATTACAATGAATTCTCAGCCACACAGAAACTCAGATGAGTAAAAGTATTAACAGCCTCACTATGGGCCTTTCAGATGAAGTAATAACAAGTGTGAACAATAGATCCTACTTTGGGAAGATTCATGGGTGTCCTCAGTCGGGTCCGGACACTCTTCATTAATATACGCTGCTCTGTGGGCAGCAAATGATACTTCATAGCTTCAATGAGGTAATCTTTGCAAGCACTGCTATTCTTGACCAATGCTTCCTCTTCAACCCTCTGTAAGAAGAGAAGACATACCCATGAGGAGACAACTTTTTCATGATAAAACAGACAAAGAAACAGAAGTAAAGAAGAGGGAAAAAAGCAATAACTATTTTCTCTGGCTCAGTCTTTCCCTTACAAAGGAAAGTTTATTAATATCACTAAGAGAAAAATAAATGAAGCCAAAAAATGCTCAAGTATCTGGTGTGCAGAGAAAAACATATGTATGTAATAAAGAGAACTACAATCAAAACTATATACCTCAACATAAGCTACAGAATAATCTTTAGATAATACTATATTCACCTATTTCTTATCTCTAAACATCAAGCCAAGAGTAAGAAAAAAATTAGACAATGAGTTCTTCAGGTGTAGAAGGCAATACTAATAAGCTAAAGACAATTTTTCAAACACAAAAAGGCAAATAAAATATCGAGAAGAGGAATTCAAAATACTTTATAACAATGTGCCTACACCATAAATAAATCTTATACCTGCTATTGCTGACCTCAAATGCAGGACAGGTTTTTCTGTTCATTTACTTAAGGAGTAATCATTGCTAAATGATTACACAGATCACAACAAATAATGAGGCTTCAAGAAATCTTAAAATGCTAAGATTGAATCTCTTAATAACGTTTCTTTGGATGGTTGCAATTATAAAAATGTTGAAATGTTCCTAGTAGGATACTAATAATAAAAAGATAAATTCAAAGTTGTTCATGGACTGCTAAAGATTCATTTATTTCTACTTATTTCAAATAACCTGGTTTTCCTCATTTTAGAAATAAAGACAGAAACCAAATGCATGACACGGTAAAACTATGAAGTCGAATTCAATAGTATTTGAGTCGATTGCCAAAACTCCATTTCTGCAGATCACTCAGAAGAAGGTATCAAAGGGAAGGCAAAAAGATGCAGAGCAGGGACCTGAGCCAAAGGTGCATTTATTTATGTGTACATGACTATAAATGCTGCCTCGATTAAGCTCTAGTATCTGCCTGCCCACACTGCAAGTGAAGAGAAGAGGGGCGCCTGGGTGGCTCAGTCGGTTAAGCATCTGACTTCGGCTCAGGTCATGATCTCGCGATTCATGGGTTCGGGCCCTGCGTCAAGCTCTGTGCTGACAGCCAGCTCAGAGCCTGGAGCCTGTCTTCAGATTCTGTATCTCCCTCTCTCTCTGACCCTCCCCTGCTTATGGTGTCTCTCTCTCCCTCTCTCAAAAATAAATAAAACATTAAAAAAAATTTTTAAAGTGAGGAGAAGCAAATTTCCAAGAATGGGCAGTGGTCTAAGCAAAGGAGCAGCCTCTGAGGCCTGCAGGTGCCTTTCCTGTCCTCTGTCCTGTGCCCCGCAGTCTGCAATCTGCAGGTGTTATCACCGTGTAACAGGGATCTACATGCCTCTACATGCTGTCAGCCCAGTGACAGAGTGCCATGTGTATTCAGGTGTTTCACAGATGCTTTTACCTGAACTAAATATTCCCGAGGAAGCAAAGGTAACCGCACATGTTCCATCAGCCGTGCCATAAACTCCTGCCTTACATCCTTGTCATGGTTTACCCAAGCTATTACTGCTTCAAATACCTTGCAGAAAATGTGGAGAAAAGAAAAATAAGTAATGAGTTATGTACCATAGCATCTGAATAAACTGTGATGAGATTACATTTTATATGTAATTCTTGCTAAGATATTCAAGTTTAATACATGGCTTAGGAGCACCTGGATGGCTCAGTCAGTTAAGCATCCAACTCCTGATTTCAGCTCAGGTCATGATTTCACGGTTCATGAGAGGTTCGTGGGACAGAGCCCCATGTCAGGCTCTTCGCAAACAGCACAGAGCCTGCTTGGGACTCTCTCTACCTGTCCCTCCCCACTTCATGCTCGCTCACATGCATGCATGTTTTCTATCTCTCAAACAAAATAAATAAACATATAAAAAAATATACATGGCTCAAATGTTTTCAAAATCCTGACCTGTGTTGTACTTAAAAAGTTATCCAGTCTATTTCTTTTTTTCATTTGATAGAAGTACTTTTTTTCCCCTGCTTTATTGAAATACAATTGACAGATAACATTGGATAAGTTTAAGGTGTTCATTTGATAGACTTATACATTGTAAAATGACTACTATCGAAGCTTTAGCTAACACCTCCATCATGTAACATAATTACTTCTTTTTTTGTGGTGAGAACATCCAAGATCTTAGCAACTTTCAAGTATATAATACAGTTTTGTTAATTATAATCACCATATTATACATTCCCCAGAACTTACTCATCTTATAATGTGAAGTTTGTACACCTTTAACCAAATCTCCCCATTTCTCTCATCTCCAACCCCGTCTAACCACCACTCCATTTCTGTGAGTTCAGTGGATTTAGATTCCACATATAAATGATACCGTAACAATATTTGTCTTTCTCTGTCTTATTTCACTTAGCATAATGCCCTCTGGATCCACACATGTCACAAATGGCAGTACTTCCTCTTTTCTAATGGCTGAATAATATTCCTGTGTGTGTGTGTGTGTGTGTGTGTGTGTGTGTGTGTTTGCATGTGTCATCCTTCCTTATGCATTCCTCCACTGATGGACAGCAGGCAGTTTACAAATCATGGCTACTATGAATAATGCTGCAACGAATCAATGCACATGCAAGTGCGGATGTCTCTTCAAGATTCTGTTTTCATTTGCTTTGGATATATACCCAGAAGTGGCTTTATTGGAGCATATGGTAATTCTATTAATTTTGTAAGTACTTTGAGCACTTTTATGTATTTGTTTTTCATTTGGTATTTACTAAGCACTTCACCAAGTACATTATCTAATCTTGAACTTAAGTGGTAGCTGTGATAATCTGATAATACATGATCTAATTCACTGTTGGTAACTTTTCTAAGTTGAATTTGGTTCTATTTAGATTTAAATCTCAAGTCTCCTGCAATCCCGATCAAAATAACACCAAAATTCTAAACAGAGCTAGAACAAACAATCCTAAAATTTGTATGAAACCAGAAAGACCCCGAATAGCCAAAGCAATCTTGACAAAGAAATCCAAAGCAGGAGGCATCACAAACCTGGACTTCAAGCTGTACTACAAAGCTGTAATCATCAAGACAGTATGGTACTGGCACAAAAATAGACACTCAGATCAACAGAACAGAATAGGAAACCCAGAAATGGACCCACACGTGTATGGCCAACTAATCTTTGACAAAGCAGGAAAGACTATCCAATGGAATAAATATAGTCTCTTCAGCAAGGGGTGCCAGGAAAACTGGACAGTGACATGCAGAAAGATGAACCTGGAGCACTTTCTTACACCATACACAAAAATTAACTCAAAATGGATGAAAGACCTAAATGTAAGACAGGAAGCCATCAAAATCCTTGAGGAGAAAGCAAGCAAAAACCTCTGTGACCTTGGCCACAGTAATATTCAACATGTCTCCAGAGGCAAGGGAAACAAAAGAAAAAATGAACTAGTTGGACCTCATCAAAATAAAAAGCATCAGCGAAGCAAACAATCAGTGAAACTAAAAGGCAACTGATGGAATGGGAGAAGGTATTTGCAAACGACATATGAGATAAAGGGTTAGTATCCAAAATCTATATAGAACTTATCAAACTCAACACGCAAAAAACAAATAATCCAGTGAAGAAATGGACAAAAGTCATGAATAGACACTTCTCCAAAGAAGACGTCCAGATGGCTAACCATCCAAAGAAGACGTCCAGATGGCTAACCAACACATGAAAAAATGTTCACCATCACTCATCATCAGGAAAATACAAGTCAAAACCACAATGAGATACCGCCTCACATCTGTCAGAATGGCAAACATTAACAACTCAGGCAACAACAGATGCTGGCGAGGATGCAGAGAAAGTGGATCTCTTTCGCACGGCTGATGGGAATGCAAACTGGTGCAGCCCACTATCGACAATAGCCAAAATATGAAAACAGCCCAAATGTCCACTGACAGATGAATGGATAATGAAGATGTGGTGTGTGTGTATATATATATATATATATATATATATAGTGTGTATATACACAATACACCATATATATTGTGTGTGTATATATACATATATATATATACATATATATATATACACACACACACACACACACACACACACACACACACACACAATGGAGTATTACTCAGCAATCAAAAAGAATGAAATCTTGCCATTTGCAACTATGTGGATGGAATTGGAGGGTATCATGTTAAGCAAAATTAGTCCAAGAAAGACAAATATCATGTGACTTCACTCATAGGAGGGCTTTAAGATACAAAACAGATGAACATAAGGGAAGGGAAGCAAAAATAATATAAAAACAGGGAGGGGGACAAAACATAAGAGACTCTTAAATATGGAGAACAAACAAAGAGTTGCTGGAGGGGTTGTGGGGGGAAGGGATGGGCTAAATGGGTAAGGGGTTTTAAGGAATCTACTCCTGAAATCACTGTTGCACTATATGCTAACTAACTTGATGTAAATTTTTAAGAATTAATTAACTTAAAAAATAATAATTTTCAAATCTCTTTGGAATAAAGCACCTAAATATTAAAGCAAAGTGATGTTGTGGGATGAAAATCATGTACCCTTATAAACA
Organism: Proteles cristata cristata; assembly: GCA_017311185.1. NCBI lineage: Eukaryota > Metazoa > Chordata > Mammalia > Carnivora > Hyaenidae > Proteles > Proteles cristata. Next base: position 101,406 of record JAESUZ010002548.1, on the reverse strand, counting down.
ACTATTTTGGGCTTTTTCTTTAGGTTTACAAATAAATGTTAGACCATACACTTCTAAACCAAGGGTCTACAGAATAGATAAAGTTTCTTTTCTCACAATGGAATATATTAAAATCTAATATTTGAATTTTTTAAAAAAATGAATAAGGTCATTACAACTTAACATATACCTATAAGAAAGCTAATAAGCTAATAAGAAGACAGTAATTGACTACATAATTTCCTCCCAGATTGATGAACACAGAACCAATAATTTTTAAAGTGTTGTAGAAAATGCTTGTGGATGACAAGTAAGTGGATTATTGGGAACAAAAAAATATTTATTTTGATACAGGAATATAGCAAGAAACCAAAAATAATCCACATTGCAATTAACATGCCTCCTTAATTTATTCAGTCAACAAGCACCTACCAGTACCTCTATGTGCTGGGTGCTAGAAATAAAGAGGATCCTGTAAATTCTATCTACTATTTCTCAGCTCTGCTTTCTCTTCTCCACTTATTTCTACCATCCTGAATCAGATCCTATTGCTCACTGGTGTGACTTCAACATCCTCCTATGTGTCCCTCACCACACTTTGTGGAGTTTTGTTCATTCAGCATTCCACCACTGTAACAGCTGGTCTCCAAAATGGCCCCCTAATAAAGCACATCTCTCAGTATCCACATCTTATGCAGTAAACCTCCCACAGGGAATCTAAGCTGTCCCTGTGTAACAACAAAACAACAACAACAAAATAGATATAGATATAGATATAGATATAGATATAGATATAGATATAGATATAGATATAGATATAGATATAGATATAGATCTCTCCATATATATATGGCAGACATAGAGCAGTGTGACTTCTGAAGCTGGGTCATAAGAAGCTTTTCTTTTTCACTATAATCTCTTGAAATGCTCATCTGAGGGGAAGTCAGATGTCATATAAGAAATCTGATTACGTGAGGGGCACCTGGGTGGCTCATTTGGTTAACTGGCCAACTCTTGATTTCAGCTCAAGTCATGATCTCATGGTTCATGTCTGCACTGACAGCATGGAGCCTGACTGGGATTCTCTCTCTCCCTCTCTCTGTCCCTCCCTTGCTCACTAATGCTCTCTCTCTCAATAAATAAATAAGCATTAAGAAAAAGAAGTCTGATTACTTGAGATCACCATGCTATGAGGAGCCCAAGCTAGCCACAGAGAGGGAGGATAGGGAAAAGGAGGGAGTAAGAGGTCAAAGGAAAGGGAGATACCAACCAAACTCTAGCCCAGGAGCCAGAGAAGTGAACGAAGGAGCCATCGTGGATATTCTGGACACACCAGATGCCATTTGCAGATGGACTGACACCCTAGATATACAGCTAATCCAGTATTATGCTGATATCTCCAGATATTCAAGCCAAGCCAGATGACGCCCCAGACACTACAGAGCAGAACAAGCTGTACCTATACGCCCTGAATGAATTCTGCCCACAGAATTGTGAGCATAAAAAATGGTTATTATTTTGTGTCACTATACTTTGGGGTGGCTTGTTATGCAGCAGTAGAAAATCAAAACAACCTTCGTGACGTTTCTATAACGTAGGTATTACCATGGTATTCTCCTACCACTTAAAACACTTTAAAGGCTTTTTTGTTACTAGGATGAAGCCGTTTCTTTAATACAGCTGAGAAGGTATTTTTTGTCACCTTCCCATCTTACCTCCTAGTATTCTGCTATACATAGTCTAAACCCTAATCATAAAGAACCAACCTAATGCAATTATTCATTCGTACCTTTTTTACATTTATGTATTGTACCTCTTCCTGGAATGTCCTTCCCATTCCCACCCATCCCAACTTCCCTGGAAAAGTCATAAACATTTTTTAAAACTTCAATCATACCTTTGAGAACAAGCCCAACTGCCATACCCACCTCAGGAATGATGCAATGTACAGTACCCTCGACAGCATTCCTTAATCATCTATTTACCTCACTGGTTGTCCCTCTAGTGGGAGTAAAGAGTTCTGTTTTGTTAATTTTTCCATATTTGGGACTCTGTGGCAGTGTCTGGTACAAAGTAGGCACTCAATATGTGTCCGTTAAACATGAATAATGATGTCTTCCTCTTCTCTGCATTTTTTTTTTAACATTTATTTATTTTCGAGAGACAAAGCATGAATGGGGGAGGGGCAGAGTGAGAGGGAGACACAGAAACTGAAGCAGATGACTCCAGACTCTGAGCTGTTAACACAGAGCCTGACACGGGGCTCAGACCCAGGAACCATGAGATCATGACCTGAGCTGAAGTCCGATGCTTAACCAACTAAACCACCCAGGGGCCTCTCCTCTGTATTTCTAAAGTGCTAAGATTATACATATAACAACCATTTCCCGCATGGTTTTTCATATGGTAAGTATTAGTATATAGGTCTTTTTATGACCAGGCAGGACGAATATCCTTGAGGAATAATGCTAAATTTTATACCTTAAATGCAAAGCATCAAAGGGGGCGCCTAGGTGGCTCAGTCAGTTAAACATCTGACTCCTGATTTCGGCTCAGGTAATGATCTCATGGTGCGTGAGTTCGAGCCCTCCATCAGGGTCTGCTCTGACAGTGAGGAGTCTGCTTGGGATTCTCTCTTTCCCTTTCTCTCTGCCCCTCCCCTGTTAGTGCGTTCACTCTCCCTCTCTCAAAATAAACAAATAAACTTAAAAAAAAAACTTTTAAATGCAAAGCATCGAAAGAAAAAAAGTTTCACTTCCTTCAAAGTCAGTGTTTTCACAAGCTTTTGTGCTGTGATTCCCACAGGATACAACACCTACCCAAAGAATAAAACCCACTAAGAAAAGACTCTTTCTCCGTCAATAGGAAAGGTGCAGGTGGCTAACACAGGCAGCTCAAATGTGGAGAGATGTGAGGCTACAACCAGACAAAGCAGCTGCACAGCAGTCTGGAAGGAAGGAGGGAAGCACTGGGTGGGGTGGAGTATAAGTAGAAGGAGATCAATCTAAAGAGAATGGTCAAGAATGTTCAGTCTAGAACCAGCACAACTTTGTTAGCCTTGGTAACTTCCTCCAACACACATCATTGTGAAATTACTTTGGTCTGAGAAATATTGTATTTAGATCACAATTTTTAAGGCATCTAGCTGTGGGAAGAAACCCAGCACCCATAAGGGCTTATTTCAGTTTAATGTGTGCAAGCTTGCTATGGGAGTCAAGTATAAAACTCTAATGTCTACCAACTTAGGGAACCCCCTATGGAGTGAAGAAACACACCAATTTGCATAGATAATCAACAAGTCAACTAGCTGAGTTTTAATCCTTCCAGATCAAAGATCACTGGCTATCACTACACATACAGGATTACAGAGTTACAAAACAATGTGAAATAAAGGAAAAATATTACATGGCTATATACTAGGGGAAAAATTTTCCTTACCTTCTCTTCTGAGGAAATGGTAAGTTTGTCACTTGAGATTAGGCTGCAGACTTGTTCAATGCCAAGATTGAGAAATTCTTCACTAAGGACAACATCTGCAAAATGCTGTTCTGTTTGGAGGTTAAAAATAAAAATCCATTAACACCAACATTCCATTATCCAGCTTCAAGCTGCTTAAAAAAAGAAGAGGTTTTTCTAAATTTAACCCAAGTTGTTTGTGAGAAAAACAATTGTACTTCCTCAAAGCAAGAGCTAACAAAGCCCAAACAAACTCACCTGGGGAAACTTGAATAACAAAGCAGAAGCACAAGTAGAAAGTCTGCCTTATCACATACTCAGCTGAATCACTTGTGTTTTACATGGTGGTATTTTAAACATGTATTCCTTATACACTAATAAGACTATCAGTTTTAAAATCAATAAAACCTTTTGATTACATAAATCAGAAAAAATACATTGTATTATATATTCAGACATTCGGATATATTATGTAAAACATTGGAGGGTTCCAGAACATAATGGAGGAAGGAGGGAAACCTGCTTCACTTGAAAACTTTAAACAAAGAAATTTTAAAGTCCAGCCTGAATATATGATCATCATTTAAAAAACAGAATTGATTTATAATATAGATAGCTCTGAATTCTATGATAGTTTATCTGGGAAAGAAATCACACTATTTTAAACTCTCAACCCCTTTCCAGAAACCAGTAAAATTAGTAATTCTTAAAATACTAAAAAAAGTCTTTCTTTGATTTCAGAGATAAAATATACCCACTTCTCCAAAGGGTGCAAAAAAATCTATTAGCATAATCAATGAGTTTACAACTTTAAAAATCAGTCATTGACAAAGTAACCTTTCCTGCAAAAACAGCTCTCCTTTATCAAACATGAGCTCACAAGGAAATGTGGCACTTTGAAGTCAGACACACCAAGATGAAATACCAGCTCTGTCAAGTACTAGCTTGGAAAGCCTTGGGTGAGTTACTTCACTTCTCTAAGCCTTGGTTCTTCATCTATAAAACTGAGAATAAGAATACCTTACATAATAAGACCGCCATGAGGATTAAATGGACTAAAGTTTATAAAGCACCTAGCAGTGTGTATGGTAGAGAGTAAGGATTTAATAATTTAGCTCTTAACTGTACTGTAATCCCTAAATTCTAAAGTAAACCTAGGTATTTTCTAGGTCTTCACAATTAATCATATTCTAATAGTAATTTTGTTAAAAGGCTTCCTTAGGTGAAATAGAGACTTATTTTAAATGTATTTCAACATACCACAGAAAGGATTAGTTGGCTTCCCTTTCAGAAACACTTCAAAAACTGCATTTACATAAATTCCATAACCATTCACTTTACAAAAGATTTCTCACAAAATCACTTTAAAAATGACAAGCATTAATAAAGACTCAAGAGAAAGTTGGGATAGAAGGAACCTACTTAAACATCATCAAAGCCATCTATGAGAAGCCTTCAGCTAACATCATCCTCAACGGGGAAAAACTCAGAGCTTTCCCCCTGATATCAGGAACACGACAGGGATGCCCACTCACCACTGCTGTTTAACATAGTGCTGGAAGTCCTAGCATCAGCTATCAGACACCAAAAGGAAATCAAAGGCATCAGAACTGGCAAAGAGGAAGTCAAACTTTCACTCTTCGCAGATGACATGATACTCTACATAGAAAACCTGACAGACTCCACCAGAAGCCTACTAGAACTGATCCAAGAATTCAGCCAAGTTGCAGGGTACAAAATCAACGTACAGAAATCGGTTGCATTTTTATACACCAACAATGAAGCAACAGAAAGAGAAATCAAGAAACTGATCCCATTCACAATTGCACAAAAAACCATAAAATACCTCGGAATAAACCTAACCAAGGATACAAGAGATCTGTATGATGAAAACTATAGAAAACTTATGAAGGAAATTGAAGAAGACACAAAGAAATGGAAAAACATTCCATGCTCATGGATAGGAAGAATAAATATAGCTAAGATGTCATTACTACCTAAGGCACTCTACACATTCAATGCAATTTCAATCAAAATTGCACCAGCATACTTCTCAAAACTAGAACAAACTATCCAAAAATTTGTATGGAACCACAAAAGACCCCGAATAGCCAAAGTAATCCTGAAAAATAAAACCAAAACGGGAGGGATCACCATCCCAGACTTTAGCCTCTACTACAAAGCTGTCATCATCAAGACAGTATGGTATTGGCACAAAAACAGACACATAGACCAATGGAACAGAATTGAGAACTCAGAAGTGGACCCAAAAGTATACAGCCAACTAATCTTTGACAAAGCAGGAAAGAATATCCAATGGAAAAAAGACAGCCTTTTTAACAGATGGTGTTGGGAGAACTGGACAGCAACATGCAGAAGAATGAAACTAGATCATTTTCTCACACCATGCACAAAAATAAACTCAAAATGGATAAAGGACCTGAACGTGAGACAGGAAGCTATCAACACCCTAGAGGAGAAAGCAGGAAACAACCTCCTTGACCTCCACCGCAGCAACTTCTTACTTGACACATCCCCAAAAGCAAGGGAATCAAGAGCAAAAATAAACTGTTGGGACCTCATCAAGATTAAAAGCTTCTGCACAGCCAAGGAAACAACCCAGAAAATTAATAGGCAACCAACGGAATGGGAAAAGATAGTTGCAAATGACATATCAGATAAAGGGTTGATATCCAGAATCTACAAGGAACTCACCAAACTACACGCCCGAAAAACAAACAACCCAGTGAAGAAATGGGCAGAAGATATGAACAGACACTTCCCCAAAGAGGACATCCAGATGGCCAACAGACACATGAAACGATGCTCAGCATCCCTCCTCATCAGGGAAATACAAATCAAAACCACACTGAGATACCACCTCACGCCAGTCAGAGTGGCTAAAATGAGCCAATCAGAGAACTCTAGATGCTGGCGAGGATGTGGAGAAACGGGCACCCTCCTACACTGTTGGTGGGAATGTAAACTGGTACAGCCCCTCTGGAAAACAGTGTGGAGGTTCCTAAGGAAACTAACAATAGAACTCCGCTATGACCCAGCAATAGCACTGCTAGGAATTTACCCAAGGGATACAGAAATGTTGATGCATAGGAGCACATGTACCCCAATGTTCATAGCAGCACTCTCCACAATAGCTAAAACATGGAAAGAGCCTAAGTGTCCATCAACAGATGAATGGATCAAGAAGATGTGGTTTATCTATACCATGGAATACTACATGGCAATGAGAAACAATGAAATCTGGCCATGTGTAGCAACATGGATGGACCTTGAGGGTGTTATGCTGAGCGAAATAAGTCAGGCAGAGAAGGACAAATATCATATGTGTGCACGTATAGGAGGATTAGGAGGAACTTAACAGAGGACCAAGGGGGAGAAGAAGGGCGGAAATGGTGGGGGAAAGGGAGAGAGGCAAACCATGAGAGACTCTTGAATGCTGACAAAAACTGAGGACTGATGGATGTGGGGAGGAGGGATGGGCATGGAGGAGGACACTTGTGGGGATGAGCACTGGGTGTTATGTGGAAACTAATTTGACAATAAACTATTTGTAAAAAAAAAAAAAAAAAGACAAGCAGCTCTAGGATAATTATAAAATGATGTGGATTTACAAAAATCTAACTGACACAATTTTTTTCTGTTGGAATATGTTTATTTTTTATTGTACTTGACAATGTTAATATTAGTTTCAGGTGTATAACACAGTGATTCAACAATTACTATACATTATGCAGTACTCACCAAGGTAAGTGTAGTTACCATCTGTCTTCATACAGTTACTACCCTGTTATTGAGTATATTCCCTATGCTGAACTTTTCATCCCCGTGACACTTATTTCGTAATGTAGGTTTGTACCTCTTAATCCCCTTCAACTATTTCACCCATCCATCTATCTTTTTACCCTCTGGCAACCACCACTTTTTTCTCTGTATTCAAGAGACTGTTTCCAGGTTTATATGTGTGGATGTTGTGTTTTTTAGATTCTGTATTTAAGTGAAATCATATGGTATTTGTCTTTCTCTGAGAAAGGTCCACCCATGTTGTTGCAAATGGCAAGATTTCATTCTTTTCCATGGCTGAATCACATTCATTGCATACATATATTACTTATTCTTTATCCATTCATCTATCAACAGATACTTGGGCTGTTTCCATATCTTGGATATTGTAAATAATGCTGCAATAAACGTAAGGGGACATACAGTTTTGTTTTGCCACAATAAACCGAAGGTTACATATATCTTTTCAAACTGGTGGTTTTGTTTTCTTTAGGTAAACAGCCAGCAATGGAATTACTGGATCAAATAACATTTCCATCTTTAATTTTTTGAGAAACCTCCTTACTGCTTTCCTCAGTGGTTGCAACAATTTACATTCCCACCAGTGTGCACTCAAAACCACTTTTCTCCACATCCTTACCAACACTTGTCTTTCATTTCTTGTCTTTTTGATACTAGTCATTGTGGCTGGTATGAGATGATATCTCATCATGGTTTTGATTTGTATTTCCCTAATGACTAGTGATGCTGAGCACCTTTTAATGTGTCTGTTGGCTATCTGTATACCTTCTTTGGAAAATTGCCTATTCAGGTCCTCTGTCCATTTTTAAAACAGATTATTTGTTTTTTAGTTACAAAGTTGCAGGAGGTTTTTTTTTTTTTTAAGTTTATTTACTTTGAGAGAGAGAGAGAGAAAGCATGATGCAAGCAGGGGAGTGGCAGACAGAGAGAAAGAGAGAGAATCCCAAGTAGGCTTCACACTGTCAGTACAGAGCCTGACATGGGGCTCGAACTCATGAACTATGAGATCATGACCTGAGCTGAAGTCAAGAGTCAGACATTTAACTGACTGAAACCCCAGGCACCCATGAGTTCTTTATGTTTTTGATATTAACCCTTTACAGAATATATTATTTGCCAACATCTCTCCCATTCAGTAGGTTGCCTTTTCATTCTTTTTTTTCTTAACGGTTTCTCATAAAAATTTTTAGTTTGATGTAGTTCCATTAGTTAATTTTTGCTTTTGTTTCCCCTTTCCTGAGAAGATATATCCAGAAAAACATTGTGAAAGCTGATATCAAAGAGATTATTGCTTGTTTCCTTTTAGGAGTTTTACGGTTTCAGGCCTTAGATTCAGTTCTTTAATCCATTTTGAGTTTACTTTTGTGTTCGGCTCAATACAATTCCAGTTTCATTATTTTGCATGTCACTGTCCAGTTTCCCCAGCACCACTTACCAAAAAGACTATCTTTTCACCAATGTGTCCTTTGTCATAGATTAATTGACCATGTTACTACTTTGGGGCTATCAATTCTGTTCCATTGGCCCACAGGCCAGGACCTTATGCCAATACCACCCTCTTTTGATTATTATACTTTTGTAATATAATTTGAAATCAGAAAGTGTGATGCTTCCATTTTTGTTTTTTTTCCCAGTCTGAAACCATAGTTTAATTTTAATGTAGCTAGAAATCCAATAACTATGTATTTTTAAGCAGAAAAAAACTCCTTTATTTTTTCTTCTTACAGCATTGTTAGCATAAGAAAAAACATTTCTGGTATAGAAATGATACTGAGTTTCTATGAAAATGAGGGTACTTTGTATTTGTGGAACTTAAAAGCACAGAACACATTTTCAGAAGACCACAAATTTTACTTTTATCCATTTGTGGTAATATTTGCAATGTTAGAATGTACTTAGGTAATATATAATTAAGCAAATTAAATAAGGAACCCCAAAAGGAACTGGTCTTGAGTTATTCACAGCACACATTAGAAATTTTTAGAGAGAACACACATTAACAACATCAACAACGAAAAACACTGGCAACATCAAATGCAAATTTATATGCTGAGTATTTTTCAAAGGTTTAAAAAACATGTTCAGTTAGCATACAGCCTTTTCTCACTTGTATAACAGATGCATTTCTATCTGCTTGTGCACAGCAAAGGGTGAGAACCTGAATCAACTTACTTATGACTTCAGAAATGTGCTATTTCAGAAATGTACTCCATGGAATTTTCTTCACTGCTCCTATCACTATTTCTTCAAATAAGCAAAGTACAGAGGGTTTCATCCCTTAAAACTGTTTTTAAACACTAGCACTTTAAATTGGAAGATACGTAGAAACTTAGCAGTTCCTGGTACAGTGCCTGGACTTAATAAATGCAAGAGTTGAAATGTACAACAGAAAATCTATCATTTCTTTATCCTTGTAGGAGAACGAGGGAGAAACAGGAGAGATGGAAATACGATGTAGCGTTTAAGAGATGAACAGGAGCACAATGATTCGTAATACCATCAACTGCACACTGAAGAACCATGGAACTCATCAATTTTATAATTCATGCTGGACCAAGAAGTTTGGTTCCCTTCTATGTAGATCAATGAATTCAAACCTCATGCTCTCCAAAATACAAAGATGAATAATGTAAGCTGAACTCTAACTATAAAAGATACTTCCTGAGTAGAAGAAGACTAAATACCAAAGGGAATCCCTCTTTCCAACATCTTTTGATACAGAATATTTCACTGAAGTGGAAACCTAACACTTAAGTATGAAATCTCTTGGCGAAGTAAGAAATTACAGCTGCTATGGGTATTTCCTTACATAATCACTATGTGTATTATATATTAAATTAAACCCAGCATTACATACGCTTGCATAATTATGCTGTGAATGGTGATAGCAGTGATGATGCCAGTTAAAAAAGGACTACCTTTAGCACAAAAGAGTAAGGGTGGGATGGGGGCGGGATGGGGGTGGTGAAAACAAGTAGAAAGTACACGAAGAGATGGGCATTTTCTGACAAGGAAAGGTCATTCTAAACACAGACATATAAAAAGAAAAGTATCCCACTGCGTGTTAACGAGGCAAAACATTTTCTGTACCAGACAAGAACACAACTAAGTAATCCAACTCTACTGCAGCATTATAAAAATCCTCCCTTGACCACAGTGTAAGCGTAAATGCATCTGTACGAGGTGCACGCTATATAGAAGGAACGAGGTTGCTGCTGTCCTGCCCAGTACTTCAGGTCCCTACCCAGGTCCTACTGCAATACTGGCGGTCCCAATGGTTTTATCAAAATAAATCAGGTTTAAAAAATAAAGCACTTAAAAAAGACACGTCAAAATGCCTCAGTAACCATATATCCAACTCAAACTGCAGTTATTAAGATGTTATATTTGCCTTCTGCTAATAAACCTCTATTTCACTCAAACTGAGCAATAAATCTTCCATACTGAAGTATCTTCCTTGCCCAATTAATCCAAAGGGAAAAAAACGGAGATGATTAGTAAAGAAAAATACAGGGATTAACACACCCTTTTAACATGTCTTTAAATATTTTTAAGGTTTAAAAAGTGTTTAAAGTTTGTAATTCCCAGTAGGAAACCATTATCTGAACCAACACCCTAATGGCAAAACACTGGAAAATGTTTCAGTTGCATGTGGAGCAGAAGGGTAGGGATTATCTTTATAGCACCCCAACTTTCTCCATGAGAAGGTCAGAGGTACACTGACTCCTTCTCCTCCAAAGTTTGTATTATTGTGGCATCCACTAGGTGATCTAAGTTGCTTTTCCTTCAGCAAGGGCTTTCTTTGTCAGGAAGGTATTATGCTTGACCTCCAAAGTTGGCTGATGATTTACCGATGAGATTCATAACTTTTGGCTTGCTCTGACATCCTGACATATTTGCTGGGTTCTGGGCCACATCCTGGAAGGCCACCATCACTTCTGGATACTGCATGGCTTCCAGAACCTCTGGGTCACTGAGAATTTCACTGATCCCAGGCATTCCTGCCATTCAAAGCATTCCTTGAGGAAAATTACCAGGCATTCTGAGGAAAGACACCTGGGAAAGAGCCACAATGAGCTCCTTCCTGATTATCCTCTGGCTTCTTCATTCCTCTGGACTCTCTTATGTTCTTCTAGAGCTTTCTTAACCCTTTCTATTCTTTCTTTGGTCGCTTGCTCTTCCAGCTTTCACATACTTTCTTCAATATTCAGCAATTTTCTGGGCCCTCGGTTGAACTTCTTTCAGCATTGCACCAGCATCTTCATCATAATCTAGTTTACAAGTAGGGCAAGATCATATAGCCCACAAGTCTGTGGTGCTTTCCCTCACCACTTGTAAGGCTGAGCTGAATCAGGGTTTATTTCAATAGCTCTATCACAGTCTGGGATGACAGCATTTGGCTTCTGTAATTTGATGAGGTCACGGGCTCTCTTGGCATACAGGATGACCAAGTGAGGATTCAGCTTGATGGCATCTGTGAACAAGTCAATGGCTTTCTGTAGTTCACCATCATTTAGGGCATCAATGGCAGCCACTGTTCTATCATTTGCTTGATCCATCATTTCCTGTTATCTCTATATTATCATCTCCCATTTCTTGAGGGGCATCAGTATCTGCTTCAATTACACCATCATTATCAATTTCTAGATCATTTTCCTCACTTGAAGGTTCATCTGTCTTTATTTTCCTCTGTCTTCTTACTGGTTTTTCTTCCTTGATATTGTCTTATTTAGTTTTGAGTAGCAGGTGCTCCACACACTTATGGGAAGCACATTTCCTCAATGTGCAGAACTCTTGGATCCTGCTTCCATATTTTCACAAAGGTCTGAAGCTTGCTCACTTTGTGGGGGTCCATGGTCCTGAGGTGGCAGGCAGAGGGCACAGCTAAGGTTATGCCTGATTCCAAGCATGGGTACTAACACTGCATGACCGTGTGGAAGGGGGCTGTTCTTTCTTAAGAAAGACTGCTTTAGCTATTTGGAGTCCTTTGTGATTCCATACAATTTTTAGGATTGTTTTCCTATTTGTTGAATAATACCACTGGCTTTGGTATCAGAGTTTTAACCCTGGCCTTGCATAATGAGTTTGGGAGTATTCCTTCCTCTTCTATGTTTTGAAAGAACTGGAGGATTAGTGTTAATTCTTTAAATGTTTGATAGCATTCATCAATGAAGCCATATGGTCATGAACTTATCTTTCGGGGAGTTTTTGATTACTGATTCAATCTCCTTACTTGCTATTGATCTGTTCAGATTTTCTATTTCTTCATGAGTCAGTGTTGGTAGACTGCATGTTTCTAGAAATTTATCCATTTCTTCTGGATATGTATTCTTACTAGTCTCTTAATGATCCTTTGTAGTTCTGTGATATAACCTGTAATGTCTCCTTTTTCATTTCTGATTTAATTACTCAAGTCTCCCTTTTTTTAGTCTAGCTAAAAGGTTTCTCAATTTTATCTTTGCAAAAAACCAGCTCTTATTTTCACTGACATTTTCTACTGTTCTTCTGGTTCTCTATTTCATTTTTTTCTACTCTTACTTTTGTCATTTCCTTCCTTTCTGCTAACATTCGGTTTGGTTTGTTCTTTTTCTAGTCCCTTGAGGTGTAAAATTGGTTACTTATTTTAGATCTTTTTTCCTAACAGGCCTTTATCACTGTAAACTTCCCTCTTAGAATTGTTCTTGCAGCATCCCATAGATTTTGGTCAGGTTTGTTTTTGTATGCTTTTTTGTTTTTGTTTGTTTTTATATTTCCCTATTGATTTCTTCTTTGACCCACTGTTTGTTGAGGGGTATGTTGTTTAATTTCCATACATTTGTGATTTTCTAGTTACCTAGTGGTATGATTTCTACTTTTATACCACTGTGGTCAGAAAAAATACCCAGTATGATTTTAATCTTAAATTTACTTAGACTTGTTTTGTGACTTATCATATGATCTATCCTGGAGAACATTCTGTGTGTGCCTGAGAACAATGTATGTTCTGCTGTTGTTGGATGAAATGTTCTATAGGTCTTCTAGATTCACGTGGTCAAAAGTATGGTACACATCCAATGTTTCCTTGTTGATATTCTAAGTGATCTATCCATTTTTGAAAGTGGATACTGAAGTCTCCTACTATTATTTTATTGTTATCTATTTCTCCTTTCATATCTCTTAGTATTTCTTAATATATTTGGACACTCCAATATTGGGTCATATATACTTATAATTGTTTTATCATATTTTTAAAGATTTTGGTTTTTTTAAAGTAATCTCTACACCCAGTGTGGAGCTCAAATTCACAACCCCAAGATCAAGAGTTGCATGCTCTTCCCACTGAGCCAGCCAGGTGTCCCTATTTGTTATATCTTTTTTTTTTTTTTCCCAATTATTTTGAGAGAGACGAAGTGCAAGCACACACACATGCATGAGCAGGGAAGGAGCAGAGAGAGAGAGGGAGAAAGATAATCCCAAGCAGGCTCCGCACTGTCTGTGCAGTCTGACATGGGGTTCAATCTCACAAATGGTAAGACCATGACCTGAGCCAAAATCAAGAGTCAGACAATTAACCAGCTGAGCCACCCAGGAACCCCAGTTATACTGTCTCTACTTAACCATTTTTGGCTCAATTCTATTTTGTATGATTATCAGTATAGCTACATTTGCTCTCCTTTGGTTTCCAATTGCATGGTATATCTTTTTCCATCTCTTCGCTCTGAGGCCTTAAAGCTAAGTGAGTCTCTGGTAGTCACTATAGAGTAGGGTTTTGTTTTTTTAATCCATCCAGCCACTGTATGTCTTTCGATCAGAGAGTTCAACCCATTTACAGTAATTATTGATAAGACTTTACTAATTCCATCTTATTAACTGTTTTCAGGCTCTTTTTTATTTCCTTTGTTCCTTTCTTTCATCTCACTTCCTTCTTTTGAACTGCTGAAGGATTCATTCTCTTTATCTTTTGTGTACATACTGTAGGTTTTTGTTTTGTGGTTACCATGACTCACATAAAACTCCTTAGAGATATGTCTATTTAACACTGATAACAACTTAACTTTAATCTCATACAAAAACTCTCTTTTACTCTCTCCAATATTTCATAGTTTTTGATATCATAATTTACCTCTTTTTATACTGCATATTTCACAAATAAATTATGGTAGCTATAGTTAATTTTTAATTTGGGTAATACTTGCCTTTACCAATGTGTTGCATATTTTCATGTTTTCATGTTACTAATAATTAGTATCATTTCATTTCAGCTTGAAGAACTCCTCTCAGCATTTTTTTCTTTTTTTTGAAGTTTATTTTTGAGAGTGAGAGAGAGAGCACAAGTGGCGGGGGGTGGGGGGTAGGGTGGGCAAAGAGAGAGAGGGAGACACAGTATCTGAAGCAGGCTCCAGGCTCCAAGGTGTCAGCACAGAGCCTGATGCAGGGTTCAAACCCACAAACTGCAAGATCACGACCTGAGCCAAAGTCGGACACTCAATCGACTGGGCCACCCAGGTGCCCCTCTCAGCATTTAAGTCAAGTCTAGTGACGGTGAATTACCTTAGCTTTTTTTTTTTTTTTAATCTGGGAAAGTATTTCTCCTACGTTTCTGAAGGATAATTTTGCTAAATAAAGTATATTTGTTGGGGGGCACCTGGGTGGCTTATTCGGTTAAGTGTCCGACTTTCGCTTAGGTCATGATCTCGCGGTTCGTGGGTTCGAGTCCCGCATCGGACTCTGTGCTGCCAGCTCAGAGCCTGGAGCCTATTTCAGAGTCTGTATCTCCCTCTCTCTCTGACCCTCCCCTGCTCACGCTCTCTCTCTCCTAGAAATAAATAAAAATATTTTTTAAAAAAAGTATATTTGGTTGGCAGGGGTTGTTTTGTTTTGTTTTGTTTTGTTTTTCTTCCAGGACCTTGAATAGATCATCCCACTCTCTCCTAGCCCATAAAGTTCTTGCTGGGAAATCTCCCTGATAGCCTTATGGGAGCTCCCTTGTAGGTTTTTTTTTTCTTCTTTTGTTGCTTTTAAGATTATCTCATTGTCTTTGACTTTTGATTATTTTATTATAATGTGTCTTAAAGAAAATTTCTTTAAGTTGATTGTGTTTGATGTCCTACAAAAGCTTCATGAACTTAGATATCCAAATCTTCATCCAGATTTGGGTAGTTCTCAGTCATTATTACTTTAAATAAACCTTCTGCCCCTTCTCCCTTTCTTCTCCTTCTAGAACTCAAGTGAATCAGGGGTTGTTCCTTTTGATGGTATCTCATAGAACATGCATTCTTGCAATCTTTTTCTCTTATTCTCCTCAGACTGGATAGTTTCAAACTTTCTGTCTTCAATCTCATGGATTCTTCCTTCTGCTTGATCAAGTCTGTTGTTGCTCTCCACTGCATTTTTCATTTCATTCATTAAATTCTTAATTCTTCAGGTCCAAAACTTGATTTTCTTCTTTTTTTTTATGATTTCTTTTTGTTAAACTTCTCATGTTATTCATGTATTGTTTTCTTGAAATCACTGAATTATCTGTGTTTTCTTATAGCTCACTGAGTTTTCTTAAAACAGCTACTTTGAATTTTTTACCAGGAAAATCACAGATCTCATTGGTTTTGAGTTTGGTTATGGGAATACTGCCATAATCTTTTGGTGATGTCACATTAGCTTGATTTTTCATGTTTCTTGGAGTTGTGTGCTGCTGTCTCTGCATCTGAAGTAACAGTCATCTCCTCCAGTCTTTACTGGAGTAATGCCTTCCTTCAGCCCTGCTAGAGATTCTGAGAATTTCTTAGACTTTCTATGGATACCTCTGCTCCAAGCTTCTTGCTCCCTTTTGTGGAAGAGATCCTAAGCTTATAGGCCTATCTTCGTCCTACAAAACAACAAGTTGAGTCCTGACAGCTTCTCTTTTGTTTTCTCAAAGGTGGTGCTACAGCTGAAGTTTGTGGTCTCTCCCTAGCTCACAGATTTGGGCCTGCTGCATATGCTTATTTGTCATCTTCCAAAGCTCACTCTCGCTACTTCACAAAAGAACAAACAGAAAGCTGGCCACACGGTGGGGGTGGATGGCACAGCACACAGGGAATGGGGGTGCCCATGGGCCTGTTGAGGGGGATCCATGAGTGGGGCTTTCCCAGCAGCTAGTGGGCAGGCTTCTTGGTGGAGTACACCATGCAGTAAGGGACGTGTCCTCTTAATGTCCTCAGAGTTAATGTGTCACTTTCTCAGACTTCTGCCTCCCAATCCTGGAATTCCAGATTTAGTACCGGGGCCAAAGAGAAACAAGTACTTTTAGCAGCATTTACACAGTTGGGAAATGTGGGTGCTAACTTTCATACTCTCTCTTTTCCCCACTAAAAGATTTATAGACTGAGGAAGATCTCTCTTGGCCCTGGGCTATACCACCTTGGGGAAGGTGTGATGTGGGTAAATTCAAACTGTTCTGATCCACTCTAATGTGTCCAAATGTTTTAGGGTTTTCTTTCTTTCCTTCCTTCCTTCCTTCCTTCCTCCCTCCCTCCCTCCCTCCCTCCCTCCCTTCCCTCTCTCTCTCTCTCTCTCTCTCTCTCTCTCTCTCTAATAAAGTGCTATATCTTAACCTCTGGAAATCTGGACTTCTACAAAGGCTCTCTTGTCCATAGGTAACTGTCTAGGTGTTTTCCAGTGGCTCCCAGACTTCAGTCCAGAGGAGCTAGAACTGGTTCATGGGTCATTTCAGGGTCCATAGCTGGGACAGTGGTCTGTCTGCCTATTATTCAATGCACAGGTGGGCAAGACTCCCACCAGATTCCTTGGTGTATGGTGTTGAATCCTACAGCTCCCACAAAGGCACTTTGTTCATGGATAGATACAGAATATTTGTTGTTGAGGGTGGTGGGGCAAAAACAAGGGATGTCTTATGCCACCATGATTAAAAAAAAAAAAATGTTTTAGGGGCACCTGGGTGGCTCAGTTGGTTAAGCACCCAACTCTTGATTTCAGCTCTGAGCATGATCCCACAATGTGTGGGTTTGAGCCCTCCATCAGTCTCGGCACTGACAGTGTGGAGCCTGATTAAGATTCTCTCTCTCTCTCTCTCTGCCCCTCCTCGGCTTCTGCTTTCTCTCTCTTCCAAAATAAACTTTAAAAAATGTTTTTAATCATATAAAAAGATTAATGATTAAAATTCTAAACACAAAGAAAAAATAACAAAATATTTCCAAACTAGGCCCAAATAGTTTCCATCCCCAATGGGAAAGAAAAGTATTGCTATAGACAATCAATGTATTTTACTGTCTTGACTTCAGTGGACAAATGCTGTCCTAAGTAAGAGAAAAAACAATGGCTTACCCTCCCCATCCTGGGCCACTGCCCCACTTTGCTGGCCTTTATACCAAATTTCTTTAGGGCAGATCTTAATAATGAAACCTCTGTATTTTGATTAACACCCACATCTTTATCTGTTGTAACACAGCCTTTGGCCCACCCTTCCCCTGAATTTGTTCTTTGGAAATCCTTTTTCTTGTGATTAAAACTTCTCAACCCCTGCACAGTGTTTAACCCTAAGGTCACTCTCTCCCAGTTTGGATTCTATTAATACTTTTTTCAAAAAAATTTTTTAATTTTTTTTTTTAATGTTTTATTTATTTCTAGGAGAGAGAAAGAGACAGCATGAGCAGGGGAGGGTCAGAGAAAGAGGGAGTGACAGACTCTGAAACAGGCTCCAGGCTCTGAGCTGGCAGTCAGCACAGAGCCCGACGCGGGGCTCGAACCCACAAGCCGCGAGATCATGACCTAAGTGAAAGTCAGACGCTTAACTGACTAAGCCACCCAGGCGCCCCCAAAAAACTTTTTAAACATTTTATTTTTTTTTTTAAGTAATCTCAACATCCAACATGTGACTTCAAGCCTGAACTCTGAAGCCCAAGATCAAGAGTCACATGCTCTACCAACTGAGCCAGCCAGGCGCCCCTCTAATCTTTCTGATCACTCAGTCTGTCTCTGTTAGCTCCCTAAAACTGGGTACTACTCATGGTCTTGACTGTCCTGATCCCTCTTTTCATCTTCTCCTTCTTCTCCCTTAAGTATTTCATCCACATTTGTGTGTCCCAGTTATCTTTAACTAGCACTCCAGTATGGTTGCTCCCAGATCCAACCTCTCTCCCAAAACTCAGTATTTTGAATTTCCAGCTATCTGTTAGTCTCCACATGATCTGGTTAAGCATAATGGCTCTTTTAAACAGACAGATCCATCCCCAGCTGTGTACCCAGCAATACACACAAGCAGTCCCTCTAAAACCCTCACTTTATTCACCACTTTAGGCCACTTACCATGGCCTGCTTTGAGCTGTACTGTCTTAATTTTTCATCATTGTGCATTTTTCTTCCCCTTGGCTGGATTCTTGGCAAAGATTCTCTGGCTAGGTCTGATTATCTCCTCAAAATAAATCAAGGTCTTCCACTAGCCTGCTGTCTTTGCTTATTGCATAAACTTGCCCGGTGGAAGAACTTCTATAATTGATAGTGCATTTCACTGCTCATTCTCCCTCAAGCAATCAAGACCAAGACCCACCTACACTTGAAACGGGGTCAGTACCTTCCTCCAGACACCTGCTTGCCCTCTTGTACTCCTTTTGTGTCTTACTGGCTCTCCTATCCACACCAATTCCAAGGCTAAATGAAATCTCAGTTGATTCCTCACTCCTTTTTCTCTCTTTATGTGGTAAGACTTATAACATAAAATTTAGCATTGTAACTGTGTTTAAGTATACAGTTCAGTAGTATAAAGTATACTCAGATTGTTGTGAAACAGATCTCCAAAACTTTTTCATCTTGCAAATATGAAGCTCTATACCCTTTTCCCCCTTCTATATTCCCTTCCTCTCTTTAAACCTGAAAATAAACTGTTTTGCAAATCCTGTTGATTCTTTCTCTGTAATGCCATAGAGAATTCTAAGATTCAGCGGGATACAGGATCTGAAAAGTCCCCAGACACAATTTTATTATGTCAGGGTAACCTCTAAAATTTTCATATTCAGTGGATATCTGGTATAGTTTACAGACATCAACAGACATCAAGACAATCATACCATTTTTGAACATTTACTGTGAGCGGAAGTTCTGCTTTATGTTGCACTAAAATCTTTCTCGCTCTTATTCTCTACCACTGATGCTAACTCTGCCCTCCACAGAATGAAATTATTCTCTTGCTCATGAAATTCCTTCAAACATTTACAGAGCATTATAGTCTCCCAAATATCCCTCCCAAGGTCTCTAAATTCATAAGTCTTTCAAGCAGTCCTTGTATAATATCATTTGGGGTCTTCAGTCTCTCTCAAAATCTGTAACCTGAAAATGAACTCAACTTCATAGATATAGTGTGACCCGGGAAGAACAGAATGAGATAATCACCTTATGTCTTTCTAGACATAGTTACAATACTGCTATTGAATATAATATCAACTAAATCCCCCACACCTTTGAATTTGTGGTATTAGGCTAATACAAGCCTAATACTTGTCATAAAGCCAAGATAAAGAATTTTTTTCTTTTCACTCAATGAATTTTCAGCTTGCTGCACCTCAACAGGGTAAAGTATTTATTAACAGCTACTGCAGACTGAAAATATGCACACACTAAAATACACCCACAAAATATTTACTTAAAAGGTAATGCTAGTTCATAGCAGCACTCTCAACAATAGCTAAAACATGGAAAGAGCCTAAGTGTCCATCAACAGATGAATGGATCAAGAAGATGTGGTTTATCTATACCATGGAATACTACATGGCAATGAGAAACAATGAAATCTGGCCATGTGTAGCAACATGGATGGACCTTGAGGGTGTTATGCTGAGCGAAATAAGTCAGGCAGAGAAGGACAAATATCATATGTTTGCACGTATAGGAGGATTAGGAGGAACTTGACGGAGGAACAAGGGGGAGAAGAAGGGGGAAAATGGTGGGGGAAAGGGAGAGAGGCAAACCATGAGAGACTCTTGAATGCTGACAAAAACTGAGGACTGATGGATGTGGGGGGAGGGGGATGGGCATGGAGGAGGGCACCTGTGGGGATGAGCACTGGGTGTTATGTGGAAACTAATTTGACAATAAAATATTTGTAAAAACAATAAAAAAAAAAACACACAAAAAAGGTAATGCTAAAGTGCAGATCATATCAGAGTTTACTGTGTTTCCTTTACTCACATCCAGGGTTAGTTTCTACATCCCCAATCTTGCTTTAGTCACCTCCTCTCTATCTCCATCATCATGGTTTTCTGTTGCCAACCTCAACTATTGTTTCCAATCCTTTCATTCACAAGCTGACAGATTACTCTTGTTTAATAGCACAGAGCTTTCATTGTGACTTCAGTAACCTGCCCTTACTAGTGTTCCACGCTGCTGAGTAAAGCCAACCTACTTATGCCAGCATTCAATAATCATTCCTTTTCTCTAAACAAATCCCACAACTGCAGTAAGGCATAGTTCCCAGGAGTACAGACTATACCACGAATATGCAATATGCATTAAACACATATATTGTACATACAGGACATACAGATCCCTTCGTCCTTATTGATAAGGATTCTCTTCACTCTCTAGGGCAGCCACACTTTGCTGCCTGCTTCCCTTCAGCAACTAAAATAAGCTTATCAAGAAATGACTACCCTATGATCCAGCAATTGCACTATTAGGTATTTATCCAAAGGAGACAAAATTACAGATTTGAAGGGATAAATGCACCCCGACGTTTACAGTAGCATTATCAACAATCACCAAATTAAATAGAGAGCCCAAATATCCATCAACTAATGAATGGATAAAGATGTGTTGGGGCACCTGGGTGGCTCAGTCAGTTAAGCATCTGACACTTGATTTCAGCTCAGGTCATAATCTTATGGCTTCATGAGTTCAAGCCCACTTTGTGGGCTCAGCGCTCACAGTACAAGGCCTTCTTGGGAATCTTACTTTCTTTCGGCTCCTCCCCTGCTTGCATTCTCTTGTGTCTCAAAAATAAATAAACTTAAAAAAATAAAAAAGATGTGGTGCATATATACAATGGAATATTTTTCAGCCATCAAAAAATTGAAATCTTGCCATTTGCAACAATGTGGATGGAGCTAGAATGTATTATGCTAAGTGAAATACGTCAATCAGAGAAAGACAAATACATGATTTCAGTCACATACGGAATTTAAAAAACAAAACAGATAAACATAAGGGAAGAGAAGAGAGGGAAACAAAACCACAAAAGACTCCTAGTGACAGAGAACAAACTGAGGGTTGATGGAGGGAGAAGGAAGGGAGATGGGCTAGATGGGTGATGGGCATTAAGGAGGGCACTTACTGTGATGAGTAGTAGGTGTTGTATGTAAGCGATGCATCACTGACTTCTACTCTTGAAACCATTATTGCACTGTATGTTAACTAAAATTTAAAAAATTCTGAAAACAAATAAAGACAACCCATAGGATTTGTTACACCAGGTTTATTGGGCTTATTAGCTCTGGTCTCTCATCCCAAATTACGTCTAATGAAATTGATAATAAAGTCCAAAGTTTTTCTTGTTCAATTTTGTGCCCAGTGATAAGCTACAAAGTACCCTTTATGTTTGATTTCTTAACACCAAACACTTTCTTGATCAAAATTAAGCCATGAAGAATTCCTATAATTTCTCTACATTCCATCTGGTGCAGAATTCCATCTGAGGAGTGAGGGTTAAGTGCATGGATAACAGCAGTATTTTAACCCACAAAAAGCTCATCGCTGAGAGACTAAGTGTTTTTGGGAAAATAAAAGTCTCTCTGGTCTTCATCTTCCTAATTAATAAAATAAAATAAAAGTTATCTTAGCAGATAACTGCTGAGGTTCCTCCAAGTACTAATACTCTGTGATTCGTTCTGAATACTAGTCTCTAGGGGAAAAAATTACAAATACATACATACATATATATATGTACGTATTTATATATGTGTGTGTGTGTATATATGTATGTATGTATTAGGATATATTATATATATATATATATCTCCAGCAGCTCCATTAACACAGATAGCTTTGGTAAAATCTAAAAACAGCTAACTCCTCTCCATGAGAAAAACTATCAACAAAGCAGAGTAGAAGAGATTGCATGTAGATATAGGACACAAATGAGGACCATAATGAATGTAAAAAATATAAAAAATGATTAACTCTTGTAAGAAGCATCAATTAAGTTGGCATGAATTCATCAAGAAGTGCTGTATGTCAAATGCTTTCACAGTTCTCCAAAGGAAGAATCTTCTGTTATCAGTAAATTAACATTGCAATAGACCCTCAAATAATCACACCTATTCTTTAGTATGCATATCATACAGTCTAGGCTAGTAATACTATTATTAAAACCACTCTTGTGGGTGGCGGGGTGGCTCAGTCGGTTAAGGATCACACTCTGGCTCAGGTCATGATCTCACGGTTCGGTTGGTGAGTTTGAGTCCTCCATTGGGCTCTAAGCCTGCTTCAGATTCTGTGTCTCCCTCTCTTTGTGCCCCTCCCCTGCTTGCACTGGGTCTCTCTCTCTCTCAAATTAAACATTAAGGGGGAAAAAAAAGCACTCTCTCAACACAAGTTTCTTTCAAAAGAGCAGTCTTCAAAATCATGGGCTTATTTTGACAGATGTTTACCCCAAGCAGTGACTCCTAGCCTAAATTATAGAAGAGTGGGCAAATGATTGAAGCAAAATGATTGCAAAGGAAAAAAAGGCTATGGGAACGGCTTTTATAAGAGAATAGGCGTAATGTGGGCACAGTGAATCTGGATG
This sequence comes from Proteles cristata cristata, assembly GCA_017311185.1. Classification (NCBI taxonomy): domain Eukaryota; kingdom Metazoa; phylum Chordata; class Mammalia; order Carnivora; family Hyaenidae; genus Proteles; species Proteles cristata. The sequence continues at coordinate 78,401 of JAESUZ010002548.1, read as the reverse complement.
TAAGTGGAATATTACTGGCCAATAAACTCCTTGTAAGCAGGGGTTACATCGCACTGAGCTTCTTATCACCACCAGCAGTCTGGGTGGAAGGCACATAAAGAGGGTAGCTTTGAAATGACTGACCATTGAGTCTAGGCTTAACAGCCAAGAGATTACTGGGGTTCTGGCATCAGAGAGTACAGATTTATGAAGAAATACAAGAGCAGGAAAAGGCAAGAATATTGTCAGCACAAAGGCTGAGACCCTGGCATCCCAAATACCAACAAGGTTCACCACACCCCAGAACTGGGTTTTAAGGCGGCAGGTAGGTTTATGGAGGAAAGATGGCAGTCACAAGCAACTATAAAGGAGTCTCAAGGAAGTCAACGATTTAGACTGTGAAATTGCTGATGCCAGGAGAAAAAAAGTAGAGACGGGAGAGACAATCTAGATGTCAAAGACAGAAGTAGACACAGAGGCCTGGAGAGAAATCAGGCTGCAGAGAGAATGCTTTAGGCTGACAGCCAGCCAGTGCAGAACCAAGGATGGTGACTGGGATGGAACAACAGTCTGAAGTCATATCCCCTTACCCACCTTCCCGGGTCTGGTGGTCCCCTAAAAACGTCTGCCCCCAGCACACAAGTTGTGGGGGGAAGCAAAGTTTTGTTTGTTGTTTTTTACCTGTTACCTTTTATGATTTAGTTTTTATAATTTACATTCAAGTTAGTTAGCATACTGTGCAACAGTGATTTCGGTAGATTCCTTCATGCCCTTTATCCATTTAGCCCACACCCCCTCCCACAACCCCTCCAGAAACTCTCTGTTCTCCATATTTAAGAGTCTCTTATGTTTTGTCCCCCTCCCTGTTTTTATATTATTTTTGCTTCCCTTTCCTTATGCTCATCTGTTTTGTATCTTAAAGTTCTCATGAGTGAAGTCATGATATCTGTTTTTCTCTAATTTTGCATAGCATAATACCCTCCACTTTCAACCATATAGTTGCAAATGGCAAGATTTCATTCTTTTTGATTGCTGAGTAACACTCCATTGTGTATATGTGTTACACACCACATACACATATACACACCACATCTTTTTTATCCATTTGGGCTCTTTCCATACTTTGGCTATTGTTGATAGTGCTGCTATAAATGTTGGGGTGCATGTGTCCGGGAAGCAAAGTTTTATTTAACACGAAGGGTGAGGGGACATACATGAAAGCAGGTGGGCATATGAAAAAGTTTGTTCATAGTACAAGTATAGTGGAAAGGCTAAGTGGAGGGCAGCCCGGGCCCAGGAAGAGATAACAGGGTTAAGAGCAAGAGGAGAATGAAAAATTAACTGCAAAGTATGGCAGTGACTGGAGAAGACTTCTTTTGGTTGTCCTGATACTGAAGAATGCAGAGTGTTCACCAATCCTGGAATTTCAGCTGGAGCACTGGCTTGAAAATGATACTGCAAATTTCCCCAGAGATCACTTAGAACTCAAAGTAGCTTCTCAAATTTTTCATGTAGGGAGTGGTGTGATGAAGGGATGACTAAGAATCTAAAACTATTGTTTCCCTTAAATCTGTTTGAAATTCTTATAATTCTACAACTGGTGGCTTTTATTTATCAACATAGAAGATTAAATAAAATTCATATTTCAAGTTAAAATCTAACTTCCAAAACAGTCTGGGCCTATTAAATACCTCAAAACTAGTAACTTTGGTTTTTATCTCCTCTATATTTATATCCTGAAGAAAATGCTAAAGGTATTTGTGACTTGGGACATGGTTAAAATATGAATGACACTGAAAACACATGGTAAATAAAAGCATCTACAATCCAGCATTATCCAAACAACTCTATACAACTTCCAATTAAGTGGGAATGTCTTCTTTTTTTAGGTTTGAAGCAAACATAATTTCATATAGCTTTTAGCTAAGAAAATAACCATTCAAGAACACAACAAAGGCTGATGACAGTCCAGAACACCATGCCTCAGCATGCAGATCACTTCCCTGGCCAGTCTGGTTGCCCTGCACTGTCCAGGACTTGAAGAACATATCACTACATGCCTTGGTGAAGCGGAGTGGACCCGTGTGACAGGCTGTGACTGCCAGCGTCATGCTGCTGAAGCCACGAGAGCAGCAGCATTTATACCTTCCCTGCCCAGACCTTCTATCCTGCCTACTTGGTTTCTCACATTTTTACTGTCTTTAAAAATGTGATAGTATGAAAACATAACAAGTTCATATAAGAGATTTCCACGGAACATCTTAATTCTTTCATTACACCTGTATAACTTAATTTAGTTACAATAAATACCAGAGAGCTCTTTATTGATCTGCAAGAGACAAGAATAAAGCAGATCTTATGTTCAGAATCTCTGGTGAGTTTTCGAAGGACAGCAGTGCTCCAGTCTCTGAAATGCAGGCATACTTTGGATCAGAAAGTACCCTGAGATTAATAAGCAAGCCTTCTTTCCTTGCCCATCCTTTCTCTCTGCCAGCTCCCCTCTCTCCTCCCTTCTTCTTTCTTGGTGTGTAAGTATGTCTGTATGAACCCATCTATTATTGCTCTGTATTCCTTCCTTCCTTTCTTTCTTGCCTAGAAAGGCCTGTCACAGGCCCTACCTAGCCCACTATCTAGGACAGAAAAATGAAAAAGTAAAGTATTTACTTTCTCAGTTGCCATTATCCCCCTCTGCCCTGCCAGATTTTTTCACCTGCTGGATGGTTTGAACTTGAAAGCCACTGAGGAATTTGGGCAGATGCATAAGTTCTTGAATTGTACAAAGAAAGAAGGGTAGGACTAAAAAACAATTATTAGTTTACAAGAGGAAAAAAGACAGTTCCCTTCCTGCATGGACTCCTGACCTCATCACCTCCTACTTGCTTAAGATATAAACAACAATCAGATTATATTCACTAGGAAGAACAACTGTCTTTTAGTATTCTACTGAATTACGTATTTTAGAAAGTTTGTTATTAATATACCAAAGTATATGGAAATAGTTTCATTATATGAAGTCGGTCACTCCAGTTTTATTTCTTTAAAATTATAAGAGTGAGGGGCGCCTGGGTGGCTTAGTCGGTTAAGCGTCCGACTTTCGCTTGGGTCATGATCTCGCAGTTCGTGGGTTCGAGCCCCGCGTCGGGCTCTGTGCTGACTGCCAGCTCAGAGCCTGGAGCCTGTTTCAGTCTGTGACTCCCTCTCTCTGACCCTCCCCTGCTCACACTGTCTCTCTCTCTCTCCTAGAAATAAATAAAAACATTAAAAAAATAAAATAAAATTATAAGAGTGAAATACATAGTTAATATGACAGAATGGCATACAACTCAAATAATACATATTCAAATAATATAAGAATATGCAAAAATTCATCAAGATGTAGACTTACCATTTGTACTCTTCTATATATACACATTAGATTTCATTAAAAATAATAACATAAAAAATAGTAACAGAGGAGGGGGACAGTTAAAACAGAGGGATATATAGTTGAACAAGATTTTCCATGAATTATAACACTTAAAGCTCAATGATGAACACTATTCTATTTTTATATGTGTCACAGTTTTTCATAATAAAAGATGCTGTAAAATGTTATAAACTCAAGCAAATATAACATTTAAATGCATGGTATAAAAACAGGATATCCTTTAAGACTAGACTTTGATTTAAAACACAGTACATTAAAAGTTAAGAATTGGGGCGCCTGGGTGGCTCAGTCAATTGAGCATCTGACTCTTGATTTCAGCTCAGGTCATGAGCCTCACGTTGAGCTCCACACTAAGCATGGAGCCTACTTGGGATTGTGTGTGTGTGTGTGTGTGTGTGTGTGTGTGTGTCCTTCTCCCTGTTTCTCTCTCTCTCTAAAATATTAATTAATTAATTAGTTAGTTAAAAGGCACCTGGCTGGCTCCGTTGGTAGAGTTGATCTCAAGAGTTATGAGTTCAAGCCCCACATTGGGCATGGAATCTAGCTTAAAAAAATGTTTTTTCTTCATAATGTTGCTGAAAGTGACAATAAACTCTCCATGAAAACATCTTTGCAAAATTATGAAGGACTTACAAACTAAGACATAGAGATGTTCAAATTCTGGCAAAGATTTTCATATTTTGTACTATACAGTAAATTTAAGATTTTAAATACGAGAAAGAATTAAATCTAATAAAAACCTCCTAAATACACAGAAAATGAGTTGGTTCTGATAGAAACCGAACTAAGAGTTCCAGTATATCATGTGAATTATGCGTGGGCATCTTTTGCATAAACCCTGCTTTACTCATTCTGTCCCCAGCCCCTCTCCCTACCTCTTAAAAGTCAGTAATGTGCATGAAGTGATATGAGACAACGAGCTGCCCAAGAAAGATATGTTAAACAGTGATTGTTTCCTGCAGAAAAAAATCATCCAAAAATATACAAGCCTCCTTCATTCTCCCAATATAAATTACTTATAACAGGCACATTATGTCTAGAGTTAATGGATCTTACAGATTTAGAAGGAAAATTTTCTATTTAGCTGAAGAACAGCTGAAGAACACTGGAACACATCACTGAATCCAAATTTGTCTTTGGTTGTTCTTAAAATGCCTCATCCCACTCAAAAGGATTACATGAATATCATTATATATGACAGGCATTCCCCAACTTACAGAAGGGTTATGTGCTAAAAGTTCATCTCTAAATAAGCTTTCTGAAATTCAGATCACATTTTCCCACTGAAAGAATTTTATAAAGGGTATTCAGTCAGTTCAGTCAGGCCACCCTAAGAAATCTATAAAGTTCAAATTTACTGGACCTTTTATGCTTCTCTGCAGCATTGTGGGTTTTTTCTTTTCTTTTTTCCAACTAGCCACCTTACCATTATTTCTTTGAAAAATGCAACGGGAATCTAGGAATACTCCTCTCCAAAGCTTTGTGCTTGCACACACAGAAGCGCGTGCGCACAAACACACACACACATACACACACACCTTGCCCAGGTCTATGAGCCACAATGTCCTTTACCCATCAGAGTAAATACAATATAGACAAGGGGCTCTCGCATTTGAAGGCTGAAGGAAGTTAGGATTCTGATCTTACTGGGTCTCACAAGTATAGGACAGAGATGGTGGGGTGCAACTTCTACCAGGCTTACCTTTTCAAAGAGGATATAAAAAATTAGAAACTTCCTAATAATCACTTTTAATATGCATCTATTAAATGCTTATAAACTCAGAGCAAAATCAATTCGAGGTGACTTTTGTGTTCTTTAGCTACACCCAAAGCTGTAACAAGAAATCTCCTGGATTGGAGAGATGGGGGGATCAGAAGGTCCTACACAGCAACCAAAGTGATGGCCTCCTTGACAAGAGCAAGGGGCTGCCTTCTACCACAGGACAAGGTGCCAGCAGGAGGTCTTGAGAACTACTGTCTAAGAGAAAGTTGCCTGTATCTGAGATGTACTTTTCCACTCTGCCCAAAGACAACTAGATTTCTTCCACCTTGAGAATGTTTAAGCCACCAAATTGTTCTCCTGGGTACAAGAAAAAGGTATAAGAAGCCACAGAAATGAAATGACTTAATTTCATATGCAAATATTGTCTCATGCCTGTTAATTTGACAGTTTGAAAGAAAAAGATGTAGGGATTCAATACTTGCATGAAACTGCTATTCTATTCTTTAGGCCCATATCAATTCATAAAGCTTTTTTAAGGCCAGAATTTTATAAGCATGCTTTAATTATGCAGTGATACATGGTAAGACTTTAAATGTATTTTTATAAAGTTCAGATCCAGAAACATGACGTAACTTTTCAAAAATCACTACAGAATCTTCTCAGAACTCAGAGTTCCAGATTCCTCCCTGTCCCAAACTCAGCTGAGGGCTACTCTACTTGCCTGCATAGGTGTTGGCTTTGTTCAGGAGGTCTGTGCATGCATGCATATCAGCAAAAGCCCGAATTCCTAAGCAGTTGACAGGGTGAAGCTGAGATTCCAAAAATTCACAGCAAGTCTTCTTCACATCCTGTAACTGTAACAGCCCAGCTGCTGGGAGAAGTACCTGCAACATCCAAGGAAGTAGTTAGGCAGGTGGGTGAAAGAACAGTCACTACTTACCACTCCTAGATGGGGCACAGCAGGTGCAGCCAGACCTTACTATCTGCATCCAGACCCAAACACTCCATAGGAAAGGAATCAGCCAAAAGGGTGATGCCCCACATTCCCCATAATTTCTACAGTATCTTTCAAAGATCTCTTCTTGGTCGTAAGAATAGAAGAGACAGCAGGGGCGCCTGGGTTAAGTGTCCGACTTTTGCTTAGGTCATGATCTCGTGGTTCGTGGGTTCGAGCCCGGCGTCGGGCTCTGTGCTGACTGCCAGCTCAGAGCCTGGAGCCTATTTCGGAGTCTGTATCTCCCTCTCTCTCTGACCCTCCCCTGCTCACACTGTCTCTCTCTCTCCTAGAAATAAATAAAAATATTAAAAAAAAAAAAAAGAATAGAAGAGACAGCAGATCATATTAGATTAATGGTTCTTTTTATAAGCATAAACCAAATGCAACTTTGAATTTTAAAAATATAAATTATTAGGATGCTAGGGGGTGCTATGGTTCAGTGAAAAGGTTTTTTCCCCTTAATTCAAGCAGTCATGAGCTTCAGCGATGTGTAGGGAAGGCATGAGCCCAAAGTAATACATATCACAACAAAGCCTCATTTGTTCTCCCCCTATCTGAAGAGCACAACAAACTGCTTTCCTTATGAGGACAGAACAGTTTTAAATTCAACAGGCTCTGTACAGGCAGACAGCCTCTCTCAAATGTAATACATGTGCTAAAAAAGAGAACACAAAAGGTAATTACATAACATGAACTTTTTAATTCGTATTTTTATTTGTAGAACTTCAAGAGATTTTGTATTAATTATAGGTTTTTCTATGGGATTTAACCAGTATCTTGACTATAAATACTATATTCAATACCACAACTACTTCTCAAACAGGTCAATAATGGAAACGTTTTTTCTTGTGAGTTACTGTGAAGCTATGTTAAGTAACCCATCTGAAAGTCAAATTAAGTGGGAAAACTTCATAAAAAACGAAGTTCTTGAACATCTGCTGCTCTTTTAAGAAAGGCAAAAGAAAAAAATAAGCCTCAACTATTAGAACAATGGTCAATTTTAGAAAAGATCACATTAGCATAAAAAAATAAGTAAAACCTAAGTTCCTTCAGGAATTGACCTTCCTATATGCCAAGATGTAGCCCAAAGAGAAAAGAAACAGTAGTTCTGGAAAGGTTTTATAATTTTCTTGTATCTATGTAATAAGTCCTAAATGTGGAAAAGAAAAGATATGCTTGTGTCTTTCCATAACAGAAACTACTCTATTTTTTTAAAGGAACCACACTTTTAACTTTCAAATCTAAAGGGTGCGTGTGTATTAACCCACATGCATAAAATCAAATGGTCACGATTTAAAGACTGAGAGAATAACTTTATGTTTTAGTGCAACTGTACCAACTAATACCAATTTTCTCTAAAAATATAAACAGTATCTAGGGGGCTTTTCCTTCTGAATTTAAGAAAAGTAAAGTGAAAATAATGCTGTTTCTAGCCAAATCTTTTGTATACTATGTATAGCGTGTTTCATTATGTTATGAGAATGATCTCCATGGAAACCTTTAGTTGTTGATAATTTGCAAATTGGAGGTTTTTCTACACTCGTATAATTGTGCTCTGAAGCAACGTAAAATACGTTCCAAGATGCTTAACAGCACTGCCATTTAATTCAGCAAACACATACAGTTAAGAAAGTGGTCTTCGGTGTAAGATTCAATCTCTGTGAAATTTGCACTAGTAATGATCACCCATCTAATCAGCATTTTCTCAGATACAATATGGTGTGGTAGAGTAGTATTCAAACTGCTTGGTAATAGAGAAAGACAGGAGCTTTGGGGGAAAAACATGGCTGAGCAGAAATGGACTCACTCACGCACTGGTGGTAGGAGTGTACACTGGCTCAAAGCTCTTGAAAAACAATTTGCCCATTTCAATCAAAATTACAATGCACAGGTATGCCTGGGTGACTCAGTCGGCTGAGTAGCTGACTCTTGATTTCTGCACAGGTCATGATCCCAGAGTCGTGGGTTCGAGGCCTGCACTGGGCTTCACACAGAGTATGGAGCCTGCGTAAGATTCTCTCTCTCCCTCTCCCCATCCCCTGTTCACAAGGTCTCTCTCCCTCAAAAAATTTTTAAAAAATACAAATACGCATATTCTCCAACCCAGCAATTTAACCTATTGATACACTAACAAATGCACGAAATCTCACATGCACAAGACATTAATTGGAGCACTTCTGTGGGTAATAGCAAAAGTTAGGGAAAAGCCTAAATGTCCACTGTAAGGAAACCAATTAAACAATATCATCCTTTCAATGGAATACTCTGCAGTCATTCAAAAGAATGAGGAAACTATATGAATGGGACAGTTTCTAAAATACATTCTTCAGTGAAAAAAATTAGTGACTGATTCACACTAAAGTACACATATAGTCCATCACTTATATACACATCCATCTAAAAAAGCAGCTACAGCAACTTTTAAAATTTTTATTTTGCTTCCTTACTTTCAACTTCATCACTACCAAGCCCAGATCTACCTTATCAGGAGACTCGAATTAATAAAACTGTGGAATATATAAACCAGGAATAGAAAAGTTATTCCAATTGTGAGCCATGTAGCTAGAAAGTCATGCATAATTTTAATTCTTAAATGACAATGATGAGTCAAGTGATTCCATGTTTGCAAACAATATATATTAAATACACCTTAAAGGCTAGTCAAATGTATAAGACAAGCTTACTCATAATTTCGTTGTCAGTAAATCCCCTCAAGCTGCCTCAGTTTTATGATATTATTTTACTAGAACTAATTTCAATAGCTCCTAATTATTAATTACATCTAGCTTCAAAAACAATGAGTAATTGGCCCGGGCTTACTACCATGACCCACAGCCACTCATGATGGAAATAGGGACACCGCCAGGGCCACACCAACTTTATGTATTAGACAGACAGCAAATACAAAACAAAAAGTACTCCTAATTTCAGATGAACCACATCTCACAATCAGAACCACGCGGTTGGCAGCCTGTGAGCTGGATGCCTCGGGATCAAATGAAATCAAACCTTCTATTTTGTCCGATAAAGAAACCAAACCATAGAAGAAGCTGGAAGACTTGACCAAGCCATACCACTGGTCAGTGGAAAGCAAAGAGTATAATCAAATTTACCAACTCTTTGGTCTTTCTACTACCTTGAGCCCTATCTGGAGGTGCAGAATGGAAGTGCTTGTCCAAGTTTTAAATCTCCAACACTGCTCTTTTCAGCAAGAGTACTAAAGACAACAATGATTTCAACAACTTATTCTTGTAATTGCTTCCATATACCGAGTAATTACTACATCAGGCACTGTGCTAAGCACTTGGCAGGCAATACTTCATTATCCCCATTTTACACAAGTAAATAGAGAAGGTTGGAGAAGTTGGGTAACTTGCCCAAAGTTCCAAAGGAACAGGTTGAGCCTACTGTGAGAGCAGTATTTAGCCATAGTGAGTTACAATGCTTTTAGGTGGCACACAGACAGACATTCTTACATTAGGGATATGATTGTAAAGTTACCAACTATTTATTTCAATAATATAAATTCTATCTTAAGAACATTTATTTAAGCAAGAATTGAGTCAATGTAGAGAAAAACATTAAGTATTTAATAAAGTGTCAGCAATACAGAATATAGCAAAATCATGGAAGTGTATACAAACTACTAAACTTTAGAAAACTCTGAATTTAAAAAAAAAGAAAGAAAACTCTGAATTGAGAAAGCATATTAATCTTTCAATATCTGAGAGCATTCTGATTCTTATGGTTTTTACACACCACTGAAAAGGAAGGATGTGCTTTAATCTGGGGCTATCACAGTCCCCTGACATATTTTCTAAGAGTGGATAAACTCTACTATTAGTAACAAATGTGGGAAACACTTAGCAATGTAAAGAAGTGGTTTCTTAATTTGCTATTTAGGTCACAAAAATATCTTGGGCATTGTAATTAAGAGGTCCAAAGAATAAATTTATGCCTTTAAAACTAATTTTTCTGAGCTCCCTAGAGCAAAGGTGCAGTTGAATAGTGCTGCTTCTTATATGAAGTAGAATTATGTTGACACAGTAAGCCTCCAGCCACATAGTATTATGACCCAATGGAAATTTCCACTTGCTCCATTTTTCCAAACACTAGTATTAACCCTGAGATTGATGAAAATCACCCTAAGGCGCTCTAAGATCTAAAGTATATTCCAAAATCAAAGAAAAGGCAATCATATTTGCTGTATAATACAAATATTAATGATAAACTCTAAGAATCAAAAAGCGATTAATTCCCACATATAGTACATATACTGAAAGGAGGGCCATACTCCAAAAGCTGAAATATTTCTCTCGATTATGTTAAGCCCTAAGAAGAAATACAAAGTTGGCAGCATGTCTTGGGGCCCAGCCTTTCCCTCTCCTTCCGGTAGCCTCCTCCCTTGTTTCCCCTTTAGTTCTATTCTATCCACCCAGAGCTTGTCCACTTGGATCCTGGTGTTTTCATCATGATTTCTCAGTCCCTTTCAGGTCACTACTAACAGCATCACACCATTTCATCTGCTTTGTAACACTCACCAATGTCAGAAATGATTTTATGTATCTGCTCACATGTCTACTGTCTCTCTCCCTGTAAAATAATATATGCTCTGGAATAGTGGGGTCACATCTGTTTTACCCCCATTGTAACCTCGGGTACTACAAGAGTATCTAGAGGTACAATAAATGAATCAACCTGAATGTAAATTAATGTGTTACTCTCATGGGTATTTATATTTTAAGAGAGATACAAATTTGGATGTCCTTTAACCCAGAAATGCAAACTCTATTTCCAGACTAGACTATATGGGACACCTGTGTCCTACTGCAAATCCTCTTAGCCCCAACTCTTGATCAAGCCACCATTGCAGCAACCAGGTCCAAGGAGACTTTGATCAGCTTTGTAAAAATGTAACTTACCCCTGCCTCATCCCACCTCCTACCAGAACTCTGTCTTCCTAGCCAGGGAATGCACTGGGGACTCACACCTGCACTATCTGGAAGCAGAGGGGACATAACGCTTATGGGCCCACCCTGACCTATGGAGAATGGTCCAAAGAAAGATGATGGCCAGGTGCTTCCTCTCTTTATTCTTAAGCAGGTACTTCTAAGACACACTTCATAAGCCTCCTCAGAAGGTCCTGGTAAGAACAAACATCTTACATTTAGCTGTGACCAGATCTATACCACACTTTGAATTGGTTTTCCCTCCTTTCCAATTCAAATTCCCTGTTCATTCATTGTTGCTCTCTTGGATCACTTTAGAAATAAACTAACTGCATGAAAGCTTGCTTTCAGGAGAATCCCAGACCATTACATTGCACATGGAATAAACTGTAAATGTGAATATACTTAGTTATAAGAATATGAATTATAGTGCTGTTTGTAATATTAAAAATTGAAAAGAACTCAAATGTCCAATAACAAGAGATAGATGAAATAGATTCTGCACTATCAGTAAAATTGATTACTTTGTAAAAGTTAAAAGAGTTACAACAGACACATACCTAATGACCTGGAAAAATATTCCTAATACACTTAATATTAAAGATAATTTCTAAACAAAGTATACAATACAATCCCCTTCTCTGTAAACACACAGACACAACATAGAGAGCACAAGAGGAATATACCTCAATTGTTAAGAGGGATTATCTCCGGTTAGTGGCAGTATCGAGACTATCTATTTACTTCTTTTTATTTGCATTTCCTAAATTTTCAATAATGAATATGCACTGTTTAAATAGTCACACAGTATTTAAAAGAAACTTGGGGAGAAGCAAGCAAAAGACTGCCTTTCTGGATCTCGAACTCCAGACAATATAGCAACGGCAAAGGGAGCTATGTATTTAATAATTATCACCCACTGCTTGCCAGACATTGCCTCAGTTTGACCTGTACTTTGAGTATCAGGAGTCTCAAAGGCCTATGATGATCAAACTGGCATTTTGTAGAGTGTTATGTAGGCTCCACACGTTACTCTTCTTGTTCATGTGAATAGCACTGTCTCCAAGTGCTGCGAAAAACATGAGGCAAAAGAACATGAACAGCTGGGGTGCCTGGGTGGCATAGTTGGTTAAGCGTCCGACTTCGTCTCAGGTCATGATTTCACCGTTCGTGGGTTCGAGCCCCACGTCGGGCTCTGTGCTGACAGCCAGCTCAGCCTCCTTCAGATTCTGTGTCTCCCTCTCTCTCTGACCCTCTCCTGCTCACACTATCTCTCTCTCTCTCAAAAATAAACAAAAGATTTTAAAAATTTTTTAAAAAAAGAACATGACCAGCTGATTAAATAAACTTAAAATCTACCACTTTAGTCAATAGAAAAAAACTATTTTCACCTAGATATGCTGATTTCTAAAACGTGGAGACAATAAAAGCCTGAACACTTTGCACTGCGGAGACACATTCTGCAATGAACAAAAGAAGCAGTGGGGGAGCTACCATTGATGAGAGAAGACAAGTAGAACGCTAGACATGGAAGACACCCGAGACAAACAATTAGCAACCGTGTGACACGCTTACACCAGCTGCACATTTTAAAGTAAGATGCTTTCATCCTACTTCACTTTGTTTGACAAGCCAAATTATACAGAAGATGTTTCGCGTAGACAAGTACACTCCTTCTGCTTGGCTATGAGGATCTGCAATTTATTTTCAGCTTGGGCATTTACTCCATAGCGGGAAATAATTTATGTAGTAAGTCTTTAAATCCAGAGCCATTAGCAGTGTGTTTATTAGAAGAGACTACCAAGGGGTCTGACAGCTCCACAGACAAGATTTCCAGATGTCTATGAAAGCATGCAAATATGAAACAACTCAGTCACTGTTAACTTTACAGTAAGTGCACTGGTAAAAAGCAGGGGTTTTTTAATTAATTCTCCAGCCATTTTATATTCACATCAGAAGCAACTGTTTGTTTACAGAGCAAGGGCCTTGTGTCCCAGGAATGACCTGAAAACAAACAAGGAAACAGCTGTTCAAAGTACACACAGAGGAGGAAGAAATTATCCCCAAACTTAAAGAAGCTCTATGTTGCTGGACCAAAAAAGCCTCACTATGAAATAAAACCTTAACTTTTATTAGCATACATCTTCTAAAATCTGCTTGCAGCCTCCAAATTATAAATAAGTCATATTTCACGAGTTTACTTTTTCAATTGTCTGCTTACTACTCATTTAGTCATAGAAACAGTATTAAAAGTTATAAATCTCAAAACCAACGGATGTAACATTACTACTGGACTGCTGTGACCCTATGGGGCACTGGGTACAGGAAAGAAGGAGAATGAAAGTTTCCTTCCTCTTTTCTGGAGTGCAGGCCTGGGTGGGGGCAGAATTTTGACATAGGAAGTGTTTGCCTTGGCATCCTGCCACCTCATTCACATTTATACAACTCAAAGCCCTAAACCTTGGCCACCAGGAGTCAGCCTGTGCTCTGTGCACCCAGCTATGATTCTCCACACAGATCTGCCTTTCCTGACTAAGTGTTTCATCCTATAAATATACTGACCTCACTTCCTTCCTCCCAACAACCCCCACCCCAAGCTCCATCTCTCAGGAAAACTACTGCCAGCAGAATCAAAATGAAAGCCGTCTTATTATTAATTCATACTAATTGTTAATAACGCATCACCTTCCCGGACAAATCCCTTCCAGGGATATTTAAAGTTTTCAGAGAGGTTCTTATTAAGCAGAATATATCTGTAATTGAGGTCATTTCCAATAGTCTAATAAATGAAGCAAAAACCCAAAAGTGGTATGGAAAGAGGAAATATGTAGGCAATGTGGCTTTCCCACAGGCTGAAAACCACCTGTCCTATTACTACCCTTTTAACAACTGCTTTTTCCATTCTTTTCAACCTAAGTTTACTCTAAAATTTCTAACTTATTCAACAGTGGCACAAATGTATAACAAAGGCAGCACCTACCTTGTCGAGTTGTTGAAAAAAATTAAATGATTGTCTACCATTCAACACAGTGCCTGGCACAGGGCAGAATAGCGCATAAGCTCCAATTCAAGGCATTGCTTCTTGGATTGAATCCAACATTCAATCCCATGACAAGAGAATGCCAGGATTTCCTTTCTCCCTAACAAGATGATGTTCTATGCCAGATCATTTACAATAAGCATAAGGTTGCTTTCTTTTTTGAACAAGTATTCCCAAAGTAAAAGATACAATCCATGACACTTTGGAAAAGAACAAACACACCATATGAAAATGGGAAATATAGGGGCACCTGGGAGGCACAGTCAGATGAACATCTGACTTTGGCTCATTGCTGTCAGCCTGTCAGCACAGAGCCCGCTTTGGATCCTCTGTCCCCATCCTTTTGCCCTTCCCCCGCTTGTGCTCTCCCCAAAATAAATATTAAAAAATAAAATGGGGAATATATTTGATATCCCACTAGTTATTAAATATATATAAATTAAAATAATGAGACCGCATTTTATAACTACTGATACTTTTAACAACATATTTTCAGGTCAAAATATAATAAGCCTTGGCCCCTATCATGTTTTTGCCTTTGCTGTAAACTAGTCAATTCTCTTGGAAAGGAAATAGGCAAGAGGCACCTGGGCAGCTCAAATCAGTTGAGTATTTGACTTTGGCTCAGGCCATGATCTCACAGCTTGTGGGTTTGAGCCCCTCATAAGGCTCTGTGCTAACAGCTCAGAGCCTGGAGCCTACTTCTGCTTCTGTCTCTGTCTCTCTCTGCCCCTCTCCCACTTGCGCACTGTCTCTCTCTCTCTTTCTCTCTCTCAAATATAAATATTTTTTAAAAATTTTTAAAGAAAGAAAATAGGCAATATTCATCAAGAGCTACCAAAAAATACAGAAGTTTAAAGACTTTGCTGCTGGAAGTATGTTCCAGAAAATCTATCCTCAGAAAACAGTTCAACAACTAGAAGAGACTAAATCCATAAATTTTATTTTAGCATTATTTATAAGAGTTCCTAGGGGAAAAACCAGAAACAACTATGGATTTAACAATATGGCAACAATTAAGTGAATTATGTTAAAACATGATGAAACATTATAATCAATGACAATGAAGACTAATTATGGTTTTAAAAAACTAATATTTCTAAGATATTTGCAGGGGGTCCTGGGCAGCTCAGTCGGTTAAGCATCCACCTTTGGCTCAGGTCATGATCTCACAGTTTGTGATCTGACAGCTGTGACAGTGTAGAACCTTGAGTAGGACACTCAACAGACTGAACCACCCAGCCACCCCAAGGCAATCCAAAACTTTAAACACATCTCCATCATCACTAAACTGCAATAAACCCATACAATGGAACACTCAGCATTTAAAAAAAGGAACTAACTACTGAAACATGCAGCAACACAGTTAAATCTCACAAATATTATGTGGTGCCAAAGAATTCAACCTCAAAAGAAAACATTACGTATGATTCTACTTAAATAAAGTTCAATAACAGGCAAAACTAATCTGTTATAACAGAAATCTTATCAATGGTTGCTTGGATTCAGGGGTGAGGAATTTATTAGGAAGAGGCTTGAAGTTACTTATATATGATCAACATCCTGATTTGGGTGTGGTTAATGGGTGTAGTAGCATTTGCTAAAACTTTGAGCAACGTGAACAGTTAAGGTGCATGATGTATGAACAATAGTCCACTAGGAAAAAAATAGTGTTTTAAGCCCACACAAAGATTAACCAGAAGTCAATGGAAGGTATTTATAAATTATGAAACAAAGTTTTTAAATGGAAAATAATAATCTTATTTGCTAGAACCACAAATAATAAACAAAAAAACCATATTAAAATGTATTTATATAACCAAATTTCTATGCTAGTATTTGTAAAGTTATTTTATTTTATTTTATTTTAATTTTTTTTTTTTAAATTTATTTCTAGGAGAGAGAGAGAGAAAGAGAGACAGCATGAGCAGGGGAGGGTCAGAGAGAGAGGGAGTCACAGACTGAAACAGGCTCCAGGCTCTGAGCTGGCAGTCAGCACAGAGCCCAACGCGGGACTCGAACCCACGAACCGCGAGATCATGACCTAAGCGAAAGTCGGACGCTTAACCGACTAAGCCACCCAGGTGCCCCTGCAAAGTTATTTTAAAACAACATCTTTTGTACACATGTTAGTGATACAGCTATATTCTATTTTTGCAAAAAAAAAAATTTTTTTTCATAAATTATATATCCTAGGGAAAGGCACATGTGCATTTAAACCAGATGATCAGAAGGATTTTAATTCTACTAATGTGACAACAGAATTAAGACTTTGGGGTCCAAAAGGCAGTATTTTTTTAAAGTTGTATATCAATAATGCTAGAATTTATAAAACCGTTGGCTTATTTCAAACCAAATATGCCTGACCCACAGATCACTCAACAACTCTAGGCTCTCACCACCTAAACTGGTTTGCAGAAAGGGACCCTGAGCACTGGCAATAACCTGGCACAGATATGCTATGCCCGACACAGGCTCTAAGCCTAAACAACATGATATAAAGGTCAAAATCAAGAAAAAAAAAATCCAGGGTGCTTGGGTGGCCCAGTCAGTTAAGTGTCCAATTTCGGCTCAGGTTATGATCTCACAGTTCGTAGGTTCAAGCCCCAAACTAGGCTCTGTATTGACAGCTCAGGGCCTGGAGCCTGCTTCAGATTCTGTGTCTCCCTCTCTCTCTGCCCCTCCCCCTTTCATGCTCTGTCTCTCTTTTCAGAAATAAACATTAAAATTTTTTAAAAGAAAAAAAGAAAAAGAAAAAAAATCCACCTAACAAGGACTTTGAGTTATATCTAACTTTTCTAACTTTTTTTCCTTGCTCAAATTAGAACACTACTATAAGATGATAGGTCATAATCAGGATGGAGTCATTTTTTGCTCATCAAGATAAATTCCTCCTATATACTACATGAAGCTAATTAAAATATGAATCACAAAATGACTCAACCATGGTCATCTTCAAAGATTATATACTTCAATAATATAAAAACACAAGCACCTTAATCATTAATACTTCTGGGGTACGTAGCTTTTCTTTAAACAAATACTTTAAAAACCACTTCAAGTTTGATGTCTATCTAGTTTCCTAACATTTTTTTTTTTTTAATGTTTTATTTATTTCTGAGAGACAGAGAGAGAAAGACAGCGTGAGCAGGGGAGGATCAGAGAGAGAGGGAGATACAGAATCCCAAACAGGCTCCAGGCTTTGAGCTGGCTGTCAGCACAGAGCCCAACATGGGGCTCGAACCCACGAACCACGAGATCATGACCTGAGCCAAAGTTGGACGCTTAACCGACTAAGCCACCCAGGGACCCCTATAACATGGTCTTATGATGACAAAGCTTCTAGATTTTTCTCAAACTAGCTGACCTCCAATGGCTCTTCCATACTAAATTTTAAATAGTAAGCTTTCATTTATTCTATACTCTTAACTTACACAGAGTAAAACATAATTTAACTGTCATGACTGGAGAACAGATATTCTAGCTGGTTAAAATTATGAGGATTACCAAGTTCAGACTTAAAATATAATAAAATACAATTTAAAATACAATTAACATCAAAATTCAATTGTAAATCATTTTAAATTGTCCAGTAATTACTTTAAGTTTATTTTGAGAGAGACAGAGCACATGCATGAGCAAGCTGGGGGCAGAGAGAGGGGGAGAAAGAATTCCAAGCAGGCTCCATGCTGTCAACCCAGAGCGCAAAGCGGGGTCAATCTCATGAACTGTGAGATCATGACCTGAGCGGAAATCAAGGGCCAGATGCTTAACCTACTAACCCACCCAGGTGTCCCTATAGTAATTATTAATATAAAAGAAATTCACCACTTGGTGCCTCTGGATAATAATAAACTAAAATGATCACTCTCTGGTAAAGTGATAAAATACTAGGTTAACAGTTTTCTGGGTATTAGGGTGTCAGATAAATTCACTTCACTGATGGGATTTCCCATTGTTATCCCATAAACAACTACCGATCCTCAAAGTTTGATTGAATATATTTTTATGTATTTTTTTAAGTTTTAACCTGTTTCTAAGCACATCATCTGCCAAACTCTTTTGGTCACAAAGAACTTACTTTTTTTTTTTTTTTTAAATGTTTCTTATTTATTTCTAGGAGAGAGAGAGAGACAGCGTGAGCAGGGGAGGGTCAGAGAAAGAGGGAGTCACAGACTGAAACAGGCTCCAGGCTCCGAGCTGGCAGTCAGCACAGAGCCTGACGCGGGGCTCGAACCCACGAACCGCAAGATCATGACCTGAGCGAAAGTCGGACGCTCAACCGACTAAGCCACCCAGGCACCCCACAAAGAACTTACTTTTAATCTCATAAGAGAGAGAACATGAGTGGGAAAAACAACAAGCCTTCCATAAACTCTGCTAGGAAAAATGTCACTCTTCCTTGAGCCACCGCACGTCAAACCAATAAAAAAGGGTGTTAGAAATTGGTCCTGCCCTCATGCCACAGTGCTGCCTCCACACTGAACCAAATAAACAGTCTTCTGGGTGGAGAGAAATCTATAGCAAATTAAGATTTATTTTGTTTTTTGGTCACAAATATATTTTCTGATTCAGAATATACAAAATGAGGAAAAGGTTACATGAGACTTTTTTTTTTCTACCCAGTGATCCCAAACAACCTCAGTGGGTTCTTCTTCTTATGGTCTCGAGACTTTATTGCTGCCCCATTTCTTATTTCTACTCAACATTTATAGAGCACCTCAATATCTTTATAAGCTTTAACTGGTATATTTCATAGCATTTCTGTGAGGTGTCAAAGTATTATTAGCCTTACTTATAATAGCTCAAAACAGAAAGGTTAATGTTTCACTCAAGGCCATTCCTGAAGTCAATGGTTAAATTCGAGATTTGAGTTCTGAATTCTAATACAATAATTAGCCAGAGTCCACTAGCCCATGAAAGTTTTCTAGCAGGGAGAGCATCTAAGGGGGGCTTTGTATTATTTTCTGAGTTTCCAAAAGAAATTTAAATATGCAATATTATATAATTAATTTAAATGATTTTACTGAAACTAAAAACATTTACAAAACCGCTCAGTAGATGTTTTTGTTCACCCTCAAGATAATAAGCCTTCTACTGAACTCCTTTGGTACTTGGGCAACTTCTAATTGTGTGGCTGAGAATGGAAAGCAGTCATTCAATCAAGATAACTAAAAAGCAGATCTGGAATGTGACTATAATTTAGGTTAAAACATAACTAAGCATATAGTTATAGTCTCTGTCAGAAAAAAATCATTTTTAAAAAAAATTTTTAATGCTTATTTTTGAGAGACCAAGAGAGACAAAGCGCCTAGCAGGAGAGGGGAAGAGGAAAAATACGACACAGAATTCAGAGCAGGCTCCAGGCTCTGAACTGTCTGCACAGAGCCAGATGTAGGGTTGGAACCCACAAACCGTGAGATCATGACCTGAGCCGAAGTCAGACGCTTAACCAACTGAGCCACCCAGGTGACCGAAAAGAAACCATTTTTAACATAAGTGCAAAATAATTCCTATTATACCATCCCTTTATCGAGACAGGTAAGAATGAATTCCAAATACTGCATCCCGACTCTCTAGTTAAGAATCCTGGCTTCAATGAACCACTATGGCTGGTAATACTCCTTACAGCCTCAGGTGTTTGGGGGTAGAAAAGACAACTAACAGATAATAAAATGTTCAGAAACAGGTTACCTGAAGAGAACTTATTTGTCAGTTTTTCTTGGTACCACACAGGATAGAGAGGCATTGGAATGATAGTCCATTAGGTCCCCCTTAATCCATCTGAAGTAACCTCCCTTCTCTATGACTTCATGCTCACCAAACAATCTTCTGATTAGAAGTCTATTGCTTAGATACTTAGGTCCTAGGAATGATGCACACTATGTACAGTCACTAGAAACACCATTACCCTGTAAAGTAACAGACTGTCAAGACTCTCAGGACAAGGGCCTTGTCTGTCTTACTGGATACTGCATCACCAATGGCAAGAACACTGCTTGGTATAAAACAGATGGCCCATAAATTTTTAATAAATTATTACTGAAAACTGGAATTCATCAGGATCAATCCTGGCAATGGAAAAATGGACAAGCTCAGTATCTTAGAAGTAGGAAAGGGAAAGAGCAAGCCATGTATAAAAAAGAGTAGTGAAATGGTTATTAATCCTTACCTCATCTATATCCTCATCTAGCTAGTGCTGTTAAAAGCCTTGATCTTCAAGTTCAGTCCAATTCACCCCTAAACTAATCCTGACCAAGGCTGCAAAGTTTATTAGGTGCCCAATCAGTGCTTTTAGTCTGTCTTTAATCTTGCTGCCTTAAATGTGCTATGTTCCCCCAAAGCATCCTCATGCTCACCAAGGCACACGGTGAGCCCTAAAGTCTATAGGACTGAGCATGGCCCGGATCCTGGGTTTGCTACCTGGTTCCCTAACAGGAATATATTTTCCCCACGATCCCAAATTTACTTAGCAATGGAATTACAATTGCCTAGCCCTTACCAAGGCTCTTTCCAGACCAGCAAGCATGGGGGCTGTAGACTTGACTCATTGTTCACTCAGGGCAGCTCTTCCTGGATCAAAGATACCGCCATCAGCCCAACGGCAGACATGAGCACCACCACCATGAAGACTTCCTGCTCTCCTGCCTCTGCCACACCTCATTCAGACCTGAATTTGTTACTCATCCTTGAGCACCTTCATTTGGATTACATGCTGCCATGTGTTTAAAAAATTACTTATTGAGTGCTTGCTCTCCAAGATCAGTACCCTTATTCTTGGCCCCATTCATTTCTGGCTCAAGCCTCAATTCCAACTAGCCTTTTAGTGAGGCCCTGGCATGTCTCAGCTCTACATAAACCAGCTCTCTAGTAAGTGATGTCTCACAAGCTCTTACATAAGAAAGAACAGAATTTATCCTCTTATTTCAGACAAGAAAGTGAGGCTCAGAGAAGTTAGAACTTTAGACAAAATCACATGGTATTTTAACAGCAAAGCCAAGGTCCACACTCTATTCACTACGCTTTGTTCCTTATTTTTTGTAGTATCAGGACCTAGCACAGGGCTGAAGACTTAGCAGATACTCCATCAGTCTGCTTAATGGATAGGGTATCTTCGATATCCATTTTAAAACAAATATCTACCTAATGGGAATCTCATTTCAGTGTTAATCTACACAATGCAAACACACAGCAAAAGCACTTGTTTACCAACCTCTGCTTCACCTGCTCACTCGATTAACCAATTCTCCCATGCCTCTGTACTCTCCAGTGTGTTTGCACACTTCTGCCCCTCCAGCTGAGTTGCATTTTACCAACTCATACATTTTGGATTTGCTCCCAAGTCTATTTATGACACTTGCACTTGTTATTGAAATTACATAATTTAAAAAAATTTTTAATGTTTATTTTTGAGAGAGAGAGAGAGAGAGAGAGAAAGAGCGCACACCTGCAGGGGAGAGGCAGAGAGAGAGGAAAACATAGAATCCGAAATAGGTTCTAGGCTCTGAGCTGTCAGCACAGAGACAGATACAAGGCTTGAACTGACAAACCGGGAAATCATGACCTGAGCCAAACTCTGACACTTAACCAACTGAGCCCACCCAGGTGACCCATGAAATTACTATAAGTTAAATAAACATAAATAATCCAATGAAATGTAAACGTAAAACGAGAGCTGTTTCTACGAAAACCAAGCTGACTGTTTTAGAATGACTTGATCAACGTGTTACTGCAAAAAAAAAAAAAAGTTTCTCAAATTATACATAGGGAGAAGGAAAGAAAAATTGTGTAATTCAAAGATGACTTAGCACTGAGATTTCAAGTGTCTCAGCTCTTGCTGTACTTTTTTAAAAACTAAAAATAGAGTTGATCCATCATTATGTCGTCATATGTGCAAAAAAACGTATAGCTCTCCAAGCAGCTGACCATACTAAGTTTTACAACGAAAAATTGGCATACAATTGTGCAGTTGCATGTTTTAGGTTAAAATAAAATATTTGGGGTACATGTGTATCCTTTTTTGATGATTTCTCCACTTGAACAATATTTTGTTGATTACGAAGTCACCCACGTCAACAAGTCTCCCGCTGTGAATGCCCCTCCCTGTGATGTCTTCGTTTTAGGACTGCCTCACTGGTAAAACACTATAGAACAACATACTGTCAGCACTTCTGGTCTGAAACAAACAGAAATAGCCTGCCCTACACCACCAACAAAATGGACACACTATGTTTAATTTTCTACTGTACTGAGATTGTGTAAATTACTCTGGTGTGTTTATTGCCAAAAGTTAATTTTAAATGTCTCTTGAAAAACTCATTTAAATTCTGTTCCTTTTCTAAAAGGATTGGATTTTCTAACTCAAACAATTTCGACTCATGCAACATATAAGTTTCCTCAACCGTTTAAAACTATCCATTCACAATTATCAGACGCTTAAGTTCTGATAAAAGTTCTAATGCGGACAGAGCTTGTAGATGAACACTCATAATATTAATTTGGGAATAAGAGCACTTACTTACATTGGCACTGCCTATTCACATCCTTACCTTTGTTTTTCACACTTACATCAAGTGAAAAAAACTCTTAGCTAATTTTAGCAAGACAAAACAAATACCCAAAAGCTGAGAAGTCAAATTGTATATAATAAAACCACAAATTTAGCAATGAAGTAAATGCTTATAAAAATTCAAGCTGCTTTTAGGATTCTCCAAAAATGTTGATCAACACAAAGAATGAAGGAAAGTTAAAACTTCAACAATTTTTGGACAATGAAAAAAATATTTTTAGTTATAAAGGTACTTTTATTTTCAAATTTATAAGCAACACTAGTTCATGACACCTTAACAGTTGCTGTATGATAATTAACTAATTACTTAACCTTCTTGAGCTTCCTTAATTGCAAAATGGAATAAAACCCACCTAAAAAGGTGATGAATATCAACAGAGATTTATGGAAAATGCCTAGCACATAATTGAAAATAAACTCATGTGAAAACCTTCATATATATTTCCAAGTATTCCTAACAGTGGGAGAGTGAGTGAGACAACAAAGTACATGAATTCTCTAAAAGTATATGTATATATGCATAACTCTGTGTATAAATGGTTATATGTACTTTACTTGAGAAAGGGTCCATAGTTTTTTATCATATTCTCAAAGGAATCCATGATGACCCCAAATTAAAAAAAAACTACTTTATAATAGCCCTTGGCTTTATTTTCTCTGTTCCCAGATATATAGATTATAAAATTTGACTGGAAACTCTAGATGCAAGTTAAATTTAAATTACTCAATAGCACCAACAACAAAAGTGTTCCATTAAAAGTGGTCATGATAAGATATATATTCTTTTATTTCTCCTTTAAAAAAAATACATAAACTCATTTGGCTCAAATTATTCCCTGACTTTGCCATAAATCAAAGCAAATACCGAAACTCAAAGCCAAAGATTAAAAACCTAAACAAAAAACCAACAACAGCAAAAATTCAGGGAAATCATAAACAGCCAAGAATTAAAGTCCTATTACTTATATAACACAGTAACAATTACACTGTTTTTGGAGTTAATTCTTCAAATTAATTCATTCCTCATTCTGACTCGTTAACCTTTACTTTAAATAGCTGTTACATATATATATTTTTTTTTTTTTTTTAATTTGTGTAATAGGAGACTTTATGGTATCACAGAAGGGACCCTAAACTAGGAATCAGGGAAATCAGGATTATGGTTCTGTTTTGTCACGAACTAAGACTGCCGGACTTCAACATTCTGCAGCACTATGATTCTACATCAAAATATGCAATACCAAAGTAAAAGGCTAAGATACCTGCTCTCCTAAAACTGCATTTTATTATTACTAAAACAGAAACAGTAAAAGAGAGTTGATCTGACAAGAGATTTGATTCTAGCTGTAATGAGAAAATATACATACAACAACAAACTTTTGAATTACAGAAAGTTCTATCCCCACAGTCAGTTCTCTCAAAACAGATATACTCAGGGGAAGCTCCCAGTGGGGCCACTTATAACTTTAGCTAACCCTTAATAATAACACCAGATACCTCCACCAGACCACTCCTTTCCCTAAGGTGAACAGCACTTATAAGAAAGATCTAACAAAGTACAGAAAGACAAAAATACACAAACCAGAGGAGAAAGCAGTTTGGTGTACCTTAATAGGTAAACCCTTATCTTGTATTTCACTGAAAAACAATTATGAAAAAGACAACTTATTTTAATCAATTTTATTTCCAAACTGCCTTTACTAAAATAAGTATTTTTTGATGGACAGCAAGGCTTTGCATAGCAAGGTACCCCTATGCTCTCTTCCCCATCCCCCGAAAATAAAAACTACATGAATATTAATAATTTATTAAGTCTGCCAAATACACCTTTTGGAATATATTCCTGTAGGAGCTGAACGCATACACAAAAGGCAAATCAGCATAGCAAAAGGTTTTCTGAAAGGCTGTGATGACTAATATTTCAGGACTGGAATGTGATAGTTATTAAAAGAAACATGCGAGGCGTTTTCCCAGTTCCTCATAGGCCCATGTCTCCACTGCAAGAGCTACTACAAACAGCATTCAGAACTGAGTTCACACAGTCTATTCTCTTTGGCCTAAATCATCTTTTACAAGTTTCCCTCATGGCACATATTATGTGAATCAAAGAAATCAATCAGCAATTCATTTGGTTAAGGTCAGATCTAGGGCACAATCAGGCCCATGCACTCAAATGAATTTCAAAAAGGAGGCAAAAGAAACCCAAGGTAACTTCTTGTTGAAAACGATGCCCTAGAATCCAGTAGATGATAGGGGTGCCTGGGTGGCTCAGTCAGGTTAAGTGTCCGACTTCGGCTCAGGTAATGATCTCACGGTTCATGGGTTCGAGCCCCGTGTCGGGCTCTGTGCTGACAGCTAGCTTAGAGCCTGGAGCCTGTTTCAGATTCTGTGTCTCCCTCTCTCTCTGACCCTCCCCTGCTCACACTGTCTCTCCCTCTCTCAGAAATAAATTAAAAACATTTAAAAAAAATCAGGCTGAGATGACAAGTTTGTACTGTGACCTCATAACATGTCCCAAATACCTTCCTCCAGGTTAAAAAAAAGTTCACCTAGCAGGTGGTTCACACCTGTATACATGACTTGAATATCAACTAAGGTTTTTTCAAATGCCTTACCTCATGAACTGGATTGCCAAGCAAAGGCAAATGAAGCCACTGGGGGAAAGATCACCAGAAGGCCTCATTGACCACTACCAATATTTCAGATTTAATAACAGCATTCTTAACAAGGTCATGTCCAAAGATTTCGGTCTCCAAATTCAAATATTTTGAAACACATTTCAACTAATTACAAATGGGACAAAAGGAAAAGCCCAGACTTTCCTATTTGAGCAAGTAGAATGTACAGACCACTTCTTAAGAAATAGTCCTAATTCTTTTTTGTTGTCTTCAAAACACAGTTTACCTGTTGGAAGGAGTACAAATGTAAACTTCAGATGGCAGTTTTGAATACCTATCAAAAATTAAAACATGCATGTACCTTTTCATCCACCAGTTACATTTGAGAAGTCTATCATATGACATTTTTTATGTAAATATAAAAATGTTCATTTAATTTTTTTTTATGTTTTTTATTTATTTCTAGGAGAGAGAGAGACAGCGTGAGCAGGGGAGGGTCAGAGAGAGAGGGAGTCACAGACCGAAAGAGGCTCCAGGCTCTGAGCTGGCAGTCAGCACAGAGCCCGACGCGGGGCTCGAACCCACAACTGCGAGATCATGACCTAAGAGAAAGTCGGACGCTCAACCGACTAAGCCACCCAGGTGACCCTAAAAATGTTCATTTAATGTAGTATTTTTATAAAGGTAGAAAAATCATATATGCTGATTTTTTTATATGTTTTTTTTTTTTTTCTGACATAGAGACAGTGTGAATAGGGGAGGGTCAGAGAGAGAGGGAGACATAGAATCCGAAACAGGCTCCAGGCTCTGAGCTAGCTGTTAGCACAGAGCCCGACACGAGGCACGAACCCATGAACCATGAGATCATGACCTAAGCCGAAGTCGGATGCTACATAGACTGAGCCACCCAGGTGCCCCCATATATGCTGATTAACATATGGGATGCCATTCAAAAGAATGGATTAGACCCACAGTATTGATGTGTAAAGAACTTTAAGGTACTTTTACAGTGAGAAAAGCAAGTTTCAGAATAACAGGTATTGGAAGAATATACTTCCGTCAGGAAAACTGTGCATGTGTGCGAATGCATGTGTACATAAAACTGCAGAGAAAATGGTCTGAAAGGATTCACACCAAGCAGGTAACAGAAGCTACCCTCTGGGGAAGGAGAGTGGATCAATGTGTGTGGGCTGGGATGGGCGAGAAAGAAAGGGCAGTTTAAAATAGGGACCATCCCTTTCTGTGCTAAATCCACCTGTATTATTCACTTACATCACGGATTATAAAACATTTGTTCTTTACAGAAAGTAAGAAAATGCGATGTCAAATTTTAGCTAAGCTCTAGAATTACTTATATCCTTCAATAGTAAAAGAAGTAAAAACTGTTGACAGTCAAAAACATCCCTGTAGATTTTAACCTCATGGGAACAGAGAGATGTGGGCAGCATCAATGAGTAGTTACAAATGAATAGGACAGCATTTTCACAAACAACCCATCACTCAGGGAACTAAAAGATTACAACTTTAAGCTTATAAAAGACACTGAAATCAGAAACATTACTAAAAAGATATAATCATTCCAAATGTTTCCTGAAAATTCAGTTTTAACAATGAATTCTATTACTTTGGTACACAAAGTATACTGTGGGTGTGCTCTTTTGATTTAAAAAACTGGCACATATAGAGCTAAATGGTCTGAGGTGTTTATTCTTACCTGTACATTTTCTTCTGTAACCTGAATTTCTGCAGTGTAAACATAATCAATGAGCATCCTCAGGGTCCAGCCATCTACCTCTTTTATTCGAACTCTCTTTGCTCGGCTCTCACTCATCTCACCTAAAACACAAAAGAGTAAGAGTAATGCTACAGCGAGACACTGCTGTGAAAATAGCAATGCCAAGACAGACTCAGCCATTTTCTTGCCACTCATTGTATTTTGAAGGCAACACAATCAGCCACTTTTTGCAGGCCTGCAACATTTCATTACCTCCCCTGAAAGCTTACCTGAGCAAACCATAATCTGTACTTTTGTTACCCATC
This sequence comes from Proteles cristata cristata, assembly GCA_017311185.1. NCBI lineage: Eukaryota > Metazoa > Chordata > Mammalia > Carnivora > Hyaenidae > Proteles > Proteles cristata. Next base: position 51,059 of record JAESUZ010002548.1, on the reverse strand, counting down.
TATACCTGAAAATCACATCGCCACACTGAACATGCCACCTATAATACCTGCAGCATTGCAAGTTCAGTATCTGATGCTGCCCATGGCTTTTTTTTGATTCACGCTTTTTATTTTATTTTTTTAAGAGAAAGAGAGGGAAACAGGAAGAGAGGCAGAGGGAGAGAAAGAGAGAATTCCAACCAGGCTCTGCCGACACAGGGCTCGATCCCATGACCTTGGGATCACGACCTGAACCAAAATCAAGAGTCGGACGTTCAACCGTCTGAGCCGCCCAGGTGCCCCTGGTCCATGCTTCTGAGCATCTTGTTTTGTTTTTGGATTTCTGCTCGTGATTAGAAGAGTCACAGTGTTAACCCTTTTGGCTAACAGCAATGAGTACTTGCCAGAAAGAACTCACTGGGTTAGCAGCGTTCATTCAACAAGCACAGAAGTGCCTGCCGTGGGCATGAGTGGCTTGGACACAGAGGCTCTGCCCTCGGGGATGACACAACCCTCATGCGGAAAACAATTAGAACACATGTGACAGAAGATGCTGAGGGAATACAAGACAAAAGAGGGATCATAAAAAGGTTAGTCAATGGCAAGGGCTTGTTATAGCCCAAGTTCTGTTCCTCTTTGTCCTCTACGGCAACTTTATCCACAAATGGTTAAGTCATTTCCATACCAGGATTTATAACTAAAGCCACACATTCTTCTGCGTCACTGCCTGCTAGAAAGTGCTATACAACCTCTCTGCTTTACTCACTGAACTAATTAAGCATTCAAGTATCATAGATAAGATCCTCTCTTGTGGAAAGAAACAGGGAAGCAGAAAAGAGAAGGGAACATAGGGAGAGAAAGCAGCAGGTTTGAGCACACGTGTGGACAACAGAAAATGACCGAAGACATAGGGAAACAAACTTTCCAATGGCAGGGAAAGAAAACTTCAATCAAAAATGACAAGGGCAGGGGCGCCTGGGTGGCTTAGTCGGTTAAGCGTCCGACTTTCGCTTGGGTCATGATCTCGCGGTTCGTGGGTTCGAGCCCCGCGTCGGGCTCTGTGCTGACTGCCAGCTCAGAGCCTGGAGCCTGTTTCAGTCTGTGACTCCCTCTCTCTCTGACCCTCCCCTGCTCACGCTGTCTCTCTCTCTCTCCTAGAAATAAATAAAACATTAAAAAAAAAAAAATTTTTTTTTTAAATGACAAGAGCAGGAAAAAAAATGACAGAGGCAGTCTAAAAATTATGTTGCGTGCTATGAGACACTTTAGTGAAAAGGTCTGTCTCTGGAATTCTGGGTTCCAAGATCAAAGAAGCAGCCCAGAAATGATGCTGTCACCCCTCACCTCCACCTTAATCCAGCATCTCCTGTTAGAAGAACAACATCATTAAGCCTCAGGATTTCTTGAAAGTTCATTTCTTCTTTAGACACAGTACACTGTCACTGACCATAAGCTATCAGAAAAGCCTATGGGAATCCATAATTACACCAAATTCCTTTGTAAACACAAATCCTGGGAGGAGAGAAATAATAATGATGTACATTTTAACTACGTGCTTCCCTGGAGATTATTTCTGACAAGATCTCAAAAAGAAGCTGTTCTCCTAAGAGCAAAAATATCTCAAAGCTCTCCTGCCACTTCCCAAGGGGAGGAAAGCGCCGTCTGTATGACAAGGGAAGGGAACTGGTTAATGAGAAAGAGGTATATATGCCTCTACAGCAGAAGACAGGGGACTGGGCTATGAGTCTGCTGCCTCAGCACATTTTTCCCACCAAAACAAAAAGAGGGGGAAGGGGGAGAACAGAAGGGTTGAGAAATACAGAAAAATAATTCTTCATCTGCACATAAGGCACGTTCCTCTATCCCACTCTCTCTGGATCTTGTAGACAGATGGGATTTGTATTCTCTGGAAGTTTTTGTGCACCAAGAGTGAAAACACTTGGGTAATTCTCACTTGGACTTTAGACAAAGGCCACATCTAATTCATCAATAGGGCTCAAGCGATGCATAAAGTCCTTCAGGGCCTGGGGCCACACAAATATAAAGCCATGCACTTAGTTCTCAAAGAGTGAATTCACCTCTCAGGACTTAGGCATGACTTCGTTTAGACAAAAACAAGTCTGACTTTAATTTATATAAATGACTGAAAAATTAGTCCTCTGCCAAGCAGTTTTTAATACCAAAGATTTTAAAGTATTACTATAAGACATAACTTGCTAATTCATATTTTCCATGGATCATTTTTAATATGAATTATTTCTTTCCCCGGAAAACTGCACCTACTTCCAAAGAATTCAATCTCTATCATATGCTGCTTTAGAAATGTTTTCATCTTTATGTTTCATTTTAACGTACAAAAATGGTATCAAAACAAATAGCTTGTCACAGATTGCATTAATAGCTTAAGAATTCCTGTAAATACTAAAAAATAATACCAAAGACAGTAGTAAAGGCTTTAGATTTAAAGTAGATTTAGATCTGATTCTAGTTTTTATATACCACCTTTATATATATATACCACCTTTTATATACCACCTTTAGGTGGTATACCACTGGTGGTATACCACTCTATAAAAACTAGGGTTACCACCTTTAGAGTTATTGCTCTTTGCTGTTTATAGAGGAAACCTTTAAAATAGTATGGCTTTGTGAGAATTACTTTTGACAACACATAAAAAAATAAACCCAATGTGGTTAAGCATCCAACTCTTGATTTCAGCTCTGGTCATGATCTCTCGGTTTGTGGGACTGAGCCCTGTGTAGCCCCATGTGAGCCTTCATGCTGACAGTGCAGAGTCTATTTGGGATCCTCTCTCTCCCGCTCTCATTGCCACTCCCTCCCTCTCTCTCAAAATAAATGAATAAACATTTAAAAATTAAACAACAGAGGCACCTGGGTGGCTCAGTTGGTTAAGCATCCGATTCGTCTCAGGTCATGATCTCACAGTTCATGGGTTCAAGCCTGTGTCGGGCTCTGTGCTGACAACTTGAAGCCTAGAGCCTGCTTCAGATTCCATGTTTCCCTCTCTCTCTGTTCCCTCCCCCACTTGTGCTCTGTCTCACTTTCAAAAATAAATAAATATTTTTTAAAATTTTAATAAATTAATTAAAAAATATCCAATGATACTGTACAGAGTTTACCTGGTATCATTTTTAACTTCAGAGTCTCTCTCCAGATTATGCTTCTGTATTTTGATCATGTAGACCTCTGAAGCTCTATGCAGATATCCACACAGACATCGTCACTAAAATTCTGAGAGTCACTTTTGACTCCCCCCCTTCCTTACTCACCCATCCCATCATTCACTAGAATGCCTGCAGAATTAGCCTCAAGGAGATCTCAAATCAAATACACCCCCCCCACCATCCCTTCCACCACTGTGTCATGAGGGTCCCTGCTAACACCACCACAGCAACCTCCTAATTGTTTCCCAAACCCCAGGACAACTCCACAGATCTGACCATGACACTCAAAAGCCATTAGCCGCTCCCGGTCCAGGTGTGTGAGCCCCTTCCACATCCCGTCCCTGCTTAGCTATCCAGCTTCTTCTCCCTCTCCCACTTCTGGCCTTTAAGTGTTCCAAGAAAGAACTTCCCATAGTTCTCCAAAGACAGCAAACAATTTCCTGCTTTGATGCCTTTGTTGAGGTTTGTCCTCTTTCTCTCCCCATGTCCTCATTCCCCAGGCTAATCTCCATTCTTCAAGGTTCAGCTGGACCCTCTGCAGGTAGGCTTCCCTGTTAGGGAGCCAAGGCTGGGTTAGGCTCCCACCCTGGGTACACTTGCGTACCTACTCCAAATACACTCTGTTTTATACTATACCTAGCTCTCCCCACCTCCATTCTTTTTTTTTTTTTTTAATTTTTTTTAATTTATTTCTAGGAGAGAGAGAGAGACAGCGTGAGCAGGGGAGGGTCAGAGAGAGAGGGAGTCACAGACTGAAACAGGCTCCAGGCTCGAGCTGGCAGTCAGCACAGAGCCCGACGCGGGGCTCGAACCCACGAACCGCGAGATCATGACCCAAGCGAAAGTCGGACGCTTAACCGACTAAGCCACCCAGGCGCCCCTACACGTGCCAATTTAAAACGTAGCACCTTTATTCAACATAATTAACACTTATGAATAAGAATTAGTCTTGAGCATGAGTATTCTAGCTATGAAGGATTTCAGTATTTCATTCAATATTTATTGAATATCCACTATATATTCCAGGCCAAGCTAAGCACTTCACTAGTGAATACTGTACCATATCTACTTTTTTTGAGGAAAAAAAAATGAAGTCCTCCAAACTGTAAAAGTCTATGGACAAATCTGTGAATATGTGAATACATTTCCATCTCAAGGATGTTTAATTAAGATTCCAGAAATCTAGCACAAACTGGTGACTTTATTTATCCATTCTAAAGTTCTAGAAAATGAATAGGTTAAGATGGCAAACCCTAAGATCCATTTCAATATAAAAATCCTATGAGGCGCCTGGGTGGCTTAGTCGGTTAAGCGTCCGACTTTCGCTAAGGTCATGATCTCGCAGTTCGCGGGTTCGAGCCCCGCGTCGGGCTCTGTGCTGACTGCCAGCTCAGAGCCTGGAGCCTGTTTCAGTCTGTGACTCCCACTCTCTCTGACCCTCCCCTGCTCATGCTGTCTCTCTCTCTCTCTCCTAAGAAATAAATAAAACATTTAAAAAAAAAATCCTATGACTCTAACTTCAGTTACTGTTTAGCATATAAAAATATTTGAAAAAACATAAAAATATAATACAGAATCTTTTACTATGCTGAAACCCTAAGAAGTGAATGATAAATTTATGGTTACATTTAACAAATAAATTTTATTCCACTACTTTCAAGTTCACATGTAATTCAATCATTACTGCCCTTTTGTCATTAGTCCTGGGTTACAAAAAAGCTACTAACACACAAGTATTTTCATTCTGGCATGCTGCCCGGATGCCCCTGCCAGTCATTCTCTATGATGGTCAGTGTACATAACACTCCCCAATTCTACCACTAATAAGAGGCAAACACGGTAAGTGCATTCCCCTAACAGTTTTTGGTCTAGTTTGAGTAACTTCTGGGAAGGTCTACTAGGCCCTAAAGGGAAGAAAAAAAGAAAAAGCAATCTCTCTCCTTCCTTGAGATGCTGGGTTGACTCGGGTAGGCATCTTGCACTCATGAGGGGTGGCAACCTAGGTATAAAATTTTACTGAGGCCAGCAGGCAGAGAGACAGAAGAAAGCAGATCCCTGATGAAATTCTTCAGCTGCAAAGCTCACCATGCTTGGAGTCCAGCCTACTTTCCAGTTATGAGAGAATAGATTCCCTTACTATCTAAACCAGTTTAAGTACAGTGTCTGTTATATTCAGACTAAAGCATCCTAACTTAGGCTCTTAATACACAACACCCTATTTAATTTTCTTCACAGCAGTCAATGATACCAGAAATTATCTTTTCTTTGCATTTACTCTTTCTAACCTTTCCTCCTCTTCCAAAGAAAATCATGAGAAGAGGGACCTGCCTGTCTTATTTATGTCTAATGTCCCCAAACCTAGGATAATGCCTAGCACATAGAAGATACTAAATAAATATTCCCTGTGAATGAAAGCATGAATCTCAGACAAATATAACCATGCATACAACTTCTGAAAACTCTTACTTCTTGGGGATAGAAGAGCCACAAAGGGTAGGAAACTGTTCTTGCATAGAGAGGACAGAGAAAGGGGGAGAGAGAAGACAAAGGAAAAACGCTCCCCCTAAAGTAGCTTGAGAGAAAGACTAAAAACACTTGCAGAGGAATGAACAAGAAATCTGTTCTCCAAAACCACTGATGGGAAGAAAGGAGAGGGTTTCAATACTACCAGGATTCTATAAACAGTGTAGTGCACAATCTCAAGTTTTAAAGCTCAATGCCTGTGCTCTGGTGAGGAAGCAGGGCAAATCCCCAGGACCACGCAGTGGAATGTGAAGGGTCCGTGTGCCTCACAGGGAGAAGCAGTTCCCCTGTTTGGAGAGCATTTGGTAGAGGTCATACAGCCTCCCTATAGGCAAAGTCCAAGAAGGCCCTGGAGAGGAGCCATGTTTGCTGATATTGGGACAAAGACGCCAAAGTGTGGTGAAACCTAGCGCTGGCTGTGTGTTGTGATTTGCCACATCTCTGATCCTCTGCCATTGCATGATCACATAAACCTTTTCTGGGGCAAGCCAGCACCTGTCCATTGCTCAGCAAGACCCTCCCCCAGAGAGTCGGGGAGGTCAAAGCCACAGGGGTTTCTGAAGTGTGTTTTGAAATACAACCCCATCTGAGATGAAACTCTGGAGGAAGGTGCCGCCTGGTAGGCTGACAGCTTGGATAGGGTAGAGGTGGGAGTAGATGGAGGCTTGACACAAAGGAGGGGTGCTTGATTGTGGGTGGGTGAGAGCACAAAGTTCCTATTACAGAGACTAAGGAGCTAGGTGAAGCCATTTCCACCTCATCTGCACACCCACAAATGCACCACACTGATACGCCCCAGTAAGCTTAGCAGTGCCACCCTATGGAGAACAGAGCCATTACACCAAGGCCCACCCAACTGTGCCCTCCAAGCACATCCCCTAGAAGACCAAGACAAGTCCCTCCACCTGCAGAGTGTACAGATTATAGAGGGCTTCATACTTTCAGTTCTAGGGGAAACTGGTTGTAACTTCACTTGGGTTTCATTCTGTTTCCTGGTTCATTTTTTGTTCATTTTTTTTTTTGCTTCTGTTTTTGCTTAATTTATTTTTGTTGGTTTTCTTTTCTTTTATTGTTCTTGGATGCAAAAAGAGAAAAATTTATTTTTTTCTTGTTTTCATCTTTAAAATCTTTATTTTTTAATTTTTTATTCTATCTCATCTTCTATATTTCATTATTCTATTTTATTATATAATTTTTTTTAATTTTTAATTTTTCTTAGTTTTTTTTTCTTTTCTTTCTTTTTTGTCTCTATTCTACCAAGCTTCTTTCAACAAGCAGACTAAAACATACCTAGGATCTAGCTTCCTTTATTTGATTTTTTTGTTTTGTTTCTAATATTTTCATTTTAATTTTTAATTTTATTAATTTTTTTCTTCCTCCAAAATAAAATGAAGGAATTCACCCCAAAAGAAAGAACAGGAAGAAATGACAGCCAGGGGCTTAACCAACACAGATATAAACAAGATGTCTGAACTAGAATTTAGAACTACGATAATAAGAATACCAGCTGGGGTTGAAAGAAAGCATAGAATCCCTTTCTATGGAGATAAAAGAAGGAAAATCTAGTCAGGACGAAATTAAAAATGTTGTAACTGATGTGCAATCTCAAATAGATGCCAGGATGGCAAGGATGGACAAAGCAGATCAGCGAGAGAGAGAGTGAGAGAGAGAGAGAAACAAAACCAAAAGAGCACGATACAAGACTTAGAGAACTTAGTAACTTTTATAAAGGATTAACATCTGAAACATAGGAGTACCAGAAAATAAAAGAGAAAAAAGAGGCAGAAGGTTTATATGAGCAAGTTATAGCAGAAAACTTTCCTAATCTAGGGAAAGACATAGATATTAAAATCCACTAAGCATAAAAACTCCCATTATATTCAACAAAAACCAACCATCGCCAAGGCATATTATAGTCAAATATACAAAATACATAGACAAGAAAATTATGAAATAGCAGCAAGGGGAAAAAAGTCCTCAACCTACAAAGGAAGACAGATCAGGTTTGTAGCAGACATATCCACAGAAATTTGGCAGGCCAGAAAGGAGTGGCAGGATATATTTAATGTGCTGAATTGGAAAAATATGCAGCCAACAATTCTTTATCTGGCAAGGCTGTCATTCAAAATAGAAGGAGAGATAAAGTTTCCCAGACCAAAAAAAAAAAAAAAAAAAACTAAGGGAGTTCTTGACCACTAAACCAGCCCTGCAGAAATTTTAAGGGGAACTCCCTAAGGGGAGAAAAGACAAAAAAAAAAAAAACCCAAAACCAACAAAGATTAGAAAGGACCAGAGAACATCCACCAGAAACACCAACTCTACAGGCAACATTAAATTGGCACTAAATTCATATCTTTCCATACTCACTCTAAACGTCAATGGACTAAATGCTCCAATCAAAAGACACTGGATATCAGAATGGATAAGAAAACAAGAGCCGTCTATATACTGCTAACAAGAGACCCATTTTAGACTTAAATACACCTGTGGATTGAAAGTTAAGGGGATGGAGAATGATCTATCATGTCAATAGTCACCAAAAGAAAACTGCAGTAGCCATACTTACACCAGACAAATTAGATTTTAAAATAAAAAATGTAACAAGAGATAAAGAAGGATATTATATCATAATTAATGGTATTTCCAGGGGAATTCTACCACACGTTTAAAGAAGAGTTAGCACCTATTCTTTTGAAGCTGTTCCAAAAAATAGAAATGGAAGCAACATTTCCAAACTCATTCTATGACACCAACATTACCTTGATTCCAAAACCAGACAAAGACCCCACTAAAGACCAATTTCCCTGATGAATATGGATGAAAAAATTCTCAACAAGAACTAGCCAACCAGATCCAACAACACATTAAAAAATTATTCACCACACCGAATAGGATTTATACCTGGGATGCAGAACTGGTTCAATATCTGCAAATCAATGTGATATATCACATTAATAAAAGAAAGGATAAGAACCACATGATCTCAACAGATTCAGAGAAAACATTTGACAAAATAAAACATCCTTTTTTGATAAAAAAAAAAAAAAAACCTTAAGACAGTAGGGATAAAAGGACCATACCTCAAGATCATAGAGGCCACATACAAAAGACCCACAGGTAATATCCCCAATGGGGAAAAATGAGAGCTTTCCCCCTAAGGTCAGGAACAGGGCAAGGATGTCCATTCTTACCATCATTATTCAACACAGTGTTACAAGTCATAGCCTCAGCAATAAAACAACACAAAGAAATAAAAGGCATCCAAATCAGCAAGGAGGAAGTCAAACTTTCACTCTTTGCCGATGACATGATACTCTATGTGGAAAAACCTAAAGAGTCCACCAAAAAACTGCTAGAACTGATTCATGAATTCGGCAAAGTCACAGTATAAAATCAATGCACAGAAATTGCATTTCTATACACCAATAATGAAGCAGCAGAAAAAAATCCCACACACCCACACACACACACACACACAATGGACTATTACTCAGTGATCAAAAAGAATGAAATCTTGCCATTTGCAACAACATGGAAGGAACTTGAGTGTATTATGTTAAGAAAAATAAGTCCAAGAGAGACAAATATCATATGATTTCACTCACATGTGGAATTTAAGATATAAAACAGATGAACATAAGGGAAGGGAAGCAAAAACAATATAAAAACAGAGAGAGAAAGAAACCATAAGAGATTCTTAAATACAGAGACAAACTGAGGGTTGCTGGAAAGGTGTTGGCAGGGGGGTGGACTAAATGAGCAAGGGACATTAAGGAGGACACTTGTTAGACTGAACACTGAGTGTTATATGTAAGTGACAAATCACTAAATTCTATTCCTGAAATCATTCTTACATTATGTGCTAAGTAACTTGGATTTAAATTTAAAAAAGAAATTAAAAAAAGAAAGTAAAATAAAAATCTCACTTCTTAATCATTCAAACCTACATTTTCCTATTCTAACCTAACAGAATCATTTTCAATATGACAAAAGAAATCATCAAAAAGCTCAAAAGAGTAAAAATAAAAATGCAGTATTTCCCATTAGCTGTCAGATATTTTAGCCTGTGGTACTAAACAGGTCTCAAATATATTTGTAAGAGAAACAGCATTTTAAATTCCACATTTATAAGAAACAAGTAATTTTAAAACACAAGAACTCAAATGATACATGCTTTCTCAAGTAACAGTTACACAACCTGGCCTTGCTCTAAATAGGCCCATACTTCACAGAGTAAAATCCTGTGACTATATCACACAACTTCTTTTCACCTCCCTTCTCTATCCAAATACTTGGAACTACAAAGAGTAACACAATTCTTTTTTAGGTGATATAATTTAAATGAAAAAATTCCCCTACAATTTATAGAAAATTAGAAATAAGGGCCAAAAAAGAACCTCTTCATATTCCCCATTTCCTAATAGGTGAGTCCTAGGAAAACACAGAAAGAGTAGGGTGATGCCCTATGCTACTGCAGGCACTTCTGACTACCCACTGGGCAGGAAAACATCAATCCACATAATGTATGATGGAATGGAAGCATGCAAAGGCCTACTGGTTGGCCTCACTCTACTTTTTTTATAATAAAGTTTAACAGGGCTTCAGACCCCCCCACCCAAAAAAAAAAAAAAAAAAAAAAACAGAAAAAGAAACAGTGGATTAATTTTTTAGCAAATTAAAAAAAAAAATATATGTACACTAAACCACCAACACCAAATCTCCTTATCTTCCTTACCTAATCTCTGACAAATGATGGGTTATTCAGTGGATTCAAAAGTAGAAATGTATAAAGACTGCCAGAAAAGTGAATAGTATCTATGGCTAAAGAACCAAAAAATCAGGGGCACATTGAAACCTCAAGCTCAGTTGGTTAAGTGACTGACTATGGCTGAGGTCATCATCTCTCGTTTCATGAGTTCAAGCCCCACATTGGACTCTGACAGCTCGGAGACTGAAGGCTGCTTTAGATTCTGCGTTTCCCTCTCTCTCTGCCCCTCCCCTGCTCATGCTCTGTCTCTCACCCTCTCTCAAAAATGAATAAACAGTAAAAAAAATTAAAAATAAAAAGTCAAGTGTATGAAAAGATGCTCAACATCATCAATCATCTGGGAAGTGCAAATTAAAACTACAAGAGATCCCATTTTACACCGAGTAGAATGACTACATTTTAAAATAAAAATAAGTGTTAGCTTCCGCACAGCAAAGGAAACAACCCAGAAAATTAATAGGCAACCAACGGAATGGGAAAAGATAGTTGCAAATGACATATCAGATAAAGGGTTAATATCCAGAATCTATAAGGAACTCACCAAACTACACGCCCGAAAACAAACAACCCAGTGAAGAAATGGGCAGAAGATATGAACAGACACTTCCCCAAAGAGGACATCCAGATGGCCAACAGACACATGAAACGATGCTCAGCATCCCTCCTCATCAGGGAAATACAAATCAAAACCACACTGAGATACCACCTCACGCCAGTCAGAGTGGCTAAAATGAGCAAATCAGAGAACTCTAGATGCTGGCGAGGGTGTGGAGAAACGGGCATCCTCCTACACTGTTGGTGGGAATGTAAACTGGTACAGCCCCTCTGGAAAACAGTGTGGAGGTTCCTCAGGAAACTAACAATAGAACTCCGCTATGACCCAGCAATAGCACTGCTAGGAATTTACCCAAGGGATACAGAAATGCTGAGGCATAGGAGCACATGTACCCCAATGTTCATAGCAGCACTCTCCACCATAGATAAAACCTGGAAAGAGCCTAAGTGTCCATCAACAGATGAATGGATCAAGAAGATGTGGTTTATCTACACCATGGAATACTACATGGCAATGAGAAACAATGAAATCTGGCCATGTGTAGCAACATGGATGGACCTTGAGGGTGTTATGCTGAGCGAAATAAGTCAGGCAGAGAAGGACAAATATCATATGTGTGCACGTATAGGAGGATTAGGAGGAACTTAACAGAGGACCAAGGGGGAGAAGAAGGGCGGAAATGGTGGGGAAAGGGAGAGAGGCAAACCATGAGAGACTCTTGAATGCTGACAAAAACTGAGGACTGATGGATGTGGGGGGGAGGAGGGATGGGCATGGAGGAGGACACTTGTGGGGATGAGCACTGGGTGTTATGTGGAAACTAAGTTGACAATAAACTATTTGTAAAAAAAAATAAATAAAATAAAATAAAATAAAATAAAATAAAATAAAATAAAATAAAAATAGGTGTTGATGAGGATGTGGAGAAAATAGGGACCATCCTACAATAACAGTAGGAATGTAATATAGTGCACCTTTGAAAACAGCATAACAGTCATTTTTAAGTTTAAAGAAATTTACCATAGGACCCAGCAATTCCACTCCTAGGTATCTACTCCCATGAGATATGAAAATAAATGTCCACACAAACAACAGCACATGGATATTCACATCAGCATTATTCTCAACAGCCAAAAATTGGAAACAACCAAAACGTCCATCAACCGGAGAATGGACAGCCCAAATGTGATACATCCACACAACTATTTATATTTAACAATAAAAAAGAACAAACTCATGATAAATACTATAACACAGAAGTAATTTATATATATAACCCCAAAATCATTAATGTGCGAATAAAAATGTTCCAAAATTGATTTATGGTGATGGCCGCTAAGTACATTTACTAAAAATCACTGACTACTATGCTAGAATTGTGTAGATTTTATGATACATAAAATATGCCTCAAAAAAGTTGTGAAAAAAACACAACTGAAGTATTCAACCCATTTTATGTGTATCAGAAATTAATATAGTATCTCTATTTTGCATTCACCTTAAAATATCGTGATCTAAAATCTGACTACGTGTAAAAGGTATATTCTCAGTCAGAAACAGGTTTCTGTTACTTCTGCAAGAAGTACCCATCTGCCAATGAACTAATGAACTAGGAATACTTAGGGAATCAGAATGTCTTCAGGGCCTGTCATTCCTATCATTAGGCAAAGCCCCCTTATTCATAAATTGGGTATAAGCTAAAACATTGTGAAATGTAGTTTAGATCATAAGGTAAACAGAAAAGGAAGACAAAGATATATACAACAAGAGCTCCCATCTCTATTTAGCACTCACGTCTCTGGATATCTAAGGCTCAGGTAGATTGGAGACTCAAAGTACTGCCTTTTGAAGGGAAGGAATCTAACCTTGATCTTGCAGTTCTAAGTTAATCACTATATATTTGTGTAGGTCTACAGAAAAGAAAACATTCATCAAAAGAAATTCTAGTCTAAGCCTTCCTCAATCTTCTACTTACAAAATATAGGGACATTTAGAAATTTAGAGTAAAAAAAATAATGCATCATATGGTATTCTTATTTTTAATTTTCTGAGGAACCTCCATAGTGTTTTCCATAGTGGCTGCACCAACTTACATTTCCACCAGCAGTGCACAAAAGTTCCTTTTTCTCTACCTCTTTGCCAACACTTGTTATTTCTTGTCCTTTTGATTCTAGCTGTTCTGATAGGTGTGATTTGCATTTCCCTGATGATTAGTGATGTTGAACACCATTTCATGTGTCTGTTGGTCATCATTGGTCTTATTTGGAAATGTCTATCCAGGTCCCCTGCACATTTTTTATTGAATTATTTGGTTTTTTGGTACTGAGCTATAAAAGTTCTTTATATATTTTGGATTTATATAAAAAGAAAACATCAAAAGCATTCATTCAAACAGATACATTTACCCCTATATTTACTGCAGCATTATTTACAACAGCCAATCTATGAAAGCAACCCAAATGGCCTTCAGTAGATGAATGGAAAAAGAACATCTGGTATACAACAGAGTATTAGCTATAAAAAAAGAATAAGATCTTGGCATTTGTGCCACCATGGGTAGACCTAGAGAGTATCATGATAAATGAAATAAGTCAGACAGAGAAAGATATACACCATATATCATTTACATATGGTGTCTAAAAAACAAAACAACAAACAAGCAGAAACAGAGCCATAAATACAAAGAACAAACTTGCGGTCACCAGAAGAGAAAGGGGGGCATGATAGGCAAAAGGGGGGAAAGGGAGTGGGGGATACAGTTTCTAGTAAGGGAATAAGTTATGAGGATAAAAGATACAGCAGAGGGAACACATGCTATAATATCATAGTATGGTGACAGATGGTGGCTACGGTTGTTGTGAGCACAGCATAACACACAGAGACGCAGAATTACTATGCTGTACACCTGAAACTAACACAAAACTGTGTGTCTGCTCTTTTTCAATTCAAATAATAATAATGACATAATTACTGCCAAAATTAATTATGGATTTTTTGTGCCAAGTAGAGTGCCAAGAAATTCACATGTATGATCTCATTTAATGTTTACAAAAATCCTAGATAGTGGGTAAAATTATCATCCCCCTTTTCTCCAGATGGTAAAACTGAAGCATAAATTGATGACAGGAGTTTCCCATGGTTTCCAACAAGGAAGTAGCAACAGCAGTGTCATGTAAGAGAATGCCACCTACAGGGGACAGCCCTATACTAGGGAATTCCTAAATTAGGCTGACACATTGCAGCCAGAACCTTCCCCTCATAAACCTGGAAAGTCTGTTTAGAACACTATCCAGGGGAAATAAATAAGATGTAAGATGTAAACCACGAGACTGAAATGAACATAAAAATCTGACTAGTTCCACATCATTAGTATTGACTTTTCAAATCAGCCTCAGCTAAGGCACCCTCCCAACTTGACTCACAGCCCCTGTTACCCTTCCTACATTTTCAATTATTTAACTCTGTTTAGGAACAGCAAGGCTGTAACAGGCTGAATAGTGAGGGGCCTCCAGACTCACCTCTACTCCCAAACCACTAAGCCCATCCTCTTCGCGTGGCCTTCTACACTTCTCTTCATCAGTGTGAACGCTTTAAACCTATCTGCCTTCAGGAAAGGTCAGATCCCCTTCTCTCGGGGCTGCCCATCACAGCCTTCTCCATCTGCATCACTGCGTAGGCACCCAGATCTTCCATACCCTACTACATACGTAAAGTGTGCATGCTGTTATGGGGGGTGGGGGCCACACTTACACTCTTGTAGTATCTAAGCAAAGTGTTAGGTACAAGAAATACTTCATGATTTTCAAAGTAGGAATATCTTTGTCATTTGTGCTTTTTCACGTAACTATATTTGTATTCATAAGTGCTTTGTTTTGTTTTTTTAAGAGAGAGAGCACACGAGGTGTGGGGGTGGGGAGGAGAGGAAAAGAAAAGAGATCGTAAGCAGGTTCCACACTTAGCGTGGCGCCTGACACAGAGATTGGTCCCATGACCCTGGGATGATGACCTGGCCAAAATCAAGAGTCAGATGCTCACCCAACTGAGCCACCCAAACACGCCTATATTTGTAAGTATTTTGTCTGTCCTACCAATACTCTTAAGATTATAAACTAACTGTTCCAACAGACAATAACTTCATTTCTTTGTACAGTAATATATGTTTAATTTTTTAAGAGAATGAGAGCAAGCAGAAATTACTTTTTTTCCAAAAGTACTAAAGTCATTCTATATATTTTTATAGTTACCTAAGTGATCACCCTATTTTTTTATATATATTTAAATCAAAGGATGTTAAATAAACATCTCTTTATTCACTGTAAACACTCAATGAAGCATATATGAAAATCATTTGAAAAACAATGGAAAACACTAAAAGCATTTTTCTTTTGCCAAAATAATCAATTGCTAAAAGTTGTTATAATTGCCAGGAAAATAAATTGGGCTGGTATATGTAAATATAAATACAAAATTAGCATAAAACTGTTGAGTATATGAATACAATGGACATGAACACACGATTATAAAACCGAACAACAAGGAGGAGGAACCTGAAACAAAGCAAGATCGCTTCCTGCCATGACAGTACTTCATTTCATAACAATAAAATATTAATAAGAAAAGAAAGTGTGGCAAAGAAAGAAAGCCCAGATCTGTATACATTTGAAGAACACCCAGAACTAAGACATTTCATACCTGTAAACATGGCATGAAAATAAGGACTACAGGCAGCCAGCACCACTCTGTGAGCAGAGATCTCCATGTCTTCAGCCACAATCGTGACATCACACAGCAAGTTTTGACTGTTCACAAAGCAGAGAGAGAGAAAGTTTTAATGATACTGATAAAAACTGTATTGAGCATGCTGTGCAAAAGGGGGATTATAGTAAAAATTATAAAATATCACTCTCTTCTGAGGTTGAGACTTTTAAAACTGCCATCCTTTAAAACAGAATTCCTAAAGTGAAACACACAGAAAATGGTCACAACGAAGACCCGTCGTCATGCATTGGGCCCTCACTCAGAATCTTGCCTTTGTTCAACAGAGAGATCTTTCCCAACTTGATTACTGACTTCTCAAACTAAATAAATTACTGGCAGCAAACCATCAATGGATTGTAAAAGGGGAAGATGTTTGAATTAAGAACAGCACCAGCAGAAGTGGCAGATGGCAGTCTGACATTAAGATGAGACAAAATAAAATGTATGTAGAAAACCAAATTGGGTCAAAGTACCAAAAAATAAAAAAAGATACTTAAAATGATGCTGGGTCATCAAGCAAAGGTAAAATTATATTCAATTACACCCACTATTTAAAAGGCACCGAGGCCATTTGAAGCTTAACTTAATCAGAACATTTTACCAGTGCAAACTATCTCATCCCTCAAAGCTGGAAAACACTACCACATACAAAATTAAAAAGCATTTTGTTACCTTAAAACAAACCATTATTCAGCAAGCATAATTATACCTCCAGTTCTGAAATATCCATTTTGAGCTATCCAAAACCATGTGGTGAACACTTTCTACATTCTACACAAGCTGCTAGATGAGATTCTCCAGCTAAATAAGAATGTCACAGAATATCTTTTTTGGCAAAAAGTGATGCTGATGCTTATTCCAGAACAAGCTGGGAGGCTCCAGCCTAAAACCGACCATACTGGTAGTCATGTCATTAATAACTGAAACAGGTGTGGTGAGCCCAAAAGTCCTTTCCACACCTCAAATACCCAAGCATGAATGTGTGTGTACAGCACACACAGGTCACTCTCACCTCCCCCTCCACTATTCTATTTCCTACAAGGGTGGCCTGCCTGCTTGCTATACTTTTTCTAGTACCTCACAAGCAATATTTTCACATGACCTTAACCAAACCCTTAGTTTCCCACTTTTCTACACTGCTTACTTCTGTAGAGTTCACATCAAAAGCTTTTGGAGATCCTACCGGCATTGATCTTCCCTCTGTCTAGGAGAAACCGTAAGAAAAAGGAACAGTGCAACACTGGTGTTAACTGGGCTCCAGGGCCTCACTGCTGATGAGCCTGCTGTGTCCTTTAGACCAAAGTATGGCTTATGGGTGTCAATTTAATGGCTCACGATGCTGTATGAGACATCAGGCAGGTCCCACATTAGAGTCACGGACGTTAGTCATCAAAGGTGGCCTAAGGTCACTATTCGTGATTCTTCCACTGTAAAAACTGACAAAGTCTATGTCTGCTCTGAGAATATAATAACCATACTGCAAGTCTATGAATTCCATGGATTCACAAGTAACCAGGGTGGGGAAAGTCAGTGGTGGATACTATGCAAGAGCTTTACCTGCCATGTATTATCTCATTTAGGACCCACCACAATCTTATGAGGTAGGTATTATGATTTTCACCCCCAAAATGTACAGCTGAGGCATTCAAGATTAAAGATAAACATCAGCCTTAAGTCCCCACTTGTGTCGATGCTGGGATTCAAATCCATAGAGACTGGCTCCAAAGTCTTTCAACACAAAACCACCTGTGTATTTTTAAGGCTTATTAAAGCCTGAATAAAACGGAATAAAAAGTATAAATCAAATAACATCAATTTATTATTTGACATACTATATACTAGAAACAATTTTTTAAAGTTCTATATATATAGTTTATAAAAGGTCTGATTTTAGTGGAGTTCTAGCACTACCTCTACAAGAATATTTAGAGAAATCAAATTCAACAAAGCACTGCAAGATCATCTCTGACCTTAAGGAGAGGGGCGCCAGGCTGGCTCAGTCAGTTAAAGCATCCGACTTCAGCTTAGATCATGATCTTGTGGTTCATGAGTTTGAGCCCCATGTCAGGCTCTGTGCTGACAGCTCAGAGCCTGGAGCCTGCTTCAGACTTTGTGTGTCCCTCTCTCTCTGTCCCTCCGCCACTCATGCTCTGTCTCTCTCAAAAAGCAAACATTAAAAAAACATTTTTTTTAAAAAAGGAGTCTAGCAGAAAGGAACGACAGTGCCAAGATTCCAGGATAAAGTGGAAAACATCATTGTAAAGGTGCTATGGGGGAACATCTGAATCACACTGGGGGTGAGAAAAGTCTTCCTGCAGCTACTGGCCTTAAACTGAGTTCTAAAAACAAGTAAGCATTAGCAGGATAGAGAAGGAGCAAGAGAACTCCTAACCCGAGAGAACAGTATGTGCTACTGCACAGAGACATGAGGCAGCACAGCACAATGGGGAACCTTAGAAAAAGAAAAATAGAGAGAAAGAAGGGCGATCGAAGAGGAGGTCAGCAGAGCTACACACAGTCTCTCAAGGACGGGCCGGTCAGGTTTTCCTACTGTGGCCAGCACCTCTGGACACAACTCAAACATGAGTCAAGTACATCTTTATGCCGATTTTCCTTTTGTCAGTGGTAATCCTTCTTAGTGCTCTAAAGCACTAAGTTCAAGATGGAACTCAAGTGGAATCACACCTGAACACCCCAAAATCACATAATTAATTACACTTAGCTTCAATTACAATTACTTATTGATTGAAACCATCTAACATAACACCTGCTGGCTGTCACATAATTAGCTCAGCCTTACTAGCTTATTAGCTGATGACAGTTTAACTAGGAAGGTAAGAAACACTGCCAAATTAGTATGTAGCCACATCCTGGGTTAGGTCACAAAGAATCTAAGGGTCACATTCTAAAACAATAACATATTTAGTTCCAGTGCTTCATTTTTTATCTTTTTGTATTCAGCAATAATATACTTTATTTTTTAATGTTTTTTTTTAATTTTTCAATATTTATTTTTTTGAAAGAGAAATAGAGCCATGAGCAGAGGGGGATCAGAGAAACAGGGAGACAAGAATCTGAAGCAGGCTCCAGGCTCTGAGCTGTTAGCACACAGCCTGACGAGGGATTCTAATCCACAAACTGTGAGATCATGACCTGAGCCGAAGTTGGATGCTTAACCAACTGAGCCACCCAGATTCCCAAGCAATAATGTATTTTAAAACAGCATTCAAAGACAAGAGAAACCAGCGGCGTTTGGGTGGCTCAGTGGGTTGAGCGTCTGACTCTTGATTTCAATTCAGGTCATGATACCAGGGTCATGGGATTAAGTCCTGAGTCAGGACCCACACTTAGCATGGATTAAGATTCCCTCTCTCTCTCTCTTCTGTCCCTCTCCCTGGCTCCTGCTCATTCTCTCTTTAAAAAAAAAAAAAAAGACAAGAGATATCTGACATCTTTCAGCCAGTGTGTATCTGAGTATGGCCCTTACCTCTTTCTAATGTGTACATTCATTAGAAATACAATAACTTTTGGATGAGGAGGAGAGAGCTACAGATTAGAGTGAGTTTCTGAGATTATGTTCCAATTACCTGAAATCCAATGAAAGAATGAACAGTAGAAGGAAAAGTCTTCCAGAATAATAAGACAAATAAAGTTGCTATTTAGCAAAATTTGCACTTATTCATTCATTCATCAAACATCCAGTGTGGCTACTGTGTGCCAAGCACTATGGTCATTTACCACAATAGCAAGAAAAGGTCCATGACAGCAAGGAGTTCCCCATGGAGTGGAGAGAAGCAGAGAAGCTGGCAGGTAAGATGAAGCGGGTGTGGCATGTTTGGGAACATTATTAAGAGGGGCCAAGCCCAACCTTAAGGAGGATTTGCAAAGGAAGATGCCTCTAAGCTCAAATACAGAGAACAAAAATTATATAGGCCTTATGTAACACTCAAATTGCCTAGAAAAATGAAAGGCACTCCAAAACCTAAATGAAACAGCATCATGCAAATTTTCCTTCTCAGGAAAAATACTGCTTTGAAAATTAATGAAACATGCCTGACATACCAAGCCATCCTTCAGTTTCCTGACACAGAGTCATGAATTCCTAAGGCTAGAAAATCCAATCGCTGCTGTGTATGTATCTTCTTAAAGGAAAATATGCCATCAGGCTCTCAGGGGTCAAAAATAATTAGTAGTCAGTGAAACAAGAATTGACTTTCTACAGGAAGTGGGGTGTGGTGAGGCAATCACATGGCATCTGTCCATCTTTCTTCCTCAGGCACCACGGAAAACCTAAAGGCACTGCCTACCACATGGAGTGGACTCGGAGTAACATTAAAAGTGCCAGGCTCCTGAGATGAGCTGTCAGCCGCCGCCGAGGGGCAATCCCCAAACCATAGCCTAGGAATGCGTCCAAAGTCATCTCTGCAGCAGCAACAGATGTTAGGATAAAGAAACAATACCAAGACATAAAAAGAAACGAGGCAAGGGGTCAGAGGTCAAGGAAAGGAGGAAAGAAGCCAAGAAATTTAACAACTGGTCAAGAAGCAGGGGGTGAACCAGATGTAGAGCCGGCTGTGTTAGTGAGTATGGGCCACTTGGCATGAAGGGAGATGAGCTGGTTTAAAGGCAAGAGGCTTCACAACTGCTGACTTCACTTAGCCATATTTAACCAAACCTCCTCTAACTGACAATTTCACTTAACAGACAAGGGAGATGCAATCTGGCTTATAATGTCAGTAATTTCAGAGATCAACACAACTTCATGGCCCATGTCACTGCTGTCTTCCTTCTTTTTCTTCCTAAAACCGTGGTGGTTCGATTTTGATATGAATTTGAATTTCTGTGGCAGTTAAGCACAGGGAAAAACTCAGATGCTGGGTTTACCCAACACAGATTCACCACCACAGAAAAAGTCCTGAAAAACATTACATCCCGCTCAACAGGTTTGCACCTGCTAAAATTTTCAAACAGGAAGCAGAAAGTGGTGGCAATTTGGAAAGTTGTAGGAAAATCTACTACAGTCGATAACTTAGAAACAGCTTTAAACTAGTAAAGGGTCCCAGAATATAGAGATTATTCTTTTCAAACAGAATCAAGACAGCAGAACAACAGTTAAGAATGACAGTGAGGGGCACCTGGGTGGCTTAGTCAGTTAAGCATCTGACTTCTGCTCAGGTTACAATCTCGCGGTTCATGAGTTCAAGCTCTGTATTAGGTGAGCTCAAGCCCAGCTTCCAGCTCCCTCACTGACAGTGCAGAGCCTGTGTTAAGATTCTCTCCCTCTATCTTTGTCCCTTCGTGGGATTCTCTCTTACTCTCCTTCTCTCTCTGTCCCTCAATCACTCGAACCCTCTCTCTCTCAAAAAAAAAAAAAAATTTACAAAATTTAAAACAGAGTGACAGTGAAAAGTGACAAAATGGAGCCCCAGGAAGACAAGGGGGGAAGTGTGTTACTGGATACCTGCAGAGAAGGGAAGGTAACATCTCCAGATTTGAGGACCTGCAAGAACACTTGGTCAGGGTTGAGAGAAGATGCCAACAATAATTAGAAATAAAGAGAAAGAAGAGATTAGGGAGAGAGAAAAGCTGGTGGGGAGAACAACAACTGAGAAATGCAGAAGGTGAAGGATTTCAGGGGTGGGGAACAGTAATACAGAGATGAGTTTCTGAACATGCGGATGAAAAGCCTCTGTGGTAGAAAATGTAGGATGTATATATACAAAGGAAACTTCCTCTTTACAAGATTTTTTAATTGGTGAAATAAATCATGAGGTACTCTTAGTTATAATAATTTAAGGAAAAAAGCTAGAGTAAGATCTTCTGATTTTTTATTTAAGAGGGCATAGTGAAAGCGGGCTCTGAAGCAGGTAGGTATTCAACAACATGGAGAAAGGGAAAAGAAACGAATTAGGTCAGTAAACTAATTTACTACTACCCATTATTTGTATTCTTTGAAATGTTCAATGACCCTATCCATGCTCAATAAACACCACTTAAAAGAGATTAATCACATGTCCTTAAGAAACACTGCAGAAGATTACAAGTTAAAGTGAGACTAGAAGCTTCAAACTGTATCTTAAACTTTCTAAACAAATAAGTCTATTTGATTTAGGGCTCTCCC
Organism: Proteles cristata cristata; assembly: GCA_017311185.1. Lineage (NCBI taxonomy): Eukaryota > Metazoa > Chordata > Mammalia > Carnivora > Hyaenidae > Proteles > Proteles cristata. The sequence continues at coordinate 29,168 of JAESUZ010002548.1, read as the reverse complement.
CAATTGCTCTTTCAAGGAATGTTTTATATCCTACTCTAGTATAACACGAAAACAAAAGAACCTGACAATGTTTACTACAGAAAAGTATATATATTAGAGCAACTGAAAAATTCACACCGTATGTTAATTTCTTGAAATTTCTTTTAAAAACAGTCATATGGGGTACCTGGATGGCTCAGTCGGTTAAGCATCCAACTTTGGCTCAGGTCACGATCTCACAGTTCATGAGTTCGAGTCCCGTGTTGGGCTCTGTGCTGGCAGCTCAGAGCCTAGAGATTCTGCGTCTCCCTCTCTCTCTGCCCCTCCCCTGTTCGCACTCCATCTCTCTCTTAAGAATGAACATTTTTTTAAAATTCATAAATATGTAAATTACATATATATATAAACATACATATATAAAGATGTGAAGAGAAAGGTGGACTCATTTAATTAAGTTTGTTCTTTAATTCACTTGCCATCTAAGCAACCAAGTACAAATAACTCAAGAGCCACAACTCAAACTTTTCACAGATGCACAACACATAACTTAATCCTACTGGTGATCTGGATCCATAACGTCTAAACGTCCTGGGGGAAAAATACAATAAGCACTCCTTTAAGAGGGAGCTTCAGGCTTTTTTGATTAAATTATATTCATAAAAACTGCTGTTATAACTGACCTACTATTTATGACTTACATATATACAGAGGAGTACCTGAACTGCTTCAAATAATTTATCCTTAATAAAAACTTTAATATATTCTTACTAAAAACTTTTAATATAACTTAAGGATCAAAATTATCTTCCTCCTAAATAAGCAACAGGTTGGCCCTAACAGTCACTGAAATTTTCAAATCTCAGATACAGTCTTATACCATAACCTAGAAAACAGAAGTTTTGTTTTTTTTTAAATGTAAAGGCAAAAAGCTACCTCTTAACATCGTCTTTTTTGGGCCAGCTCAAAAAGCCCACAGCATAAAGTTCTCAATAAAACCTGTCTTGAGATTTAGTCTGCTTGTCTTCTCCACAGACTCAATATAGTGGTTTGTACATAATTAGATCTATTGATTCAATTTTGAAAATGTCAGTATCCTGAAAAAGTCCTACCCCCACCAATTCACGCTTGGTAAGCTGAAAGAGCTGAATTTCCTGCCAGAGATGTGTTGCTAAAAAGACCCGTTCTTTCACTCCACTGCCAGGTTGTGGCTCCAACACCATTCATCTTACAATGTGGCTCCCTTTTTCAAAAGCCTTCACTGATTCCCAGTGCCCACAGGATTAAGTCCAAATTCATCACACTATTTAAACCTGCACAATTCTGTCCTTCTCCAGCTTCCTAACCTTTTCTGCACAGACTCCCCAGCACCAACTCTTGATTCACTTTATCCAACAAGCTGTCTCTCCCCGTTTCTCCCCTCCGTGGCCTATGCAGTGATCCAGGCCAGGAACTGCCTTTCCTCTCCTGTCCTTTGTATGAATCCTACTGCTCGCCATCAGGTCCAGCAGAAACCTCTCCTTTGGGCTGCTGTGGACTTCTCCCGGGAACATCTTCAGCACACACGCTTTCCCACCTCATCCTCTCCTCTGGACATCACCTACAGCAATCTAGACATCCACAGGGCCCGGGCCAAGTCTGATGCTGTTTCTGGCTCCCGCACAGCTGCGTATGCTCGCTGATTTCAAAGAACCAGCTGCTTACAAACACCTGTAGAATACACTGTTTAGAAGTGGCTGCAGGGTTTTTAAACCAAGTAATTTTAAGTTATTCAAGCTCATATTGAGCTAGGACAGGGGGCTATACCCGGGCCTCCTGCTTAAAAAAGAAAACAAAAAACTAGTTTAAAGAAAATGCCACATTTTTTCTATAAACTATAATTCTTGAACTTAAACTTTACAAAACTCCTGCCCACTCACCCCGTCCTCCAACCACATTTTACAACAACCGTAATTGGAAAAAAGGTGTCTTTGACTCCTAAAATATTACTTCCATCAGCTAAACATTCATAAAAACACTCTCTAGCGTACAGCTGTTATTCTACCAGTGAGACGTGAGGGCCCAAGAGCAGACCAGTAAGAACAAGGAAGTTCTCTCTTCCCAGAAGTCAGGAAGCCACTCTCAGCTACCTTTTCCTGGCAGCAGGAAGTTGATGCAATGGCAGGAAATCAAAGATTTTCTTTCAGCTGTTTAAGGAGTAGGCCTCTTCCAAGATATTTTTTTTTAATTACTCAAATGGGCCATAAGGGGCAAGAGAGAAGTGAATGATGTTTAAAACTAAACAAAAAGAGTTCTGATGAATCACAAAGAAGAGTTCATTTAAAAAAACAACAAATCAGTTAGTGAGTTTATCAAAACAATCCTGGATATAGAGCTGGCTGTGAACACCCTCCGGCCATTTAAAGGTCGTTCTTTATTCTGAAAATCAGCATCAACTAACTAGCCTAGGAACTAGGAACACACTAGTTCCTGAAATGGTACGACACAAAGAATAAAACATAAAACGCTGTTTCACAGCCATATAGTTCACACCCAAAACAGGACAAATAGGTACATGAAGGCTAGAACAAAATAATCCCAGGATGAAGCAAGGACATCAGTGCTATGCAGGTAAGCAGGAAAATCTCACAGACTCAGAGAATATCAGAGCAGCAATGAACCTCACATTCCATTTTGTCTCCTCCCTTCATTTTATAGTTAAGCCTAGAAGAAGTAAAACAGTTGGCCCAAGGCTAGAGTTTGTCCCTAAACTGGGGTCAACCACCTCAGGGGAAGGTGTCACCTTCCCCAAAGTTTAGTGAGTCACGCCTGGGTCAACAGAGGCCTACTCACACCAGTGGAAGGCCATGGCTATGGCGCCCTCACAGGAGGGGGTAGGGAGAGGAAATGTGAACAGGCTTCAGAAAAGTCAGTCTTTCTAGACTTTTCAAAGGAAAAGAAGAGCCATTAAAAATCTCAGTCTTAAAATGACCAAACTAAGGTTGCCTGGGTGGCTTAGTCGGTTAAGCATCTGACCTCGGATCTTATGGTTCGTGAGTCTGAGCCCGTGTTGGGCTCTGTGCTGACAGCTCAAAACCCAGAGCCTGCTTCAGATTCTGCGTCTCTGTCTCTCTCTGTTCCATCCCCGCTCACACTCTGTCTCTCTCTCTCAAAAATAAATAAACATTAAAAACAATTTTAAATAATCAGACTATTTTTCTTACTTTTCTTTCAGTTCCATTTAGTAACCACTGCAGTTTACATTCAATAACTACTTTTAAAATGGGATTAAAAAACTAGAACAGCACACCCAGACCTGCTGAATTATCCCAACTGCATATTCTCCCAAAGACTAAATGAAAACATTAAAAATACTGTCAGGGCATGACTAGGAAGCAAATCAAGTATGTGCTAGTCAATTTAACCTTCTTGTCCCTCTCCAATCCACTCTCCTCCTAGCTGCAACTATGTTCTTTTAAAAAAACACAACTCTGATCAAGTCACTACCCTGCTTAACTCTCCAGTGGCTTCCTCCCATGACAACTCCTGATAAAGGCGGATGTGCAAGGCCCTGAGTATGCTGGGTCCCACCTGCCCGCTCAGGCTCCTCTCTTGCAGTGACACTCCCCACAACCCCCCCACACACACACTTCTCCCCGCCCCCCCACCCATGTATGCTCCAGCTGCCCCTCAGTTCCTCCAATGAGGCCAGCTCCCTCCAACCACCAGACTCGGGCAGTGCCATTCCCTGTGCCTGGAACAGTTTTCTAACCTCTCCCACCCCCATCCTGCCTTCAGTTCCTCACCTCTGTTTTGCTTTAGTTCTAAGCACAATTATTTCTATCTTCTCAAGAAAGCCTTTCCTGACCACTGTTATCAACCTTCACAGCACCAGGCAGCTCTCCTTTGTAGCACTTACTGCCATGAAAATTTACAGTAAATTATGTGTGTATTCCTCTGATTAATGCCTGCTTCCTGCATTCAACCATAAGCTATGTGTCTCATGCTCACCATTGTATCTCCAGCACCCAATAGATAAATATTTATTGAATCTTTAAGTAAAGAAAAAACAAACAAATGATGGGCCTAAAGGGTGGACTTTTAGGAAGACACAGCAGAGAGATTGAAGAAGAGTTTGTCACTCCCTTTTTTTAAAAAATGTTTTATTTATTTCTGAGAGAGAGACAGAGACAGAAACAGCATGAGCAGGGGAGGGTCAGAGAGAGCAGGAGACACAGAATCTGAAACAGGCTCCATCCATACTCTGAGCTGTCAGCACAGTGCCTGACACAGGGCTCTAACCCACGAACCATGAGATCATGACCTGAGCTCAAGTCTGACGCTAAACCCACTGAGCTACCCAGGCGCCCCTTCTTTTTAGCCCAAGCTTTTATTATTTTTTTTTAATGTTTTATTTATTTCTAGGAGAGAGAGAGACAAAGACAGCGTGAGCAGGGGAGGGTCAGAGAGAGAGGGAGTCACAGACTGAAACAGGCTCCAGGCTCCGAACTGGCAGTCAGCACAGAGCCTGACGCGGGGCTCGAACCCACGAACCGCGAGATCATGACCTAAGCGAAAGTCGGACAGTTAACCGACTAAGCCACCCAGGCGCCCCCCAAGCTTTTAAATATATGTACTTTCAGAAAGAGAACAATGGGGGGGAAATAGAGGTCTTTCACAAAGGGCTGAAAAAACTAAACCAAGATGGTTAATACACACATTAGTCTTTTAATTAAAAAAAAAACTATTCATTTTCCAATCAACTTTTAAAGTCACTCCTTTCATATCAGTGATTCTTAACATACTTGAGAATTACATTAACAATGGGCAGGTCACCAGTCCTCAAAACAACTGGTGTGAGTAGGCCTCTGTTGACCCAGGTGACTCACTAAACTTCAGGGAAGGGGACACCTTCCCCTGAGGTGGTTGACCAAGATTTAGAGACAAACTCTGGCCTTGGGCCAACTGTCTCATTTTTCCCTGACAGTTCTCTTTCCATATTCTTTGTGATAAGTGAGAAACCAAGCCGTCCAATAGCAATATAGGATATATATGTAATATATAATATAATGTAATTCACAATTTTCTAGTAATCACATTAAAAAAGAAACAAGTGAAAATAATTTCAATAATATATTCTATTTAACCCAAAATATCCCATATATTATTTTTAAATGTAGTCAGTATTCTCAAAACTTACTAATGAAACATTGTACGTTTTTGTACTAAATTTTGGAAATCCATTTTGTATTTTCTACTTATAGACATCTTTTTTTTTTTTAATATAGTTTATTGTCAGGTTGGTTTCCATACAACATCAAGTGCCCATTCCAACAAGTGCCCTCCTCCATGCCCATCATCTATTTTCCCCTCTCCCCCATCCCTATCAACCCTCAGTTTGTTCTCAGCATTTAAGAGTCTCTTGCGGTTTGCCTCCCTCCCATTCCTTAACTATTTTTTTCCCCTTCCCCTCCCCTATGGTCCTCTGTTAAGTTTCTCCTGTTCCACATATGAGTGAAAACATATGGTATCTTACCGAACATCTTAACTCAGATTAGCCACATGTGGCTAGTTGCTACCATATCAGACAGAAAGCTTTATACTATTCATGCTTCTAATAAAAGAAAAAAAAAAACCTGGAGAAAATGATTTTAATGTTCTCTATATCAAAGAACCAATAAGGCATGAAGAGAATATTCACTAGAAACAACTACAAAATAAAAGGAGGAGATCCATGGTTACATGTATATTAATGTAACAATACCTTCTTAATTCGTTCATGACTTTAAAAGCTTTCTTCATATGCCAAGGATTCACTGTCACTGGGCAGTGTTTTTCAGTATTATCATCTTTTGAATCGAGAGGCTTCTGATGACCCTGCTTTGTGCATCTGTACATAAAAGGAAAAAAAAAAACAGAAAAGATCTTATTAAAAATAATTTAGTTCAGGTTATTAGGCTACAAGAGATACAACGAATCTCTCAAACTCATTTAGAGGAAGTCTCGCAGTGTATCCCAATGTAAGATGAAGAAACAATTCAGGGCACTTTCTGATGGTCACTGTGATTTCAACAAAAAAGTGGGTAATCACCTCCATGGTGTCAAAGCTCTACCACAGAGGAGCTCAGAAAATTCAGGAAAAGTGGTTCAGCAGATACCTTGAAATAAAAATGCTGAGAAATGATCTCTGTTGGAAATTAACCTGCTTTTAACAATCTGCTATAGTCATACATTATTTACAAACCAAGACAGGAACAGAATCATATTTTACACAAACTTCAAAAATGTAGAATCGGATTTGAATTTTGCTCTCTATTGCCAGGCTATTTATCCCATATATTTCAGACCTACTCTTGTAATGAGAGATGAATCCTATTAGCCGAAGTTTATTGAGTATTTACTATTCAGCAGCCACTGTGCTGTTGTTTACTTGCATTATTTGCTTAATCTTCACAACAGTTCCGTGAACTCATTACTATTATTATCCCCATGTAACAGATGAAAAAATGAAGGCAAAAAATAATTTAAGTAACTAAATCATAGAGCTGGGTAAGAGCAAAGTCAGTCTGACTCTTTAGGTTCATTCTTTTCACTAATGTTCAATACCATTTTCTACCTTAAGCAATGGTATTTAACTTCATATTTAAACATAATTTTTAAGAGCACAGACTCTAATTAATATTGCTGTATAAATTACTCTTTCGAGACCTGGGAGCAAAAAAATTAACAAATAAAATCAGGGTACCATGGCAGGGAGTGGGGATTAACTACTAATTGACCTAAGGGAACTTTTTGAGAAGACCATTGCACAACTCTAGAAATGTACTAAAAATCACTGAATTGTACAAACTGTAATAGGTGAATTTTATGGCATGTAAATTATACCTCAATAAAGCTATTAAAGAAAAAAAGCAGGATACCAAATTAAGCCTAAAGAAATCACACTTGCATATATATCACACAAAGAACAACAGGCAAGCATCATTACTTATTGCCACATTTCTCTTCATTCCTCTTCCTTTCCTGACCCATTCTGAAAGAATCATTTATTTTTTAAAGTATTACATTTCATTAATTCACTCAGCAAACATTTTTTGAATGCCAACTATGTACCAAGCACTACTCTAGGCACTTGGAATCCAGGCGAACAATGAACAAAAAAAGGCTCTTTCCTCACACAGCTTGGAGTCCAGCAGGGGCAACAAGGAGGTGATGATATACAGAACAATCACTAAAATAGGAAGCACGTCAGAAAATGAGCTATGGATAGAAGAAAAAGAGCAGGGTAAAAAAAATCAAGAGGATGGAGTGACACAACTTGCACAAGTCAACAGGGTCACCAGGTCACCAACAGTCCAACTGAGAAATGTGACCTGAACCAGGACTAGAAGGTGAGAGAAGATCCAGAAGGAATGAAGAGCCAGAGCAAAGGCCTGTATGTGCCTGGTGTGTTCCAGGAACAGTGGAGCCAGGGCTGGGGCCGGGGGACAGAGAGGAGTGCAGATCACGTAGGGCCTATGGGACACCATAAGGACTTTGGCTTTTACCCTGAGTGAATAGGGAGGCATCCCAGAAGGGTGACACAATCCAACTTACGTTTTCAAAAGGATGACTTTGGCTGCTGGCTGAGACTAGCCGATGTGGGCAAAGATAAAAGAGGGTTAACTATTTAGAAGAGTCAGTAGGGGATGCCAGAGCTTGGAGCATGGTAGGAGCAGTGATGAGAAGTGGCTGGGTTCTGGGTATATTTTAAAGGTAAGGCCAACGAGATTTGTTGATGAAATGCATGTGGCACATCAAAGAAAATCAGAATGACTCAAAATTTTTTGGTTTGAGCAACCGGAAAGATTGAGTTTCCATTAATTGGGATGGGGAAGGCTGCAGGTGGAACCAGGCTGGGGGTAGGAAGGTCAAGAGCTAAGCCTTCATACATGTTGGTTTTAAGACACCAGACATCCAAGTGAAGACATCAAATTGGCATATTAGAGTCTAGAATTGGATAGAAAACTTCAGCTGGATAGAAACGTGGGGGTCATTGATTACACAGAAGGTACATGAAGCAATGGAACTCAAGCACTCAAACATTAATGTAACCTCCATCGTTAACCACAGATGCTATCCTTGCTCAGTCGTCTGTTCCCCAAGAATCAACACTAGTTGAGGCATCTGATTCTTCGAGGGTTTGCATACCAGAAGTGGAGATAAGTCCTGTTTCCCCTTCATGTGAAAGATTTTAAAGGGTGCCTTACAAGCAAACTGGTACAAGACCCTGACTCCATGGGGTGAGCCCATAGCTGGAATGGGACATTCCTGGAATGGGAATGGACGGTACATCCTACTCCCTGTGGCCACATGTGTGTGTGCATGCGTGTGTGTACGTGTGTATGTGTGCGCACATGTGTGTGGAGAGGGAGAGTTACACTGGCCTGAGAAAAAGAGCTAGAAGGTCTAGAAGCCAAAGATGAAAGAACATTCAGATCTGGCAGAGGGGACTGGGAAACATTTTATAGTATAAGGCTATTTCCCACCACCCTTTCATAAAGAAAACAGTAGGAAGAAAGGGAAATTATATAGATATAGGCAACCGATGCAAACTTTCTGACCACTTAACACTGAATGTCCACATGTATAGCAAGTTAAGAAGGTTTACAGCAACTTCTAGTTTAATGCTCAGAATGGAAGTGAAAGCAAATCAGCCCTAGAAAAATACCATTATTTAAGAGCCAAGGGTGTTTATATTTGCTTAGGAAATTATGAATTAAAACTCCCTGCATTAGAGAATTAACTTTAAGACAGTTACCATACAACAATCAATATCTATATTGGCACATTCTTAAAGCTATTTTCAGCTCCTGCTTTTTCTGATGTACTCCAGAAACTCTACAAAAAAAAGACTTTATTCAAAGGCTTAAAGGAATAAGTAGGAAATAACACTGATTTTTTTTTTTTTTTTTAAGTGTTCTCTGTACTGAGAGCTACTTACAAATACAGCACCCTGCTGCACCGGGCTACCTTTTCAATGCTAACGTCCTTTCCACAATTTTCCATTTCCTATGTGGTTTTGTGTTAGACAGTCTCTCATTCAGAAGCAGAACTGAGTAACAAAATGACACACCATGCCCAAAACTACAGACGTGGAAAATGAACATATACTAGGAAACAGCTAAATGGGAGGTCAAGGTTTACCCTTTAAGGTACATCAGTAAGTGCAGTTAAACCTTCTCCCTGCTTCCCTTCTGAAGCAGGGAGCTAACCTTTTCCGGAGAAACTTCTCATTCTGAGAACTGCCTTTTTAAAATTATCTAGAAGAGATACTTCTTCAAGGTTCTTTAATTTTTAAGTCTTTCACCAACTCTAACTCGCAACCAGTCTTAAAACTATCCTAGAGCCTACTATTATCAAAACATACTCAAAATAGCTGAGGCTTCCAAGAGTCTGGATCCCAATACATGCCTATGTTTTATAATAGATAATCTTTGAGCCTTCCTTCAATGACTGACTCCTCTGCAAATTTCCAGCTGTGGGCAAGGGTGGCTTTTCAGACTAGCTACTAGGTAACTCTAACTCTGTCCCAAAACACGCTAGTGACAGAAATGAATTCTCAGAGAAGAAAACAAAGTTTCTAACAGGACTGTTTCCCTCAAAGAGTCAAGATCCGTAATCAAGCAAAGGTTTAAATCTACTACAAGAATTCTGAGGCCATCTTAGAAATGAGGCATAGTTTCTTTAGATATATATTATTACTGGCTCTGGCATGGTGATCCCTAATGGTGTGGGGCAGAAGGATCAGAATGACCCAAGCAAGGAGCACCTGGGTGGCTCAGTTGGTTAAGTGACTTTTGATTTTGGCTCAGGTCATGATCTCATGGTTCATGAGATGGGGCCCCATGTCAGGCTCTGCACTCTCAGCTTGGAATTCTCTCTCTCCCATAGTCTCTGCCCTTCCTTGCTCATGCTTGCTTGCTTGTGCGTGCTCTCTCTCTCTCTCAAAATAAATTCAGAAAAAATTTTAGGGGTGCCTGGGTGGCTCAGTTAAGCGTATGACTTTGGCTCAGACCATGATCTCATGGTTCATGAGTTTGAGTGAGCCCCGTGTCAGGCTCTATGCTGACAGCTCAGAGCATGGAGGTTGCTTCAGATTCTGTCCCTCTCTCTCTCTCTCTGACCCTCCCCTGCTCACACACTGTCTCTCTTTCAAAAATAAATTTAAAAAACTGTTTTTAATTTAAAAAAAAATTTTAAATCGATGACCCAAACGATTTTTCATTTTTTTCAAATTGTTTTTAATGTTTTTATTTTATTTGAGAGAGAGACAGAGTGAGCAGGGGAGGGCCAGAGAGAGAAGGAGATACAGAATCTGAAGCAGAATCCAGGCTCTGAGCTAGCTGTCAGTACAGAGCCTGACACAGGGCTCAAACCCACAAACCATGAGATCATGACCTGAGCTGAAGTCAAGACGCTTAATCAACTGAGCCACCCAGGCACCCCCAAACAATTTTTCAAACTGCACATAAACATCCCTTTTCCCACAAGGATTCAGGCAAACCCTTTTTATAAGACTAGGTATATCTGAATGACAGCATCTCCAGGAGCAGGGGTGAGAGGCAGCTATGTATAATACTTTAAAAAAAAAAAAAAAAAGTGATGTAATATGTCCCCACCACCCACTTCCCACTTATCTCCCACCCGGGACAATCATCTCAGATTGAGAACAAACACTTTAGATAATATGGGTCTGTTCATGTTTTTAGGGTTTTCTGGTAGAAACAATGCTGTAACTCATGTGAATGATGCAGCTGCAAAATTTAACAGGGGACCAGGCGTTTTCACATTTAGGACATAAATACTTAGCCCCTGGGTGGCCACCTTCTTTGCTCTCCCCTCTGCCTGTTCACTTCAAAAGCTGCAAGACTCCCTTGCTCACAATGAGTCACCCACCATTACTCACAAACTTCTGCCAAGTTCACATCAGCAGCTGTTGTTTTCAAAGTCACCATCCATGCTACACTGCTCTGAAGTTTCTCCATTACTTTATAATATCTCTTCCATTTTCTCTGCCGTCTTCCCTAGCTTAAACTTCCACTCAGAAGCTGATTAGACTAACACTGCTCTCATCTGCAAGTCCAAGATATCAGAAGTAGGGAGATTCCACTATGGCCAATATTTTAACTAGTATGTCATGTGACTTGACAGTTTCCCAACGAAATACTCTCACATCCGTCATCTCACCCAAATGACCGCCTAGTATTTAGAGGTTGTAAAAATAGCGGGCTTTCTCCACTGGAAATGTGTTTTGGTTTGTGGTAGAGTTGTGGCTTCAGTTTTTGTAATCAGCTAAAGACAAAGAGACATGTTCTGCAGATTCTCTTCAATTGTTTGGAATTTAAACTTTCATTAGGTATAGAGGCAGCAGACTAACTACCATCTATAAACATATGGTCCTGTTACCAAATAAATATAGCTTAAAGAAAGTTAATGTCTACCCTACTTACATGTAAGAATTTGGAGACCCACAGAACTGAATATAAGGCATCCTGTGAGACAAAACAAAACCAAATCGTGCTATCCAGTCACAGAACACCTTACATCATAATGCCACAGAAATCTTGCCATTTGCAACGACATGGATGAACCTAAAGGGTATCATGCTAAGTGAAAAAAAGTCAAAGACAAGTATCACATGATTTCACTTACATGTGGAATCTAAACTAACAAACGACGACCAAAGCAAAAAAGACTCATGATTATAGACTACAATCTAGTGGTTGCTAGAGAGGAAAAGGTTTGGCGGGGTGGGCGAACTAGGTGAAGGGGATTAAGAGGTACAAACTTCCAGTTCTAAAATCAGTCGCGAGGATGAAAAGTACAGCACAGGAATTATCGTCAATAGTACTGTAATAGCTCTGCATGGTGACAGAATAGAAGGGAATGTCAGTACAGCACATACCCTCCCAAAAGTTATGTTTCAGATTTGTCTGAGCTGGAAGAGCTGGAAATGCCTGATTTTCCTAAAAGGATTAGCAGCTAAGGCAGAGCACTGAACCTACTGGAGGACAGAGGGAGATGTCCCCACCCCTTCTTCCCTAGGATTTAGTTGTGTGGCTTTATGTTTAGTGTGCGGAGAAGCACTGGCAGGAGGAGGTGGTTGAGATGTCTGAAGTGGAGAGGTTGATGGAAGTTGGAATATAATTGCTCTCTGATAGTAGAACAATAGAGCTGTAAAAAGCTCTGCTTCAGTTCAACTCAGCTCGCTCTCCCTCTTTCCCTCCCACCTACATGACAAACAGAGCACAATCAGGCACTTTTTGTCCCTGGCAGTGACTATTACCAGGAAAGGGACCAGGGGAAAAGCATGTCTTATGCAAGATCAATCTTATTTTCAAGAATATGTTATAAACAAACAGTTAACAAAGCACTGTCAGGGTGGGGTATTTGTGATGTGCTAAAATAGGGAGGAGGAGGTTGATGATCTATTTCAAACACTCCCATGTCTTTTATCAATCCTCGTTGCTGGCCTTTCTTTTGCCACTTTCCCTAGTATTATGGGCACTTGACTAGTCAGAGAGGGCAGCAATTTGATTTGACAATTCAGCTATCCAGGCTACATTTTCCAACACTTGAATGGAAAGGCACTAGAAGAGGACCAGAATCAGCTAAAAGACCTGAACTGTATTCCTGTCCATGTCAAATACTAACCAAGTGACCCTGGGTGTAGTCACTTGGCCTCTCCGGGCTTCAGACTGTTTACTTATAAAACAGGGTGCTGTTATTCCACAAAAATGTCTAATATGAAATGTAATAGGAAAGTCAAAGATAATAACACTTCACCTACTTGCCTCAGGGAGCTGTACAAGCATTAAATACTGTATGAATGTAAACACAGAGTTGAGAAGAAAAATGTTGAGGTTAGGAGCCAAACTGAATATAGAGATATACTTTTATGGCTTTTATTGGCCTCCCTAGTTTTTAATTGCAACATTCAATTAAAAATTATTAGCAATACTCCATACAACCACCAGTGCTAATAAATCAAGTAGATAAGCACTGCCTAGACTCCAACTGCATACCCTGACATAAGCAGAATGGGGGATATGAAGGAGGCTGAATGCAGGACACTTCTCCAGTTACTGTCTAACTGGGGAGGCACATCTGCAACCACCAGGGAATGGCACAAGTCAGTACACAGGTGCAAAAACAGTGGGCTACTGATACTACCGGAATGCGAAGAGCAGCTGGAATGAATTAGAGTAGGGAAGACTTTGTGAAGGAAGACAGGGTTCCAAGTGGGCTTCGGAAGACTTCCAAGTTGTTTGAACCGGGGACAGGATGGGAAAAGGCTGGAGATTCCTGGCTTGTGATAAGGTAGAGTTTACTCTAGGAGGTCAAAGCATATAATACTTTTAAACACATTGTAAGCTTAGGACAAAATGATAGCGGGTTCTGACCCTCTGGATGAGATAACTGGTTTTGGTAAGTCACTTGATGTGACGCTAAGATGTTGGGACCAAATAGTAGGTGGACTGAAAGGTGAGGAAACAACACATAGAGTTCAAAAGGAGAAAAGGTAAGAGAAAAAAATGTAGGTATCAAGGAATAAAATATGCTCAGGATGGTAGGGGTCAGAATGGATACTTGAAACCAAGACTACAGTTTCTGGGAGCTGATAAGATGTGGAGGATGATGAGGGAGAGAGGGAGGAGGGAAGGGGAGAGGGGGAGAAGGGGGAGAGGAAGAGGGGGAGGAGAAGGGGAGAGGAAGAGGGGAGGGGAAGGGAGGAGGGGAGGGAGAGAGGGGGAGGGAGGAAGGGGAGGGGGAGGGAGAGAGGGAGGGAAGGGGGAGGGAAAGAGGGGGAAGGGGAGAGGTAACGGGAGGAAGAGGAAGGGGGTGGGAGAAAGGGAGGGGGATGGAGAAATCAAAGGCCATGCCAAGGCTTTGGGTATCCGGGACCAAAAGAATGATTATTCCATTGCTTATGTGCAGATGTTATAAAGGGAAATCAGTTTGAGAGCAAAGGTTCTGAACTCAGTTTTAAACATGTTGAACCTGATATAGAAGCTAGGAGCAGAAGTTCTGTAAGAAGCTGAAAATTCAAGACCAGGCACTGATCTAGAGCCTAGGCTTAAGATACAGATGGAGCCACAACATAGTGATTAATACTTGGTTAAAAAGAACGGGCCAAAACCTATATCTGTGAAGAGCAGCCACTGCCAATGAACAGCAACAGGAGAAAAGCCATGTCAAGACAGAAAACAGTGATCACTGAGGGAGTCCCAACTTCACCTCCTACTTAACAACCTTCGAAAAGTAATTTACCATCTGAAAAAATGTAAGAGACCTACACCATAAGGTTGTTCACAAGATTAAATGAGATAAAGTAATAAAGTAAAGTAAATCACACTAGCAACCTAAAAACTACAGGAGGAACCCAAGAAAAAGTAGTGTCATAGAAAGCAAGGGCATATTTTCAAGGCAGGATCAGTGAAAAGAATAGGTCACAAAAATACTTCAGCAAATGCCAATTGTCTGAAATGTAAAACAATAAAGCGTGTTAACACACAAAGTATACTCATCCTAGCACTACAGTAATTGTACCATATATTTGTTTCCTATCAGTTTCAACCATAGGGAAAAAGACTTTGTTTTCTGAGATAGCTCCAAAGTCTGGTCATAGAAGCACCCAGTAAGCACAAATGAAAAACCTGATCTCCCTTATTATAAACAGTAAATAACATTTGTTATTTGGAAGAATTCTATAGACAAGCATATGAAAAGCAATTTTAATTTTCTCTGTCACCTTAAAAGAACCTTCCACCTGATCTTAAGGAAGAAGTTCAATTGTTTTCATAAACACTGCTAGTGCAATTCCATTAGAGCCACAGATGAGTAAATCTACAGTCACCTTCAAGAAAACACGCTTACTAACATTTATTGAATGCCTACTGTGTGCATTATAGAAACGAGATTTGGGGCTATTTAGTGGGAGAGGGAGGAGTGATTTACCAGCATCAGAAAAGCTTAAGACTACTGTATCAATGTTACCCATTTCTAGAATCCACTTCTTAAGTTCCCAAATACACCTTAGAATTTTCCTTATATAATGCTTCTTTCAACACACATTGATCCATGTCTTCTTTCAAATTAGTTTCTTAGCCATTATTGCTTCCACATATTTTAAATATCTTTGTCCGTCACTGAGGCAACTCACCTATGATCTGACACATGCCCAATTTACATTCATGTCTAGCTAAACAAAAACAAGACTACATTCAAGTGTGCTATAGACAAACCAATGAATATTGGCGTAACCTGCGTCAAGGTTCCAAATTCACAGTAGCTGAATCTTAAAATTAGAAAGAACATTAAAGGACTTCTGGCCCAGTGGATCACAAATGTCGGGCTTCACTAAACTTTTTACTCATCTGTGTCAAACAAGGAAAATGTAGTATGTTTTCATAAAACTAAGTTAATTCAATATAAGAACTATCTTTTAGTCTGAGACTATGTCCTTCTTTGTTTTCGGAAAGGGATACTAGACTGTCTTTTCTTTTACAAAAAAAGAAAAAATGATAGCAGCTATAATTATTACTTTATCAATTTTTTTTCTACTGACCAAAATGAGTAACTTAGCAATTCTGTGATGGACCTCAGTTTTGGGTGTTTTTTTTTTTTAACTTCACAGGTCAGTGAAATCCAAAATTCTGAAAACCTCTGCTCTGATTCAACCAACCCTCTGCTGCCTAAATCCCTTAGAACACGGTGAACAGGATGTCTGTCTGCCTGCGCTTGAACATCCCGGATGCCAAGAGTCTCCAGTGATGTGGAATCACGGATCCAAGAGATGGTTGTATCTGAGACATGTTTGCTGAGTCCTATGAAGGAAAAGCAAAGATGTAAGGTTTGTAGAGAGAAAGCCAACCTGTAAAAGTAGAGCCAGTAAGAAAACAAGGACCAAAACACTGTCCGGTGAGGGGTGGTCAAAAGGATGCATTCCATCCTATACCTCAGCCTTCCCTCAAATTCATAGTTATGAAAACCCTTTACCAAAAGAGCCAAAAAAGCTAGAATATGCAAAGCAGTCCTGAGGTCAGGGCTGCACATCTCAGTTTACCACCCCAAATTCCTTTACTGATCCTACATCTAATTTTCAGTTACACATCTTCGGGTTCGATCAGAGGCAAAGGTCCCATCGTTTCAGTATCACCCAAATGCAAGAGAATCTAAATGCCACATAGAAGATGGAAAAAAACAGAGCTATGAAGCCCAGTGCCAATATGAGAATCAAAAAGGATGAAGAGAACTTGGAGGCAAAGAGTGAAGAGTGGAAAGAGCACAAGAGATCAAAACCTAATTTCAATGAGCCCATCCCATCCCGAAGGAGCTAGGGAACCCAAGCAGTCCTCTCTACTCCTCCAAGGCAATGTGCTACCAGGCCGAAGGGCAGCAAGGTGGGATTTGAAAACTGGGTAAGCCTGGCTGTTACCAGAGAAGGACGAGCATGAACTCCTCCACAGTGGCAGGCAGAGATGGGCATTCAGATATTTGCAGAATTAACGAACTAATAAACAGACACTTGCCCAAAGAGGATCTGAGTCCCTGCTTCCAACCACATCACCCAAGGCATTTTAAGTCCACATCAAACATCTTTCCTTGCCTTAAAGCTCAAGCTAAAAATCTTAACCTTCTGAAAAGCTGAGCGCTCCCAATAACTTCGACCGCCTCCGTCTACCCAACTCCAGCCCACTGAGGCCCAATAAAGCTCCTTCCCAAAGACACTGCCTTCAATTCTCAAATACAGCATCCATGATTTAGTGTGAGAGGAAAAAGTAAGCTAACGGGAGCGAAGGCAAGTCGGCCAAGGGGTAGGAAGGGAAACTATTTCTGATTCTAACAAATTCCAGAATGAGGGTTAATTCTGGATGGACCAAATGAAAACAAACCCTAATTTGTATTTATTATTAAATGGATATCAACAATGAGGAAGTCTCACAACTTTAGCCACCCCTGATTAAAAGAAGTTTTAACAATTCTTTCATCCCTGCTGACATTCCTTGTTTTCCATTATATCTCAGCCTGTCATTGTTCCAGCATTATTGATGGAGTCTCGATACCAAAGAATTGTGGTGGATACCAAAATTATGATTAACTGATCTGTCCTGGATTGAGTGTATCAATATTTCCATGCACATGTCCATTTCATTTTCAATTACCTCTATTTAAATCATTTTCTGTCTCTAGTCCCTTCCTCCAGAGGCTGCTTGTTGTCCACACCCTTTTTCCACCTGCATTCTAAGAGCCCCTTGTTTTTTCCTGTAGTCCCCCCCCCCACCCCGCTCCAAAAGTAAAAGGGGACTGCAGGAAACTGATACAAAGGGAACAGGTTTACTACAGATAACAAGCCTACATGATATATTCTATACACTATGTGCTGTCTATATACACGAAGCATTTCCTGCCTTAACTGTCTCTGAGCTTGGACAGAACCCATGTGCTGGTGCTATATTCACGCTGCTGATGCTAACAATCCACCATCATGTTTCCTAGGGGTTCAGGAGCCTTCCCAAACCTGCTGAAGAACATGACCTGATCACAAAGCCCTCAGAACTAAGTGATCAGGAAGCCACGGAGCCCTTGCTTCTACCGGCGGGGAAAGGTCCATTCATCATCAGTTTTATCATCTACTCCTTAGATCCCCATGACTCTGTTCCACTCAAGCTAAAAATTCTGTAAGGCACTTTTAGACATTATAGTCCCAGGATCCTATTAGCTCTCCTTGAAAGGACTGGACATCAAAAAATTATTCAGCCCAGGCCCAATACCCATATTTTCGCTGGAATTCTGCCAAATAACCACAAGAGGCTGGTGCGGTACAACCGGCAAGGAGCGAAGCTGGCCAAATCTAAGTGGAAAACGATAAAGCTCCATGAATAAGCTCTCATGAAAAGGTACACCGGTCTCAGAAGGAGGTTTGCCTGCAGTCTGAAAAGTCAGATTCAACGGGCTCCTGTTCCTTGATAAAGGTTAAACTAAGGAAGGCAAATCAAAATAGAAATCTTCAAAACTCCTGGGGATTTAAAGTCCACTTTTACCAAATACTTTCAAAAAATATACACTGTACTGAATAATGCAAATGTTCGATAGCTTCCACATAATTGTTCAGCTGTTGATATTTCTGGAAAGTAGTTTCGTTGCAGGTACCTTGAATGGATCTGGGTACCAAGGAAAAAGACACCTGTGCCTGGCAGGTCGCTACACTACTAATTTGCCCAGGGTATCAAGGAAACAGAAGATGCTCTGGTTTCTGGATACAATTTTCTGCAGTGCCAGGTAAAAGAGGTCACATGCCCTAACAGCCGTGGCTCATTGAGAGTGATGTAAAAGCTCTTCAGATATTAATTTTGCTAGGAATTCGAAGAAACAAGCATTCTAAGGTCAATTCGTTTAGACACCGGTGTCTGGTACTTTCCAGTACCCTTTTTTCAACGGACTCCCGTGCAGCATATCTCCGTCCCTGAGAAAGGGGGTGGCAGGCTGGGCACCAGCCACCCATGCGTTCCAGGGAGGCGTACCCAGGACGGGCAGAGTCCCCAAGCCCATGCCGGCCCGAGTCTTCTATTCGCCTGGGATCGGGAAGACCCTTCCCGAGATACCAGCCAGGGTTCTAAGTCACTGCCCGGCCAGCCTGAGTTGCCGGCCGCGTCCGCCTCAGGACTGCGGGAACCGCGCCTCGTCACGCCCCGCAGCTCCCACCTCCCGCCGCCCCCAGCGTCCGCTCCCCGGCGGCTCCGGGCGTCTTCCGCCGGCGGGCACCGGGCGGCCGTTCCCGAGCGGCGCCCGTGGCCGGCGACACGCGCCGCAGCGGCGCGCTTATCCGCAGCCGCACAGCCCGCCCGCCCGCCCGCTCACTCACGCGGGAGGCAGCGGCGGCGTCTCCATTGTGGCTCCTCACGGGCTTCAGAACGCAGGCACCGACCGCCGCCGCCAGCACCATTCCAGCCGCGGACGCCGGCACTGCCCGCCCGCCGAGCCGCGTTCCATCCGCCCCGGAGGGGGCGCCGCGCTCGCCTCACCGCGCGCCACCACCTGCGGCGGCGGCCCCCGCGGCCATGGCCCGCTCGGCCGGGCGCGCTCCGTCTGCTTGCTGGAGTGCGCTCCCTCCCGCGCTCGCTGGAGTGCGGGGCGGTGGCGGCGGCGGCGGCGGCGGGACGGGCGGGCGCGCGGGCTCGGCCACTTCCGGGTTTGGCCCCGGCCGCGCCGACGCCGTGACGGGACGGCGATGCGGCCTCCCGCGGCAGCCGAGGACCCCTCCCTCGGCGCCTCCCCTTCCTCCTGCCTCTGCCGCTGCGGAGGGTGCTGAGGGTGCTGCCGCGGCGGAGGGTGCTGCTACTGCTGCTGCTGAGGGTGCTGCTGCCGCCGCCGCCGCCGCTACTGCTGCTGGTGGTGGAGGCGGGCGGGCTCCAGCCTGGAGCGGGCGGGCGGGCGTGCCCAGACGCGGGCCCGCGGGGCGGGACGGGGGCGGCGGGCGCCCGCTGCTGGGGTTGTGGGTCACCCGGGCGGGGGAGCTACAAAATGGGGAGGGGGAGGTGAATGTGCGGAAAAAGGGCACCCGAAAGCACAGCATATTAGCGCTCGCTATTCACTTACTGCTCTGCTCTGCAGGCGTGTTCACCTCCTTCCCTTTTGATTTGAGCCTATTCCCCGGGGAGATGGGAAGGGTAGGCATAACCAGCCACTTCCTTTACAAATGGTGAAACTGAGGCAGGAAGAAAGGAATTTGCCTGTCCTGTGTTGCAGGCAAGGAGCCGGGCCTCCCTCCTCAGTGTCTGATGCATTCGCTGGGGAAGTGAAGTGAGCACCTACTGTTAGACAAGGTTTTGGTACGGGATACGATGAGAGAGCAAAGCCAGGTCTGTGTGCTTGTGGAGCTCTCAATCTAGACGGACTGAGAGGACTGAGAAACGAACGAATGATGCCTGCTATGAAGAAAATCAGAGTGAGGAGATGGGATGCTATTTTAGGAGTAGCCACAGAAGGCCCCGCCAATGATGTCATTTAGACCGAGATGGAATAAAATGAATCTTGAGAAAAGCAAAGACTGCTCAGGGCAAGGGAAGAGTCACGCGAAGACTCCTGTGCAAAATCTTGCCTGGCTTGTTGAGGAATAGGAAGGAGAACAGTGTAGCAGGTGGTTGTCCAGGTGTGCCCGCTGGACAACAGTAGCATCTGGGAATTTGCTAGAAATGCGAATTCTGGAGGCCCACGTGAGATCTACCGAACCAGAAACTCTGGGGGTGGAGCCTAGCTGTCTGCTGTAACAAGCCTTCCAGAAGACGCCGATGTGCGCTAAGGTTTGAGAACCTCTGGTGCAGCTGAAGCAGAGTGAGGACAGGGAACAGACGACATGCTGTGTGGGACTGACAGATCACAAAGGCCTTGAAGGCCATCATAAAGGATTTGACTATTACCGAGAAGCAACAGGAAAGTTGTGAGCAGCTTGATCCAATAATTAAAAGGACACCTTTGCTGGTATTTGTTTTAAAATACTCTACAAAAAATTGGTGGAGGGGGAGAGAATAGAAAAAAAAAGATGGGGAAGAAGGCACCTAGGTGGCTCAGTCAGTTAAGCCTCCCACTTTTGATTTCAGGTCAGGTCATGATATCACAGTTTCTGAGATGGAGCCTCTCATTGGTCTCTGTGCTGACAACATGGAGCCTGTTTGGGATTCTCTCTCTCTCCCTCTCTCTCTCTCTCTCTGTCTCTCTCTCCCCCCCTCCTGCTTACTTCCCCTCTCTCTCTCAAAATAAATAAACAAACACTTAAAGCTTTAGAAAAAAGATGAGCAAAAGGTTAATGTTTGATGCTAACTGATGGGTGCATGGGGGTGGTCATCATTTATATGTATACTTTTAAAGGTTCATAATAAAAAGTTAACTTAATTTTTAAACGATGACTGGTTGCTATATGAGCTGTATATATAGGGAAGCAAGAGAGCAAGCAAGGAGATTAGCCTACCTGAAATGAAAAATAAGGATGACCTGGACTAAAGTCAGAGCGATAGAGAGAAGTGGTCAGATTCCAACCCTATTTATAAGAGAAAGCACACAGGACTTGCTGATAGGTTAGATACGGGTGTAAGAGAAAGAACAGAGTCAAAGATGATCCCCAGGGTTTCAGTCTGGGTTCTTGGGAGAATGGAGCTGACATTTACTGAGAATGGGAAGATAGAAAAAAACAGATTTGATCGGGAGAGTGGAGTATTTTTAAACTGATTTAGCCATAGTTAAGTTTGAGGTGTCTATTGAACACCCATGTGAAGATAGGAGTAAACAATTAGATATATGTATCTAGAGGGGATATAAATGTGGCGTTTGTCAGCATACAGATGTTATTTAAAGTCATGGAACTTGCTGAAAAAATAATAAAGTCATAGAACTGGTTGAGATCAACCAGAAGCTACAGAAAAGAATTGAGCCCTGAGGCACTCCAACATTAAGATAATAAGATAAGTAGAATTCAGCAAAGGAGACAAAGGAGCAGTGGATGGGTAGGAGGAAGACAAGAAGTGTCTTGGTGGCCTGGTGAAACGTTCTAGAAAAGACAATACTTGAATATGCCTTAGCATGAGCTGACCTCTCTATGATGTGGTTGCATTATTGATCTACCATGAGTAAAACATGCATGAGTTATTTCTCTCATTGATGGTTTTTTTCAGATCCTAAAAAAAATTTCCTACTTTATAAGGTCATTGTAAGAATTAAATCAACTATGTAAAGCATATAACACTAAGTGTGCAATGGAAGCACTAAAAAATGGTCATTGCTATTATTATTTCTACATATTTCTGTGACTGTCAGTTATACTTGTACCTGACTTAGCTAGTTGAGATTAAGCGCTAGTCCCCAAGTCATACACACTTATTTAGATTTGGTCAAACCTGTGGCCTGACTTCTTTCTTCTGCATCTAAGCTGAGTGAGCAGGGCTGTGTGATCAGCCATTTCAGGAACTCTTTCAGGGAAAACAAAAAAAAAAAAAGTCTTCTATTGCTTTTGTATATTTCCACCCAAATGAGGAAGTGTCAGTGTGACAAGTAGGTACCCAAGTCCAAACCACATCTCCCCTGGATTAATTTTACCTGTTATAATTCTCTGCTTCTTAAGGGATCAGGTCATCTAGAATGCTAAATGTGTACCTAAACCTATTCTTCTGCATATCTATTTCTAAATTTGTAGACTTCATGAATGATCTGGAAAGAATATCTTTTTACCCTCATACAGCTCAACCTCATTGAGAGTTAAAGAGCAGCCCACAAACTGTGGTATTCTATCTAGCATGGTGGCCACCAGGTGGATTTGAAGGCAGTCCATGTTTCTTTTTTTTTTTTTTAATGTTTATTTATTTTTGAGAGAGAGAGAGAGATTGAGAGCTCGAGTGGGGTAAGGGCAAAGAGCGAGGGAGACACAGAACCCCAAGCAGGCTTCAGGCTCCGAGCTGTCAGCACAGAGCCCAACATGGGGCTCCAACTCATGGACAACGAGATCATGACCTGAGCTGAAGTCTGATGCCCATCCAACTGAGCCACCCAGGCGCCCTAAAGGCAGTCCATTTTTCTAATTCAAGTCTTTGCCCTGGAGCCCATTCCTTGCAAAGAAGAGGAACAGCCGAACTCACAAGAACTCACAACCCGTCATCTCATCTGAGAATCTTGAAGCAATTTGAAAATGTTAATTAATATACGCTGAGCTTTTGTTGTTTTCTGAAAAGACAGTGACAGAACACTTGGCTTTCAGACATAAGTAGACCTGCCTAAGATCAGTAGCAATTTATGAGGCCAGTTTCCATATTCATCATTTGTGTGGGCCAAGTAACTTCACAAAACTGGCGCTTGGCAATCAAGCATTAAGATTTAATGCTGTCTCACCCTTCATAAGAAAAGTAAACAAAAATGCCTGTCAGGATGAACACAAGGCCACCTGTGGGTGGGGGGAACTTTCAATATATCTTCCTTTGTATGTGAGTTTCACTGTTTTCTCAAGTAAAGGGCACAAAGGCTGGGAGTAGCTTTCCAAGGGCCACCAAGGACTTCTTGTTTCTATTTCCCTTGGTTATGGGGCTGACTGAACATGCAAAGGTGTCTGACCTCTCCTTGCTTGGGTTATTAGCTCCAACCACCTGCTGATTATTCTTTGGATGAGCCCCTCACTCCTTACAGAGGAATGAGACCTCACAAAGTCCATCCATTCATTATCCTGTTGAAAGAGAACAATTCCTTAGCCATATTGGTAACCATAACCTAAAGCTAATGTGAATAACCAGATTATATCACTTGTAAATAAGATGGAACTACACAGAGGAACACGTCCATGACAGTACCTGATGGCAAAAATTACTGAGATTGATTTGAAATCAGCTGTTGCAGTAAAACTAATGACATGACACACAGGTGCAAGTACATTACGTGGCAAAAATCTGGGAACTGAGAATTGTTCGTGTAAAAACTGTACTTCACTAACCAGTATAAAACTGTAAGATCCTGTTTTTGTAATTCCTTTCAGTGTACAGAGAGCAAGTATGAAAAGCATCACGTATTCAAAAATAGGGTTTTAAAGAAGATGGGGACCTTCTAAACAGTCTTATTTTCTATCCTAAAGAGTTAGTTTAAAATGCATTTCTTGAGGGGCGCCTGGGTGGCTTAGTCGGTTAAGCGTCCGACTTTCGCTTAGGTCATGATCTCGCGGTTCGTGGGTTTGGGCCCGGCGTCGGGCTCTGTGCTGACTGCCGGCTCAGAGCCTGGAGCCTGTTTCAGAGTCTGTGATTCCCTCTCTCTCTGACCCTCCCCTGCTCACGCTGTCTCTCTCTCCTAGAAATAAATAAAAAACATTAAAAAAAATGCATTTCTTGAGTTGTTTTTCTAATTTTAAATTAGGATTTTTGCTTTAATTCTTTGAATTTGGAAGCAGCTTAGTGTACATACTATATTATGAAGCATTTCAAAGTATCCTTGCAAGATTTTGCTATTTAGGAAATGGATTTGTCGATACATTAAAGGTATTTATTACAAGCTTTGTGCTGTTAAGTGGGGTGAAGTGAGTCTTCTGCTCCAAACCAGTAGAAAATTCTTAATTGAAGGAATCCTTCATTTTTATGACTCCAGTTTACTCTGCAAATGCTTGCTTCCTTGTTTTCACAGTCTTTAAGATAGGAACCTTACTTCCAGCACAGCACACCTGCCCATTACCCTGTATCAGAGGTTCCTGGAGAAATGAAAGCAAATTGTTTGCTGCAAAGTTTAATTGGAAATCTGTTGGAACTGGTACAGGAAGTATCCAAAAATAGACTTCACGCTAATGTATATCAGGTAAGCAGTTTCTCTGTGCTTTTTTAAGAAAAGGAAATCTACTTAATCTATTTTTACTTGTATATACTTACATGGTATCTATTTATGTAGTCTAGTGATGTAATACCTCATTATAGAATTATCTAGGACTAAACATCTTTCTACATAGTCAGCAATGCTGGTGGGAAGAAAAAGCAAGTAAAAATTCTTGACAAATTACAGGAAGCGTTATTAGAATGTTGTCATTCATCTCAAGTTATGCACACACACACACACACACACACACGCATGCACACACGAGCTTTTATCCACCGCTTCTCTTTGTTCATCACAGCTGACTGTTAATAGCATAGAACCTAAGCAATACTGTTATGCAAGCTTGTTGCTCGCATTCTCATTTTCCCCATTCATTTCCTTTTTTCCTTTTGGCATCAATATATCTATCACCTCTAACAGTCACCAGCTACAGGTCTCCAGTGTCCTTTCTTCATCCCTAACCAAACTTAAGAAATCTTCTAATAACAGTTAACAGAATGATTGATTAGCAGATAACACTTTCATACAATAGCTTTAATATAATGAGGTAATTTCATATAGCTATTATTTTAGCTGGAAGTATCCTCATTATCTACTCCCTATTCTTCTTTCTCCTAGAATGCATTCCAATGCCTTCTATAGTATCTCAATCACAACATTTTTGATAATAAAGTGTGATGGTGAAATGTGTCATTTTCACTAATGGAGGTGTTACTGTGTAACCTTGTGAAAGGAATGTTTTACTTAAAGAACAATGCTGATAGAAGTGATGAAAGATATTCTTGAACCCTAGGCTTTTTGAGACCGAAGCTCTGGGAGTTTGTATTATTTGTTCAATTTGTTCACATGGTAATAAGAAAAGATAAGTCTTGAATTTCCACATAAATCCTAAAATTGGAGCTCAGCCCAAGTCTTGGAATTATTTTTGCAAGTGAGGATCTTTTGCCAAGAAATCCTTTCTAGTTCTTAATCTGGTTCTAGTCAGCTTCTGGATACAGAAAAGCGTGTTTAATGCAGGATATAAGTGGTTAGTCAATTCCTGAGGCATCCATATTTCTTCATTTTCCTTGTTAAGATCTTGGTAATAATCCAACCCAAGAAATAGAATTGAATCCAGGCTGCATATGTATGAGAACTATTCTTCATTGAACTAAAAATGAACCTAGGTTGCCATTTTGAAGTCTTTGTTAAAAGCCAAGTAAAATTAAATCATGAGAAAAAAAATTCCTAGTCATATTTTCTGAGGCGAACTGATTCAAGCAAATCTTAATTGTATTATACTTATGTATTTTGTCAATTTTGTATGCCAGATAGGGAAAACACTGACCACCCTATTTTAGGTTACAGCTATACTCTTAACACTCCCCAAACTCCTTTTCTGATTTATTTTTCCCCAAAGCACTTATCCTAATTTAACGAACTATGTTTTACACATTTATTTCATTTATTGCCTATCTTCTCCCTTGGAATGTAAGCTCCTTGAAGGCATAGATTTTTAGTCTGTTTGGTCCCCACCATATACAGCCTTAGAAAAGTTCTGGCACATAGTATGTGTGCAACCAATAATATTGAATGAACAAATTGACATGATTTATTTTATTCACCAAGCAAAACATTTACCTCCAGGAACATATATTCTAACTCAGACTCATGCAATGTGCATTTTAACACCTATATACAAAATCAATGCTCCCTAGAAATAAGGAAGGCACAGAGAAACTTACTTTGATTTCAGTCAGTGAATCAGTCAACATTTGTTGAATGAATTGTTTGATGAATATACTGTGATAGGTTAGGAGTTGGTGGGAGTGTGGTAGAAATAATAAAAAGCTTCAGGCAAGAATTCTGCCTTTAAGAAACATGTAGTTGACTTCAGACACAAGAAATAAATCCAGTATATTAAATCAAATTAATTAACAAAAATGCCAGACAACAAAGTCTTCACAAATAAGATGAATACTGACTTGAGCACTTAAGAAAGAGAAAGGCACATAGTAGGGAAAGAGAATGTGTTCACGGACAGTAAAGGGGGATTTTAGACAACAAATGATTTGAAGACAGGGGTAATAAGAAACAAAGCCATGATGTTAATGTGAAGGTCAGATTGTAGATATCCCTTGAGTAGAATTTAGACTTTCAATGAAGTAAATAGATAAATATTAGAGGAATATGTCTCTCTCTCTCTCTCTCTCTCTCTCTCTCTCTCTCTCTGTGTGTGTGTGTGTGTGTGTGTGTGTGTGTGTGTGTGTGTGTGTGTTTGGCCAGGTAGTAGAGTACAAGCTCTACTGTAAGAATTTTAATCTGGCATTGGTGTGCAAAATTAACAGATGGAATATACTGGAAGCAGGAAGATGAGTTGGGAAACTATCTTATCCCAAGAGTTTATGTGTGAGACGATAAAACTTGAAGTAGAGCAGAGTGCTGTTAATGAAAAGGAAAGACCAAATGGAAAAGATGGAATAAGCATGACTTGTTGACTATTTTGACGTGGAGGCAAAGGAAGATAAGTCGTCAAGTACCCAAGGTTTTGAACCTGAGAATATGGCGATAGAATTGATCAACAGAAGAAAAATCACATGGGATGAATGATAATGGGTACGGTTGCAAGCCCACAGAGTTTGCAGTAATAGCAAGATACCCAAGTGAAATGTCCAGCAGCCAGGCAAGGCCACTTGGTAGAAAGATACAATCACTCCTAGAGTTATTGTACCCTAAAGAAAAAGGTAATTCAACTTTCTGTGGTGACCTACTTTGTTATAAGGTAAACCCTCGTGTTCTCCACATTTTTCTTTTTTTTTTAATGATTTTTTAAATTATTATTTCCAGTAGAGAGAGAGAGAGACAGCGTGAACAGGGGAGGGTCAGAGAGAGGGAGTCACAGACTGAAACAGGCTCCAGGCTCTGAGCTGGCAGTCAGCACAGAGCCCAACGCGGGGCCCGAACCCACGAACCGCGAGATCATGACCTAAGCAAAAGTCAGATGCTTAACCGACTAAGCCACCCAGGCGCCCCTCTCCACATCTTTCTATGCATAAGTTGACATCCCTGCTTTCTTACTTGTTAACTTCTTAGTTATTAATTTTTTAACTAGGCAAATAGTACATGATTATATTCTTACAGCAAAAAGTCAGACCCTCAAGTGAAATCTCCCACTATACTCTCCCCAACCCCTTCCCAGAGGTAACACATTAACCATTTTATGTGTGTCCTTTCAAACTTTTTTCTGTGTGGTTACATATGTATGTAGTACATGTAGAAATACATGTGTATTTGTTTGGTCTACATAAGCCAAATCATGCTGCATAGTACCATCAGCCCATTAGCAGCTGCTAAGGAAGTCTTACTGCCAATTTGCTGTAGCTATGGGGAACCCAGGCAGGGAAAGCTCAGCTGCAAGTTGCCAATACATCCAAGATTTTAACTGATGCTAATTTCAGGGAAAATTCTGAACATCAGGAGTTTGGCTAATGTATTAGATTAGATTTAATAGTACCTTGCCAGATAGATACTCCATTGCATCTCAGTAGCACAGACAATTTTTTCCTCACCAAAACACACACACTCTTTTGGAAATCATATTTTTACTCTCATCTTTAGGGAACAAGATTCAAGTCACTACTTCTCCAGTAATTTTTTAAATCAGATTTACATTACTAGAAATCCTTAGTATTTCTAGATTCTCTATTTCTGTTTTTTTAATCTCTCTCTAATCTGTACCTTTTCTCTCCATGATTTTTCATTCCACTTACTACTTTTAAATATTTTAAGCTTATTAACTTATTTAGAGAGCCCACACAAGTGGGGAAGGGACAGAGAGAGGGAGAGACAGAATCCCAAGCAGGCTCTGTGCTGTTAGCACAGAGCCAGATGTGGGGCCTGAACCCATGAACTGCGAGATCATGACCTGAGCTGACATCAAGAGTCATAGTCTTAACCAACTGTGCCACTCAGGCACCCCCAATTACTGCTTTTAAAAACAAGGCTTTCTCCAGGAAACAACCTCCTTGACCTCCACCACAGCAACTTCTTACTTGACACATCCCCAAAAGCAAGGGAATCAAGAGCAAAAATAAACGATTGGGACCTCATCAAGATTAAAAGCTTCTGCACGGCAAAGGAAACAACCCACAAAACTAATTGGCAACCAATGGAATGGGAAAAGATAGTTGCAAATGACATATCAGATAAAGGGTTGATATCCAGAATCTACAAGGAACTCACCAAACTACACGCCCGAAAAACAAACAACCCAGTGAAGAAATGGGCAGAAGATATGAACAGACACTTCTCCAAAGAGGACATCCAGATGACCAACGGACACATGAAACGATGCTCAGCATCGCTCCTCATCAGGGAAATACAAATCAAAACCACACTGAGATACCACCTCACACCAGTCAGAGTGGCTAAAATGAGCAAATCAGAGAACTCTAAATGCTAGCGAGGATGTGGAGAAACGGGCACCCTCCTCCACTGTTGGTGGGAATGTAAACTGGTACAGCCCCTGTGGAAAACAGTGTGGAGGTTCCTCAGGAAACTAACAATAGAACTCCCCTAGGACCCAGCAATAGCACTGCTAGGAATTTACCCAAGGGATACAGAAATGCTGAGGCATAGGAGCACATGTACCCCAATGTTCATAGCAGCACTCTCCACAATAGCTAAAACATGGAAAGAGCCTAAGTGTCCATCAGCGGACAAATGGACCAAGAAGATGTGGTTTATCTATACCATGGAATACTACATGGCAATGAGAAACAATGAAATCTGGCCATGTGTAGCAACATGGATGGACCCTGAGGGTGTTATGCTGAGCGAAATAAGTCAGGCAGAGAAGGACAAAT